>OW386285.2:223944031-224580684 GCA_936432065.2 Rutpela maculata
CCAGTCGCCCTTCTCTCTGCCTCCGATACCAGAGAGGGTACGCTGGTAATACCAGTGACCACTCCCTACGCCGTAGAGTTAGTGATCACTGGGTCCGCGAATCGTGTGCTCTGAGCAGGCGTAACGAACCAAGGATAACGGCCTTCTGCATTCTTCCGGCTAAGATTTCTGCCGACTCTCGGCATGCCGGTATCGTCTTCAATTCCGAAAGCAGTGTACGCCTCACCCCACCTAGGCATCCTATGATAAGAACCACTAGTTTAACAGTGTGGTCCGGATAGAGTCTACGGAGTTCGAAGAGAAGATCTCGATATTTAGTCCGTTTTTCCTCCTCTTTTAGTACAATGTTTGTTTCCCCTGGGACGGAGAATTCAATAACAAACATTGTCCTGAGTTGGTAGTCGAGGAGGACTACATCAGGTTTATTGGCCTGTATTTGCCTAAGGGTGGGAAACGAGTAGTTCCAATAAATTAGACACCGCTCATTCCCCACTACGGACTCAATATCTCCCGGAGCGTAAGGCAGCACTGGTGTCTCGTCTATCCCATATGTGTGCCGCAGATGATAGTACAGCACACGTAATGCTCCATCATGTCTGTGAATATAGGCCGAGACAGCGTATGTCGGACATGCCGACAACAGGTGCATAAGTGTCTCCGGCGCTCTTCGGCAGGCCCTGCAGTTTACGTCAGGGACCTCTATACCCAAGACATGACTTCGATAGACGAGTGTGTTAAAGACACCATCCTGGCAAGCCATAATGAACCCTTCGGTCTCAGACTTCAGCCCAGCTGACCTTAGGAAAGCAAAGGTCAGCTTCTCAGATAAGCCCCTCTCTTCAATGTTCTTGTAGAAGACTCCATGCAAGGGCTTATCTTTATGCAGTTGCAGAAATTTCCTTTGCTCTGCTGCTTTTGTATGGGCTTTCAGCTGGGCGGGTTCCAGCTCGGTGACAGAGCTCGGGTTTACCCGCCCAGTATCGAAGTCGAGACCAAGTTCACCGGCTGCTCTTTGTGCTGCCTTAAATAAGAACGCTCCTATCCCTGCATTTTCATGGTCGCGAACCATGCAGAGAAGGGGATCCGAACTCTTGATGATCTTGCAAGCTCCATCCAGAGCCGACCTGCTATGTAGATACTCCAAACTCAAGAGTCCGCGGCCTCCCTGTTGTCGTGAGAGGTATAATCGCAGAACGGACGATTTTGGATGCAAGCTTCTGTTGAGATGCATCATCTTTCGGGTTCCTACATCGAGTTGGCGCAGCTCGCCTTGTGTCCACTTCACTACCCCAAAGGAGTGTAGGAGGATTGGAACGGCAAGCATGTTAGTTGCAGACACCTTATTCTTCCCCGACAGCTCTGAAGACCAGATCTGCCGGAGGAGGTGCTGATACTTGCCGCGGAGAGCGTTTTTCACTGTTGACACTTCTTGGGTGGAGCGTTGCTCAACACCCAAGTAGGTGTACGACTCTCCGGCATCTAGGTGGTGCAAGATGCTTCCATCTACAAGCTGCGCGTCGTCTCCGTAGTCACCGCATCGCCCTCTCTTGAGATGAACCAGTGCACATTTGTCCAAGCCGAACTCCATTCCGACAGCCTGAGTGTACTCATGTACCACCCTGAGAGATTGACGTAAATCCCTCTCGCTGGAGGCATAAAGTTTAAGGTCATCCATGTAAAATAGATGGGTGACCTTATGCCTCCTATCTCCGGGGGTACCGCAATTGTAACCACGGGTTTTGCGAAGTTCAACGGATAACGGCAGTAGCGAAATGCAAAATAGAAGGGGGTTAAGGGAGTCTCCCTGAAACACACCCCTCTTAAACATAACCGGCTCTGTTTGGACTCTGACATTACCAGATGTTATAGCAAAGCGAGTCCTCCAGAGCGGCATGAGTTGTTCTATGCATCTCACTACGGGACCGGGCACCGCAAGACATTGGAGCAAGTGAACAATTAGCTCGTGAGATGTCATGTCAAATGCCTTGCGGTAATCGATCCAGGCCATGGAAAGGTTCCGCTTATACTGCACGGAGTCCTGCGTGACACATCTGTCAATAAGCAGGTTCTCCTTGCAGCCAGCGACACCTTTCTTAGACCCACGTTGCTCGTATATCCGTTCGTAAACCGGGCCGCTTGCTTGGAGTACCCGCATGTACAAGATACGGGTGAATATCTTGTAACATGCGTTTAAACAGGTTATCGGTCTGTAGTTCGCTGGATCTGCCAAATCTCCGTTCTTAGGGAGTAGCACGGTTCGCCCCTCGATAATCCAGGAAGGGATTTGCTGCTCTCCATTTAGCCACGAGGTGAAGATTCTGGCTAAATGGCGGTGGGTGCTCGGAAGTTTTTTCCACCAAAAGTTGTTGATTCCATCTGGTCCAGGAGCAGCAAAGTTCTTGGAGCCTTCAAGGGCTCTTCGAACCTCTTCCGTTGTTATCGGTTGGCACACTGCTTGAGGCTGCTGAAGCCCTTGGCAAAAGGCTTCAAAGTGTGCCAGGGCTGGAGTATCTCGGTTCAGTGGACGCTTTTGTTTGTAAAGCGTCTTCCAGAAGTCTTCCACCTGATCTACAGTCGGCGGATTCTCAACAATACGCTCAGGCGGTTGGAACAGGCGAGATGGCTTCTTGCGGAAAAGGCTATTTTCCGCTACTGCCCTCGCCCGCCTTGCTAGCGACTTTTTGCAAGCCACTAGCATCCGTATTCTGTCGAGACAATGTTGCTTGGTGGTAAGCAGCACTGCCACGTTAAGCGTGTGATGGACTCGCCTTATGTTGGCGGCGATTCGCCGCACTTTTGGCGTGAAAGGCCTGTTCTCCGCCATGTAATCCATCACACACTGAATACGGGAAGCATATTGTCTCGCCGACCGGATCTTGGCTTCCATCTTTCTTATACGCCGCTCAGCTCTCTCCTGCGGGGAAGTAGTATTATCCTGCCTCACCACCGGGGAGAGCCGCATCGCGGCGTCGTAGACGGCACAATTAATGTGCCAGATATCAGCCCCTTCCGGAATAGCTTCACTGAGTTCTGCGTCCACTCTGACCAGATCTTGTGGTCGAGGGGGCTTTTGATGGTGCAGCCCCCTTCTGGTTCTGATGCTCTCTGGTATGGGTGGAACATCTAAAACCATCTCCTCGACCGGTTGATCGGGTGGTCTGTCGACTACCTCTTCAACGGGCCTCAAAGCGGTTCTGATGTAGCCTCTGCTTCGGAGATGAGATACATAGTCACGAAGGTTTTGTTTCGTGAAAGCGCGATGTTCTGGGTGGATATCACACCACAGAACATGCATCCGCGCCATGTATCCCCTCCGTGCAGGCTCACTGCTTTCGTAGCACTGCATCAGGTCGTCCCTCAGCTCGTCCGTCCACTCAAAGCGTCCATATGCGTCGCGGTTGTCGTCATCGGGCAGTCCGTCCTGTTGGGCCCCACCACCTTGCCCATGACCCCTATCCGCTTGGGGTCGATCGTGGGGGCCCTGTCTTTGGTCAGCTAGAACCAGAGATTTGGGCTTGTGGGTGGTTAGCCCAGCAAGCCCACGACCGACACCAGAGGGGAATGAGCTTTCCCCTCCCGGGTGCACTATGGCTGCCGGTTCGATTTTGCACCCCCAGCTGGAGTAAGTGGTGGCGCTACTCACCAAAGGCTTGATAGATGAAAGTCAGCCCCTCCTGCATTTATTATTATTATTATTATTATTTTTTTTTTTTTTTTAGCTAGCTAAAAACCAGTCACCCTTCTCTGTGGCTCCGACCCTCACAGAGGGGAGCTGGTAGTACCGGTAGCCACTCCCCACGCCCGTGGGGCGAGTGACTACTGGGTCCGTGAATCGTGTGCCCTGAGCAGACGTAATGAACCGAGAATAACGGCCTTCTGCATTCTGCCGGCTAAGACCTCTGCCGAGTTTCGGCATGCCGGTATGATCTTAAGTTCCGAAAGCAGTGTGTGTCTCGTTCCACCGAGGGCTCCTATAATCAGTACCACTATCTTAACAGTATGGTCTGGATACAGTCTGCGGAGTTCGAAGAGCAGATCTCGATATTTTGTCCGTTTTTCCTCCTCCTTCAAGACAATGTTGTTCTCCGCGGGAGCCGAGAACTCCACGACAAACATTGTCTTGAGTTGATGGTCGAGGAGTACTACGTCAGGCTTGTTGGCTTGTATTTGCCTGACGGTGGGAAAAGAGTAGTTCCAATAAATTAGACACTTCTCATTTCCCACAACGGACTCAATATCCCCCGGAGCGTAAGGCAGCACTGGTGTTTCGTCTATCCCATACGAGTGCCTTAAATGGTAATAAAGCACTCGTAATGCTCCGTCGTGCCTTTGGATATAGGCCGAGACTGCATATGTCGGGCAAGCCGACAGCAAGTGCATAAGAGTCTCTGGCGCCCTGCGGCAGGCCCTGCAGCTGACATCAGGGACCTCTATACCCATGACACGACTACGATAGACGAGGGTGTTAAATACACCATCCTGGCAAGCCATTATGAATCCCTCGGTCTCAGACTTCAGCCCGGCTGACCTTAAGAAGGCAAAGGTCAGCCTTTCGGATAAGCCAAGGTTCTCTATATTTTTATAGAAAACTCCGTGCATTGGCTTATCCGTGTGAAGCTGCAGAAAGATGTTGTGTTCCGCAGCTTTAATTTGGGCTTTTCGTCGAGCAGGTTCCAACTCGGTGACAGAGTCGGGATTTACCCGCTCGACGTCGAAGGAGAGACCAAGTTCATCGGCTGCTCTCTGTGCTGCCTTAAACAAAAATGCTCCTATTCCTGCACTTTCATGGTCCCGGACCATGCAGAGGAGGGGATCCGAACTCCTGATAACCTTACAGGCTCCATCCAGAACCATCCTATTATGGAGACTCTCCAAACTCAAGAGTCCACGGCCTCCCCGATGTCGTGGGAGGTATAACCGTGGAACGGACGATTTAGGATGCAAACTCCTATTGAGATGCATCTTCTTGCGGGTTCCTACGTCGAGTTGACGCAACTCTTCTCGACTCCACTTCACTACCCCAAAGGAGTAGAGAAGGATCGGAACGGCAAGCATATTGGTAGCAGACACCTTGTTCTTCCCCGACAGTTCTGAAGACCAGATCTGTCGGAGTCGGTGCTGATACTTGCCGCGGAGAGCGTTTTTCACTACACTCACTTCTTGGGTGGAGCGTTGCTCGACACCCAAGTAAGTGTACGACTCTCCGGCATCTAGATGATGTAAGATGCTTCCGTCCACGAGCTGCGCGTCCTCTCCGTAGTCCCCGCATCGTCCTCTCTTGAGATGGACCAGTGCACATTTGTCTAACCCGAACTCCATACCGACAGCCTGCGTGTACTCCTGTACCACCCTGAGGGACTGGTGTAGGTCCCTCTCTCCGGAGGCATAAAGTTTAAGGTCATCCATATAAAACAGATGGGTGACCTTATGCCTCCTGTCGCCGGGGGTACCGCAGTTGTAGCCACGGGTTTTCCGGAGCGAAACGGATAATGGCAGTAGTGAGATGCAAAACAGAAGGGGGCTGAGGGAGTCTCCCTGAAATACTCCCCTTCTGAAATATACCGGCTCCGTCTGGACTCTGTCGTTACCCGATGTTATGGTAAAGCGAGTCCTCCAGAGCGGCATCAGTTCTTCGATACATCTCACTATTATTGAACATTATTATTATTATTATTATTATTATTATTACTATTATTATTATTATTTCTTTTTTCCTTTCTCCTTTTCTAGGGTAATGTGATAAAGTAATTCGGGGTATCACCAAGAATTACTCCTTTTCAGAGGAACACTTAAGGAAACTTCTGACAGTACTGCAAGTCTGTAGAGTTACTGCTTTTTGCATCGCCAGGTAGGTATTTTCTGGTAATTTCAATAATGTGAGACTTCTCTTTAGTGATTTAGGAACGACCGCGGTGGATGATAGCAGCAGTGGAACGATATGTACTTTCTTTAGTTTCCATAGACGTTCAACCTCCCTAGCCAGTGCTTCATATTTTGTGATCTTTTCCTGGAATTTGCTGTCTAAGTTGTGGCTATTTGGTATCGATATATCTATGAGGTAAGCTATTTTCTTCTTTTTTCAATCAATGTGATATCTGGCCTGTTATGTTCCACTGTTCTGTCGGTTAGTATCCCCTTGTCCGAATAGATCTTAACAAGCTGATTTTCCTCTACTGTATTGGGTTTATATATGTAGTAGGGGTCATCACTTTTCCGTTCTACTTTGTATTTTTTTAGCAGCTTAATGTGGACAATACAGGCGACCTGATTATGTCTTTCCAGGTATTTGGTGTTCGCAAGTTTCCCGCATCCTGATGTAATGTGGTCTATAGTTTCATCTTATATTACACATTTCCTGCATTTAGCTGAGGCGATAGGTTATCGAATAATATACTTCTGGTGGTATCTAGTTTTGATCACCTGATCCTGAATTGCTATGAGAAACTCCTAGGTCTCAGGGTTGAGTTTTCCTTGAACTAGCCGTGTCAGGGAGGCTCTTTTGTCAACGGTTTTCGTTCATTAGGATATTATAGTATCTGCCATGGGGTTCTTTTCGGCCCCATTCTTGCAGTTTGTGTTGTGGGCTGACGATTGCTGAGGTCTGAGGTATTTCTGTATTCCTTAAATTTAGCGGTGTATGTTTTGCGTCAGCTCTTATAATTGCTGACCGTAAAGGATTTCTCTCATTTTCATAGAAATATTTTCTCATGTCCTCGATTTGCTGGTAGCATGCATTCCGGATATCTACAGTTCCTCGTCCTCCATCAACTCTAGGTAAGTTTACGCGTATTTTACTTGCTATTGGGTGATGCATTCGGTGTTTCGTTAGATGTGTACGTACTTTTCTGTTGAGCTCATCAAGATCCGTTTCAGACCACTTTATAATACCGAATGAGTACGTTAATGTTGGTATTGCGTAGGTGTTTATCGCTTTTGTCAAATTTCGTGCATTGAGCTTGGATTTCAGTATCTTATCGAGTCGCCTCTCAAATTCGGCACTTAGTTTTTTCTTCACCTTATTATGTTCTATTTTGTGTTTTTGTGCGATGCCGAGGTATTTGTACGGCTCGTTAAATATAGATGTTATATGTTATATGTCTCTCCCGGGTGCTTTCCAATTCGCTGTTTTTAGTATGGTTTGAAATATATCTGCTGTCTGTATCTCAAATATGTCCATTTCAGGTATATTCCGATATCTTTCTGCCTCTTTTTCTATCCAGTGTGCTTCAGCTCTGTGCCCTACTTCATTTTCCCATATACCTTTCCAAAATTGCTCAATTTTTTCTGCCTCTGGTATATTTCTTATCTCGGCGTTGTCTTTCCTTTCCAGTTCTCTGTAGAATTTCTTTTCATTTATAACAAATAAGTTATTTTGCCTTCTTCTGACTCTGCTCTCTCTGTATCTTTGTAGCCGTCCTGCATACACGGAGATTTGTTGCTTAATAGTATCTAGATGGTTAAGTGTAATATGCCTATGTTCGATTTCTGGTGTATTGGCTAGTTCTTCTTTTAACAATTTCGGTAGGTTTCTTACAACGCGTTTACTCTTAATTCCATTATAAAATTGCTGCGTTCTTCCTGCATCTTTCCTCAACTTGTTGATCTTTTTCTCTAATCTCATCTCCCAAGGAGGGCTGCTCTTGCTATTCCTGGGTGCTTGGTTCCACCTATTTCCTTGCGTTTCAGTTATTACGGCTTTTGCAGCACAGTAGATGTGTAGGTGTATTTCCTCAAGCTCCATGGTAGGTGTCATATTAGCATTCAGTATTCTGTTCATTATTATTATTATTATTATTATAATATGATTCACTTTCACAGCGTTACTACTGGAATTATTTGACCTATCCTTTGCGGTTGTAAATAGGATCAGGTGGTCATCTGAGAAGGAAATATTCATTTCAGCCCTCAGAGTTAAAAAACTTTCTTATAATGTGAGTTGTTTGAAGAATGGTGGCTTTTTGTATAACGGATATCAAGTAAGTTGGTAAATTCAATTTGACTAAGTTGGCCGTAATATTCTTTGTTACCATTCCGTCTGTCGAAATCACTATAGGCACTATTTTAACTTGTTTTAATTTCCATAGGTGTTTTAACTCCAAAGCGAGGTTTTCATATTTTGTTATTTTATGGCTTTCAGTCCTAGGCAGGTTTTGGCGTAAGGGGACCACTATGTCAATGATTGTGCCAATGGCATTCTTTTTATCTATATGGGTCTATCCCAGTAGAGCAAAAAGTCTGAAGTCTCAAGTACAGGGGTTGGATTATATTTGTAGTATGGCGGCGGATTGTGTAAAAGCTTGAACTTTTGGCGTAATTGCTAGTGAATAATTTTGGCCACGGCGTTGTGACGGTTCAAGTAGGCATTATTAGTTAATGCGGGACATCCTGCCGAGATATGTTCTATAGACTCCCCTATCGTGTTGCACTTTCTGCATCGGTTTTCTTGATTGTTTTTAAGAATGTGTTTCTCATAATTTCGAGTCTTAATGACACAGTCCTGAATGGCTATCATGAAGCCTTCAGTTTCTGGGTGCAGATAACCTTTTTTCAACCATAAGACTGATGCATTTTTGTCGATTTCATTCTTTTCCAGATCGTTTGGATATTTTCCATGTAGTACTTTGCTTCTCCAAGACATCTTCTGGTCCGCTGCAGATCGTTTGACATACTGTTGACGTGGTTCTTGCAATCGTAAAGGTGTTAAGGAATCATCGGCTGAAGCTAGCTGTCCATATAATGTGTTTCTCGATTTTTGGAAATAAGTCCTCAAATTATTTTCTTGGGATCGGCACAACTGGGCGATGTTCAACAAACCTCTACCTCCTTCCTTTCTTCGTAAGTAGAGTCTATCTACTGATGAATTAGGGTGTAGCATACGGAACTTTGTCAGGAGGCGCCTTGTTAACCTGTCGAGTTCTTCTAGATCTGTAGTGGTCCACTTCAAAATTCCGAACGAATGCATAAGAACTGGTATTGCCCAGGAATTTATCGCAATTACTAAATTCTTTGCAGACAACTTGGTGTTATGTAGCTTGGTAAGTCTTTTGCGATAGCTTTCTTTGTATTCAGCTTTTAATCTTGTATGATCAATCCTGGCATTCTGCATTATTCCCAGGTATTTATAAGTTTCTTCAGGAGGGAGATTCTGAAATTGACACACTACATTGGCCAGCTTTTCTTGTTCTCCACGTCGAATGGCGACAGTGGCACACTTTTCTGTTCCAAAGGACATTCTAATATCTTCGCTGAATATTGTGCATGTCTTGATTAGGGATTGCATCTGCTTTTGGGTTTCGGCATAGAGTTTTATATCATCAATATAGAGAAGGTGTGATAGTCGCTCCGGATTTTATTTATTATCCGGATTTATTATTATTATTATCCGGATTTATTATTATTATTATCCGGATTTATTATTATTATTATTATTATTATTATTATTATTATTTACGAGTTCCACAAATGCTATGATTTGGTTTAGACTTCCATTCCGGTACACGTGTACAAGGATATGGTAAGTGTTTAAATGTTGATGGTAAGTATAAACAAGTTATATTCTTAGGAGACTTATATGTTTAGAACTGTTCTGACTATTCCGCAGGTTTCAATCAGCACTATCTTCTGCATTTCGATAAAGAGGCGCTCATACAATTGCAGTTTTTGTAGGCTTGCAATAGTAGCATATGGTATCTCACCTATGGATACGATGACAATTGGGATAATGGTGACTCTTTCCTGTTCCCACAACTCTTTGATCTCATTTGCTAAGAGTAAGTATTTGTTTAATTTTTCAGAGTGTTTTTTCTGCAGGTTAGTGGGCAGTGGTATTGCTATATCTAACAGGTAAGTATGTTTATGTGCTTTGTCGATCAGTATTATGTCCGGTTATTATTATTATTATTATTATTATTATTATTATTATTAAAACACTTATTAAAAAAATTCCATCCACCGTATTAGAGCAGCCATTTGAATTTTACTCTACGTTTCAAAAATGAATTAGTAACACTTTTTCAAATATTCAATATTCAAATTTAGGTGGTGGTTTTCACCCCTTCAGGGTAAGAGCAAGTATTCGGACCATATAGAAACTGAAGATGATACTTTTTACTATAATAATAACCCATAAAGAAAAATTATTATTACATATGAAACTATTCCGAAATATTACATATTTTTTACTGTACTAATAGGGTCTAAGAAAGTTTTATTTTTTATGAAACTTGAAACTTCACCCAACCCTTCAAAAATATTTTTCTTCATCAGATCAATTCCCAAAATTTTATAAAACACCGAGTTACTTGTCTTGCTATCTGTGATATATTATTCTACCATCTTCAGAAAAAGTAACATGGCTATAGAGGGTGTATTTAACCTCATAGTATAATGTTTATATTACATCTTCTTACTTTTATTTCTAAGTAATTGATACTCCACTAAAGTCAGATTGGTTTCTATAAACATTTATCTGACAAAAATCATCTAGCGATTACTTTTGGTTCCCGACATTGTAAGCTTCCTGTTTTCCTGTTTTCTTTCACCAATCTTCTTTCTCTAACATCAATAGAAAACACGTAATGCGCCATGCGATGGAGAACTGGCACGATGGCATAACTAAGATTTATAATTTGAGATTTGCAGATACTACTTTAGTTGCATTAAACGAGGATAAGATCATAAACTGTTGGACAACCTTCAAACAATAAGGTCTGAGAACGGTGTAAGTACAAACAAAAAGATTAAAAGAAATTGAACCGCCTTCAAAAATTCTCGCTAAAAATTATGATATATAATTTTACCGTCGCGTCGCCCAGTTAATTGAAACTTATTTTCTAATGTAGATATTGAAGTCGGTTAAAAATACATTTGTATTCGTTATTTGCTCATTTTTACATGGACATCAATACCTACATTAGGTGATAAGGTTTAATTAACTTGGCGACGACGGTGGAAATGTTTCATAATTTTTAACGAGAATTTTTCGATATAAAAAATTTTTTTTTTCACCCGTTTTAGTGGCCTCGTTATTTAGCTTATGCATACTACAATATCTGTAGTTGTGACTTTCTAAGTTTTAACATTAGTCTCGTTATCAGAGAAACCTGAATTACTGTATCAAATATTATGTAATTCTGCAAAAATATTGCAATTTTCGGGAGTCGTTATTGTGAATTCATAACTGTTAACATCATTTAGTTATCAGCTACACCTAAAATACACCACTTTTAATGTAATTGCGACGAAATTTGAATTTTTTTATCAACAAAATTTTTATTATATTAACAATGGCGACATCGCCATAATCTCAAATATTCTCTAGAAAAATCCTAGTATATCGAGACGCGGTTCAAGACATGAATAGTTAAGCACTTATTTGATAAATAAGAGAATGTTTATATAAGTTTATCTTATGGCTTTTTTCCTCGAACAGGTACACGTCACAAGCATTTACCCGGAGAACATGAAAATAGGCAAAAAATCGCTCATTTTCTAGCCCTCGAATTTTGTTTCAAACTAAGTGCTAAATTCTTGTTAAAATAATGAGAACATCCTGAATATAAAATTTCAAGATGATGTATGGTTTTTGGTTTGGTTTTTGAGATAAGAGGATTGAAGTTGTGATATGCGTGATGCTATCAAAAAATACGAAAAATGAATAATCTGCTATGGCAGAGCAATCAAGATATTCTTAGTATTTTTCGACTCAGAATTCATATCTAATATCGACGAATCCGTATATCCATTGATTTATTCAGGAGGGCCAAAAATATCCCCTATATAAGGATGAAAATAGAGCAAAATGATGCTATTGAGTTATAGAGCTTCCATGAACAGAAATATAGTATAAGTCTATTGACTGAATGCATGAACGAAGGTGTTGACTAGGGCTTACACAAAGTAATAAAAAGGTGAAAACTACCCCAATATTATAAAAAACTACATAAAAGCTCCAATAACTGGCGAAAAAGCTTGAACATTTTAGCTTCATTAATATGAATGAAACATAAATCTGTTACGACCTAGTACACGAAAACGATCCATTACAGAGTAAGAAATTCCCCCTTATCTTGAATTATGAACTTGAGTCAGGGAAAAAATAGTGAATGTACCAGATATCGCATTTTGATTGCAGTAGGTATGAATGTGGGACGATAACTAGAATTTTTGTAACTATTTTCTGATGCACCTACGATGGGGTAAGAGAACGGGACGAAAATTTATTGGTGGGTCCTCAGCCCCTGACCCCCGTTGGGATTATTTGGGGGGTGAAAAGGAATCAAGAGGCCTTGACATAAGAGAAAAGCACTCTTTGAAAGCACTACATCAGTATTTTATGTAATTCAGCGATTACAAGATTGCTGCGATATTCATCCCTTCGCACCCTTACACCTATAAAATCCACTTTATGTCAGAATTTTTTTCCATACAATATGACGATTGTAAAATTGCTCAGATTTCCACCCTCTAACCCCTGTGAATTTCTCTAGAGCGATGAGAAAGAATCACGAGACCATGACATTCCTAAAGAGCACTTTTAAAAACCCTTGCTATAGGATTTTCCCTAATTTGATACAGCGATTGCGATGTTTCTGATATTCACCCCCTCGCACCTTCCACCTTCTTATAAAATTCACTTCAAGTTTGAAAATAGACCATTAGGACATTAATTTTATGGAGAGCGCCCTTTATTATCCTTGTGACAGAATTTACTTTAATGAAATATTCTCACAGCAAGATCGCTTATATAAATGTGCGTTGTTTTCTCACCCCTTCGTAGGTGTGGAAAAACCTATTGTGGGAATATTGGTTATCGTTCCATATCCAGACACACTGCAATCAGAATTCAATATATCTGGCACATTCACTATCTTTTCACTCATAATTCAAGATGAGGAACAGTTTTGCACCCCGTGATGGGTTGTTTTTCGTGAACTAGGTCGTAACAGATTTATGGTTCATTCCTATTAATCAAGATTAGAGTGTTCAAGCTTTTTCGCCAGTTATTAGAGTTTTTATGCAGTTTTGTATAATATTGAGGTAATTCTCACCCACTGAAGGGAGTATCTCAATTACTTTGTGTAAGCCCTAGTTAACACCTGAGTTCATGCATTCAGCCAATAGACTTATACTATATTTCTGATCATAGAAGTTCTATAACTCAATGGCATCATTTCTCCCTATTTTCATCCTTATATAGGGGATGTTTTTTGGCCCTTCTGAATTATTCAATGGATATACGGATTCATCGATATTAGATGTGAATTCTGCGTTGAAAAATACTAACAATATCTTGATTGCTCTGCCATAGCTGATGAGTATTAATTTTTTGTGGGGTTGTGTATTTTTTGATAGCATCACGCATATCACAAATTCAATCCCTCATATTTTAAAAACCAAGCTAAAAACCAAACATCATCTTGAAATTTTGTATTCAGGATGTTTTCATTATTAACAATAATTTAGCACTTAGTTTGAAACAAAATTCGAGGGCCAGAAAATGGACGATTTTTGGGGTCACTCTTTAACAGCTACTAAGGAATTACGTGTAAATATATTGTTTATGATTTTAAATAGAAAAATTTAAGAGTGCATAATTCACCTTCTAAGTAAGCTACTCATACTAAAGCGTGAATTAAATATTTCCTGTGACGTATATGTTATTTATGTTATAGATTGCGGACTTGAGAAAGCGACTTTGAACTTTTTCAGTTGATGTCACTATTATGATGATTATGATGATTATAATATCATTATTAAAAACATTATTTGCAGATTTATTGAATCTACTTACTTTTTGCACAATATTCTCCTCCACCGCTGTGGGCCTTTTATATTACCTGTTTACACACTTTCAAGTTATTTACAGCTACAAACGAAAAATGCTCGGAGAAATCAAAGCACGTAGTGGAACGGAACAACTTTATGTATTTTTTACTCTTTTTGGTTTCATTGTATCAAATACGTGTGAATTTTGTGAGGAGATAAAGTCGTCTCTTACCGAGAAGAGAAACGGGATAGCAGACACTTAAACTCACATGTTCTAAATCGCAATTAGACAGAAGGACTTTGTACAAATCTTACGGGATAGTTGCGAATGTTTTTAATTCACAACGTGGTTTAATGTAGTATGTATATCATTTATCATTTTCACAAACCACATAACTAGGATTTAATTTACACAGACAATATTTACATTATATTCATCAACACCAAAGTGATATAATTAACTCCATTTATAGACTAGTTTCCATACTAATTTCAACTCTACAGTGAGTTCGTAAAGCAATGCACAAATGTAGTTTCAGTTAGAATTACTTTAATGAAAACTCCCAGGATAGATCAACTTTTATTCCCAATTGAATAAATTTTGAAACTGAATTCCAAGTTTCAGGGTGAACCATGTTGAAATCATGACATCTAATATTTTTTAAGTAGAACATACTATTTTTTCTTAAACACATGGAAAATGTATCGAATTAGTATAACAAAAGAACCGCATGTGTCACATTTTGCACCAGCGGCTCTGGCTTCATAGTATTTTCATGTTTTAAAGTTTTTGTCACTAAAATTTCAATCCCTTCACGTCAATATTATGTATATACCACATTGTACTAGAAAACATTTATTTGAGTTTTCTTTCTGAATAAAATACAGATATATTAGATTAGTCCTCCTCCTCTTGTTCAGACAGCCTTGACAGACATTTTGTGACCCACAAATAATTCTAGTATTCTAGTGGACATCTTTGCAGTATTCCATGTCTGACAGCATTATACCATTCTGCTACGGTAGTCTGTTAGGTGTTTTTCTAGAAAATATTATTTATAGTCACAGCTTACACAGTTTTTTATTTAATATGAAATTACATACTTTCTGTAAATTGGTGACTCAATCTTGTCACGCTAATATACCAGTTAAGTGAAGAGAAGCGAAGAACTAATCAAAACAACTACTTTTATAGCTAATACTGACAAAGTATTGAATTACATGATAGGATTCTTAGCATTTGGAACAAAATATATATTAAATATTCTTAAATCATCTATTGAGATTCAGTTATTTACAACAATTATTGAACCTTACATTCTATTTCCACTCTAGGAAAGTTGTACAAGTTTTCTCGAACTCGTTAGTTCTCATCAGTACCGTATAGAAATATTAATTCATTATTTACAAGCCTTGTCCTTGATTTATTTCTACAATTAATTATTTTTTAATTATTTTTTTTCGTTATGATTAGAAAATATTATTTAGGTTGCTCCCAGCTGCAGTGTCTTGGTCCACCATACCACCGATCCATAGGTTATCATATGTTATAACCATAGGGTCATCCTGGAGTTTAACCCACTGTTTTTTCTACAAATCTGCCTGCACCTTTCCAGGGCAATCGTTGGTTTTTGTGTGACTCCTTGGATGCGAGTATTCCATGTTGGTTTTTGGTAAAAAATGACTCCTAGTTTAGCCTCACTGGTAAATGGAATATCGGCTCCATTAAGCCTTAGAGGTTTTAGGCATCCTAAAGGTCTTTTTCGTGTGAAGGTGATGACTATAGTTCTGTGAGATTTATGGAAAGTCCTTCCTCACTACCTAACCTATCGTTAATATTTATGGCTCCTTGGGACCGCTCTGATATAGTGTTACTATGGTCTAACAATTTGAACTACTTTCGTCATCAACGATTCTCCAGGAGGTACTTAATAGTTTTTCTTAATGTATGCTTACTCAATACCTGATTGGCCAATATTTACCCATCGGATACTTTTATGAGGAATGTTGTATGGAGCAAAACACTATTTTTTAGCATTACTTCGCTTCAAATCTATAAAAGTTTTTAATTGGGTAGTTTTTTACAGCCTGAAGATTGCACATGGAAGATCAGTATCGCCACAGATATACAATTGTTGAAATATGGCAGCTATCATGGAAATATGACCATTTTATAAGGTACATGTTCTTCTTTACTACTACTACGGGAGCCCACCCCAAGTATCCGTGCACCCCCCGATCCTTGGGGACAATGTTTTTCATAAAGATTAAAGCCTAATTTTATGCACTTTGTTTTTTGTGCAGAAAGTTTTGCTTGCAATTTTTTTTAACGGACGCCATTTTGAAAGTGCACCCAACTTTTTTTTTGGGACATGTCTTAAATTGTTCCTTAGACTTTAATCTTTATGAAAAACATTGTCCCCAAGGATCGGGCGAGGGGTGAACGTATAGCTAGGGATGGCTCCCGACTATACGTTAATTATAATAATTTTAATTCTTCCAGATCAACATGGATTTCAACGTGGTTTTTGAAAATGGAGATGGGCTTCTAACGAATCAATGTCTGATAGTTATTATTTAATAAACAAGTTTATCGATATAATGTACTAGCGTCATTGTTCAATTAATACATTTTCGTTGATACAGCATACCGCTTATAGATTAAATACCTCATTTATCAACTAATGTACAGATGTATGTTGATTCAATAAAATCATTGGCCAACTCAACTTTAATGGGCAAATTCATTATATTAATGTACTTTTTAATCATACTTATGGACGTTTTTGATTTAGTGTATATTCATAATTTTCGTCTTGTTGTAGTTTATGCTTAAACTGTACTCAGAATTCATTGTTCAAAGGTTATCTAACAGGTGTATGAGCTCATCGTCGTTTGTTGCAACCAAGGTGGTATTTTCTGCAAATCTCAAATTAGGAATCTTAAATCCACCTATGTCACACTATCTTACCAGCCCTCTACCACATCAATCGCGCATCGATCACATGTTCACTTTAAAAGGTAAAAAAGATTGATGATAGAGCACAGTTCTGTCTGATGCCTTTGACAACTTTACAATTGTTGGAGTTTGTGTTGTCGACTTTCAGTAAATCAGAGTTCTCCCGGTTACCATAGATTAGGTAACCTTTTCTAATAAAAAAAATCTGTTGAAGTATTTACCCGAAACTTCCCTCTGTATTTAGTAGCTTGATTTATTCATTACACAGCTCTAGAAAATAAAAAAAGGGGTCTGTTCCTGGAACTCCTATTAGTGCGTGGAATAAGCAGCAAATTATGTGAAAATATTTCACTCCTGGATACCAGCGCCAAAATTTAGGGGTGGGTTGTTGACATATTTTACTTTGTAAATTCGTCGGGAGACACTCTTAGAAGTTATTAAGCTAGCCGTGATGACGTCATCAAAATGGCCGCCGTACTAATTTCTCTAGGTTCTAATATCTCAAGAACGAATCAATTAATTTGAGTGCGCAAAGTCTCATTTTAAAGATAATTGAATATTCTACAAAAAAGGTAATACGCAATTATTTCGTAAAAATAATGTTTTTTCTTTTATTTCCAAATTAATAGAGAAGTCAGAGGTTTGGTTCGCTCAGTAAAAATCAACACAACTTTGTGCTATCATGTTATTGTTAATTTAATTTGGCAACTATGTATTCGCTACACTACACACTACACTACAAACTACACTACACACTAATTGTTTTCTTCTTTGTTCCAGATTTAATTTAGGGATATACTCTTCTCAAATGCGAAAACGAAGAGTATATTGCATTTGATCAGCATATTTCTAAAACAGTAAATATCGCTCGCAGACAAAAAAACTTTCATATCATTGCGTTAGTGAACGTATTTTGAACAACGTCTGTCTGTCTATCCACTCGTCACGTTTTTTGTAATCGCGATAACTTAAGAAAGAAAAGTCCAATTGTTTTGAAATTTGGACAGTAAGTTAGTGTTAGCTAGTAGAAGATCAATTATTAAATAAGAAAGTTATTAATCATTTAATAATTAATTAATTTTTGTCACTTGTACTTAAATAGAAATCTTGCGAAAGTTATTTCCTCTCACTATTTTTTTTTGTTTATATATTTTACTAATATATATTTCAGAATAATATATCTAATCTTTGAAATATTATTCTCCAATGATACATGTATTACAGACATTTAATTTTTGTATTAATGTATGATGGTTCAGTGGCTAAAGTTTTGTCTTGCAATCCAACTCTAATCCCTACACCCATTGTTGTTCAAACCAAACTAGACCTGCCCCTGCCCAACACTACTAACACCGGGTCAGGTTCCGGGAGGCACATGTTAAATGTTTAATTTATAATAAAATATTGTTCGATTCGATTTTTGTGTTCCAGACCGGTTGGATGTATTTTTTAAACTTTTTTTAAAATATATTTTAACCTCCCCACAATAAAATTGTGGGAGGTTACTACAATTAGTCCAAAATCGAAAATTGAGATAACATCAAATCATTACGTTTTGAGGTCCCAGGAACACAAAAAAGTTGTTTTTGAAAAATGTCTGTGTGTGTGTATGTGTGTGTGTGTGTGTGTGTGTGTGTGTGTGTGTGTGTGCTTATGTCGTCACATAATTAGGGGGACGCACCACATGCCTGGACTTTAATTATCGGGTCTGCGCGATTTATCGGGCCATACACAAGACCCGACAGCATAAAAATATGTTCATCGGGCTTTTTAGGTACCGAATGACCTTCAGAGCATAAAATTTTGTAATGACCCAATAAGTATACTTTATGCACATGTGTATTTTTTTTTCTTGTTTTCAAATAAGTAGCGGGTCTTCTTTCGTAGTCGACGGCTAGCGCCACCCTCGTTTGGCAATGGAAGTTTTAACCGTGTGTGATTCCCCGACAAGTTGGTAGATTTATTTGCGTATTTATAAATGATATTTTACGATTTTTATAATCTGACATCAGGAGTGAGTAAAACAGAAACTGCAGAGTACCAGTAATTAATGTTACGAGTTTTGAAGTGAAAATCAAACATTTATAGTTTACGTTTTGAGTATAAAAGGAGCTCCCTAAATTATAATAGAAATAAATATATCTTATTTTAATTTCAAACAGCCTACTCAGGCGTATAATTTCTAATTTTATAATTATTTTAATTCCCTCGCTTACCGAAAGGAAGTATTGTATTTGTGAAAAAATCACCCTTCGAGATTTCTCAATTCTTCACGTTTCAAAGTACGTAGATTATTACAAAAATTAAAGCCGTTTAATTCCGTCCGTCTGTCGATCTGGCGCCTGTTGATGCTATATCTACAAAACCACTAAACGGAGAATTATAATATTTGGTAGGTAGTTGACGCTACCACCGACGAGAAACTGGGTTACAGTTCCATTGAAAAATGTCGATAAAAAATATAATTAAGGAAAAATATAGGATGGTAATAATTGACATGTAGTTAATACAACTGTCAAGGAAGAAATATATTTAAAAAATAAATACAGGGTGGTCACCCCAACAAAAATAATGAAAAAATGCGGCAGTGACTGATAATATTGGACATGCAGTTAACACAACTCTCAAGGTTTAAAATATGAAAAATATACAGGGTAATTACCCTAAAAAAATTATGACAAATGTGACGTATATTATTTTGAAAAATATGAAAATTATACAAGGTGGTCACAAGGAACCATAATTATGGTGGATTAAATATTTGGACTATAGTTGATAGAATTATTAGAATTACCGAGGAAGAAATCTGACTTTCTTTTAATGAAATGTATACAGGGAGGTCACTCTAAAAATAGCTAAACGGCAGAGGAATATAATATTTGGAATGTAGTTGTCACTTGTCAGGAAGAAAACCTGACATATTTTTAATTAAAAAAAGTATACAGGGTTGTCATCCAACAGAAAAAATAATTAATGACAAAAGGATGCAAACTGTGCATTTTTAATGAAGGAAGTTTTGGGTAAATACTTTTACCTAAGATCACTACTGTAAATAGTAAAAAACACACTACCTGCCATCCATGTAAGTTGAATTTTACGTATTGTAAACAAAACGCACTGTAAACAAATCGCACGGTAAACAAAACGCACGGGACCCCAATTATAGGTGGCTTAGATCTCTGACGCAGGGTTTAAAGAAAAAAAAAATGCGCCTACGTAATTTTCAAACGCTGTCAAAACTGACATAATATTTGTTGAATGACATTGTTGACTAGTAAACTAAATTCAGATTTTACCAAATAAATAAATAAATATGATCGTAGGTAAAGTATAGTACATAATTCGAGTTGTAAAGCAATTACGCACTCATGGAAATACGCACTCGCCGCTACGCGGCATCGTGCGTAACTTTTCCATTCGTGCGTAATATGCTTCTTACAATTCTCATTACGTAATATACTATTACCGATTTTTTAAAAAATGTTAAAAATAAGATGTTTTAACTACATGGGATATAAGTAATATTCTTTTTAATTGACAAGGTTAATTTATATTTTTTTGGGATTTGACATGAGATATTAATTGGATTCTTATGTAAGGCAGCTAAACACGGACAATATATTTATTTTTAACATTGGACGATTTGTAAAAAAAATCAACTGCGTCCCTTCTACACATACCAGCGGTGATTTATAGAAAGAAGAATGTTATCAGGAAGAACAGTTATTTGTAATCAAATATTAAAAAAAATAAAGAAATAAAGAATAAAAATATTTTCGATTCTTCTCTTCACAACGGGCACATCGATCCAAAACAACTTGATATTGACATTTTTCGAAATTCGAACTAATAAGTGTTCAACGAATTTTTGAAAATATACGATTAACTATTACAATCAGTGACTTTATTATTTTTCTAGTAATGTAGTAGTCACCACAGCACAATATATTTCCAAGCAGAATTTAAAATAGGCGTATCGTGTCCTATAAGTACCAAAGTTCCAGTCATATCCATTTAAAAACCGCTGCCCAAGGAATCACTACTTCCACATCCGGATTTTCTATCCAAGTCACACAACGAAAAAATTTTGTATCTGGAAATAATTGCTTATGGAACTTTAATAATATAATATTTGAAATCCTCTACCCCAAAAACCCATAAAACGATACCCCACATCGGTAGTGGGGTGGGGGTGGTGACAGGGGGTGAGAGTGGGGGTGGATAAAAGTAAAAAAATATTTTGAGGTTTCTGGTTATTGTACACACACTAAATCACATTTTTTTTTCATCCCCTTTAATAATGGGGTGGGGGTGGTAATGGGGGTGGCTAATGCCAAAATTTTTTTTGAGACCTTAGCTTCTCTTGTCTATACTAAATATCAATGTTATGGATTCTTACCTGCTTGATTTACCTCTTTACTCCAAATTTACCCCAATTTACCCCCCAACCCTTCGACTGAACAAGATGAAAATATAATCTAGTTCTAGATCTCGTTAAAGTACATATGTGTACCAAATTTCAAGTCAATATCTCAAACGGTTCCAGAGTAAACGTGCGCACAAAAAAAAGTTACAGACCGACAGATCGACAGACAGAAATTTTTTTTTTCGCTCAAACTTGAAATCTCGACGTTTCATGACATTCTAAGCCTATTTGAACAATAAAAATTTTTAAAAATTTTTTTGTCGTTACTATACTTCCACTGGATGTGGAAGTAAAATGGGGTAGTAAACCTATAATAACGCTTAAAAATTTCAATTATGTTCCAAATATTTCAGGAAATATTGAGGCAAGCAGATTTTCTGACTACAGTGTGTAACAAAAGGTTTGCATTATAAGGGATTTTTTTATATCATTTTCACAATTAAATACTATTTTCAAAAAAGCTATGTCCCTAATATTCTGTTTAAAGTTCGTAATGAATAAAGACCCCATAAGTGATTCTGACTTCTGTATACATTTCCAATTATTAAAATTTAAGTACAACGTGTATGAGACCTCGTCTAATAGGTAAACAGTTCTTATGTCCCAATCATTATATTTAATTACTTCCACGTCCAGTGGAAGTACAGTAACGACAAAAAAAATTTAAAAATTTTTTATTGTCCAAATAGGCTTAAAATGTCATGAAACGTCGAGATTTTAAGTTTGAGCGAAAAAAAAAATTTCTGTCTGTCTGTCTGTAACTTTTTTTTGTGCGCACGTTTACTCTGGAACCGTTTAAGATATTCACTTGAAATTTGGTACACATATGTACTTTAACGAGATCTAGAACTAGATTATATTTTCATTTTGTTCCGTCGAAGGGTTGGGGTGTAAATTGGGGTAAATTTGGAGTAAATGGGTAAATCAAGCAGGTAAGTGTCCACGAAATTGGTATTTAGTATATACAAGATAATCTAAGGTCTCAAAAAAAAATTTTGGCATTAGCCACCCCAATTACCACCCCCACCCCCTTACTAAAGGGGATGGAAAAAAATGTGATTTAGTGTATGTACAGGAACCAGAAACCTCAAAATATTTTTTTACTTCATCCACCCCGCACTACCACCCCCCCATCACCACCCCCACCCCACTACCGATGTGGGGTATCGTTTTATGGGTTTTTGGGGTAGAAGATTTTAAATATTATATTATTAAAGTTCCATAAACAATTATTTTCACATACAAAGTTTTTTCGTTGTGAGCGACTTGGATAGAGAATCTAGATGTGGAAGTAGTGATTCCTTGGGCAGCGGTTTTTCATTCTGCGTGAAGGCCCGATAAATTGATACACGCTTGTGTATACAGGCTATTAGATTTGAAGTATAACATGTGCCATAACCCGACAAATAATAATGGTAATGGTATACCCGAATATTATGTTTAAGGTTTATTTTATGTGAAGACCCTACATGCTATGGTTTTCAAAAATTCAGTTTATTGAGATCGTAATATAGTAATGCATAATGTAGTAAAGATTATAGGTACTATTTTTGGTCTCTGAGTAAAATAACCAATTTAAGTTTAATAGAATAACATTACTTTTAACAAAATAATAATAAATATTGTAATAAACTCATCTAATATACAGTGTGTCCACGGATGGGCTTAATTATACTTTATTTATTTTGGGTTTTTTGATAAGAAATTATCATAAAAACTTCTGCTTACTCTGAAAAGTTCTTGGCAATTTTCAAGATTTCCTATACAGGGTGACCAAAGATGTTAAAATTTCAGAATTAGGTTTGGTACTTCACGTCTGTAGCCGGAAAAAAAAAAATGTAGGTTTTTTTTCCTTAGGGGTTGCAGTGCTGAAAATCCGCCGTACTGAAGCTTAATCTTATTGTATCTCATAGTTTCTTTATATCATTAGTCGCGTTCCTCTCCAAAAGGCAAGTGCACGGTCGATAGGAGCTCCAGCTATTTCTTCCGGGGTAACGAATGGTTCTCCGAAGTATGAAAGCCTTTCAGCCTCCAAGGCTGGGCATTCATATAGTATATCTTGAGGAGTTTCTTCATCCTCACCACAGATCCTGCATTCTGGATTATCACCCACTCCTATATGTTGAAGGTGCTGATGGGACTTCAGGGAAGACCAATAACACTACTTTTTAACATTTTTCCTTTCTTTTGTCTGTGGCACGGTGCTCAAATTTTCCAAGGGGGTGTCGAGCAACCTCCTGGAGCTCCTTGGCCTCAATTCTGATGGTTCCGTCCAGCTGGATCTAAAATAGTTTTCAGTATGTTTTAAATTTTTTACTAATAGAGAAAATTAAATTAAATTTTCTCTGAACCATTTCACCTGAGAGTATTTCTACTTACTGCTAGAATTTTAAATTTTCCTGAAACCAGTGGTGTAGAAATGAGGCACACCACTTTTTATTTAAATAAACATCGTTAGTAGATAAATAAAAAATTAAGCTATTTTTGAAATCTACATTCCATTTGGGACAAAAGAAGTTGTTGTGTGATTTCGTAGCATGCAGCGGTTTTTCATGAAAATTAAATAAGTAAGTGTATTATTAGATAAATTCGGTAAGCCAGTGAGCTATTTACCTCTTTCTAGAACCTTAGTATTAAAAATTATATAAACACTTCCAGGGTTGTACAGCTGGACCTGCCACGTCCATGCTGGGTTAGATTATGATCATGCATGTTGTCAGTAGCGAGAGCCTCATGACGCATGGTACATGAGTGGGGGTCACCTAGTTTTCACTTCTTTGCACTGAGAAATTTAATTAATTAAATATTAACTATATCACTTAATTGCTGTTATGCTGATATGTACCACTCTATCTGGAATTTTTCACTTAACAACGGTCTTTGTCACCTCGTTTTTCACTTCTTTGCACTGAACGATTTAATCACCCATATTAATTAAATATTGGCTAGATTACTTAATCGTTGTTATGCTAATACGTACCACTTTATGTAAAATTTTTCACTTAATAATGAGCGTAATTTTGACCTGAAAAACCTCACTTGATAATTTACTTACGAAAATATTATGACCATTCTTTAAAAGTAATTCATTTGATTATTATGGGTTTAGTTTATATTAAATTCGTTTGAGTATTTTTAATTATTATGAAAAAAGAATTATTTGAAGGTTAACATAAGAAATTTAAATAAACATAAACACACCACAGATAGTAGACAGCCCCCAAATCCAAAACCAAGACTGTGCGGAAGGGGGCTACACATTTAGAAGAACGCAAACATACATCCACACCCACTGGTGTTGTCAATACTGGGGCTGGAGGTCGAACCCAGAGCGCGGTAGTTAGTCGATCAGCATATTTGCCACTCAATACGCCTTAACCGATTGAGCTACCGCGCCGGTATTGACCATGACCATACTTACGAACAAAATATTATTGGTTATTTCGGGTACAATCTAAATTATTTTTATGACTAAAAATAATTTACTTAAAGGTTTACACAGGGATATTATGGCCATACTTTAATAATCTATTGCCCCGCTATTTTGTTGACAGATGTCGACTTTTCATTAAGATATAAATAAACTTGACTGGCAAAATTTAAATTAATAGATACTTAAAAATGAAGAGGGTACTTAACTCTTTGCCTGTGTTGCGTCCTACACTCTTTTCATTTCTTTATACACAGCACCGGTCGGTTTTATCACTAAATAACTCTGTATTAGTTATTTTCAAATATTAATTCTATATCAACTTTATTTTTTGTTGTGACAATATCGATTTACGCGGAATTTTTGAGCTACGCTTCACCTAAACTTTATCAAATTTGACGGAGTTAACCCAGTATTTTCGCTTGGATATGTGGATATGTTAAAAAAATGGAATTGTTGGGGTGTTGCAATGTTAATAGTCTAAGTAGCCGTACATACTTATAACTCAAATAATTTTTTTTGTAATTTATACATATTACCAATTATCATTGTCCGGAATTTCTCTCAAAACGCATTTATCGGCCTTAATACATTTATGGATAAACTTATTAGTTGGAATATAATTGACTAAATAAATATTACTTACTTGTTTATTAACCAATTAGTCGGCTCTTTGTACACGGCATACCTAAAACTAAATTGTCAGAACTACAAACACAAATGTATCAGATTATCGGGTCTTACATAAAATGAACCAAAAATCATATTCGGATATCTTGGCATTTACCAATTTGTCGAGGCCTTAAACATAATAATAATAAGTTTTTACTAAGCGCGAAGTTACACATATGATTCTTTAATTCATTGTACCTCAAACCGAATAGACGGTACGTTATAAACAAGTGTGTATCAATTTATCGGGTCATCGCACGGAATGATCTTAAAACACAATAATCGGGACATAATCCATTATTTACCAACTTGTCGGGTTCCCTCACACGTTATACTTCAAATTAAATAATCTGGTATATACACACAATTAATGTATCAGTTATCGGGCCTTCACAAACATAATATTCGGGACATGCTATTATTTAACAATTTGCCAGTATACTGAATTGTCAGAGCTACATAAGCAAGTGTTTTTTATTTATCGGGTCCTCCACAAAATGAACCTTAAACATTATATTCGGCCATCTTGTTGTTTACCAATTTGCCGAGACCTCGTACGTACATATGTCTTTACTAAGAGCGAAGTTAATCTTACATTTGTGATTATTTAATAAGTTGTACTTTAAACCGAATAGACGGTACTGTAAACACAAGTGTATATCAATTTATCGGGTCACTACACGGAATAATCATAAAACCCAATAATCGGTACATAACCCACGATTTACCAACTTGTCGGGTTCTCACACACGTCGTGCATCAAATCAAATAATCGGGTCTGTACACACAATTAGTGCGTATCAATTATCGGGTCTTCACACAGAATGGGCCTCAGACATGATATTTGGGACATGCTATTATTAAACAATTTGTCGGGTCTTCACACACGTTCTACGTGCTACAGGATAATAGGGACCTACACATGAAAGTGTATCAATTTAGCGGGTCTTAACACAAAATGAACCTCAAACATAATATTCGGGACATTCTATACATCTCGATAAAAAGATTTCTACGGTGTGTATCGAAAAACGAATTATAGGGACGTAATGAGCTCAGCATTCTCTACTTGTTGACGTATGCAGCTTCAAAGACCCCGATAATCGGTGTTTATATGTGTGTCCCAATAATTATATGGAGACATGTATGTGTGTGTGTGTGTGTGTGTATGTATGTTAGCACGATAGCAGCGAAGCTACTAAACGAATTTGGATGAAACTTTGCATGAGGGTTTCTTTAGTGCTCTAGAAGATCTGAAAAGGTTTTGGTTGAGATCGGATTACGTTTAGTGCCGTTTTGGCACAACAAGTTGTTTATTTTATGATTACTTACAATTTGTAATTGAACCATTGAAAAGCAGTAAAAATTCCGATTTCAACGATATATCACACTTACATTTTTTCGGTTTGGTTTCCGTGAAAAAAATTAAAAAACAAAATAACACGCTTCTTGTGTAAGATAAATTTTGTAGTCTAACCTAAAGTTAGATAGACGTATACCACAAAATAATACAGGGCTGTACCCCTTACTCTGCAAATTTGCAACTGCAAAGGCTTTTTTTAGAGACTATTGACGGAATCGGGACTGTACTGATCTGACGAGAGTGAAATTCTACATCTGAACGCGACATTCCGAACGACTAATTATCTACGGTTAATTAGTTATTAACGCGCAAAGACTGTCTATCTCTTTTTTTGCGGCGGAACGAGATGGAAGATGGACACTCTTCTAACACAAATTCGCGATCGAGAAACGTCAAACGAAAAATTGCAAAAATGTCACTTTTGATTCGTTCGTGCCGAGCTGAATTTTTGAATTTCGACATGCAATTTACGATGCGGATCAACTACAAGCCTTTCTCTTTCCATCGCTACATAGTACGGCCGTCGCGGTATCGTATTTTTTAAAATACGAGTAAATTTAGATGTCGTGTTTTCGACCAAAATTTACCCTCGGATGCCGCAACTCTGATAACGGTTTTTCATCTGTAACTCGGAAACTGTGAGAGATAGCTCAAAAATAAAAACTCCCTAAGGAAAACTACATAATGTCAGGAACGTTTTGCCGCACTCGAAATTTTAATGGGACTTTTCTTGGGTCCGGCGGGCCTTTCAAGATGACAGTGTCATGCACTTTTTTCATTAAATCGTTCGTAACTTCTAAACGGCGACTCCTACGGCAATAAACTTTGACCTAACGAAATTGTAGAGAATTAAATTACCTAAAAGTTCTTTTTTGGATTTTTATGCTGCTCCAAAAATTACCGAGATACGGTCGGCCAAAGTGAAGACTTTTTTGAAATTCGTCTAAAATCTCGAATTTTTGCTCTTTAAACCTCCATAACTCTTAAACGGTGGTCCCTAGGCCAAAATACTTCGCCCTAACGAATGTGTAGAGAATTTAATGCTACAAAAAATTATTTTTTATTTTTTGACATAAGACAAAAAATAAGGACGTTAGGAACGAAACAAGTGGAAATTTACATTATTCAAGGAAACGTGTTTTTTTCTCTTCTCTTGCGAATATCTAGATAAATATTGATTTAGGCAAAAAAATAGTAGGAATCTATTAGAAAGACAATAAAATGATGATGAATTTGCTTTGTCAAAAAAACACAAAATTTCGATTTTCCCATATGCCCAAATTATATTTGATACTGATTTTTAAAATCTCCGCCTAATGAAATTTATAGTTTTTTGTCCTCAAAGCAGTGCAATGTACAATACATGGTGATATTCTAATAATGACAGAGGTGTTCAGTGATTTCGGCTGATAACTCGGGAACGGCTGAAGATATCGAATTGAAATTTGAAACGTAGGTATAAATATTGCAGACGGACGGATTACGAGTGAATTAATAATACACCTACGTCACATTACAACAGACGAACTGGTACAGATATCGACTTAACAGTTGGAGTTATTGAATTGAAATTTGAAACATAGGTGGAAATATTGTAAATGGACCGAATAAAAGTGATTTAATAATACACCTACATCTACATGAAGTCACAAATAAGACAAATTCTTACAATAGGCGAACTGGTACAGATATTGACTTAACGATTGGAAACATCCAATTAAAATTTGAAATGTGGGTGGAAATATTGTGGACGGACGGAATACAAGTGAACTAATAATACACCTACGTCCACATGACGTCACAAATAAGAAAATTCTTAGAAACTGGTGCAGATATCGACTTAACTATTGGAAACATCCAATTAAAGTTTGAAACGTAGGTGGAAATATTGTAGATGGATGGAATACGAGTGAATTAAAAATACACCTACGTTCTGATGACGTCATAAAAACATAAAATTCTTATAACAGGCGAACTGATGATATCAAAAAAATATTTCTACAAGACGTCACGAATTTTTTTTTTAATTTCCAAGAAATATCAAATTTTCGGAGAAATGTCACTTTTCAGAAAAATGCCAAATTTTCGAAAAAATGTTAAATTTTCAGGGAAATGTCACTTTTCAAAAATATGTCAAATTTTCGGAAAAATGTCAAATTTTCGAAAAAACGTCAAATTTTCGAAGAAATGTCACCTTTCAGAGAAATGAAAATTGTCAAATTTTCGGAGTAATGTCACTTCAGAAAAATGTCAAATTTTCGGAGAAATGTCACTTTTCAGAAAAATGTCAAAAATTCAGGAAAATGTCACTTTTCAGAAAAATGTCAAATTTTCGAAAAAACGTCAAATATTCGAAGAAATGTCACCTTTCAGAAAAATGTCAAATTTTCGAAAAAATGTCAAATTTTCAGAAAAATGTCAAATTTTATTAAATGGACTCAAGGGAAAATTCCCAAAAAAATACTACGGGTCCATCCTGTGGTATAAGTTCTCTGCTAGTGTGTTAAAGCGTGCAGACTGTATGCTGAGTATTTTTGACGTGTCAAGTGCATCGAGAGATTACAAGTTTTTTCGACGTTTATAAAGCCCACGGATGGTGTGAGAGGCCATCCTGAACCGCTTACAAGCCCTACAAGTGTAAGCAACCCCACCGGAACGCTTTCGGTGAGTTTTTTCCGATAAAACTTGGAAAGTGACAGTGACATTATATTTTAAAAACTATTTCCGCTACTTCCGGCATCCCGCCGGAAATTCTTCCGGCAACATAACCTAAAAATAGTACTACATAACCTAAAAACAATTTAAGACATTGGTACCAACCTAAACATTTTTCAAAAATCAAATTCCCCAGAGAAACATTGGAACCAAAAATTTGACAGCTATCACTTCCCCGACCGATTTAGTGAAAAAGCGGTCGAGGCAAAAAGATAAAACAAAATATACCAACTCAAACTTAAACGATCCACCATGAACACTACCCTGGCTACATCTGGTAGGGAAGCTGCCACCACCAAGAGTTATATGGTTTTTTCCAAAGATGGCCATCCCTGCCATCCATCCCATTACCAACGAACAGGTTTTTTCGTTTAGTTGTTTCCCGTATCAATAATCAAAATTATTAAGTGCTCTTGCCTACGAACGTTTTTATAGTATTGTGTTTATTTTTATATTAATTTTAGGTCCATGTGGACACATTATAATTTTAATCTAGTTTTTAAGCCTGCCTACAGAAGACAGGAGCTACTTTTCCATTTTTCTCCAAGCCAAACCGGACCTACCCCGTCCAGCCTCACACTCGCCACGGCGGTGTTTACCGTGGTTGTGTGGCTGGCCCCGGGCTAGGATCCGATGAAGCATATATTTGTATTAAAACATTGAATAAAATATTAATGTTGTGCAGATTATAAATTTAATACTCAAGTTCTTAGGTCCAAATCCCACCGAACGCAAGACTTTTTTTCTGATTTAATATGAAAAAAATATTTCAACTTAATAAATATATTTAAATGAGATCGTTCATTTTGTTTGGTGCTCTTTTCGGCTTCAAAGATTCACCGGGTGGGGAGGTTCCAGCCGCTTCCAGTAGCTGCCGATTTTTTTTTATACTAACGAGTGTTTCACCAACAAAAGTTGGTATCACAAAATTTAGAATGTCCAAAAACTAAAATTATTTACCAGAGAACTGCGAAGAGTATCCTATAGTATGTGTAACAATTATATAAAAAGTTCAATAAACCGGCGAATAGTATGTTTTTAGCAAGAGACATACAAAGACAGGGTAATTTCATCAGGTGACGAAGAGAGTGTGACCTCCATGTCACCTTCATCGCACAAGGAAGCAGATGCACACTTTTGCACACCATGGATGTAACTAGGTCACAGTAAAGTAGTCATTAAGATGGTTGATTCAGATGTCATTGTTTTAGCACTGTTTGTATTTTCCCGTATTGCAGACAGGGCCGGATTATCCATAAGGCTGAATAGGCTATAGCCTAGGGGCGCCGAAGCGCGAGGGGGCGCTTCGGCAGTTCAAAACTAACTAATTTTATCTCCTGATGGCCGAAAGATGACGGATGACATTTACTGTTTACCATTGATCTTTGGAAAATAAAATGTATTGTAGGGTCGTATAATGCATAAGGGCTGGAGAAAAAAACAGCCACAAAATCGAGTTGAGATAATGAACGTAAAAAAATGTTTGTTTAAGGAAAGACAAGCATAAAAAGCTTTTGCACCCGCCGTCTTATCTGGGCTGAAATTAATAAATTTGTATAAGCCTATGTACACCTATTCTATGTAACTATTTTGGTTACATTTTGTAATTATCTCCATATTAAGAAGTATAAATACCAAAATACCTAACTATTCATTTACATTTAATTTTCAGAGATATCAGGATCTGAGAGAGAAGTAAATAATATGAAATAGAAAATGTTATATAATTTTAAGCAGAGTCCTGTTCATACGTTTAAAGTAATTATCCATATCTGAAGTTTTTATTACCGTAATCCTTCCGGGTATAGCCTGAGGTCTTCCTTATATAGTGGACAACAGATTTAATAGGCACTCAAATAATGTCGGCGCCTTTGACCCGTCAAACACGCTGCATCGCAAAGCCAGATGCCGACATTTTTTGAGTGCCTCTTAAATCTGTGGTCTACGTCGGTACTTTTTTTTTATACAAGAAAATTATTTATTTGTTATTTGATCATTTTATTTAAAACCCGTGGATACCCTAATAGCACACGATGTCCCCCGGACGTCTGTTTTATGTCCATTTAATGTACTGACGTCCATGAACATACATTGGACGTCTACCGGACGACTATTATCGGATTTACTTTGAAATTGTACGGAATGGACGTCCTCTGAATGTCCATTTTATGTACGGGAAGTATGTACATTTTATGTCCCTATAGGGACAGGAGATGGACGTCTATTTTGTGTCCGTTGATTTAAATATTATATTTTTGTAATAATCCCATATCGCTTTATCTCCAACACGTTTCCGAGCAAATATCACACTGGCACACTGAACGTCCAGCATATGTGCCGCAACAGACGTCCTTATGTTCGACAAATACACACATTTTGGATCCCTATAGGGACAGCAGCAGGACGTCTATTTAATAGAAAAACAAAAAACTGGTTGTTCAATTTTAAAATGTTTTTGTTTATATTTGACCGTTGTTTCTGTAAAATGTATAGTTTATTTTTTATAATAATTTGTAATTTGTAATTAATAATTTAATTTTAACCTTTTTTTGTAAATTATTGACGATATTATTTGATATTAAACATTTATTAAACATTCAAATACTTTAAATTAAATAAAAATCATGAGATCGGCAGTTCGATCCCTACTCATTCCGATTTTTTTTTTCTGTTAAAATAATTGGGATGTACAAATATTGTTCATGTTGTGACATTTGGACATCCCTCGGCTGCCCGTCGGATGTAATTTCAACCAAAACGAACGTCCATCGGATGACAAGGGCGGATCCAGAAAGGGTACTGGGGGGGGGGGCACTAACATCTACAAAAAAATTTTTCACCTCCGAATCTAATATCGTCTCATGGAAGGGGTGGGGGTGGGCAAAGAAAATCCAAAAAAAAAATTTTTTTTCGTCTCATACAGAAAATGTTATTAAAAATATTAAAAAAAAATTTTTCGCTCGCCTCGGAATCTGAAAAAATTTTATCGCCTCATGGGGGGGGGGGGGGACAAATTAAAATCTGGGCAAAAACTTTTTTCGCCTCATACACAGGAATACTATTAGATATCCTCCCCCACCTCATGCGAAAAAAAAAATTATCGCCTTGAAAACGTAACGAATACTTTTCTCGGAGGGGGCAATTGTCCCTACTGCCCCCCCTGGATCCGCCCTTGTCGGATGACCTGTATGTCCGTCGAGAACGTCCTTCAGATATCCATAGGACAATGTTGTGCTATTAGGGTAGTACAAAAAACACCCGACGTGCGCTCCACTTTATATAGGGGTCTACAGACGATCCAACCAACTAACCGACGTCCTCGGTACACTTTGAATATTGCCATGCGAACTCGTAAAAGTGAGCTGGTTTGCTGGAGCCAACATTGTCGGTATGCTTTGAAGACGGAAGGTATAAAGAGGTGTATAGACCAACCAACCAACCAACCTTCTCGGTACACTTTGAATATTGCCATGCGAACTCGTAAAAGTGAGCTGGTCTACTGGAGCCAACATTGTCGGTACGCTTTGAAGACGCTGGAATTTCAGCAGACCAGCTCACTTTTACGAGTTTTCATGGCAATTTTTAAAGTGTACCGACAAGGTTGGTTGGTTGGATCGTCTGCACACCTCTTTATACCTTCCGCACCGGTCTTATTGTTCGTCCAAAAGCGCGGAAGCAAAAAATGCTGCAATTTGACCGGCATGCGCCAGCTCAACTTTTTGTAACAATTAAGGAAATGTATACGTCTCTTATATATTCCTTTTCAACTAAATCAACATTTTACAGGATTATTTATAGGAAAATAAGATCGGAAAGACATATATATTATATCTTTCCGATCCTATAGTAATGGCGCTGCCCTTTATTGTAGCCGCTGGCCACCAGGGCCGGATTATCCATAAGGCTAATTAGGCTATAGCCTGAAGGGGCGCGCACTAGGCATGAGGGCGTCGCGAGTTCTTTGTGCTCTCTGCTTATTAAAAAAAAATATATTTTTTTAGATTTCTCCGCCCGCTCATCAATTTTGAAACTGGGACAAATATTTTTTTCATATATCCGCCCCCCCGCACAAAAAATGATTTGTTCAGATTCACCTTCCCGCTAATTAATGTTCTTCCATTATGAATAAGAGGGCGCAAATACATGATTAGCCTAGGGGCGCGGCAATCCTTAATCCGGCCCTGATTGCAGAAGTCAAAGAACTTTAGGTTGAGTACGGAACTGAAAAGAATTTGCAGTATCTTCCCATTCATGAATTATATTCTAATCTTCTACGTGGTGTACCAGATCTGATTTAATCTTTCCACGCATTCACAGGATGCGATGCAGTTTCATCGTTTTCTGGTATTGGAAAGAAGGTTGCGTGGAAAACATGGATGTCATCTCGTGGTGTTGATTCGGCTTTTCAAGAATATTCTAACTTGTTAAAAACAGCACCAACACCTGATAGCCTAAAGGTTTCTGTACTTGAGCGTTTTAATGTATTTATGTATTATACTATTCTAGAAGATGCAGTTAACCAGACGCGTAGTATACTTCTTACCCAACGAAGTCGAAATATTGACAATATTCCTCCAACTGCGGATACACTATTGCATCACTTGAAGTAGGCTATTTTTCAATGTAATATTTGGAGAAATTACCTAAGTAGTAAACCTCAGGAACATGATCCTTGCCAGTAGGGATGGAGAAAAGTTGATTTAATATACAAACCTCTATGGACAACACTTCCGGATTTAAGCAAACACTGTCAAGAATTAATGTCCTGCAAGTGCAAGGAACGGTGTAGAGTAGAATTATTATGAGAAGATGACAGGGGCGGAGCCAATATGCGCGAATATTTTTACCAGTGGGATAGCGTCATCTGGGGTATAGGGATATGTAATAGCAATAAATGTTTCGCGGCCAGGGAGCTGTGTAATGTAGATTAAAACTTACCCAACTGTTACGAGTAGCCTTTGTTCAGGAGAAGTGTAAGAATAGTAATTTGTATTAAACTTTGCCTAATAAAGTTGTTTTGTTATTATTATTACCGCTGCTGCGCCACCGCTCTACTACAGGCCACCGCCGCCACTGGTTCCGGCATTGAATGCCACATAATTCATTCTAATTGGCTTAGAATGATGGAGTGCACAAATTCATTTCTGCTCATATTTTTTGCTGTCATCTTGTCATAAAAATACTACTCTACAAGGTCGGTGCTTTAAAAGTCGTCTCAGATGTACTCTTTTGTGTGCATGTGAAGACCATTGCTCACGAATGGATGTCGATTGAATATCCTAAGTTGGTTTGTTTAGGTTACAGTTCTTTTTAAATTTTGTAAAAAAAATGACAAAAATTTAAATATTTTGTATTAATCTGCAAATAAAGTTAAAACTAATGTTTTTACATAATAACTTACTTTTATTGTAGAATGATTTTTTATCTTTAAAATGAGACTTTGTTCATCCGAATCCGTTGATTAGTTCTTGAGATATTTGAACCTACAGAAATTAGTACGGCGGCCATTTTGATGACGTCATTACAGCTGACTTAGTCACTTCTGAGAGTGTCTCCCGGCGGATTTACAAAGCAATATATCTCTACATCTCACCCCTAAATTTTGGTACTGGTATCCGGAAGTGAAATATTATTACGCTTATTCCACCCACTATATGTATTTCGACGTACTGAACATGAATCGGGTGTCCGTTTAGCTCCATCACTCCACTTTTTTGTAAATTGCGAAGATAACCTAAAAAAAACCTCATAATTTAGGTTATTTTCGGGATTTACTAAAAATTGGTGGGTGATGGAGCTAAACGGACACCTGATTCGTATTCAGCACGTCGAAATACATGGGGGTTGCCCAGTGGATTCCCAGAAACATATAATTTTTTTTGTGTGTGTGCCTGTGTAATATATGAATATCACCGGATCCACCGCCATTTTATAGCAAAAAGCGTATGCAAATATATTACACAAACACACACAAAAAAGTGAAAAGTGGGCTGTTTCTGGGACTTCATTGGGTAGGCCCTCATTTCGACATGCTGAATACGAATCAGGTGTCCATTTAGCTCCATCACCCACCAATTTTTAGTACATTCCGAAAAATTATGAGTTTCTTTTAGGTTATTTTCGCGATTTACAAAAAAAATGGTGAACATACCACTTTTTTTACTTTGTGGAGCTGTGTTATCTTTTCTGTATACTTGTTTTTAACTAAAAGTATATCAAGCTTTGTTTCTGGCAATAGTGACAACTACATTCCATATATTACCTTCCTCTGCCGTTTCTTAATTGGTTATATTTTAGAGTGGTCACCCTGGGTACATTTCACTAAAAGTATGTCAGATTTCATTATCGGTAATCGTGTCAACTACAGTCCCAATATTATATTCACCATAATTATTTTTCATAGTGACCACCTTGTATATTTTTCATACCTTTCTTCCCTTACAGTTAACTACATGCGAAATATTATCCGTTACATTTATTCATAAATTTTTTAGAGTGACCATCTTATACAATATTTTTATATTTTTCTTTGACAGTAGTTGTCTTAACTACATGCGAAATATTGCCACCCGTCACATTTTTTCATATCTTTTTCTAGGGTATGTTTCTCATGAATTTCCTTAACAGTTGTGTTAACTACATGCCAAATATTGTCGCTCTCCGACATATTTTTTCTTTTTTTGTTTCATTCGTTCCTTTCTGAGATATGACTACCCTGTATACTTTCTTAACTAAAAATATATCAGGTTTTCTTTCTGGCAATGGTAACAACTACAATTATTATTTTCCTCAGCCATTTTTTAATTACTTATTTTTTAGGGTATACATTTCACTAAAAGTATGTTAGATTTCATCCTCGGTAATTGTCTCAACTACAGTCCAAATATTATATCCAACATAATTATTATACTCTTAGCAAAAACGAAGAGTATATTGTATTTGTTCGGCACATTTCTAAATCAGTAAATATCGCTCGTAGAGAAAAAAATTTCATTCCATTATGTTAGTGAACGAATTCTGAACAACTTTCAAAATGTCCGTCCGTCACGTTTCTTGTAAGCACGATAACTTAAGAAAGAAAAGTCCGACTGTATTGAAATTTGGAAAGTAAGTTAGCGTTAGTTAGAAGGAAGAATTCTATTGTTTTTGAAAAAAAACAATCAGTAAATAAAAAAGTTATTAATCATTTAATTTGAAAAAAATATATTTTCTTAATTTTTATCATTTGTATTTAAATAGAAATCTTGCGAAATTTTATTCTCTATATTTTTTTTTGTTCATGCATTTTACTAATGTATATATTTCATAATAATATATCTAATTCGTTTGATATATACTACAGACATTCAATTTTTGTGGTGATGTCTGATGGTCCAATGGCTTAAGATCTAAGAATTTGCTCTGCAGGGCAAATAACTGTTTTTATAATATTGACCACTGCAGCAGGGTTTTTTAGTTTATTTTCTCTGCATACGTTAATATTTCCTCCACCCTCCCCCACACAAACAAATAACGACTGAGATCTGAAATCCCTATGATATCTATCAAATAACTATTATAACTAAAATCACATGATCTGGAGTCTCCCTCGCCGAAACACCTGGCCGTTGTGTCACTACGCGTGGTCAACACGCGAAATGCGACGCAATTTAACAAAACTGATTGTAAAAACTGAAATAAATGAGATATAATTTGAAATGTGCACCACAGTTAAATAAAATAAAGAATATGTAATTTGCTAATTTGCTAATTTGCAATCGAAAGGTCCCGTGTTCGAACCCCGCACGGTGTTTTTTTTCTTTTTTCTTCATATATTTTTTCTCATATATTTATTTTTTACAACAAAGTTGGTATCACAAAATTTAGAATGTCCTAAAACTAACATTATTTACAAGAAAATTACGAAGAGTATCCTATAGAATGTGTAACAATTATATAAAAAGCTCTGTAAATCGGCGAAGAGTATAATGATTCCACTAGTTTTTTGCAGAAATCACCTTGTATATTTTCCATATTTTTCTTGCCTAACAGTTGAGTTAACTACATGCGAAATGTCATAGGTCCCTTTTTCATAATTTTTTATTTTTAGGGTGACCACCCGGTATAATTTTTTATGTATTTTTTGACAGTTATGGTAACTACATGCGAAATATTATTGCCACCAGCCACATTTTTTCACAGTTTTCTTCCTTGATAGTTGTGGTAACTACATACCAAAGAATATTGTTCTCCATCACAGTTTTTTCATTATTTTTTTTAGAGTGATCACCATGCATATCTTTTTCATATTTTTCTTCTTTGACAGTTGTGCCAACTGCATGCGAAATGTTATTTTCCTCTGTCACATTGTTTTATTCTTTTTAGGATGACCACCCTGTATTTTTTTTTTTCATATTTTACTTCCTTGACAAATGTGTTAGATGTGATAACTGCTTGTAAAATATTATCGTCCTCCGTTACCTTACCCTTTTTTTTTAGTGTATACCAACAGATATATTTTTTTGTTTTCTTTTCTTTGACAGTTGTGTTGATTGCAAGCAAAAAATTATCGTCCTCCGTCGCGTTTTTTATAAATTTTTTTTAGGGTGACACCCCGTATATTTTTTCCCATATTTTTCCTCCTTGATTCTGTGGATACAGCGCCAACAGAGATACTGACGGAATTAAATGGCTTAAATTTTCGTAATCTACGTACTCTGAAACGTGAAAATCCGGAGAAATCTCGGAGGGTGATTTCTTTACGATTACAGTACTTCCCTTCGGTAAGTGAGGGAAGTAAAGAGAAAACGAAAACTAGTGCCCCAATATTTTACTTATTCATGTTACAGTATCATGAATACTGTTAAAGTCTAGCTAAATGTTTTGTAAAAATGACCTTTCACTTTTTGTCTCGAACGAATTTAATTGAATTGAATTTTAATATTGTTAGAGCCTGAGGATAGATGCGTACTCACGAAGTAGATTTACAGATTATTTCATAGGAAACATCCAGATTGCCCTATTTCAAGATCCACTGTCACGAAATTTCGAGAATGTGGTCACGTTGGTAACAAAAGTCCATCTAGAAGACCACACATTAGTGAAAACATACAAGTAAATGTAATTATCTCTGCCCAACAATATCCAAATTAACAGTATAATTTTTTAACTGCAATTAGAAAACGAATTACCATCCCAGATATAGTTGTATTATAATTATTTCTTTACTTCATGTTCAGGTAAACTGTTGGTAATTATTGCAGGGATATTTGCTAGGATATTTCTCAGCTTATTTTAAGCTTTAAAAAAAGCACACTAACGAGAAATAAATGTCGAAATCTCGTTTGAGTGTTTTAGAGTTTGATATAACTACTATTTGGGTAAGTGCTTTGTTTATTTGTTTTTGGTTCTATTAAACAGGATAGTTTAAATCAACCAAAAATTAATGTACTGTGACAGTCGCACTGTAAGTAATACGCATAATGTCTTACTCATAATCCAGTATTCATCGTGACACACAGCCAGAAAAGTAGTTGTATCAGAAGATACAACTTTGTATAATAAGTTTTTTTGGAAGAGTTAAAAGAATTAATAGTTTTTTACAATTAATTATTTTTATTTATTTGCTTTTATCATGATTAGAGAATATTATTTAGGTATTATGCAAATCACAACTTACACACTTTTTTATTTATTACGAAAATACCTCAGTATTAGCTAGAAGAGTAGTTGTTTTGATTGGTTCTCCAATAATGAGTGTTTTAAAGTATTTACCTAACTAGTATATTAGCGTGCCCAGAATAGGGCAACAATATATAGAAAGTAGGTATTTTCATAATAAATAAAAAAGTGTGTAAGTTGTGATTTGCATAATACATAAATAATATTCTCGAATTAATAGTATTTTCTGGTGTTTTATTCGAGACAGGATAAAGTGCAAAAATCCAAATCGATGTTCCAAAATATTAATCAGAATAATAGAGTAGTGGCAATTAAAACGAATAAAAGCGGTTTAATGTATTTGAATGATGCTTAGTTCGAATATAGTGCAATTCACTTTAATGTCTTTGATATTGCGCATACCACCTGCCTATATCAATTTCATGTTTACTAGCAAGGCTTTTGCATTAGGTGCCCATCTGCCTGTCACAATCTTTGCAATGTCTCGGAGAACCAATTTGGTAGTTCGATTGAAACTGCTTTTATTTCGCGAACGTGAAACACATCATATCACTGAATCAGTTTAGTTTCAGAGTCTATCTGAATTGCTTATTTAAAAAAATGTACATTGCAATGACAAAATCATTTTTTTTATTGACTAACTGTCTATATTTTCTTGTAAAGAATATTATAGTAGTCATTTATATTCTAACCAAGTACAAATCATCTAGTGAATCGATTCTATTACAAACAACATACAACTGTATATAAGAAAAACACGCAGTAGTTAAATCAACATCGGTATATTTAATTGACTGGCTCTGTGCTTTGTTGATTTTTATTGCAAAACAATTTTAAGCAGAATGCTTTTGAATTGAAATGAATAGTCAGTTGATATAAAATAGATACAGGGGATAACAACACTTTCACATTCTTCACGTCAGTGACTATTGTAGCTACTACGATATTTCACATTAAAGATTGAACCTACATTCGTGTATCTTTACAAGGCAAATGTGGATTTATCTTTCCTAAGCAAATTACTAAAGCCTTGATTTTTAAATACAGTGAGATATATTCACAAAATTTGAAAATTCAATAGGGTAGTTGATGAAACCATTTTCTTACATTACTTAGTTCACGTTTTATTTTTTTAGGTATTCAATCTGTATATTTTTTCATTTTTAACAGGACGCTTTCTTGGCAATAGTGTGTACTACCTGTCACATATTATTTTTATCCATGGTTTTTAAATATGACATCAACCGACCTACGACAGACACGACAGACCTACAGACGGACTAACAGAGTGGAAAAACTTTTTAATTTTAGTAATCGGCATAATCTAATACATGATTATTCGAATATATTTTTGAAAGTGATTTATTAACGAGTATAATTAGCTATAAATAGTTAAAACTTTCATTTATGTCGTTTCCATTCATCCTAAATAAATAACACAGCCCCACAAAAAAATGGTGTGTTCGCCAGACTAGACCAACGTATCTATACGTTTTTGGGGTCGCTGAATCCGAATCCGGGGTCTGCTTGACCTCATAAGGTCAGAATGAAGGTCAATCCAAGGTTAAATTGGGAAGAGAACGATTAAGAGAAGGAAACCACGATTTCTGTACGTTTTTGGGGTCACTGAATCCAAATTCGGGATCTGCTTGACCCTATCAGTTTAGGGTGATGGTCAATCCAAGGTCAAATTGGGAAGAAACCTTTTAAGCGCAGAAAACCACCATTTTTATACGTTTTTGGGGTAACTAAATCCCAACACCTGGTCTGTTTGACCAATCGGGTCAGGGTCAAAGTCATTCATTCCAAGGCCAAATTGGGAAAAGCATTTAAGCTGGAAATCCACGATTCTTATACGTTTTTGGGGTTGCTAAATCCGAATCCGAGGTCTGTTCAACCCTATCAGGTCAAGATCAAAGTAATTCCAAGGTCAATTTTTGTTTATCAAATGGAAACGCGTTTTTGACCACGGATTCTGAAAGAGCGGGATATTTTACGTTCGCATATAGTTTGACCTATGTTCAAAGTGACGTTTGGACATCAGCAAGTCGAATGACTCTCTCAAATTAATTTATATAAGATCAAAGATGATTCGTATTGAGAAATCTCAGTTACAAATCTTAATCGAGCATGGTTTAGCCTCGTGATATTTCTCCGACGGGGATTGGAGAACCAAGACAGCGGACACCTATATCCACACGCAACCAACGAGTGGCGTCTTCCAGTCCTCTGGGGAAAACGAAACGTCTATGTTATATACTGACTGCCCAAACATCTCGGTGATAGGGACTGATGAAGACACTGGAGAAATCACTGATGAGGCCAACATCAGTATCCTCTGACCCTGTTATTAAAATTAAAAATCCTGCTGCTCAGAGGATGCTGGAAATGGTGACATGGTGTAGAATGATCCATTTTCCGATCCTTCGAGGTAATGAAGTCAATAAAGGCGTACTGCCCTGCAGTGGGGCGTTAGAGTGTGAGGATCAAGCGATAATGTGTCCGACGATGAGTTGACTTTGTCCTCTTCAAAGTCGGAAAGCCCTCATACTTAGACCTGGACAAAGTCAACTCGTCGTCGGACACACACCCTAACGCCACTGCAGGGCAGTACGCCATTACTGGCTTCATTACCTCGAAGGATCGGAAAATGGATCATTCTACACATCCTCGATTAAGGCAGTTGTCACCATTTCCAGCATCTTCTGAGAAGCAGGATTTTTAATTTTAATAACAGGATCAGAGGATTCCCACAGAAATTAAACGTATCGCTCGGATACTGATGTTGACCTCATCAGGGATGCTCCAGCAACTTCATCAGTCCCTATCACCGGCAGTCAGTATATGACAGAAGTTTCGTTTTTCCCAGAGGATTGGAAGACGCCACTCGTTGGTTGCGTGTGGATATAGGTGTCTGCTGTCTTGGTACTCCAATCCCCCTCGGAGAAATATCACCATGCTCGATAAAGATGTGTAACTGAGATTTCTCAATACGAATTATCTTTGATCTTAGATAAATTAATTTGTGAGAGTTATTCGACCTTCTGATGACCGACATCACTTTGATCATAGGTCAAACCATATGCGAACGTAGAACACCCCACTCTTTCAGAATCCGCGGTCAAAAACGCGTTTCTGTTTGATAAACAAAAGTTGACCTTGGAATGACCTTGACCTTGACCTGATGGGGTTGAACAGGCCTCGGATTCGGATTAGGCAACCCCTAAAACGTATAAGAATTGTGATTTTCTAGCTTAAATGTTTTTCCAAATTTGACCTTGGAATGACCTTGACCCTGACCTGATGGGCCAAACAGACCAGAAGTTGGGATTTATTTACCTCAAAAACGTATAAAAATTGTGTTTTTCTGAGCTTAAAAGGTTTTTCCCAATTTGACCTTGGATTGACCATCACCCTGACCTGATGGGGTCAAGCAGATCCCGAATTCGGATTCAGTGACCCCAAAAACGTACAAAAATCGTGGTTTCCTTCGCTTGTTTTTTCCCAATTTAACCTTGGATTGACCTTGACCCTGACCTGATGGGGACAAACAGAGCCCGGATTCGGATTCAGCGACCTCAAAAACGTATAGATATGTTAGTCTAGTCTGGTGAACAGAACACTTTTTTTTTGTGGGCTGTGTAATTGGGAATAATTGACTAACGGAATGCAATTTAACCTGACCAGCGTATTCATCATCTAATAGTAACAAATTTTCATATTCAGTTATTCAGTTTTAGTTACACAAACACACAAAACAAAACAGAACAGAACAGAACAGAACAGAACAGAACAGAACAGAACAGAACAGAACAGAACAGAACAGAACAGAACAGAACAGAACAGAACAGAACAGAACAGAACAGAACAGAACAGAACAGAACAGAACAGAACAGAACAGAACAGAACAGAACAGAACAGAACAGAACAGAACAGAACAGAACAGAACAGAACAGAACAGAACAGAACAGAACAGAACAGAACAGAACAGAACAGAACAGAACAGAACAGAACAGAACAGAACAGAACAGAACAGAACAGAACAGAACAGAACAGAACAGAACAGAACAGAACAGAACAGAACAGAACAGAACAGAACAGAACAGAACAGAACAGAACAGAACAGAACAGAACAGAACAGAACAGAACAGAACAGAACAGAACAGAACAGAACAGAACAGAACAGAACAGAACAGAACAGAACAGAACAGAACAGAACAGAACAGAACAGAACAGAACAGAACAGAACAGAACAGAACAGAACAGAACAGAACAGAACAGAACAGAACAGAACAGAACAGAACAGAACAGAACAGAACAGAACAGAACAGAACAGAACAGAACAGAACAGAACAGAACAGAACAGAACAGAACAGAACAGAACAGAACAGAACAGAACAGAACAGAACAGAACAGAACAGAACAGAACAGAACAGAACAGAACAGAACAGAACAGAACAGAACAGAACAGAACAGAACAGAACAGAACAGAACAGAACAGAACAGAACAGAACAGAACAGAACAGAACAGAACAGAACAGAACAGAACAGAACAGAACAGAACAGAACAGAACAGAACAGAACAGAACAGAACAGAACAGAACAGAACAGAACAGAACAGAACAGAACAGAACAGAACAGAACAGAACAGAACAGAACAGAACAGAACCCAACACAAAACAAAACAAAACAAAACAAAACAAAACAAAACAAAACAAAACAAAACAAAACAAAACAAAACAAAACAAAACAAAACAAAACAAAATCGCACTACCCAACGCACTACTATACCTATACGTATTTTGGGGCACTAAAACCGAATCCGAAGTCAGCATTAACCCATCACGTCAGAATTTTTATATAACCTCAAGGAAATCTTTATAATTTGCGTTACGATCTTCTATTGTAGCGTACCCTCTTACTTTCGAAAATCCTGTGCAATAGCAGTCTTTTTTTCTTCTTTGTATTTCCTGGTTTATCCCATTTCAACATGCCACAGTAGTCTGCCATCATATTCTCAACTTATATTCCTTAATTTCGATACTCGCGAATATTTTGGTGAAACCGCTCCCCTTGCTCTTCACTATAATCTGCTAGATTTTCAGGAAAGAAATTTATATGGGAGTACAAGAAATGTAATTTTGGGTTCACTAGGCAACCCAGATTCTCTAAATTGTTAATAAACTCAGTCAGTATGTTTCTATAGTCTGTATTCTTCGAGTTTCCAAGAAATCCTTCAATGACGTTTCAAAAACTCACCCATGCTGCTCTCTCAAGGATTTGTTGGTTGGTTATCCATTGTGTTCTCAAAATTTTCATCTCTTAAAAATTTTCGAATTTGAGGTCCATCAAATATTCTCTCTTTTATTTTCGTATTAGATAATTGAGAAAATTTCTCTGCCAAGTATTTGAAACACCTTATCGCACCTTCTTTATCCAATGCTTTTACAAACTGTTTGATGATACCAAGTTTCAACTCCCCAAAATATATATAGGTAAAGTGGTTAATTTGTTTAGGCTTTTAATTTATTTTTCACTTCAGTTCAGCTTTGGCTGGTTTTTACCTGTTTTTGGAGGTTATGCCAAAATCCTGACGTGATGGGTTAATTTTGACCTCGGATTCAGTTTCAGCGCCCCAAAATACGTATAGGTATAATAGTAGTCTGTTGGGTGGTGCAAAACTTTTTTTTCCTTTATGTGTCTATGTTATTAATGGGCAGTCTATAAAATAGGTCACTAGCAACCTTCATAATATTCTCATTCATTTTAAATTATTTTGACTACTCGAATATTTGTCATTATGAAATGGACAATGGGAAATAGCGTCAAATAAACAATTGTCGTCACCTAAAATGGTAATAACATGTCGTTCCATGATGAAAAGAGACATTCTTCAAAAAATAAACAAAACAGAAGTAAAAAAGCGCAAATTAATTCGACGTTTCCGGCTGCAGTACGTGATACACATCCTGGCCGTTTCTACTTATATGCTCGGGTCTCGTCAGTCAACTGTTAAACTGTGCCTTCAACATTCAGTTAGTTATGAACATGCGGTGTTTGATATAGGGGGCGTCATAACCATGGAACGCATTTAGTTCGAGCGCAGTTATTGATTTATTTGTTTGAATTTGTATTTTGTTTTTACATATAAAAACATCAATTTAAAAATTGAAAATTTGTAATGACACATCTGTGGATAGAGAGCGTTAATTTAAGAAAATAATCATCAAAATCGGTAGGAGCAGCTGGCGAAGCCGGACAAGAAAAACGCCTTGTATTTTAAATATATAGATAACCTAAAGCAGACATAGAAGATAACTAACTAATATAAAAGCGTCAAAAATATAAAACTCCATATATTTTCATTAACTACCTTCCAAAAAAAGCTAATTAAAATTCGTTAATTAGATTGGTCGGATGATTTATGTAGGGTATGTTATAATCTTTATTCCACTTTAATTATAATTTTAATTTTAACTTAAACATTAGGAGAGATAAATGTTGGTTTCCTCATGGATTGTAAATTATACTACTGTAGTCTGTCAAACCAATTCTAAATAAATTGGTTGTTAAACATATACTGATTATTTAAAAAGTGTAAAATACTGGTATGTTAACACATTAGAATCGTCACAAAAAAAAATCTGAACTGGTCACCAGTCATTTTATATGTATTTCGGTGCGCTGAATCCAAATCTGATGATAAAAATCTGATAAAAAGTCATAAAGATTTTTTCCTACTGTCAATTTAATCCTCAAATAATGGGATATTTAAGGAATAAATTGACAGTAGGAAAAAATCTTGATGACAGATCATCAGATACCAAAATACATATAAAATGATATAAAAAAAAAACATTCAAACAATTTAGCGTAAAATTGCAAAATCATTTTTTGATAGAATTTTTAGACAATATTAAAATAGTAGCAGAAACTATACAAGGTGTCTCACCAGGAACTGCATCGATCGATATAGGGAAAAGTACGCACCAGAAAATTTTGAAAATTTAGGGAGGTACTAATGGTAGTGTGGCCAATCCAACTAAAATAATTACAAGCATCTGGCACTTCCGGTTATACCGGAAGTCGAATATCAAGAACTTGTAGTACATTTGCTACTCGATATCCATAAAATCGGAAACCGTCAACAAACACTGTAAAACGCATACTGGATAATTTTAAAAATTATGGCTCTGTCAAGGCAAGAATTCAAAAGCGGAAGCATATTGTTGATGACGAAAACGTAGAAATAGCAATTCTGGGATATTTTCATGCATTTCCAATGATGTCATTAAGACAAGCTGCTCTAGAATCGGGACTATGCAAGGATTCAGTTCACAGAATCTTAATTAAACATAAATTTCACCCGTTTTCATTCCTAATGGTTCAACGATTAAAAGGAACAGATTTCCTAAGAAGAGAAAATTTGTGAATTTATTCTAATAAGGCGAAGATTCTTATTTGGGAAATATTATATGGTCAGATAAAGCTAAATTTACCAAAAACGGACTTTTTAATCGACACAATTCACATTATTGGAGTGACTCGAATCCTCATGTATTCAAGTAGCGAAATTTTCAAGAAAGTTGTCAGTTTAATCTTTACTGCGCCATAAGAAACGATAGAGTGGTGGCATTACAATTTTATCAAGAAAATTTAAACAGTAAGATAAAAAGATTTCTTCTTCTGCTAATATGTATAGTTAATTTTTTTGTTTTTGTTTTTTTTTAGGTGAAAGATACTAAATATTTTACAAAATTTGAGTAACAACTATTTAGAAAATTTACCTCTCGCCGAAAATAGAAACATTTTTTATCAGAACGACCGTGTTCCCCCACATAACGCGTATTTGATAAATATTGTTTTACAAGAAACTATCGATCAGTTTAAGCAATGGATCGTTTTATTTGGGGAACTATTAAAAATAAAGTTTGTGAGAACCCATTAACAACTATTGAAGATTGTATGCAGAGAGTAAGAAATGCATTTCAAAACTTATCACAGAATACAATTAGAAGAGCTACCCATGAAGAACTAGTCCGAACAAGGGCGGATCTAGAAATTTCAACAATTTTTTTCTCCTCTGTGGCGCATGGGACCCATACGAAATATGGGAAATAATATCGCGCGAAGCACTTCTCTAACGACCCCTAAAAAATTTTGAAAAAGCAGTTTGCGAAAAATTTTTTCAAAATTCGGTTACTCCCCCCAGGTCTAGGGCCTCCTGTTTAAAATTATTTTTTTTGTCATATGCATTTTACTTTTCATAAAAATACAACAATACCTTTTGAAGTTTATGAAAATATTTTCATTACTAACTCAGGTACAACGAATTGAAATTTTGTGATTTGTTAAATTGTAAATCACAAAATTTCAATTCGTTGTATTTCAGTTAGTAATGAAAATATTTTCATAAACTTCAAAACATATTGTTGTATTTTTATGAAAAGTAAAATGCATATGACAAAAAAAAAATTAAACAGGACCTGCGGGGGGTAACCGAATTTTGAAAAAATTTTTCACAAACTGCTTTTTCAAAATTTTTTAGAGGTCTTTAGAGAAGTGCTTCTCGAGATGTTATTTCCCATATTCCGTATAGGTCCCATGCGTCACAGACGAGAAAAAAATTATTGAAATTTCTAGATCCGCCTTTGAGTCCGAAGGTGCGAAAAATGTTTGGAGGCTAACAACTATTGAAGATTGTATGCAGAGATTAAGAAATGCATTTCAAAACTTATCACAGAATTCAATTAGAAGAGCTACCCATGAAGAACTAGTCCGAAGGTGCGAAAAATGTTTGGAGGTTCGAGGGCGGAATTTTGAACAATTATTAAATTAAAATGCAATCATGTTTTTAGTTGATTTCATCTTAGCTACTTTAGTTTATTCAAAGTATTTTCAATCCAATTAATAGGCATGTTACAGTGTTTAGTGTTATTTTCCGTTTTTGTGGATATCTAGTAATAAATGTACTACAAGTTCTTGATATTACTTTATCGCATTCTCCATAAATAATAAACAAATTCAAAAAGTCTTCGTGGGTGTAATTTAATCGCGGTGGCATTTTTTGAAATAAGAGAATGATGACATTACTGATTGTTTCTAATCATGGCTAATTTGATAAAATGTTTACTAACATTTCTTGAATTTCTGAGAAAATCGCAAATATTTCAAAAAGTTGTAAATTGAATGCTTATATCAGAAAAAAAGGAATTTAATTTTACATAACTTGATGCAAAAAAATATAGGGTGTTCCATTTAACCTAAACAAGTTTTCGCGGCTTGAAATTTACATAATTTAACGTCAAAAATGGAACACTTAATGTACTATTATTGAATGTAATTGAATTGTAGAAGAAAGTTATAAAGGTTATTGTAAACCATAACACCTGTCAAGTTTTTCTTTAAATGTCAAATATCTCTGAAACGGCTGGGTTTAGGCATAAGGTATTATACATATTTTTGACTCAGAATGTTATGCTATTTTCGAAAACGGAAGTGCCAGATGCTTGTAATTATTTTAGTTGGATTGGCCACACTGCCGTTAGTACCTCCCTAAATTTTCAAAATTGTCTTTTCCCTATATCGATCGATGCAACTCCTGGTGAGACACTCTGTATAGTAGTTTGTGAAAAAAAAAAGTTTTAAGTTATTCCACTTTTAGACCAGCTAACAGAGGTAGAGAAGTACAAAAATAATGTATAAAATATATGTTGAAAGAGAAAAGTCGAACTTGTGAACAACAATAAAGTTTTAATTTAAAAGTTATTAATGAAGCAGTTTCGTAATTTGTACGTACTTTTATTAAACTCATTTTCTCTGTTTGTTTGTAATCGATTTGCCACCCACTACCCGTGTACCTGGAGCGTTGATTGGGCACAACGACGTAGTAACGATGGTAGTGCAGTAATCAATCATTAGCTACATTAATTAGACAATAAATTTATTAATATTAATGAATTTTCATTTTAATCAACACCGAATCGGACAGACGATCAAACATCAGTTTTGCTCTTGGTATTCTCTCTGTGTAATAGGTTTCGACACATCTCTTTTTTTATTCACGTCTTGCCAGACGTATTGTGATTCCCAAGCAAACACAAAAATTGTGGCCCTTAAATGGGCCATTGTGGCGATCAATGGCTTTCTTATGGCATAAGCGAGCCTTTTGTAGCCCATAATAAATTATATGCAGGCGTACTATAACTTCATGTTGTTATGTGAATTGCCACATAATAACCAGTAATGGTCAGTTATTGTGCAATCATAAAACATGCTGCTTCAGTTTATACGTCGATTGCGCTTTTATGATAATAAGCAGGCTAATATTAAAGCCTGGCATGTAATTTTTTACTCAAAGGGCCAACGAAGGTAATTCGGAAATTAAATTATTATGCATGGGCATATAAAAAGTCACTCAAGGGCCTCACCGAGCAGCATCCACTACTTGCTTATTCGTTGTATGTTTGGGTTGTGCATTAAATTTTGTATAAGCTGACTTTGTTATGTCTTTTATGTATACCTATTTTGTGTAGGTAACAAAGTACGTTCTGATCTTATATGGTTGATGTGACCATAATTATATTGTGAATATGAAAAAACAGTAAGTTAGCTAAAGTGCTTCATCAATCAGTTCTCATCATGTCGCTTACAAATAAGTGTTTGATATAATAGTTTGTACAAAATCCTGCATCTCAACATCAAGCCTAATATTAAGGAAAGATGTTTGTTTTCTTGAGAATTTTGTATCTTAGTTCTGTTGTCATATATTTTATAGTTCTAACTTTCTTATTTATCATAACTAGTTTATTATTAGCTCACAACTTATTTTGCTTTTATTGACACCTGACGTTTATTCCTGACTTCACAATTCACAATATCAATAATGACGGCATTGTTTGGTCTGATTTCTAACATATTTTTCAATATTGGATTATGGAACACTTTTACAGCATAGGTATATATTTTGCTAATTTATTGGGTCCTATGCAAATTTCACTTAAAATATATGGCTGCAGTGAAAGTGTTCTTATAATCCAATGTAATGAAAACTGTGAGATTACAGGCAGAAATATGCTGTAGATGGTACAATAATGGTTTCATACCGAATGACCAGAGTTGGCAGCTTAATCCATTACCATTTAAGAAACTGCAATGCAGTTATCAATGACCAACAGTTGTCCTTTGATGGCCCATTATTGTACACTGTTAGCAAATTGAAGGATGGCCAGCTGCTGACCGGTGACGGTGGGACATTTTGTTCCGGGTTCATTTATGGCTTTCCATAAACGTATCAGTTATGATAATACTGGCGGTGGTGCGCTTGACAATTTATGTGCCAATTTTAAGTGTTTGTTAGGTCAGTATTCTAGTTGGCCACAGTTTGTGAGTTTTCGAGTACGAATACTTATTATTCAAAACTTAGAAAGTACTCTTCAAAAGTACTAATTAGAGAGATCAAATTAGAACTAATAGACAAAAACAAGAACACCAGTAATATTAATGCTCAATTTATGGTACTTTAAGTAATAAAAAAAGGCATGTAAGAAAATACAGTTACATTTATTAAAAATGTAAGTACATTAAAATATCACACCTTACACACCTGTCATCTTTGTATTGTATCTGGAGCAATACTGTCTGACTGATTGCACCGCACACAATGTATGGCAAACAATATTGAGACAAAAAACAAGCTAAGACTTGTCTGTGTCGAACGAGGTATCGCGCATGAGCATCAGAAGTACTGAATACTCAATAATGTGAAGTACTCGTAATGTTCGAGTACCGAGTATAGATAAAATAAGTGTACTCACGAGTACCTGCTACTGAGTACTTTGGGTACTCAGTACAATTATGAGTACAATTTACTCGAGTACTGTCCAGCACTGGTTTGTGGCATATTCTGGCGGTATCACTCCATCTGTCGCTGTTGCCTGTTAGACGCACAGCCTTACCAAAGCGTTTCAAGGTGAGTCCGTTAAAAGTACTTGCTTTAGAAAAAATTCCCTATTAGAGCTGCCATTTTGATTATTTAATTCTGATTCGTAATCAACGCCCTTAAAACATACATATGCTACGTTTTAAAAATAAATCAGCAGTACTTTTTCAAATATTATATTTTTCGATATAGATAGGGGTAGTGAGAAAGTGTCGGGACTATTACTAAGTATAGTATTTTTTCTAAGTTTTGTAACTTTTTTACCTATAAGTACTGTACTCATTATATGAAATAAAATATTGGAATATAATTTTTCCGTTTCATCCAACTAACGACTGACCTATCTTGTATAACTACATTCATATTCTCCTGATTGTCCATAAAGAGAGATCTTTGAAACGGACGTACTAAAATTATGTCCCTTTTGTTATCATAAAGGTCAAATGTGATTTCTCTAGTTAACGACCGTAAGATATGTTCCGGAATCCTAATATCTAAAGTAAAAAGTCTGCTCTGCAGTATGCAGCTAAATTCATATAAATTTATGTAGGTAACGGCTAGTGGTCTAATTAAACGTAGCTTAACAAGGAGTGAAATGGAGATGTTCCTGGAAATGGGGTCTCCCTGGGAAACTATTCCTTTATCTCTAGGTGATTGCCAATTTGACGCGGAAGTGATTCATAAAATAATTAATTTTCGTAAAAACTAGTTAAAAATTAACAATACAGTGTGACCCATTTAAAATGGAAACACCTCTATAACTTCTTTATTTTTTGTCTGATTTGAACCAAATTTTACCAAAATATAGAACAAATTCGGTTCTACTTATGGCAAAAAAAACATTCGCCTCCTACAAATGCAAAGCCACCTGCGGTACCAAAATAAATGGAAAGAATAAAGAAATCATATTAGGCGTTTTTTTATCGAAAAACTTTATTAATGAAAGTTGTTCAGAATTGTCCAAAAACTTAGAGTCCAAAATTTCAGCAATATTAAAAAATATTGAATTTTGTTTTTGAAGTCCAACATTTCGACAAAATTAAAAAAAAAATCACTTGACAACGACCTGACAGCCTGCTTTAATTTTAAACAAAATTGTCAGAGCACAATTTTCTAAAGAAAAAAAGACAAATTAAAACGATATTTTCGGACATTGTTTTAAACAAAATTTCAATATTTTTTAATATTGTTGAAATTTTGTACTCTAGGTTTTTAGACAATTTCATTAATAAAGTTTTTCGATAAAAAAATGCCTAATATGATTTCTTTCAGTTATTTTGGTACCTGGTAGCTTTGCATTTGTAAGAAGCGAATGCTTTTTTGGCCATACGTAGACCGTAATTTGAAGAAACAAAAAAGAAAATAAGAAGAAACAATATATTTTTATTAATGATATCAACAAAATTTAATTTTCTTAAAATAATGAAATATTTTATTAAAGAACAATATTAATTATTTATTTTACTTTAATATGTGTTCTCAATCTAAATGAATTTTTATTATGGCATATATTTACCATAATTGGTGACCCCGATGTGATAGTGATAGTCGATGATTCCTTATTTATACCATAATTGGTGACCCCAACGTGATAGTGATAGTCGACGATTCCTTATTCATACCATTTATGTAGCAGCCCACTTACTCCATATAAAGGATTTTGTCATTACACAAATTAAATTTTGTTGATATCATTAATGCATATATATTGTTTCTTCTTATTTTCTTTTTTTGTTTCAGCTTTCATGACAACCCAAAATCCTTTATATGGGGTAAGTGAGCTGCTACATCAAACTAAACACTGTCACCATAATGTACTTTATTGTTCAAATGCACTTAGAGCAGCTATAACCACATTATCAAATTCTACATGTAGTTCTTCACGTCTCTACTAAACAAATACTTGTGCTGTAATCCCGATACTAATTAGAAAAATTCACCATAATAGCTAATTAGTTATCGCCACAGATAGACGACTTCCAAGGCCAAGAGCCCGACGAAAAGTCTCTCTACTTCGTTAGTGTGCGTAAATGCTTGAGACATTCCATCCATGGATGCTTATCTCGGTCTGTCCTTCTATATTTTGCCAGGGTAGCTTGCTCTGAGGCTGGCGTTGTTTTATTTAGTCATATTTTATGTTAGTTTGAATTAGTAATAGATGTTATTGCAAGTGTGATTGGTTGTATCTTTCTTCTTTTGTGCTTGGTTGTGAAATGCACAGAGTAATGGCTCTTTTGGGGTGAATTGCTTTTTTTTTTTTATCTTCTAAGATGGCTCTTTTCGTTGTGATCTTCATTTTTTTTTTTTGGTTTTTACATATTTTTTTATATTTTTTGTTTTTTGCTATTTTTTTGGTTATTTCTTTTTTTTTTCACCTTTTAGTTTGTTTTTTTTATTTTTTCTCAAAAAGTTTACAATCTTTATTAGGGGGTATAAATATAGCTGAGAGAGGGATGTCTGGGAGCTGAGGGGAATTTGGTAGATTTGTGAAAATGGGCTGAAGCTACTAATGTGTTTGCAAAATTGGGAAGGAGTCTATTCAAAATAAAATTGTCGATCGTTGGGGTGCCTGATATATCGTGTAGTATTTGGATTGGTGTAATATGGGGTAAATTGTTAGCGATTCTTATCAGGTTATTCTGTACTGTTTGGATTTTTTTTTTCTTGGTGGGTTGGCTGTCAAAGGATACCAAATGGGCGAGACTGGCCTAAGGAAGGATTTGTAAATTAAAATGGCCACATTTGGGGGAATGTCTTGAGGAGGGGATCTAGGGGTGAGTATCCAGCTCTTCCCCAGTATGTTTTTTATATGAGTGTTGAATAGCAATTTTCTATCCAGAGAATAGAATAGTTCGTCCTTCCATTCGAGTTTGACCTTGAATGGATATTTTAGTATTAATGGTACCCCTTCGTTTGGTAAAATAAATCGGTTGGGTTTTCCCTGTATTTATTTTTAGCTCCCAGTTGTAGAATTGTATTACTTTGTTTGCTGTTCAAGTAGTAGAGCGGGAGCTAGGTGGCTTTTTCGGCAGCTCATCATTTTATGAACTTTGAGATATTTTTATGGTTTAATGTATGATAACGATTCATAAAATCGACTTCTGGCGGGGCACCTCCTGTCAGGAGCGTCACGAACACTGTCTAAAAATCAGTGAAATCATGTCATCGTTACAAGGCTCATTTTTTTTGTGTGTACACATTTTACGTTTAGAATGAATAAAATAAGATCGCCAGAAAGTGTGGGCCGTCAGGAGGCGCAGCCAGAAAGGTAATAATGATACAATACATCTGAGGCACGGTACGGAGTCAAGTTAGCCGAAAGTGTTAAATTCCTGTATATTTAAGAGCCTATGGTACTTTTCTTGACACTAAGAACTTTACGGGGAGGTTATTCTATTGTTGAAGGAGCTTATATTTACGTTTTAAAAAGGAGCCAGAACTTGTAACGATGAGTTTAGAGTTCTGAGATGAAATATGCGAAAAAAAATCCAGTTTTCTTCAAAAATCCTAAACATTTTCTTTCTGGCTAGCCTTACTGACGAGAGTTTCATTCTGGGAATTTATTTCTGTATTCAAAACATTTAAATAAACATGCTCAACCTTAAAAAAGTTTGTAACGATGATGTTATATAACTCCGTTATTTTGCCTCTTTGACCTTTCTGGTTGCGCCCCTGATGGCCCACACTTTCTGGCGATCTTATTTTACTCATTTTAATCATAAAATGTGTACACACAAAAAAAAATAATTGGATTTGTAACGATGATATAATTTCACTGATTTTCATATCTTGAACCATGGCCAACTCGACGGGCTGACATATGCCAGAAGTCTATTTTGTCGTTATTTAAGTTCGATAGAATTAATCAGCGCATAGAAAATGCTTGTAACGATGAAGTGTCCGAAAAAGCCACTTAGCTCCCGCACCATTGATACGTCATGATATCCGCTTCTTTTGACGTGGTCAAATTAGCGGTATCGTCAGAGAGGGTTGTTCTGTGGTCAATCGGGGGTGGTAAATCGTTTATGTATATGTTAAATAGGATAAGACCAAGGGATGACCCTTGGGAGGTGCCGGATAGGATGGGCTGTCTAGGAGAGCACTCCTGGTTGACAACAACTCGGAATTGTCGGTCTGAAATATATGACTCGATCATTTTTATGATACGAGTGGAAAATACCGCGATGTGGAGCTTATAAAGTAGTCCAGGGTGCCAAACTTTGGCGAAGGCTTTTTCGAGGTCCAAGGCGACAAACCCTGTTAGTAGACCTCGATTGAAGTTGGTCGTGACAATTTCACCAACTCAAAACGTTGAGTGGCAATTTTATATGCCCTATGTCTCGCACTGCATCCTGGGTATATACGGAAGTGGTAGTTAGGATTACAAAGAAATCACAATTCATTATTTTAAATTGGCGACCTCTTATTGGAGAAATATGTTTAGCCTTGAGGCCTTCGAAGGATTTATTCCCACATAATATTCTAAATTGTCTAAAAGTGCCTAAAAAACAGTGGCGGCGTTAGGTATTTTGTTAATAAAAATATAAAATAATGTAATTTAGAAGATTTTAAAAGAAATTTATTAATGGCTAAAAAGTGAACCGTTACAGATCAGATCAGTGGCAGAACCGAGGGCAGAACCAAGTCAGCGATTTATAAGCACATCCATCTACCAACATTTATTGCAAACTTGGAAAGTTCTCGAAAATATATGAGTCAAATGCCAATAAATGTGTCATTAATTCTAGATCTAAAATATACAATTTGATTGAATGTGGTTTATATGTGCTCCAAAAGCAGAACGTATATATAGGTACATTTTTTGTGGCATCATAGCAAATATGTTAATTTTATTAAGCAGATTTCTGCCTTTCAATTTTAAAAACGGACATATTATGTACATAGTTTTATGTATATATCTCCAACAATATTTATGGTATATGTCACAGAAGAATATCAGTAGTTGCATATGCAATTCAAATCAAACGTATATTTAAATTTTCACTTCTTATGTATATGATTTGGATGTACATATCCATGAGGCGTCGTGTGGGATTTTAGTCATCCTTATATCAGCCTTATAAGTTTTATGCAGGACCTCTGGTTTATAAATCAAATTGAGAGAGTTAACAAGCAAGAAAGTTAATTATAAATATTGTCATAAAAGTCTTTGCCCCTTTAAGAGTATCCGCTTATGGTGAGAAAGAAGGTGCTCCTATAAATTGCTTAGTCTGGTAACACGACGATGTGCAGCAGTTTTAATTAAAACCTTGTTCGCTATCCGAGTGTGATTCAGCCGCAATGCGTGCTGACTTCTGTATCCGGTATCCATTCTAGCTTTCTCGGTCGCGATGGGGTGTCGAGTTACTTTGAAAATCTCAAATTTCTAACGATGTACTAAATGCCGACTCTTGAGGTTTCACGTTTTTAAATGTATTTTAATTTAGAGTACATCCTAAAATTTATGTATAAATTCGATAAAATTTCTATAAAGCAATTGAAAGGAAATCTCTTGGATATGTTTGAATAAAGTCCTATATTATGTACTCGTTACATAAAACAACTATTACCCTCTATCGGGGGTGGTAGTGGTGGTGGTTGATATCAAAACGAATTTTGAGGCCTTTGGTTCTTGTACATACGACATCACAATTTTATTTTTTTCATCCCCTTTAATAATGGAGTGGGGTGGTAATTCCTGTGATATTTGAACAAAAAAATCAATCAAAGTTATGATACACATTTTTTATGGAAACTAGCATTCTCGATAATGCTATTAATATATATAAAATCTAGACTGGGTCACGTTACAAACTTAAAATTTTATGGTAATTTCTGATAAAAAAATTAGAAAAAAGTTTTAATGAAAAGTAATTTAAATTAAGTGTCAAACTGTAGTCCATTTATGTTCCGATAGCGTTGTAATTGTCTCAAAAACTCTTTTTGGACATTAGCAACCATATAGAATTGCCCCCTTTAAATATTCTAAAGCAGATCTATTTATCTCTTATATCTTTTAGCTAGCCCCATAGATAGGAGGGATCCAACAATATACTTCATATTCTATACTTTCTCTTTTTTCAGTTCACCTCTTTGGGAAAGTTTCACTCAAGTGATTTTAAATAGGCGCCATATGTTATGTTATGTTATGGAGTATATCAAGATTTTTTTCATACGAAACACGGCTGCTAGGGCAGAAATTAACTCTTCCTGAAGAAATTATAACTAAATTATACAAATCCAAGTGTACATCATCTAATGTAGATTCTACTCTTGTTTGTTAAGAGTGTAATTTAAGCAGAAAAGGTAGTCGTCTGAAAAAGAGAAGCTATTCATAAAAAACACTATCTGAGTATACTTATAAAAAGTTAACACACGATACTCAACTCTATATCTAAAAAATTTTTAGTTCGTATAATGTACATGTAGTCCAATCATTTTAGTTGAAAACATCAAACTAATTGTAAAAGAAATAAACTTGGAATAATATCCCCAACAACATATCAAAAGTCTAGAAAAATCTAAGTATGGGAAAGCCGCCATACTGGCCGACATCTTGGATTTACTCTCGAAATCTAAAAAAATGCATATATTGCTCTGATTAACTTCAAATATATATCAAATAGAAAGTTTTTAAAACCAGAAGCGTTATTTAAAGCAATTTAAAAACACTTTTACCAGTTATAAGCTTGAGAAAGACATTTGAATGTTTGTTGAGGATCTCCCAAGTAATGCGCGCTGCGCGTAATCCGAGTCGTCTCTCTGATGGGCGCTAGGGCTTTTTCGGGGCTCGCCGCGACTTTTCGTTTTCGGTTTTCGTGCACACCAAATAACATGACAATTGGCGTGTACAGAGGGGAGAAACAGTTGCGCGTATCCTATTCCAACCGGCATAATATTCTATTCATTGGATAATACGCCTTGGCGGTGCACGTAAATGCGATTTTATTAGAAAAATATAAGCTTTATAGTAGAAATTTGCCGCTCTGGGCAATTGCCCCTTCCCCCAGTAAAGATTGTCCTGGTTGAGGGCTCTTTCTGCATCATAAACTGCATAAGTTTCTTTTTATTTGTTCCATTAAGGATGCCACTCACATTAGAAGAAGTGAACGTAAAAGCTCCTCTAACGTTTTATTTTCTATGAACATGAAACTGACAATGAAGAAGGATATTTTTTTCTGTCAAACAAAACGAATAAGCAGCGTCTTTTGATGATGCTTAGTGAAAGATTTGAAACTGTTGGATGCCAGACAATAAATGCACGTGGAGATGCAGACCATCTGATCACCCAGACAGCAGTTGGTGCGTCTTTACAAAGAGGTGCTGTTGTCATTGCAGACGACACTGATGTCCTGATACTTCTGTATTTCTGTGTTAAAATGGAAAATAAAAAAGTAATATTCAAACCAGAACCAAAGCGTGATGCAACCAGCATCCGACAATGGAACATTCAAACTACAAAATCGTCATTGGGATGAAATGTTTGCAATGATTTGCTATTTATTCACGCTACTTTGGGGTGTGACACCACGTCACAGTTGTTTGGGATTGGCAAAGGCAAAGGTCTAACGAAGATCATGAAAAATACATCATTTATGGAATATGCTGAAGTATTCAACAATGCAAACAGTCTAAAAGAAGACATAATTACTGCTGGGGAAAATGCTATGCTATGTTGCCATTTATGGAGAGAAGATATATCTGAAGTCCAGTCATTTCCACCAACTTCAGCTGATGCAAAATTCAATAATTTATGGGTCTATTACCAAGTTCAGGATTGGAAAGAAAATACTTCTCTTCTACCTGAGGATTGGGGGTTGGAAATTACAGGGTGGTCAACTCCTATCAATACTCACTGACCTTCAACCAGCACCACCAGTTCTGCTCGATATCATAAGATGTAAATGCAAGACAGATTGTAGTACTTCAAGGTACTCATGCATAAAAAAGGTTTTGAATGTTCATCAGCTTGCAGTAAATGTCAAGGTATACTCTGCAGTAACTTATATATAGCAGTAACTTAAATACGACGATTGTGTTTCTGATGGAGAGTGATACATGTCGGAAATGACAGTAGTGTTTTAATTGTGTTAGTACTTTTTTCAGAGTGTACAGAAATTTAATCGATTTTGTACAAGTTTAATAAAGTTTATTTAAAAATGTATACCGTATCATTATAATGTTCATAAATTACCTTCCTTTATTATTACATTTTGTAATAAATGAAACATAAGAAAAAAAAATTAGATAATGTCTTTATATGATTCCTAGTTCAAAAAACTTTCTATTTGGTACATATTTGAAGTTAATCGGAGCAATATATGCATTTTATTGATTTCTAGAGTAAATCCAAGATGTCGGCCGATATGGCGGCTTTCCCATACTTAGATTTTTCTAAACTTTTGATATGTTGTTGGGGATATTATTCCAAGTCTAAAAAACCTTAGTTTATTTGTTTTACAATTAGATTGATGTTTAACCTTTTGTTCACCTGAAATGACTCGCCTAATGTCAAAATTGCCAAATATGACGGAACGTTGACGCCAGTGGCATTCCTTGTAACGTCATTTATTATATTGACTGAATTTGCACATTATGAGGCGGTTTGTTGTAGGAAGTTATTTCTAGACGACGCGGCGCCTCATATAAACCACTGACAATACGTACTCATCCTTTATCTTATATTTTAATTAATTTATATACGCTAAAAAATTTGGTCTGCAAAGTTCGAGTTTGAAACATCGAATAGTAATTTTCAAAGAACTTACAATAGTCCAGCATAATACAGAATCATTATTCTGTGTGTCCTGGCCGATATGGTATAAAACAATGATACAAAGAAAACAAGGTATGACATTGCGCATGTGGGCGGAGCCAAATCGACAGTTGCTTCGTCACGCGGTGATAATTTTCTACCCGCTTCCTTCGTAAAAGTGAGTTTGCCGACGTCTGTGGAAGTTGTTTTTTTGGATTATTTTACTTATTTTAGTGTTCTTGCAATAACCTTCAGTTATAAAAATGCGTTGTGCATTGGCATCATGTAAAAGTGACAATATGTTTATGCGGATATAAAGCTCATTTATGCTTACTAAGAACACTAAGAATCCCTATTTATTCAAAATTCCAATGAGTTCAGACAAATCCATGATACAAATTCCTTGTATCATGAGGAAAATCCTATGTAATTTAAAATCCCGCTATCACCGCGTGACGTCTTGCGCCAACCGGACCGAATTTGGCGCACTATCTAGCATACCTTCTATTCTTTGTATCATGGTATAAAATCTAGTGCGTGGTTACCTATTAACAACAATTTGTTCATCCATCTACTTGGCGACTCAGCCTGTAACTCATCATTCATTGGAAAATAGAGACATTAAAGACCTTTTAAAATCCAGATGTCATTTTGCACGAAATTGAGTTATTTTATTTCTTAATGTACGGTAACATAATTACGTCATTTTTATATGATGAATTTGCAGTGCTAGAATTGATGTCAGTCTGCTATCTGGGATACTTATAAAAATACAATAAAATATACACAGCTTTTAAATAAACCCTAAATACCGGTGGAAAAGCAGCAGCAAATTATTCGTTTTGATACATTTGGGAACAATTGGTGTTGTAAGCATTGCATCTACTTTCTCAACAAGTCTACGTCATAGTTTGTCAAAATCGTTCAGCTAAGGTCGAAAATTGTGTATGTTATATTTTCATCAATTTTACAAACTGACGTAATTCAAAATATGTGGTTTTTGAGATATTTTTTACTACACTTAATTTTACTTCCACATCCAGTGGAAGTATAGTAACGATAAAAAAAAATTGAAAATTCTTATTGTTCAAATAGGCTTAGAATGTCACGAAACGGCGAGATTTTAAGTTTGAGCAAAATAATTTCTGTCTGTCTGTCTGTCTGCCAGTAACTACTTTGTGCGCACGATTACACTGGAACCGTTTGAGTATTGACTTGAAATTCGATACACGTATGTATTTTAAGGTGATCTGGAACTAGATTATGTTTTCATCTTATTCCGTCGAAGGGGGTAATTTGGAGTAAATAGGGGTGGATAAATAAATAAAGCAGGTAAGAATCCACAAAATTGGTATTTAGTAATTATTTTACAGCATTAGCTACCCCCATAACCACACCCACCCCGTTATTAAAGGGGATGAAAAAAATGTGATTTAGAATGTTTGATATTTTTATAATAGCACAGTAACTTGGTAATCTCGCTTCGGACTAATTCTATAGCAGTTTTAAATTGAAATATTTTTGGATAGTTTGATTCAAAATGGGTCAATTATGATATATTAAAAAGAAATAAGGGTGCTTTTTCGTTGGGGGTTAGTTTAACTCGGGGGTTTAAAAAAAAGTGACTATTGGAACGTGTAGATCCCAAAAAAAAAACCTCTATAACTTTATTTTTACTTTAACACCCGTCGAGTTACAGGGAGTTGAAAACGTTAATTTTTAAGCAAAAGAGAGTGGTTTTTTAATAAGGTTTAAGCAAATCACTCAAAGAAGATCACATTTTCGAAAAAATTGTCATAACAAAAAAGTTAGCTTATGAAATGCCAAAAATAATCCATGAAATAAAACTTTGTTTAAGCTCATCCTTGCCGGGATACAGTTAATGTTAGGTGCATTTGAAAAGGTCACGTTCTTCAAACAGTATTAACTCTGGTTTAAAAAATCTTTTAACATGTACCTTGAACCAAATTAAAGCTTATTACAGTAGCTTAAAATTTTCGTTTGGCAAATTTTGATATCTACAAAATCAAAAATGATACAAGGAAAATAAAGCCAAAATGTTGCGGGCGCTTTTTGGTTCCAGTAATTTCCAAATTGAAAAAATAATCCAAATCGCGTTTTTTTGTTAGTCCTAACTATAATGTATACACTCATGCTCACGCTTTGACCGTGATGGTGCATTATTTAAAAGATTTTACACTTAATGTATTTTGAACATTTTTGAAAAAATTAACTTTTTTGGCTTTAAGCATAAATAACTTAGCAGGGAGGCATCTTAGCTCCATGTTACTAGCGGCAAAAAATTATGACAATGAACTAAACGTTGCATTTTTATTTTTTTGATAATAGCTTAGGAGATAGAAGTGTTTGAAGTTAACTCTTAACGTTTCTTTTTAAATTGACGCAATTAAGATGAATGTAGAAAAGCTGACAACTTCTGTACCATTCTGACCTACTTGACTTTAAAGAGGAATAAGAGACCTTCAAAATGCTTTATTTTGATGATTTTTAGCGTTAATTGCAAAATAGTAATGACCGAAATAAGGAGCGCGCCTCGTTTTAGCAAATTACGATATTGCTCGTTTGTCGGTAAAATCTCACATTTTCAGTTACAAGGGAATAGTCATAATTTTTATACTTTTTTGATAGCCACGCACATTTCTTAAGTCTTGGACATGGCATGCATGTATGTATTTGTGTAAATATGTAAAAAGATGAAAATGTCTCGAACATTGATGAAGATGAATAATTATAATAAATTAATTATTTATTGTTAAATTATTAATTAATATTATTATTTAATTTAAATTATTAATTAATATTATTAATTATTATTAAATTATTAATTAATAAACTTCTTATAATTAATAACATTGGAAAACATTAATTATTGTTTTATTAATTTGCTACACCTTAACTCAGAAACCAGATCCAAACTCGTAATCAGCAACCCCAAAATCATAAATAATATTACTTCCATTAATAAATTCCTAGTACTTCCATTATACTTATTTTTTAATTTTAAAGGTGGTTTTCCCCTCTTAAGAGCAATTATTTTTCTTATTATAGGCGAGCAGAGCACCTCTAGAAAGATGAATAAAAAAGTGACATAACCTCCCGAACAAAGTTGCCAGATTGAAACCAATTGGAATCGATTATTTACGTTTTAGGGAACAAAAAACCTAAATAACATTTTTTTGTCCGAGTGGCAGGTAATTTGTTAACTACCAATGAAATTGCAGAGTAAAAAAAATGTAAAAAATCCATTTTAAAACACATATTATAAGTTAACTGGGCAAAAATAAACACTTTTTGTCTCTTGTAATATTTTTGAAAAATGCACTGTTTTTGAGTTATAGGCGATTTTAGGTCCGAAAATGGCCAAAAGTCGACAACTTCAAAAATTCTTATCTCGGCTTCTACTGGACTTGTTTTAATATTTTGGATCGTAAAATGATCGTTAATACTTATACTTAAACATACTATTTTTTGTAACAAAGCAACTTTTCATTTTCATTCCACTCGGATGCAGACCATAAAAAAAGTGAAATTTTTTTTTTATTTTATCAATTTTTTCAAAATTTTTAAATTAAGTCAGGCTAGAAAAAACAAAAAATAAAAGTGGGTAGACCACATGCTTCTGAACAAAAAATGTTCTAATAAAATGTATCGCTAAAGCCACGGTTTTCCCGGACAAAAATAGTGAAATAACGTTGTCACTCTGCTCGGACAAGCGCACGGTTAAATGCATACTACGGAACCTCTAAAAATTCTTAGCAGTTCTAACAAGTAAAATAAAGTATTTTCGCTTTCTGATTACACTTTTTTAAATTTTTTCTTAGTGACTAAGAGAGTCTGGAGGGAAAATATTGGAAATGTAAATGTAATGTATTGGAAAAGTTCCAGAATTTATATTCAAAACAATCAAAGATATTTTCGTAGTTATACGAATAAGATCTTGACAATCGCAATTTCTTACCACGGTTACAACCTTCAATATATTTATCAAGAAAATCATCAAGCAATTAAATTAAAATGATTTGAGATGTACTTTTTTTGAATCCAGGCTACTACAACTTAATAAACCATAATAATCATAAAGTGTACATTCTTTTTAACAGTTTTCAATGAAGAAAGAATTTTTTTGAAGGGGCTTTTATTTTTTTCTATATTGTTTATTGTAACGATTGAGTTCGGGCATGATAATTTATATAAGTATATTTTTCCATCCATCTTTTGCTCCTTTTTTCCGGGAAAACCGTGGCTTTAGCGATACATTTTATTAAAACATTTTTTGTTCAGAAACACGCGGTCTACCCACTTTTATTTTTTGTTTTTTTCTAGCCTGACTTAATTGAAAAATTTTGAAAAAATTGATAAAATAAAAAAAATTTTTCACTTTTTTTATGTTCTGCATCCGAGTGGAATGAAAATGAAAAGTTGCTTTATTACAAAAAATAGTATGTTTAAGTATAAGTATTAACGATCATTTTACGACCCAAAACATTAAAAAAAGTTCAGTAGAAGCCGAGATAAGAATTTATGAAGTTGTCGACTTTTGGCCATTTTCGGACCTTAAATCGCCTATAACTCAAAAACAGTACATTTTTCGAAAAAATTACAACAGACAAAATTGTTTATTAACTTAAAAAATGTGTTTTCAAATGTATTTTTTACATTTTTTTTACTCTGCAATTTCATTGGTAGTAACAAATTACCTGCCACTCGGACAAAAAAATGTTATTTAGGTTTTTTGTTCCCTAAAACGTAACTAATCGATTACAATTGGTTTCAATCTGTCAACTTTGTTCGGGAGGTTATGTCACTTTTTTATTCATCTTTTTAGAGGTGCACCGCTCGCCTATTAGGGGGATGAGTTTTTTGCACAAAATAAACAAATAATAATTAGATCATCCATTTTACCCCCGTTATATCGGCCATATTGAGGGTGGAACATAAAATTTTTAATTTCTTACATCACATTCGTGATCAGCGACTCCAAAAACATAAATAATATAAGTTTCAATAGTTTATTCTCAGTACTTTGTTAATTATTGATTTTTGGACTTTATGGGTAGTTTTCACCTTCTTAGAGGTAAAAGCACATCTATTCCTTTTTAATATTTAAAGTTGATACTCTAAAGTTTAAGAATCCCCAAAAAAAGAAAAATTTCATTCCGCTAGAGAATTAGTCCGAAGTTTGGGTACTTTTTGACATCAAGTGACTGTAATATTGTTTTTCGTTTCTTTTAATATTTCATATCTTAGAAAGGTTTTATTGAATTTAACACAAATTTTTATAAATACTTAAAGTAATTTTTATTGTACTGCGTGTTTTTAACTTAATTTTTCATCATTTCTGTCTGTATCAAATTAGATTTCTATCAAAATTCTTGACTGTCTGTAATGCTATTTTCTTTGCGGGGAAATGAAAACTTAGACTTAACATAATGGTAGTAGTAGTTAATTCTCTCTTGTTCCACCGTGCAGCCATGAAGAAACTTTTAGCTGCTAATATATTAACTGGTGCCAATATACCGATGACATTTAAATAAGTATAGAGAATTTATTAAATACTATTATTTGCAAATTCTGTAGTAGACGCTGTATTTGACTAGTGCAAAACTAATTTGTACTAAAAAATCGCACCAATAAAAATAATTCTAGCCAACTCATTAAACGTAGTAGCATGTCCATTAGAATTACACAGAGAATTTCTCGGTATTTAGGTCAACGAATATTGCAAATGGACAATTCACATTAATTTAATAGCTTCAAAACTGCAGTTCCAGTTTTGCCTCATTAAATATCTGAAACTTATTAAGTTACTCGTCATATAAACTATTTTATTTTATGTGTACAGAGCTATGTGTTGAAAAGAATAATGTTTTGAGCACTCACAGTGAAGGCGACAAACCATTTTTTAGAAAAACTACCTCTATATCAATATGAAAAATATTTACCGCACGTAATATTACAATAGATCTTTGTGGTTTTAGTCAACACATTTTTTAATAAAGAACAAATAGCGAGTTATTTAGCAACCTCTAAAACAACCAAACTACCCTATTCGGGTGGTAGAATCGTATTTACACCTAGAAATACTAAAAAATAAGAAACAAGGTGATTAAAATGAATCTACACCAACTCCAGTTTAGGGATGACAGGCACTATAGATAACTAATATTAGAAAAAAAAAAGATTATCAATTTATGAACTATATAGAATCATATGAAAATATTACAGCAACACTCATACTGATTACCTAATAGTATCCCTATAAAGAAAAACTGCCGTTATTTAGAGATGTTAGAACAGCATCTAGTACAGAATATTTGCAGAGAAATTTAAAATAAAACGAAAGGTTTCTATTGGTTCTTATGTCTGCATTTAATAGATAGACGTTGAAGATAGTTACTTAATCACTGTAAGGGGTTGAAAATGATATTAGTTTATTCTGTGTTATATTATTCCATGTAAAGGTACTTCTGGGTAAGCTTCACTTGTTGGAGAAAAGGGTACAATAAATCATTTGGCCATGGATGCACCACGAGGAGGCGATCTTTTTTACATTCAACATTTTTTTTCTATTTTTTTATCTTACAGGTGAACTAACTGTATATAGGTAGCAAAATGTTAACTATAATACTATGTGTATGTGCAGTATTATAGTATATAAGTAAATATTATATATAGATAGATAATAAATAGTGTAAAAATTAAATGTTCACACACTCAAAATCGCAAACAAGTGTCACTAGAAAACTTCTGCGAAACCTGAGTGTTTATTTGGTAAACATCTTTATTGTTATATTGTGTAATCTTTTAATTTCAAATAAACTTTATTATTATTATTTTTTTTTTTTTCGGTTTCCCGTTGCCGGACAGGGCTTCCGTGGCCTCCGACACCACACGGTAGCCGCACCGGCTAATTCATTACAGCCACTCTCCACGACCTGTGGAGTTAGTGACTGTAAACACCTGAATCATGTGCCCTAAGCAGACGAAGGGACCCCAAGATAACCGCCCTCTGCATCTGACCTGCCAACCATTCTGCCAAATTCTGACAGGCCTGTATGATCTTTAATTCTGAGAGCAGCGAAGGCTTCATCCCTCCGAGTACGCCGATTATTAGGACGACCATCTTGACCGAGTAGTCTGGGTACAGCACTTGGAGCTCATACCGGAGATCACGATATTTGGTCCGTTTTTCCCCCTCCTTCAAAGCGATGTTTGTCTCGGCAGGTGCTGAGAATTTGATGACAAACATCACTTTGTTCTGATGGTCGAGGAGGACTATGTCAGGCTTGTTGGCTTGAATTAGCCTGACGGTCGGGAACGAGTAGTTCCAATAAATTCGGCACCTCTCGTTCTCGACAACGGACTCAATATCTCCGGGGATTTAAGGCAGCACTGGTGTTTGATCTACCCCGTACGAGTGCCTTAGATGGTGGTATAGCACTATTATTATTATTATTATTATTATTATTATTATTATTATTATTATTATTATTATTATTATTTTTTTTAGCGAGCTGAAAACCAGTCTCCCTTCTCTGTGGCTGCGACCCTCACAGAGGGGAGCTGGTAGTACCAGTAGCCACTCCCCACGCTCGTGGGGTAAGTGACTACTGGGTCCGAGAATCGTGTGCCCTGAGCAGACGTAATGAACCGAGAATGACGGCCTTCTGCATTCTGCCCGCTAAGATCTCTGCCGAATTTCGGCATGCCGGTATGATCTTGAGTTCCGAAAGCAGTGTGTGTCTCGTTCCATCGAGGGCTCCTATAATCAGTACCACTATCTTTACAGTATGGTCAGGATAGAGTCTGCGGAGTTCGAAGAGCAGATCTCGATATTTTGTCCGTTTTTCCTCCTCCTTCAAGACAATGTTGTTCTCCGCGGGAGCCGAGAACTCCACGACGAACATTGTCTTGAGTTGATGGTCGAGGAGTACTACGTCAGGCTTGTTGGCTTGTATTTGCCTGACGGTGGGAAAAGAGTAGTTCCAATAAATTAGACATTTCTCATTTCCCACAACGGACTCAATATCCCCCAGAGCGTAAGGCAGCACTGGTATTTCGTCTATCCCATACGAGTGCCTTAAATGGTAATAAAGCACTCGTAATGCTCCGTCGTGCCTTTGGATATAGGCCGAGACTGCATATGTCGGGCAAGCCGACAGCAAGTGCATAAGAGTCTCTGGCGCCCTGCGGCAGGCCCTGCAGCTGACATCAGCGACCTGTATACCCATGACACGACTACGATAGACGAGGGTGTTAAATACACCATCCTGGCAAGCCATTATGAATCCCTCGGTCTCAGACTTCAGCCTGGCTGACCTTAAGAAGGCAAAGGTCAGCCTTTCGGATAAGCCAAGGTTTTCTATATTTTTATAGAAAACTCCATGCATTGGCTTATCCGTGTGCAGCTGCAGAGAGTTGTTGTGTTCTGCAGCTTTAATTTCGGCTTTTCGCCGAGCAGGTTCCAACTCGGTGACAGAGTCGTGATTTACCCGCTCGACGTCGAAGGAGAGACCAAGTTCATCGGCTGCTCTCTGTGCAGCCTTAAACAGAAAGGCTCCTACCCCTGCATTTTCATGGTCTCGGACCATGCAGAGGAGGGGATCCGAACTCCTGATGACCTTACAGGCTCCATCCAGAACCATCCTATTATGGAGACTCTCCAAACTCAAGAGTCCACGGCCTCCCCGATGTCGTGGGAAGTATAGCCGTGGAACGGACGATTTAGGCTGCAAACTCCTATTGAGATGCATCTTCTTGCGGGTTCCTACGTCGAGTTGACGCAACTCTTCTTGAGTCCATTTCACTACTCCAAAGGAGTAGAGAAGGATCGGGACGGCAAGCATGTTGGTAGCAGACACCTTTTTCTTCCCCGACAGCTCTGAAGACCAGATCTGTCGGAGTCGGTGCTGATACTTGCCGCGGAGAGCGTTTTTCACTACACTCACTTCTTGGGTGGAGCGTTGCTCGACACCCAAGTAAGTGTACGACTCTCCGGCATCTAGATGATGTAAGATGCTTCCGTCCACGAGCTGCGCGTCCTCTCCGTAGTTCCCGCATCGTCCTCTCTTGAGATGAACCACTGCACATTTGTCTAACCCGAACTCCATGCCGACAGCCTGCGTGTACTCCTGTACCACCCTGAGGGACTGGTGTAGGTCCCTCTCTCCGGAGGCATAAAGTTTAAGGTCATCCATATAAAACAGATGGGTGACCTTATGCCTCCTATCGCCAGGAGTACCGCAGTTGTATCCACGGGTTTTCCGGAGCGAAACGGCTTATGGCAGTAGTGAGATGCAAAATAGAAGGGGGCTGAGGGAGTCTCCCTGAAATACTCCCCTTCTGAATGTTACCGACTCCGTCTGGACTCTATCTTTACCCGATGTAATGGTAAAGCGAGTCCTCCAGAGCGGCATCAGTTTTTCGATGCATCTCACTACGGGACCAGGTACCGCAAGACATCGGAGCAAGTGTACAATAAGCTCGTGCGATGTCATGTCAAATGCCTTGCGGTAGTCGATCCAGGCCATGGAGAGGTTACGCTTATACTGCATGGAGTCCTGCGTGACACACCTGTCAATCAGCAGGTTCTCCTTGCAGCCAGCGACACCTGCTCATATATCCGCTCGTAAACCGGTTCAACTGCGTGGAGCACTCGCATGTACAAGATGCGCGTAAACACCTTGTAACATGCGTTTAAACAGGTTATCGGCCGATAGTTCTTTGGGTTTGACAAATCTCCGTTCTTCGGGATCAGCACTGTCCGCCCCTCGACAACCCAAGAAGGAATTTGCTGCTCCTCATTTAGCCGTGAATTGAAAATTCTGACTAAATGGTGGTGGGTACTGGATAATTTTTTCCACCAAAAGTTATTGATCCCGTCGGGATCTGGAGCAGCAAAGTTCTTAGAGCCCTCAAGAGCTCTTCGAACCTCTTCTGAGGTTATCGGTTGGCACACCTGTTGTGCTTGCTGAAACCTTTGACAAAAGGTTTCAAAGTGTGCCAGGGCTGGAGAGTCTCTGTTTAGTGGAAGCTTCTGTTCGTACAACGTTTTCCAGAAGTTTTCCACCTGATCTGCAGTCTTCGGATTTTCAGCAACACGCTGAGGCGGTTCGAAAAGGCGCGAGGGCTTTTTGCGGAAAAGTTGATTTTCCGCTAGCCCCCTCGCCCGCCTCACTAGTGACTTCTTACAAGACACTAGCATCCGTATCCTGTCGAGGCAGTGCTGTTTGGTGGTTTGCAGCACTGCCTCATTGAGTGTGTGATGGACGCGTCTTAAGTTGGCAGCTACTCGCCGCACTTTAGGCGTGAAAGGCCTATTGGCCGCCATATAGTCCATCACACATTGGATACGGGATGCGTGTTGCCTCGCCGACCGGATCTTGGCTTCCATCTTGTGTATGCGCCGTCTCGCTCTCTCTTGTGGAGAAGCACTGTTCCGCCTCTCCACCTGAGACAAGCGTTGATCGACAGCATACACGGCACAATTTATGTGCCAGATGTCAGCCTCTTCTGGTAGCGTCGCACGAAGTTCTGCATCCACTCTGGCCAGATCTTGTGGCCCGGGGGGTTTTATGTTGTGCAACCGCCTTCTGGTACTGAGGCCCTCTGGTACTGGTGGAACGACTGGGACTGCAACCTCAACCGGTTCATTCGGTGGACCTTCGGCCACCTCATTCATCGGCTGAGGAGCAGTTCTCACGTAGCCCCTGCGACGAAGGTGGGACACATAATCACGCAGGTTTTGTGGCGTGAAGGCGTTGTGTTCTGGGTGCCTTGCACCCCACAGAACATGCATTCGCCCCATGTATCCCCTTCGTGCGTGCTCACTGCTTTCGTAGCACTGCATAAGGTCGTCCCTCAGTTCATCTGTCCACTCAAAGCATCCTTGTTCGTCGCGGTCGTCAACAATGGGCTGTCGATCTTGTTGGGCCCCACCACCTTGCCCTTGACCCCTATCCGAACGGGGTCGATCGTGGGGGCCCTGTCCGCGGCCAATAGGAACCGTAGGTTTGGGCTTGTGGGTGGTTAGCCCAGCAAGCCCACGACCGACACCAGAGGGGAAGACGGTCTCCCCTCCCGGATGCGCTAGGGCTGCCGGTTCGATTTTGCATCCCCAGCTGGAGTAAGTGGTGGCGCTACTCACCAAAGGCTAGATAGATGACGGTTAGCCCCTCCTGCTTTATTATTATTTCTTCTTCGTTCTATCACTACCCTGTCCTAAGGTAGGTATCATTACGCAAACCGGATGCAAACCATGCATCTAAGGTAAGGTAAGTATGGATTATGAGGGTATATATTTTAAAGCGTGTCTTCTTTTCAGGTTCACGACAACACCTTCCTGATTATATGTGCGGTGCCAAGAAGTGCTGTCTGCTGTATTTGCTCAGCTCGGTGCTCTCCGGGAAGCTGGTTAACATGATTATAGAATTCTTCAGAGACGTATCCCGTTGACCCGATGACAATGGGTATTGTAATTACCTTTGTTCTCCACATCCTCTGAATTTCTATAGCCAGGCTTTTATATTTTAGGTTTTTCTCCGCTTCCTTCTTAATTATGTTGGTTGTTATGATGCATCATCTTTCGGGTTCCTACATCGAGTTGGCGCAGCTCGCCTTGTGTCCACTTCACTACCCCAAAGGAGTGTAGGAGGATTGGAACGGCAAGCATGTTAGTTGCAGACACCTTATTCTTTCCCGACAGCTCTGAAGACCAGATCTGCCGGAGGAGGTGCTGATACTTGCCGCGGAGAGCGTTTTTCACTGTTGACACTTCTTGGGTGGAGCGTTGCTCAACACTCAAGTAGGTGTACGACTCTCCGGCATCTAGGTGGTGCAAGATGCTTCCATCTACAAGCTGCGCGTCATCTCCGTAGTCACCGCATCGCCCTCTCTTGAGATGAACCAGTGCACATTTGTCCAAGCCGAACTCCATTCCGACAGCCTGAGTGTACTCATGTACCACCCTGAGAGATTGACGTAAATCCCTCTCGCTGGAGGCATAAAGTTTAAGGTCATCCATGTAAAATAGATGGGTGACCTTATGCCTCCTATCTCCGGGGGTACCGCAATTGTAACCACGGGTTTTGCGAAGTTCAACGGATAACGGCAGTAGCGAAATGCAAAATAGAAGGGGGCTAAGGGAGTCTCCCTGAAACACACCCCTCTTAAACATAACCGGCTCTGTTTGGACTCTGACATTACCAGATGTTATAGCAAAGCGAGTCCTCCAGAGCGGCATGAGTTGTTCTATGCATGTCACTACGGAACCGGGCACCGCAAGACATTGGAGCAAGTGAACAATTAGCTCGTGAGATGTCATGTCAAATGCCTTGCGGTAATCGATCCAGGCCATGGAAAGGTTCCGCTTATACTGCACGGAGTCCTGCGTGACACATCTGTCAATAAGCAGATTCTCCTTGCAGCCAGCGACACCTTTCTTAGACCCACGTTGCTCGTATATCCGTTCGTACACCGAGCCGCTTGCTTGGAGTACCCGCATGTACAAGATACGTGTGAATATCTTGTAACATGCGTTTAAACAGGTTATCGGTCTGTAGTTCGCTGGATCTGCCAATTCTCCGTTCTTAGGGAGTAGCACGGTTCGCCCCTCGATAATCCAGGAAGGAATTTGCTGCTCTCCATTTAGCCACGAGGTGAAGATTCTGGCTAAATGGCGGTGGGTGCTCGGAAGTTTTTTCCACCAAAAGTTGTTGATTCCATCTGGTCCAGGAGCAGCAAAGTTCTTGGAGCCTTCAAGGGCTCTTCGAACCTCTTCCGTCGTTATCGGTTGGCACACTGCTTGAGGCTGCTGAAGCTCTTGGCAAAAGGCTTCAAAGTGTGCCAGGGCTGGAGTATCTCGGTTCAGTGGACGCTTTTGTTCGTAAAGCGTCTTCCAGAAGTCTTCCACCTGATCTACAGTCGGCGGATTCTCAACAATACGCTCAGGCGGTTGGAACAGGCGAGATGGCTTCTTGCGGAAAAGGTTATTTTCCGCTACTGCCCTCGCCCGCCTTGCTAGCGACTTTTTGCAAGCCACTAGCATCCGTATTCTGTCGAGACAATGTTGCTTGGTGGTAAGCAGCACTGCCACGTTAAGCGTGTGATGGACTCGCCTTATGTTGGCGGCGATTCGCCGCACTTTTGGCGTGAAAGGCCTGTTCTCCGCCATGTAATCCATCACACACTGAATACGGGAACCATATTGTCTCGCCGACCGGATCTTGGCTTCCATCTTTCTTATACGCCGCTCAGCTCTCTCCTGCGGGGAAGCAGTATTATCCTGCCTCACCACCGGGGAGAGCCGCATCGCGGCGTCGTAGACGGCACAATTAATGTGCCAGATATCAGCCCCTTCCGGAATAGCTTCACTGAGTTCTGCGTCCACTCTGACCAGATCTTGTGGTCGAGGGGGCTTTTGATGGTGCAGCCCCCTTCTGGTTCTGATGCCCTCTGGTATGGGTGGAACATCTAAAACCATCTCCTCGACCGGTTGATCGGGCGGTCTGTCGACTACCTCTTCAACGGGCCTCAAAGCGGTTCTGATGTAGCCTCTGCTTCGGAGATGAGATACATAGTCACGAAGGTTTTGTTTCGTGAAAGCGCGATGTTCTGGGTGGATATCACACCACAGAACATGCATCCGCGCCATGTATCCCCTCCGTGCAGGCTCACTGCATTCGTAGCACTGCATCAGGTCGTCCCTCAGCTCGTCCGTCCACTCAAAGCGTCCATATGCGTCGCGGTTGTCGTCATCGGGCAGTCCGTCCTGTTGGGCCCCACCACCTTGCCCATGACCCCTATCCGCTTGGGGTCGATCGTGGGGGCCCTGTCTTTGGTCAGCTAGAACCAGAGATTTGGGCTTGTGGGTGGTTAGCCCAGCAAGCCCACGACCGACACCAGAGGGGAATGAGCTTTCCCCTCCCGGGTGCACTAGGGCTGCCGGTTCGATTTTGCACCCCCAGCTGGAGTAAGTGGTGGCGCTACTCACCAAAGGATTGGTAGATGAAAGTCAGCCCCTCCTGCTTATTATTATTATTATTATTATTATTATTATTATTATTTTTTTTTTAGCTAGCTAAAAACCAGTCACCCTTCTCTGTGGCTCCGACCCTCACAGAGGGGAGCTGGTAGTACCGGTAGCCACTCCCCACGCCCGTGGGGTGAGTGACTACTGGGTCCGTGAATCGTGTGCCCTGAGCAGACATAATGAACCGAGAATGACGGCCTTCTGCATTCTGCCGGCTAAGACCTCTGCCGAGTTTCGGCATGCCGGTATGATCTTAAGTTCCGAAAGCAGTGTGTGTCTCGTTCCACCGAGGGCTCCTATAATCAGTACCACTATCTTAACAGTATGGTCTGGATACAGTCTGCGGAGTTCGAAGAGCAGATCTCGATATTTTGTCCGTTTTTCCTCCTCCTTCAAGACAATGTTGTTCTCCGCGGGAGCCGAGAACTCCACGACGAACATTGTCTTGAGTTGATGGTCGAGGAGTACTACGTCAGGCTTGTTGGCTTGTATTTGCCTGACGGTGGGAAAAGAGTAGTTCCAATAAATTAGACACTTCTCATTTCCCACAACGGACTCAATATCCCCCGTAGCGTAAGGCAGCACTGGTGTTTCGTCTATCCCATACGAGTGACTTACATGGTAGTAAAGCACTCGTAATGCTCCGTCGTGCCTTTGGATATAGGCCGAGACTGCATATGTCGGGCAAGCCGACAGCAAGTGCATAAGAGTCTCTGGCGCCCTGCGGCAGGCCCTGCAGCTGACATCAGGGACCTCTATACCCATGACACGACTACGATAGACGAGGGTGTTAAATACACCATCCTGGCAAGCCATTATGAATCCCTCGGTCTCAGACTTCAGCCCGGCTGACCTTAAGAAGGCAAAGGTCAGCCTTTCGGATAAGCCAAGGTTTTCTATATTTTTATAGAAAACTCCATGCATTGGCTTATCCGTGTGAAGCTGCAGAAAGTTGTTGTGTTCTGCAGCTTTAATTTTGGCTTTTCGCCGAGCAGGTTCCAACTCGGTGACAGAGTCGCGATTTACCCGCTCGACGTCGAAGGAGAGACCAAGTTCATCGGCTGCTCTCTGTGCTGCCTTAAACAGAAAGGCTCCTACCCCTGCATTTTCATGGTCTCGGACCATGCAGAGGAGGGGATCCGAACTCCTGATGACCTTACAGGCTCCATCCAGAACCATCCTATTATGGAGACTCTCCAAACTCAAGAGTCCACGGCCTCCCCGATGTCGTGGGAGGTATAGCCGTGGAACAGACGATTTAGGATGCAAACTCCTATTGAGATGCATCTTCTTGCGGGTTCCTACGTCGAGTTGACGCAACTCTTCTTGAGTCCATTTCACTACTCCAAAGGAGTAGAGAAGGATCGGAACGGCAAGCATGTTGGTAGCAGACACCTTGTTCTTCCCCGACAGCTCTGAAGACCAGATCTGTCGGAGTCGGTGCTGATACTTGCCGCGGAGAGCGTTTTTCACTACACTCACTTCTTGGGTGGAGCGTTGCTCGACACCCAAGTAAGTGTACGACTCTCCGGCATCTAGATGATGTAAGATGCTTCCGTCCACGAGCTGCGCGTCCTCTCCGTAATTCCCGCATCGTCCTCTCTTGAGATGGACCAGTGCACATTTGTCTAATCCAAACTCCATGCCGACAGCCTGCGTGTACTCCTGTACCACCCTGAGGGACTGGTGTAGGTCCCTCTCTCCGGAGGCATAAAGTTTAAGGTCATCCATATAAAACAGATGGGTGACCTTATGCCTCCTATCGCCAGGGGTACCGCAGTTGTATCCACGGGTTTTCCGGAGCGAAACGGATAATGGCAGTAATGAGATGCAAAATAGAAGGGGGCTGAGGGAGTCTCCCTGAAATACTCCCCTTCTGAATGTTTCCGACTCCGTCTGGACTCTATCATTACCCGATGTAATGGTAAAGCGAGTCCTCCAGAGCGGCATCAGTTCTTCGATGCATCTCACTACGGGACCAGGTACCGCAAGACATCGGAGCAAGTGTACAATAAGCTCGTGCGATGTCATGTCAAATGCCTTGCGGTAGTCGATCCAGGCCATGGAGAGGTTACGCTTATACTGCATGGAGTCCTGCGTGACACACCTGTCAATCAGCAGGTTCTCCTTACAGCCAGCGACACCTCTCTTTGACCCTCGTTGCTCATATATCCGCTCGTAAACCGGTTCAACTGCGTGGAGCACTCGCATGTACAAGATGCGCGTAAACACCTTGTAACATGCGTTTAAACAGGTTATCGGCCGGTAGTTCTTTGGGTTAGACAAATCTCCGTTCTTCGGGATCAGCACTGTCCGCCCCTCGACAACCCAAGAAGGAATTTGCTGCTCCCCATTTAGCCATGAATTGAAAATTCTGGCTAAATGGTGGTGGGTACTGGATAATTTTTTCCACCAAAAGTTATTGATCCCGTCGGGACCTGGAGCAGCAAAGTTCTTAGAGCCCTCAAGAGCTCTTCGAACCTCTTCTGGGGTTATCGGTTGGCACACCTGTTGTGGTTGCTGAAACCTTTGACAAAAGGTTTCAAAGTGTGCCAGGGCTGGAGAGTCTCTGTTGAGTGGAAGCTTCTGTTCGTACAACGTTTTCAAGAAGTTTTCCACCTGATCTGCAGTCGGCGGATTTTCAGCAACACGCTGAGGCGGTTCGAAAAGGCGCGAGGGCTTTTTGCGGAAAAGTTGATTTTCCGCTAGCCCCCTCGTCCGCCTCACTAGTGACTTCTTACAAGACACTAGCATCCGTATCCTGTCGAGGCAGTGCTGTTTGGTGGTTTGTAGCACTGCCCCATTGAGTGTGTGATGGACGCGTCTTAAGTTAGCAGCTACTCGCCGCACTTTAGGCGTGAAAGGCCTATTGGCCGCCATATAGTCCATCACACATTGGATACGGGATGCGTGTTGCCTCGCCGACCGGATCTTGGCTTCCATCTTGTGTATGCGCCGTCTCGCTCTCTCTTGTGGAGAAGCACTGTTCCGCCTCTCCACCTGAGACAAGCGTTGAGCGGCAGCATACACGGCACAATTTATGTGCCAGATGTCAGCCTCTTCTGGTAGCGCTGCACGAAGTTCCGCATCCACTCTGGCCAGATCTTGTGGCCCGGGGGGTTTTATGTTGTGCAACACCCTTCTGGTACTGAGGCACTCTGGTACTGGTGGAACGACTGGGACTGCAACCTCAACCGGTTCATTCGGTGGACCTTCGGCCACCTCATTCATCGGCTGAGGAGCAGTTCTCACGTAGCCCCTGCGACGAAGGTGGGACACATAATCACGCAGGTTTTGTGGCGTGAAGGCGTTGTGTTCTGGGTACCTTGCACACCACAGAACGTGCATTCGCCCCATGTATCCCCTTCGCGCGGGCTCACTGCTTTCGTAGCACTGCATAAGGTCGTCCCTCAGTTCATCTGTCCACTCAAAGCGTCCTTGTTCATCGCGGTTGTCAACAATGGGCTGTCGATCTTGTTGGGCCCCACCACCTTGCCCTTGACCCCTATCCGAACGGGGTCGATCGTGGGGGCCATGTCCTCGGCCAATAGGAACCGGAGAACCGGAGGTTTGGGCTTGTGGGTGGTTAGCCCAGCAAGCCCACGACCGACACCAGAGGGGAAGATGCTCTCTCCTCCCGGATGCGCTAGGGCTGCCGGTTCGATTTTGCATCCCCAGCTGGAGTAAGTGGTGGCGCTACTCACCAAAGGCTAGATAGACGACGGTTAGCCCCTCCTGCTTATTTATTATTATTATTATTATTATTATTATTATTATTATTATTATTTTTTTTTTTTTTTTTTTTTTTTTTTTTTCGGGTAGCCCGCTGCCGGACAGGACTTCCGTGGCCTCCGACACCTCACAGTAGCCGCGCCGGCAAATTCCTTACAGCCACTCTCCACAACCTGCGGAGTTAGTGACTGCAAATACCTAAATCGTGTGCCCTAAGTAGACGAAGGGACCCCAAGATAACCGCCTTCTGCATCTGGCCTGCCAACCATTCTGCTGAATTCTGACAGGCCGGTATGATCTTCAATTCTGAGAGCAGCGAAGGCTTCATCCCTCCGAGTACGCCGATTATTAGGACGACCATCTTGACCGAGTAGTCTGGGTACAGCACTTGGAGCTCATACCGGAGATCACGATATTTGGTCCGTTTTTCCCCCTCCTTCAAAGCGATGTTTGTCTCAGCAGGTGCTGAGAATTCAATTACAATTACATTATTATTATTATTATTATTATTATTATTATTATTATTATTATTATTATTATTATTATTATTTTTTTTTTTTTTTGTTTTTTTTTTTTGTTAAAAACCAGTCACCCTTCTCTATGGCTCCGACCCTCACAGAGGGGAGCTGGTAGTACCGGCAGCCACTCCCCACACCCGTGGGGTAAGTGACTACTGGGTCCGGGAATCGTGTGCCCTGAGCAGACGTAATGAACAGAGGATGACGGCCTTCTGCATTCTGCCGGCTAAGACCTCTGCCGGCTAAGACCTCTGCCGAATTTCGGCATGCCGGTATGATCTTAAGTTCTGAAAGCAGTGTGTGTCTCGTTCCACCGAGGGCTCCTATAATCAGTACCACTATCTTAACAGTATGGTCTGGATACAGTCTGCGGAGTTCGAAGAGCAGATCTCGATATTTTGTCCGTTTTTCCTCCTCCTTCAAGACAATGTTGTTCTCCGCGGGAGCCGAGAACTCCACGACGAACATTGTCTTGAGTTGATGGTCGAGGAGTACTACGTCAGGCTTGTTGGCTTGTATTTGCCTGACGGTGGGAAAAGAGTAGTTCCAATAAATTAGACACTTCTCATTTCCCACAACGGACTCAATATCCCCCGGAGCGTAAGGCAGCACTGGTGTCTCGTCTATCCCATACGAGTGCCTTAGGTGATAATAAAGCACTCGTAATGCTCCGTCGTGCCTCTGGATATAGGCCGAGACTGCATATGTCGGACAAGCCGACAACAGGTGCATTAAAGTCTCTGGCGCCCTGCGGCAGGCCCTGCAGCTGACATCAGGGACCTCTATACCCATGACACGACTACGATAAACGAGGGTATTAAATACACCATCCTGGCAAGCCATTATGAATCCCTCGGTCTCAGACTTCAGCCCGGCTGACCTTAAGAAGGCAAAGGTCAGCCTTTCGGATAAGCCAAGGTTCTCTATATTTTTATAGAAAACTCCATGCATTGGCTTATCCGTGTGAAGCTGCAGAAAGATGTTGTGTTCTGCAGCTTTAATTTGGGCTTTTCGTCGAGCAGGTTCCAACTCGGTGACAGAGTCGGGATTTACCCGCTCGACGTCGAAGGAGAGACCAAGTTCATCGGCTGCTCTTTGTGCTGCCTTAAACAAAAAGGCTCCTATTCCTGCACTTTCATGTTCCCGGACCATGCAGAGGAGGGGATCCGAACTCCTGATGACCTTACAGGCTCCATCCAGAGCCATCCTATTATGGAGACTCTCCAAACTCAAGAGTCCACGGCCTCCCCGATGTCGTGGGAGGTATAGCCGCGGGTTCCTACGTCGAGTTGACGCAACTCTTCTTGAGTCCATTTCACTGCTCCAAAGGAGTAGAGAAGGATCGGAACGGCAAGCATGTTGGTAGCAGACACCTTGTTCTTCCCCGACAGCTCTGAAGACCAGATCTGTCGGAGTTGGTGCTGATACTTGCCGCGGAGAGCGTTTTTCACTACACTCACTTCTTGGGTGGAGCGTTGCTCGACACCCAAGTAAGTGTACGACTCTCCGGCATCTAGATGATGTAAGATGCTTCCGTCCACGAGCTGCGCGTCCTCTCCGTAGTCCCCGCATCGTCCTCTCTTGAGATGGACCAGTGCACATTTGTCCAGCCCGAACTCCATACCGACAGCCTGCGTGTGCTCCTGTACCACCCTGAGGGACTGGTGTAGGTCCCTCTCTCCGGAGGCATAAAGTTTAAGGTCATCCATGTAAAACAGATGGGTGATCTTATGCCTCCTATCGCCGGGGGTACCGCAGTTGTATCCACGGGTTTTCCGGAGCGAAACGGATAATGGCAGTAGTGAGATGCAAAAGAGAAGGGGGCTGAGGGAGTCTCCCTGAAATACTCCCCTTCTGAATGTTACCGACTCCGTCTGGACTCTATCGTTACCCGATGTAATAGTAAAGCGAGTCCTCCAGAGCGGCATCAGTTCTTCGATGCATCTCACTACGGGACCGGGTACCGCAAGACATCGGAGCAAGTGAACAATAAGCTCATGTGATGTCATATCAAATGCCTTGCGGTAGTCGATCCAGGCCATGGAGAGGTTCCGCTTATACTGCACGGAGTCCTGCGTGACACATCTGTCAATCAACAGGTTCTCCTTGCAGCCAGCGACATCTCTCTTCGACCCTCGTTGCTCATATATCCGTTCGTAAGCCGGTTCAACTGCGTGGAGCACTCGCATGTACAGGATGCGCGTAAACACCTTGTAACATGCGTTTAAACAGGTTATCGGCCGGTAGTTCTTTGGGTCAGACAAATCTCCGTTCTTCGGGATCAGCACTGTCCGCCCCTCGACAACCCAAGAAGGAATTTGCTGCTCCCCATTTAGCCATGAATTGAAAATTCTGGCCAAATGGTGGTGGGTACTGGGTAATTTTTTCCACCAGTAGTTGTTTATCCCATCGGGACCTGGAGCAGCAAAGTTCTTAGAGCCCTCAAGAGCTCTTCGAACCTCTTCTGGAGTTATCGGTTGGCACACCTCGTTTGGTTGTTGAAGCCTTTGACAGAAGGCTTCAAAGTGTGCCAGGGCTGGAGAGTCTCGGTTGAGTGGAAGCTTCTCCTCGTAAAGTGTTTTCCAGAAATTTTCCACCTGATCTACAGTCGGCGGATTCTCTGCAACACGTGGAGGCGGTTCGAAAAGGCGCGAGGGCTTTTGGCGGAAGAGTTTATTTTCCGCCAGCCCCCTCGCCCGCCTCACTAGTGATTTTTTACAAACCACTAGCATCCGTATCCTGTCGAGACAGTGCTGTTTGGTGGTTCGCAGCACTGCCTCATTGAGTGTGTGATGGACGCGTCTTAAATTGGCGGCTATTCGACGCACTTTAGGCGTGAACGGCCTATTGGCCGCCATATAGTCCATCACACATTGGATACGGGATGCGTGTTGCCTCGCCGACCGGATCTTGGCTTCCATCTTTTGTATGCGCCGCCCCGCTCTCTCCTGTGGGGAGGCAGTATTACGCCTCTCCAGGCGAGAAAAGCGTTGAGCAGCGACATACACGGCACAGTTTATGTGCCAGATGTCAGCCCGTTCTGGAAGCGCTTCACGAAGTTCTTCGTCCACTCTGGCCAGATCTTGTGGCCCGGCGGCTTTTATGTGGTGTAGCCCCCGTCTGGTACTGAGGCCCTCTGGTATTGGTGGAACAAATAGAGCCACTTCCTCAACCGGTGAATGCGGCGGTCTTTCGTCCACCTCATTCACCGGTCCAGGAGCAGCCCTCACGTAGCCCCTTCTACGAAGATGGGATACATAGTCACGCAGATTTTGTGGCGTGAAGGTATTATTATTATTATTATTATTATTATTATTATTATTATTTATTTTTTTTTTTTGTTAAAAACCAGTCACCCTTCTCTGTGGTTATTATTATTATTATTATTATTATTATTATTATTATTATTATTATTATTATTATTTTTTTTTTTTTTTTTTTTTTTTTTTTTTTTTTTTTTTCCGGTTTGCCCGCTGCCGGACAGGACTTCCGTGGCCTCCGACACCTCACGGTAGCCGCGCCGGCGAATTCCTTGCAGCCACTCTCCACGACCTGTGGAGTTAGTGACTGCAAATACCTAAATCGTGTGCCCTAAGTAGACGAAGGGACCCCAAGATAACCGCCTTCTGCATCTGGCCTGCCAACCATTCTGCCGAATTCTGACAGGCCGGTATGATCTTCAATTCTGAGAGCAGCGAAGGCTTCATCCCTCCGAGTACGCCGATTATTAGGACGACCATCTTGACAGAGTAGCCTGGGTACAGCACTTGGAGCTCATACCGGAGATCACGATATTTGGTCCGTTTTTCCCCCTCCTTCAAAGCGATATTTGTCTCAGCAGGTGCTGAGAATTCGATGACAAACATCACTTTGTTCTGATGGTCGAGGAGGACTATGTCAGGCTTGTTGGCTTGAATTAGCCTGACGGTCGGGAACGAGTAGTTCCAATAAATTCGGCACCTCTCGTTCTCGACAACGGACTCAATATCTCCGGGGATGTAAGGCAGCACTGGTGTTTGGTCTACCCCATACGAGTGCCGTAGGTGGTAGTATAGCACTCGTAAAGTCGCGTTATGGCGGTGGATGTAGGCCGAAATCGCGTATACCGGGCATGCTGAAAGCAAATGCATCAGCGATTCCGGCGCCTGACGGCAGGTCCTGCAGTTGGTATCAGGGACCTCTACACCCATTACGCGGCTCCGGTAGACCAAGGTGTTTATTACACCATCCTGACAGGCCACAATGAATAATAATAATAATAATAATAATAATAATAATAATAATAATAATAATAATAATAATAATAATAATAATAATAATAAAATTATTATTATTATTATTTTTTTTTCCCGCGTGTGCGATGCTGGACAGTTCTCCCGTGTCTCCGACATTCTCACGGGAGAAGCGCCAGCGGATTATCCACAGCCACTCCCCGCGTCCCGCAGGGTTAGTGACTGTAGATGCCAGATTCGTGTGCCCTAAGAAGACGAAGGGACCCCAGGATAACTGCCTTCTGCATTTGGCCTGCCAACCACTCGGCTGACTTTTGGCAGGCTGGTATGGCCTTTAATTCCGAGAGCAGCGTAGGCCTCATTCCACCAAGTACACCGATTATCAGGACGACCATCTTGACCGAGTAGTCTGGGTATAGCACTCGGAGCTCATACCGGAGATCTCGGTATTTAGTCCGTTTTTCGCCCTCCTTCAAGATGATGTTTGTCTCGGCAGGTGCCGAGAACTCGATGACATACATCATCTTGGTTTGGTGGTCTAGGAGGACTATGTCAGGCTTGTTTGCCTGAATTTGCCTGACCGTCGGAAACGAGTAGTTCCAATATATTCGGCACTTCTCGTTCTCGACAACGGAGTCGATCTCTCCGGGGACGTAAGGCAGCACTGGTGTTTGGTCTACTTCGTACGAGTGCCGAAGGTGGTAGTATAGCACTCGTAGAGCCGCGTTATGTCTATGGATGTAGGCCGAAGTCGCATATACCGTACATGCAGATAGTAAGTGCATGAGCGACTCCGGCGCCTGACGGCAGGTCCTACAATTAATGTCAGGGACCTCCACACCCATAACGCGACTGCGGTAGACCAGGGTGTTAATAACACCATCTTGGCAGGCCACAATGAATCCTTCGGTCTCCCTGCTGACCGTAAGAAAGCGAAGGTCAGCTTTGTCGATAAACCCAGCGTCTCTATGTTGTTATAGAATACGCCTTGCATGGGTTTATCGACGTGCTGCCTGAGTAGATTTCTCTGCTCGGCAGCTTTAATTTGGGCTATCAGACGATTTGGCGTAAGCTCAGTTACTGATTCTAGTTCAGCACCTCGCCGGCCTCCTCGCCTGAAGTCGAATACGAGACCGAGATCATCTGCAGCCTTACGTGCTGCCTTGAATAAAAATGCGCCAACTCCTGCAGTTTCATGATCTCTCACAAACCGCAGGAGTGGGTCCGAGCTCCTGAGGACGTTGCATGCCACACTCAGCGCTACTCTGCCATGCGCACACTCCAGACTCAAGAGTCCTCGGCCCCCCCGTTGGCGTGGGAGGTACACTCGAGGAACGGACCACCTAGGATGGATGCTCCTGTGAACATGCATCATCTTGCGGGTATCCCTATCCAATTGGCGCAACTCATCTAGCGTCCACTTAACTACTCCGAAGGAGTAGAGCAGAATCGGAACGGCAAGCATATTAGTTGCAGACACCTTATTCTTCCCCGAAAGTTCAGAAGACCAAATCTTTCGGAGCCGGTGTCTGTACTTGCCGCGGAGAGTATCCTTAACTTGTTTCACGTCCCGGATGTGATGTTGCTCCACACCCAGGTACGTGTAGGTCTCTCCGGCATCCAGATGTCGTAGGATGCTTCCGTCTGCGAGCTGCGCATCTTCAAGGAATATCCCGCTTCGTCCTCTCTTGAGGTGGACGACTGCACACTTGTCCAGCCCGAATTCCATGCCAATGGCCCGCGTATACTCTTGGACCACCCTTAGAGAGTTTTGGAGTTCGCACTCTCCGGAGGCATAAAGTTTTAGGTCATCCATATAAAATAGATGGGTGACCTTATGCCTCCGATTGCTGGGTGAACCACATTGGTATCCGCGGGTTTGGCGGAGCCTGACAGATAACGGCAGCAGTGAGATGCAGAATAGGAGAGGACTCAGGGAGTCACCCTGGAAAACTCCTCTCCTAAAAGTTACCAACTCTGTCGATACCCGCTGAGCACCAGATGTTATGGTGAAGCGGGTTATTATTATTATTATTATTATTATTATTATTATTATTTTTTTTTTTCGCGTGCGCGATGCTGGACAGTTCACCCGTGTCTCCGACATTCTCACGGGAGAAGCGCCAGCGAACTATCTGCAGCCACTCCCCGCATCCCGCAGGGTTAGTGACTGTAGATGCCAGATTCGTGTGCCCTAAGAAGACGAAGGGACCCCAGGATAACTGCCTTCTGCATTTGGCCTGCCAACCACTCGGCTGACTTTTGGCAGGCTGGTATGGCCTTATTATTATTATTATTATTATTATTATTATTATTATTATTATTATTATTATTATTTTTTTTTTTTTTTTTTTTTCGGTTTGCCCGCTGCCGGACAGGACTTCCGTGGCCTCCGACACCTCACGGTAGCCGCGCCGGCGAATTCCTTGCAGCCACTCTCCACGACCTGTGGAGTTAGTGACTGCAAATACCTAAATCGTGTGCCCTAAGTAGACGAAGGGACCCCAAGATAACCGCCTTCTGCATCTGGCCTGCCAACCATTCTGCCGAATTCTGACAGGCCGGTATGATCTTCAATTCTGAGAGCAGCGAAGGCTTCATCCCTCCGAGTACGCCGATTATTAGGACGACCATCTTGACAGAGTAGCCTGGGTACAGCACTTGGAGCTCATACCGGAGATCACGATATTTGGTCCGTTTTTCCCCCTCCTTCAAAGCGATATTTGTCTCAGCAGGTGCTGAGAATTCGATGACAAACATCACTTTGTTCTGATGGTCGAGGAGGACTATGTCAGGCTTGTTGGCTTGAATTAGCCTGACGGTCGGGAACGAGTAGTTCCAATAAATTCGGCACCTCTCGTTCTCGACAACGGACTCAATATCTCCGGGGATGTAAGGCAGCACTGGTGTTTGGTCTACCCCATACAAGTGCCGTAGGTGGTAGTATAGCACTCGTAAAGCCGCGTTATGGCGGTGGATGTAGGCCGAAATCGTGTATACCGGGCATGCTGAAAGCAAATGCATCAGCGATTCCGGCGCCTGACGGCAGGTCCTGCAGTTGGTATCAGGGACCTCTACACCCATTACGCGGCTCCGGTAGACCAAGGTGTTTATTACACCATCCTGACAGGCCACAATGAATCCCTCGGTCTCCGACTTAAGCCCAGCTGACCTTAAAAAGGCGAATGTCAGCCTAGTCGATAAACCCAGTGTTTCCATGTTTTTGTAGTATACACCGTGCATGGGTTTATCGACATGCTGCCTAAACAGGCTCTCCTGTTCGGCAGCTTTTATTTGGGCTTTCAGACGAGTCGGCTGAAGCTCAGTGACTGACTCTGGGTCAGCACCGCGCCGGCCGCCTCGTCTGGCGTCGAATACGAGACCGAGTTCATCTGCGGCTCTTTTTGCTGCCTTAAACAATCCTGCGCCCACCCCTGCGATTTCGTGATCTCTCACTAATAGCAGGAGCGGATCCGAGCTCCTGAGGATGTTACATGCCATACTCAGTACTACTCTGCCATGCATACACTCCAGACCCAAGAGTCCTCGGCCCCCCCGATGACGTGGGAGGTAAACACGAGGAACGGACGATCTAGGATGAATACTCCTATGGATGTTCATCATCTTGCGGGTGTCTCTGTCTAGTTGGCGCAGCTCATCTACCGTCCATTTTACTACTCCAAAGGAGTAGAGCAGAACAGGAACGGCAAGCATGTTAGTAGCAGACGCCTTATTCTTCCCCGAAAGTTCGGACGACCAAATCTTTCGGAGTAGACGTCTGTACTTGCCGCGGAGAGATTCCTTGATTTGTTGCACATCCTGGATGTGATGTTGTTGCACACCCAGGTATGTGTAGGTCTCTCCGGCATCCAGATGTCTTAGGATGCTTCCGTCTGCGAGCTGCGCGTCCTCAGAAAATTCCCCGCATCGCCCTCTCTTGAGGTGGACGACCGCGCACTTGTCCAACCCGAACTCCATACCAATGGCCCGCGTGTACTCCTCGACCACCCTTAGAGCATTTTGAAGTTCACGCTCTCCGGAGGCATACAGTTTCAGGTCATCCATATAGAATAAATGGGTGACTTTATGCCTCCGGTTGCTGGGTGGTCCACAGTGGTACCCGCGAGTTTGGCGGAGTTCAACAGATAACGGCAGCAGTGAGATGCAAAAGAGGAGGGGACTCAGAGAGTCTCCCTGGAATACTCCTCTTCTGAATGCCACCTGCTCTGTCGTAACCCGCTGTGCACCTGATGTTATGGTGAAGCGGGTCCTCCAGAGTGGCAGCAGTTGTTCTATGCATCTCACTAGTGGCTCTGCTACCGCAAGACATTTGAGCAAATGTAACAAAAGTTCATGTGATGTTGTGTCAAATGCCTTACGATAGTCAATCCAGGCCATCGATAGATTCCGCTTGTACTGCACAGAGTCCTGTGTAATACAGCGGTCTACCAGCAGGCTGTCCTTACAACCTGCCATGCCCTTCTTGCCGCCACGCTGCTCGTATATCTGCTGGAAGACCGGATCAACCTGCCGTAGTGTCCGAGCATACAAGATACGAGTAAATAGCTTGTAGCAGGAGTTCAGACAGGTGATTGGTCTATAATTCCTTGGGTCAGACAGATCACCCTTTTTAGGGATGAGCACAGTACGTCCCCTTATTATTATTATTATTATTATTATTATTATTATTATTATTATTATTATTATTATTATTATTATTATTATTATTATTATTATTATTATTATTATTATTTTTTTTTTTAGCTAGCTAAAAACCAGTCACCCTTCTCTGTGGCTCCGACCCTCACAGAGGGGAGCTGGTAGTACCGGTAGCCACTCCCCACGCCCGTGGGGTGAGTGACTACTGGGTCCGTGAATCGTGTGCCCTGAGCAGACGTAATGAACCGAGAATAACGGCCTTCTGCATTCTGCCGGCTAAGACCTCTGCCGAGTTTCGGCATGCCGGTATGATCTTAAGTTCCGAAAGCAGTGTGTGTCTCGTTCCACCGAGGGCTCCTATAATCAGTACCACTATCTTAACAGTATGGTCTGGATACAGTCTGCGGAGCTCGAAGAGCAGATCTCGATATTTTGTCCGTTTTTCCTCCTCCTTCAAGACAATGTTGTTCTCCGCGGGAGCCGAGAACTCCACGACAAACATTGTCTTGAGTTGATGGTCGAGGAGTACTACGTCAGGCTTGTTGGCTTGTATTTGCCTGACGGTGGGAAAAGAGTAGTTCCAATAAATTAGACACTTCTCATTTCCCACAACGGACTCAATATCCCCCGGAGCGTAAGGCAGCACTGGTGTTTCGTCTATCCCATACGAGTGCCTTAAATGGTAATAAAGCACTCGTAATGCTCCGTCGTGCCTTTGGATATAGGCCGAGACTGCATATGTCGGGCAAGCCGACAGCAAGTGCATAAGAGTCTCTGGCGCCCTGCGGCAGGCCCTGCAGCTGACATCAGGGACCTCTATACCCATGACACGACTACGATAGACGAGGGTGTTAAATACACCATCCTGGCAAGCCATTATGAATCCCTCGGTCTCAGACTTCAGCCCGGCTGACCTTAAGAAGGCAAAGGTCAGCCTTTCGGATAAGCCAAGGTTCTCTATATTTTTATAGAAAACTCCGTGCATTGGCTTATCCGTGTGAAGCTGCAGAAAGATGTTGTGTTCCGCAGCTTTAATTTGGGCTTTTCGTCGAGCAGGTTCCAACTCGGTGACAGAGTCGGGATTTACCCGCTCGACGTCGAAGGAGAGACCAAGTTCATCGGCTGCTCTCTGTGCTGCCTTAAACAAAAATGCTCCTATTCCTGCACTTTCATGGTCCCGGACCATGCAGAGGAGGGGATCCGAACTCCTGATAACCTTACAGGCTCCATCCAGAACCATCCTATTATGGAGACTCTCCAAACTCAAGAGTCCACGGCCTCCCCGATGTCGTGGGAGGTATAACCGTGGAACGGACGATTTAGGATGCAAACTCCTATTGAGATGCATCTTCTTGCGGGTTCCTACGTCGAGTTGACGCAACTCTTCTCGACTCCACTTCACTACCCCAAAGGAGTAGAGAAGGATCGGAACGGCAAGCATATTGGTAGCAGACACCTTGTTCTTCCCCGACAGTTCTGAAGACCAGATCTGTCGGAGTCGGTGCTGATACTTGCCGCGGAGAGCGTTTTTCACTACACTCACTTCTTGGGTGGAGCGTTGCTCGACACCCAAGTAAGTGTACGACTCTCCGGCATCTAGATGATGTAAGATGCTTCCGTCCACGAGCTGCGCGTCCTCTCCGTAGTCCCCGCATCGTCCTCTCTTGAGATGGACCAGTGCACATTTGTCTAACCCGAACTCCATACCGACAGCCTGCGTGTACTCCTGTACCACCCTGAGGGACTGGTGTAGGTCCCTCTCTCCGGAGGCATAAAGTTTAAGGTCATCCATATAAAACAGATGGGTGACCTTATGCCTCCTGTCGCCGGGGGTACCGCAGTTGTAGCCACGGGTTTTCCGGAGCGAAACGGATAATGGCAGTAGTGAGATGCAAAACAGAAGGGGGCTGAGGGAGTCTCCCTGAAATACTCCCCTTCTGAAATATACCGGCTCCGTCTGGACTCTATCGTTACCCGATGTTATGGTAAAGCGAGTCCTCCAGAGCGGAAGCTATTATTATTATTATTATTATTATTATTATTATTATTATTATTATTATTATTATTATTATTATCATTATTATCATTATTATTATTATTATTATTATTATTATTATTATTATTATTATTATTATTATTATTATTATTATTATTATTATTATTATTATTATTATTATTATTATTATTATTATTATTATTATTATTATTATTATTATATTATTATATTATTATATTATTATAATCTGAAGATTTAATAAACATTCTTCTAAAAATGCAATTATATATAATTACTCCTACATATATGTATATAATAATGTAATAATTATAATATAATAATTTATGATTTATTTTTTATTATAACCCTTATAGGGGTTGTTTTCGAAAATAGGAATGCTGAGGTCGGATCAGTTGAAGGTCTGGCTCAACTAATATTAAAAATTCATTTTGTACATTTTTAATCACCTTGGTACCTATTTTTTTAATATTACATGCTGGATATAACGTTCCATCCCCCGAATAAGGTGTGGATGGGGGTAGTTTTAACCTTTTTATTATCTCTGTTGAATCGATACCTAATAGTTATCATAAAATAAATATAATTTTCACATTCAGTATAAGCTATTATTTATAACATTTTAGTGGTTGTTTTTATAATTTTAGGGGTGAAATAAAATTTCCCCAGGCTTCTGGTGCAACGAAGATGTTTTTTTATTAATCTTGAGCCTTTTCCACTCATTTTCTCTGGGTTTTATGCGTTCCGGGAAAGGGGCCAAAAATCAGCTATTTTTAACGAAGCAAGGGACTCAAAACCGTTTTGTGTTTTATTTGTAGAAAAAGTGACTTTCAATGCATAGCTGGAATGTGTTTCATAGGTAGGGTATTCATCCCTAACCTAAAGAAAATGATCGAAATCACTCAAAAATGAAATTTTTATATGCCTCATCAAACATTTGCGAAACAAACAAATCAATGTAATTTCTTTTCATACATATTGAGTAAGTTTCTCTCCGGCTGGTACCAAATTAATGATAAACTGAAAAAATAGAATTTTTTTTTCTAGTTTAATCACTTTTGAAAATTCCCTGTACAAGCGATGACTCCTTCGAGCAGCTGATTCTAAAATCACGGTTACAATTGGTCTTAACAAAAGAGAATAGTTACAAATGCTAATGTATCTGACTGATAGAATCTCGAACATTCATTTATATTAGCTATAGAGGAGAATATTCTCTCTTTCTTTTTATGGTGTCGCTGTCTTTTACATTCCAAAGATCGGCGCAGAGAGAGTGTTTTGCGTTTTATTCCTCTTGAAATCACTTTTCCTTTTAACGTCCAACAGACCTACCTTGATATCTACGTTCCATTTCATTGATATCCTGATAGAATCACTCTGCCTATTCTTTGCTATAATACCCAAGATTTTTCGTAAAGTAATATACATGTAAATTTAAAAAATTTAACCTTAAATTCATTAGATAGTCCAACTCTGCATAATTTTCAACCATTTCCCCCACTATTTCTTTGCAATTTTCACTCTTATTATTTCCTAGAAAATTCTCCACTACAATTTTGAAACTAATCCAGGCAGCTTTTTCAATCTTATTCGTTTTTGTTTGTAAACGTCTTTCTGATTTTTGGTCCATAAAAAATTGCCTCCTGCAATTTCGCATGTGCAATGTTTTTAAATATTAGTTATGTATGCTGGAAACAATCACCATCTTTATGCAAATCCTTAACGTAAACACTTTACAAGGCTCAAATTTAGATGACAAGTGGAAGGTTTTTTGAAGGACCAACCAAAAGCTGGTTTAATCCTTCAAAAGTTCTTCTCCCACCTTTTCATATAAAGTTGGGCATTGTAAAGCAATACGTTACAGCTTTGAATAAAGCTGGAGATTGCTTCAAGCATATTCAACAAATGTTTCCAAACATTTCAGATGCGAAATTGAAGGAAGGAATTTTTAATGGACCAGAAATCAGAAGGATGTTAAGAGATTAAATTTTTGCCACGAAAATGAGCAAAACTGAAAAATCTGCGTGGCTCAGTTTCAAAAATACAGTGGAGAATTCTCTAGGAAATAATAAGAGTCTAAATTATAAAAAAATAGTAGCGGAAATGATTAAAAATTTTGAACAGTTGGGCTGCCAATGAATTTAAAGCTGCATTTATTAGATTCACATGTAGACTACTTTCCAGAAAATCTTGGGGATTATAGCGAAGAACAGGGAGAACGATTCCATCAGGATATCAAGGAAATGGAGGGTCGATATCAAAGAAGGTGGGATATAAATATGATTTCTTCTGGGCGTTGAAAAGGGAAGTACCTTTAAGAGGAGTAAAATACAAAAGACTACCTATCCACCGATCTTTTGAATGTAAAAGACAGCAATATCATAAAAAAAGAGTAAAGATTTTCCTCCATAGCTAAATTTTTAAATATTCGAGATTTCATCAGACAGACTCATTAAAATTTTTAACTATTCTCTTGGATTATCCGGGAGAGCAGACCGATTGTAGACGTGATTTTAGAATCAGTTGCTCGAGGAACTCATCGTGAGTACGGGGAATTTTTCGGAGTGGTCAAATTTAAAAAATTTTTAGAGTTTTTTTAGCTTATGATAAACTTGATGCCTACCATGTAGAATCTGCGATTGAATGGAAATTAGCTCCCTCAATATGCATGAAAATTATTTTGATTTGTTTTTTCGCAAATCCTGGATTCGGTATATAAAAATTTCATTTTTGAGGTATTACAAAACTGTTTCGCAAATTTATATGAAAATTTCATATTTGAGTGATTTCGCGCATTTTTTTGAGGTTATGTATGAGATAAAATAAACATAATCAATTCTGTAGTCCAATGTAAATTCAGCTGATAAAAAAACATATAAAATATTTTCCTTTGATTTTTTTAAAGAAATTCCTTGAAATGCGCAATAGTACCGGTTTTTTAGTTATTTGTAGCTATTTTTTGAGATTATCTTGAATATATGAGCCAATCGGCCAATTTTGACCTCGAATTCGGATTCAATGTGTGAAAATACAGGGGAATATGCTAGTATAGTACCAAATTTTTTTTTCTTTTTTGTGTAATTAGTGGCACGGTACGACTGCATACAGATAAATATAATTAAGTCCATTGGGATTGGATAGGGTCAGTTTGTATTCCAAAGATGTTTATGGTGTTTTATCGATAATGTTTTGACTAAGCATTCCATTGCCTTCTGTGTTCTATCGATAATTTCTTAAACCATGGTGATGGATATAGGTGAATGAGAACAGATTGGTTGGGGAAAAATGGACCACCAGTTTATGTTCCATTGATTTCTATGGTATTTAATAAATAATTTTTATACGTCTACTTATTGATCGACGTAATTAAATCCGTTAGGGTCAAATCTACCCACTTTGTGTTTCACTGCTTTTCATGGTGTTCTATTATTCACTTCTAAATTATGGTAATTTCATAATTATATAGGTTGATGAAAATAGATCAAATGTTGTCGAGGTGGATCAGTTTGTGTTGCTTTACTTGGTAATGGTGTTTTATCGATATTTTTTGGTACATCTGCGTGCAGATCGATGTAGTGTGCGTTTCATTGATTTTTATTAATTTTCTCGATAATTTTTGGTATATCTGCATATATGTATATTGATTATATATTGATGTAATAAGATTAATTAGCGTCAGATGGGGCGAGTGGTAAGGCAGAAGACTCTGTTAACGTATTCTCTCGATGTATGGCATGCCTTGCCGAGAAAGATAAATTCACATGTATCCAGTGAGTTTCGACTGGACTTACTCAATTCTGGAGGGCTTATGATCTCGATATCTAAAGGGTGATTATAATCAGACTTTTCACACAGAGGCTTTTGCGGCTGAGTTTGAAAATTCGGTACATATGTACATAAGCACATACGTATGTACATACGTACATACAGACCAACTAACTTAGATGTATTTCAATTGTCAATAACAATTTTAGAACTGAATAAAGTTCAAATCAATCTGAAAATGGTACCACTATTCAGAGTAGAATCTTTCCATTTGAAAAAACTATAACTAAAATCGATTTCTTGCAGAATTAGTCCATTAAAAATTACTTTTGTCAGCAAAAATAAGTACTGGTGTGCTTAGCGAGAATAGAGCATGCATCAGACGGGTTATGCGATAGATATTCACAGAAGGTCACACTCGTCTGCATCTTATACTCGTATCACAGTATTAGTTGGAAAATAATTTGACTATAGACACACGGAACATAATTTTTTTTACACTTTAATGTCTTTGGTAATATAATTGCGAACTGTGAAATATGACGTAATATTTCTGTAATCATTATTTATTTCGCTATTTGGTATAGAGATAAATAAAATTTAAAAAAGATTAGATTAAATTAAAGAATAATTTCACATCTCAATGATTCACTTGTTGAAATATAAAAGAAAAAGCGTTACGATATTTCTAGTTAAAAACGTAATTTTTATTAGGTATATGAAGCGATTATGTTTATTTACGAATATGTCCGTTTTCTTTTCTAAAAGTTTTAGTTAAGAATACTACAGCAACAGTTCCATTAAGATAAACTGTTTCTTTTCCAATGAATCCTCAAATTGACCAAAAATAGTCACGTAATACTAGACTAAAATAACTGGGAAAAGTTACCCAATTTATCAAGTTATCTCAGGTCATGCAATTTGTGCATCTGCGTGCACTCACACTTTCAGTTTGCAGCATTTATCTTTGTTACAAAGTTTTCCAAAAGTTTGAGCAGACTGAAATTATGTATTTAGTTTAGAAATAGAGATAATTTATGATTTAGCATATTCGTTAAGGCAAACGTAAATGAGAGTAAAAGAAAAGTGCAATTACCTCCTGAATAAATGCTATAGTATAACTGAATGTATATAGTATTCTCGATATACATAATTAAACCATATTAATGTGGATATTTGGCTTTAATAACTACATTATACATCTCGTTCTGTACATCATAACGAAAACATGCTTTTTATGTAGTCGCCTTTTTTAACATATACTCCAAAATGCTATGAAAATTAGTGCTTATTTTAGAGAAAAATAATAATGGTCTTTTTATAGAAACGAATTTATTGTTATTTTAAAAAATACAATTATTTGGTTTAGTTAATTTTAAATTATAAAATGAAACCTCCATATTTATGATACAATAGATTTTTTCAGTTCATGTTTAATTTTGAGTTTAGGTTAAAGTTTGGATCGAAGTAAACATACTTTTTAACTTCCTGCACAAATATAGGTTCGTTTGACTCGTACATTTATTTGCATATTTGCACGATTTCCTGTAGTTTCTTGGTGCATCAACTAATTTATACAGTATCGGAAAGTGTTTGGTTTGGTATGGCAATAAGAGCAAACGAGAGCTGCAAGCGAGAGCGAATCAAGCAATGATGTACATAATTCTCTTGAAGGGGCTAGTCACTCTTTGCCTCTGTTAGAGTACTGATAGACGTTTTCAATATGGGCGATTAATAGCGCAATACGAAACCCTTGACTTTCCGATTCTGTATACGGTTTAATATACAGAAACGGAAAGTTTTGCTTTTGGGATTGCATAGTTTCAACGACATAACCGACCGCCCACAATAAAGGCGTCTACCAGTACCCTAGAAGAGGCAAAGTATGACGTGCTCCTTAATGTGCATCGTTGCCTGCTTCGTTCTCAATTGCTCTTATTGCCGTACCAAATCGAAGACATTCCGATACTGTATATGACAGTAGACATCCTGATATCGTTATTAGCCTAATGAATTTATATTTTAGCTAAGAAAGAATTAGCGAAGACGGATTCTCTACAAAAAATGTAATATGTCGCGCGAACAAAATCATTATGTTTAGCGTCACGTCCTGTGTTAACCCTTCTCTTTTAGAGGCAGAGGTTCGTATTTTCTCAGATAACTCGTTTCCTGTTCATTTTATCAAAAATGTTAAAAGATGAAAAATGTTATTCAATAGTATACATCTGAAATAAAAAAATAGTATTATCTACTTACCAAATATTATTTTTCTCCGTCATCACGTCTTGCATGATAAAGGTGTCAGTATTCTCATAGCTCTGAATATCAGCTACATTTTCTTCAGAATATGTATAATTTTATTATTTTCATTGAAATTTAGATATTACTATTATTATTAGAAAACGTGAGCAGATGTCGAAATCCGCAGTACTCAGGCCTGTCAGCCCATTGTACGTTCGCGACGTGTAGGGTTCCTTAAAAGAGACCAGTGCTCTCCACAAAGGACAGCAGTCTGTTCCAAGAGATATCCCGTAGTTTCTCAGGATGTAAGTTGCCTCTCAAGATGCCTGTGCCTTGACGCTCCTAGTGAAGCGCAACTGCATAGGATCTGAGTGATGGTTTCATCCTCCACTCCACACATCCGATAAATAAGATCATCTCTCAACGTCTTTGTAAGTAGATGTTTGTTCAGAGGACAGTCTCCTGTTATTAGGTCCACCACTCGTCTCATTTTTTTCTCTATCGATCCCGAACAACCACTTTACGGTAGAAGCAGCCGAGGGCCTCTTTATGTGGAGCCTCGACTGCCTAATTTCGTAGGCTTGAGCCCAATAGTTGTAAAACTGTGCCGCAGCCCAATCTCGCAGTTCCGAATCAGACTCCTCGGCAGACCGAAGGCAGGCTCAGAGCCAGGGAAGGGAGTTTTCGCTCCCTCTCCAGCTAGTCGATCTGCTTCCTCGTTGCCCTCCACATCACTGTGTCTGGGCACCCATATGAGTTTAACCTCTGCTGAGATTTTCACTTGCGCACCATAGTAAGGCATACACTTCTACTTGGAACACAATAGGGTACCTACCAATGGCACCGATATACGAGCCCTTGGTTTGTATCCGTGTATACCTGTGCCCGTTCCCTCCTGACTCTTGGATCCATCTGTATACCATTCCAGACTACCGATACTCAGGAGATGCGTTTTGTCGCGATCCCAGGCGTCTCGACTGGGAAACACGAACACCGGTCATCACCCGATTGAGCAATAAACTGGTCCCTTGCCAGTAGAGCCAGATCCTTTGTGTGCCCTAGCCCTTGGCCCGTCATGTTCCACATTCCATTCGGTTATTATACTCTTCGCAAAAACGAAGAGTATATTGCATTTGATCGGCACATTTCTAAAACCGGAAATATCGCTCGTAGAGAAAAAATTTTCATATCATTGTGTTAGTGAACGAATTCTGAACAACTTTCAAAATGTCCGTCTGTCCGTCCGTCCGTCTGTCCGTCTGTCTGTCCGTCTGTCCGTCCGTCACGTTTCTTGTAAGCACGATAACTTAAGAAAGAAAAGTCCGATTGTATTGAAATTTGGAAAGTAAGTTAGCGTTGGCTAGAGGAGGAACCCTATTGTTTTTGAAAAAAATCAATCAATAAATAAAAAAGTTATTAATCATTTAAATAAAAAAAAAATTTTTTCAAAATTTTTGTCATTTGTACTTAAATAGAAATCTTTCGAAATGTTATTCTCTATAATTTTTTTTGTTTTTACATTTTACCAATATATATATATATATATATATATATATATATATATATATATATATATATATATATATATATATATATATATATTTCATAATAATGTATCTAATCCGTTGAATTATAATTTTTGAATGACCTTTATTCAAGTTTTAAGCCTTGCTTTTAGCATCCGAAATAGCGGTCGCCAGTGATTTGTAGTATTTTTTGCAAGAAGTGTGAAATCTGTGCTGCGAAAAGTACAAAAAGCCCCACCGAATACTAGTACATCCGTACGAGTAAAGGAAGGTTCGTTCCTCCTGTATTAAGTGAGTTTTTGAACAAAAAATAATCATTTGACAGTGACATTAAGAGTCTAAAAACTTTACTCCCATTTCCGGTTCGCCACCGGAAACATTTCCGAGATATCTAACCCTATATCCAAAAAACATAACCTGAAAATTTCTTCGAACTAAATTCCACAGAGTTACCAACTCAAATTTGTAAATTTTTATTTCACACCTGTCAAATTTTACAAAAGTGATACTAGGTCCAAGACTTTTTCATTCAAATACCTTTCCCCGACCGGTTAGGATAAAACCGGTCGAGGTCCATAGACATTTATAAATTAAATATAAGCCAAAGCGACATGGATGTGACACCGTCCGCAGAAGGTCGAGAAGCCGTGCGCAAAGAAATATGCGGTTGGTCGAAAGGGTGGCCAACCCTACCACCCACACGCCAGTCAGATAATGAAAGCGACACCTCCTGTGTCTCATTGGATAGAGGAGCATTTGCAAAGAAAACAACTTTAAAAAGAAAAAGTGATAAACCGATGACTCAAAAACATGCAGAGGCTGAAATTGACAGCGGATCAGAAGGTAGTCAAAGCAGTGTTAAAAAGGCATCAACCAAACAAAAAATTCAAACAGGGACCAACAACTCTTCGAACCAACCAAACCCGAACATAGTAAATCTATTTAAGATCCAATCAAAAGTTAGGAAGATCCTTGAAGACGGTAACACCGGATTCACACACCCAGGATCATCCAAGAAATCGATACCGCCACCGTTGTCCCCAACGATAAAAACCATGAACAGACATGAAGGACAAGCCAGAGTTGACGAAGACATGGATGTGGTGCCACCACAACCCCAGCTGGAGTTGGAGTCAGTATCCCCAGTAGTCCAACCCATGAATAAAAAACCGCCTCCCATCGTTATTCACGGCAGATTCCTCAAACAAAAAGAACTTAACACCTTCTTTAAAGGTAAACTCAGAGACAATCATTTGTGGAAACACTCAAGTAACACAACTACGCTCCAGCTGGCAAATCGTGCTGATTGGAATACAGTAAATGATTACCTCAACGAAGGAAAAGTAGAGTATCACACATACACCCCCAGAGATGAAAAGACACACGCATTCATCCTCCGGGGGCTGTATCATTCTGTTGAAGTCCAAGAACTCAAGGATGAACTGAAAACTACCCACAACATTGAGGTCAAACAATTGTACACCCTAAAAGGTACTAGGAACCCACTTTATATGGTTATCACAAACAGCGGAGTGACGCTAAAAGACCTTCAAGGCAAAGTGAGACACCTTGACTATACCTCCATCCAATGGGAGAGACACATAAACAATAAAGGGATTATTCAGTGCCATCGGTGCCAGCAATGGGGGCACGCCACCACGAACTGTCGAGCGTCCCCCAATTGCTTGAAGTGCGCCGATGGGCACTTCACCAAGGCCTGCCCGAAGAGTAGAGAAGAACCGGCGAGATGTGTAAATTGTTTAGAGGCTCACCCTGCAAACAGCGTTACTTGCAAGGTCTGCAAACAAAAAATAAACCAAATCAACTTGGGAACAACAAGAACTCCTCCCAGCCCACAAATGAAATATGTGGCGGCACCACTGCCCAAGACCAATGCGTGGACCCAAAGGCAACAGCAGCCCCAAGAGAGACCCATACCGCCTCCCCTGACCAGAATACCAGAGAGGCCATCGCAACCTTCCGCCAGCCAGCGAAGCCAACCAACCAATGGGATGATGAGCTCCGACATGTCAAAGTTGCGGATGCTGAAAGAACAAACAGACATCATGGCCTCCTTGGTCAACATTGACCAATTGTTGATGCGGATGACGCAATTAAACGAACAACTCAAGAGCTGCACCGACGCTTTTGACAAATTTCAGGTGGTGACGGCCTTCTTCCAAGGTCTGCCCGCCGATGCCTTCTAGACTCAGGCTCTCTTCTTGGAACGCCAATGGTGTAGGTAACAAAATTCCTTTTTTGATCAATTATTTAATGAGGCATAAAATAGACATTATGCTGCTGAACGAAACAAAACTCGACAGACGCGACAAGCTACGCGTCCGAGGGTATACGACAATCCGCAAAGATAGGGCCGACATCAATAGGGGAGGCGGCGTGGCCGTACTCATAAAGTCAGACATTGCGCACACGCACCGTACTCTACGGAATACTTCCGTGGAGAACGTGTGTGTGACGCTGGAAGGCGGCATGAGTATCGTCACCGCGTATAACCGGCCCTTGAACGGGTTCACGGCGGGTTGTCTTGAGAATTTGCTGAACTCAAGCCCGCGCTGCTTGCTCATAGGCGACCTTAACGCGCGACATCACGCATGGAACTGCAATCGCAATAATGCAAACGGCAACACCCTGTACGATTACGTGAGTAATCATAACATCGTGTTGCAGTATCCGGACGATCCAACACATTTTCCGGATAACGGTACCACACCTTCCACCCTCGACATAGTGGTCAATAAGGGTGTGAGGAACTCCACGCCACCCGTGACGCTGGAGGAACTCGCATCCGACCACAATCCAATTCTCTTAGAATTGGATAACATGCCGAGGGAAGACATGACACGCAAGATCACATCTTATAGAGACGCCAACTGGCGTCTCTATAAGACACACATAAACACTCACCTAACACTTGCAAACAATATCACTACTGGAAAATGTAGTGGGCGAGTTCACAAGGATGCTGCAAGACGCCAAGCAGAGTGTTGCAACAACCATAACGATTAATCCGTACAAGGACCGACTCGACGCAGCGGTCATACAAGACATACGCGAGAAAAATCGACTGAGACGGCTTTGGCAGCGAAATCGCGATGTCGACGCTAAGGTCGAGATGGGTAGGCTGCAAAGGCAGATCGGGACCGCCATCAATACCGCAAAAAACCGGAAATGACGGGATAGGCTGGAAGCGTTGAATCCTCAAGACAACTCGCTGTGGAAGCTGTCGAGGGCCATGAAAAATGCGCGGGAGGCCATACCCGCCTTACCAACACCAAACGGACAGACGTCGATGACAGACTCACGAAAAGCAAACGACTTAGCTGACCAATTCCAAAATATACATAACATACAAATACCAAACAATCCGGAACACGACCGCATCGAAAATGACGTAAACGTACTGATTGGCCATGACATCTAATTGACGAGACGCGAATTTCTAAAAGTCATGGCCAAGCCCTCGGAAGTTGCGAGCATTGTACGGACTCTACCAAACAACAAGGCCCCGGGTACAGACGGCATCGAGTATAGGCTACTCAAATATCTCCCGAGAAAAGGCATTGTACAATTGACATACATTGTCAACGCGATCCTGCGACTGCAACACTGGCCCAGCCAGTGGAAATGCGCCGTGGTCGTGCCAATCCTGAAGCCAAACAAGAACGCGAAGCTCGTCGGCAGCTATCGACCGATCTCGTTGCTGTCGGCGATCTCCAAGTTGGTGGAGAAGGTCATCCTGATCAGACTAGACGCTGCTCAGGATGAACTTCACATCGACGACGAGTGCCAGTTCGCCTTCAGGCGGAGCAGGAGCACCGTGCAGCAGGTCGTCAGGATCGTGAACGACGTCAAGGTGCAATGCAACCTCGGGAAGAGCACATAGTGTCAGTCATAGTGCTCCTCGATATTGAGAAAGCCTTCGATACCGTATGGATCCCGGGGTTACTCTACAAACCAAATTCATTGGACTTCCCAACGCACATCACGAAACTTATTCACTCCTTCCTGTCTGGTAGATCGTTGGAGGTCAGGGTGAATAATAAACTATCAACTCGGCGGGACATTCGCGCGGGCGTCCCCCAAGGGTCGTGCCTGTCTCCAAAGTTGTTCAACTTGTACGTTTCCGACTTCCCGGAGTTCCCGAATTCGAACCTTGCCAAGTACGCCGACGACACAGCCATGTACGTGCATTCGCATAACGCGCAGGCGGCTAATATGCTGCTGAAAGCGCACATGGCCCGTGCCACGGCGTATTACAACAAGTGGAAAATTCGAATCAACGCCGAGAAGTCAGAGTCGATTCTGTTCACGCGCCGCTTCACAGAAAACCGGATTCTAACGCCACTTTCGATCGGTGGTAGAGAAATTCCAATTAAGCGGTGCGTGAAGTATTTGGGGGTGAACCTGGACAAAAGACTGACGTTTAATACACACATTAACGAGACGATACGCAAAGTCTACTCCATGTCCAGGAGTCTGTATCCGCTCCTGGCACGGGGCAGCGGACTCAACAGGACTAATAAAAAGTTGTTGTACACGATGGTAATCAGGCCGGCTCAGAAATCTCTATGCACGTTGCCATGACATAACCCCACTAGCGGACTACGTCCAAGAAACTTCGCAAAAATTCTACCAGTTTAAACTGGACGGTAGCCCGCTTACCCGCAACATTACCCGAATCAGACAGCATAATGCCATACTTTTTGATATAAGACACCCCCTACCATACCAGGCGTTGCCTATCTTCCGGCAGCTTCCCTAGCCACACTTCCTTCTACGATAACTTACTCCTACCCTTACTCTTATCTTTCCTCAACCTTACATCTTTCCAATCCCTCTTTCTCCCCATTTATGTTTGTACAATTTTGTTCTTTTATCCTTTTTGTTATTTTCATTCCTTTTTTTGTCTCTCTAAATCCCCTCTAGGCCGAAAACTTACCTAAATCCTAATTTTTTTAAACCACAATTTTATTTCCACCCTACCTTCCTTGTCGGCGATCGGTCCACAAGGTCGTCATTTGTTCGAATGGGTTTTTTCGTTTAGTTGTGTTCCCGTATCAACAATCAAAATTACGAAGTGCGCTCGCCTACGATTTTAGTGTTCTTAGTGTTGTGTTTATTTTTAAGTTACTTTTAGGTCCATGTGGACACATCAAAAATTTTAATCTAGTTTTTAAGTCTGCCCGTGGCAGACAGGAGCTTCTAGCAACCCCCCTTGAATTTATTTCCAAGCCGAACCGGACCTACCCCACCCAGCCACACACCCACCTCGGCGATGTTCGCCGTGGTTGTCTGGCTGGCTCCGGGCTAGGATCCGGTGAGGCACATATATTGTACCTGAACTTAAAATAAAATATTATTGTTGTTTGTTGTTGTTTGCCTTGCAATCCAAAGGTCTCGTGTTCGATCCCTCACATGGTAAATTTTTTTTTCATATATTTTTTTTCCACAACAAAGTTGGTATCACAAAATTTAGAATGTCCAAAAACTAACATTATTTACAAGAAAAATGTGAAGAGTATCCTATAGAATGTGTAACAATTATATAAAAAGCTCAGTAAATCGGCGAAGAGTATAATGCTTCCTCTAGTTAGAACTTAAATTAGTGAAGACGGTTCTCTACAAAAAATGTAACATGTCACGTGAACAAAATCGTCATATCTGGCGCCACATCCTGTGTTAACCCTTCTCTTTTAGAGGCAGTATTTTCTCAGATAACTCGTTTCCTATTAATTTTATCAAAAATATTAAAAGACGAAAAATGTTCTTCAATACTTCTGAAATAAAAAAAATAGTATTATCTACCTACCAAATATTATTTTTCTCAGTCATCACGTCTTGCATGCTAGAGGTGTCAATATTCTCATAGCTCCGAATACAAGCTACATTTCCTTCAGAAAATTTATAAATACCATTTTAGTATTTTCACTGAAACTTAAATTCTCGACGTCTCCTGCAGTCTTGGGAACGCAAGTCTGAAGGTGGTGGAACCTCACGGTTTGTTAGGTTTGTTACTTGTACCTGTAATAAACCAAGAAGTTGTAAACTATTTTCGTTTAAAATAATGTCTAATAATTTTAAAAAATCGTGTGGTAACTATAACATTTTTATAAAATATTATTTTGGGCATTTAGCAGATAATTTTCAAAGAAACCATTCGTTCCTTTCATATATGATTGATCTAAATCTGACCAAGCTAGAGTATCAGCAAGAAGTTCCCTTACGAACCGACTTGTCAACTTCCTTCATACACTTACTATTCAATATGTAAACACCAGAAAATAACCATTCTTTCTATATACTGATGATCTAAGTCCGATCAAGTCAATATATTTTAAGAAACCTCCCTTACGAGGTGTTTTTTCTAGTATCTCTAGCTCTACCTAGAGGGTACTCCATCACAAACAAACATTTGTTACATTTTAAAGCCAAGAATTACTAAAAAGAACGAAGAAAATAGAAAATAAAATTTCACTCACATGTATTAATAAATAAAATATTTCTGTCAACGTTTCATTGATCAAATCTCCCTAAAAATTATACAACTTAGGAATATTTCATTTATTAAGACATGTGAGTGAAACTTTATACCTATTTTCTTTGTGGTTTTTAGTAGTTCTTGGCTTTGAAATGTAGCAAATGTTTGTTTGTGATGAAGTATCCTCTAGGTAGGTCTAGAGATTCTAGAAAGAACACCTCGTAGGAGATTTCTTAAAATATATTGGCTTGATCAGACTTAGATCATCAGTATAGAGAAAGAATGGTTATTTTCTTGTTTTTCATACTGAATGTTAAATATAGTAAGTGTATGAAAGAAGTTGAGAAGTTGGTTTCTAAGGAAACTTCTTGTTGTTATTCTAGCTTGGTCAGATTTAGATCAATGGTAAATGAAAGGAATGGATGGTTTCTTTGAAAGTTATCTGCTGAATTCCCAAAATAATATTTTATAACAATGATGTAAGCAGAAATACAAAATTTTTATTTTTAAAAACTATAACATTCTGGTTCAAAATCTATATACTAAGAGTTAGTCCCAGTCTAAAAGGCATCTGGTATACAGTTAAATTGTGTAGAAAGCTGTTTTTGTGAGTTTAATAAAAATATTAATAACATTTTGTTATTGCTTTGTCACATGAAATATTGTATTGTACTCTGTATCATGCACATGTTCCAAGAAATGTCTAATGTGCTATTTTATGTAAGTATGAAACCTGAATTCAAAATATTGAGTTTAACGAATGTTATCATGTTTTCAAGACAGTCTATCCTCATACACACAAACTCGGATTTAGACACAATTTTTTAGATATCTTAGCTTAGAGTATTGTGAAACTCCACTATTTGAACTAGTTTCCACAAACATCAAAACACTTGAACACACTCGACTACTATTTCTCGACTCGTGTTTCTCCAACCATGTTAGAGGTGATTAAGACTTATTGCATTATTTTCTTACTGCTTATTAGAAATGTTTGCTCTGTTACAATTTAATTAAACTAAATAGGTACAGTTGGCGTTACTTCGAGAGATATTTCCATTTAATTATTTACAAAATGCCATATATAGCGTGAGCGCCTATGTCATCACATGTGTTCGTTGAAAATAAAAGTTGTGGTATTTTTTATTTCCTTTTATAGGCATACAATAATACGAAAACAATTGTTGGCCATCCGCGAATCGATGGTAGTAATATATTCATATCTGTTTTTACTGAGGAGCATTTAAGTAGCTTGTCATGAAGAACATAATTTAATTCTAAGCATTTTTGCGCAAAAAAAACGACAAAATAAAATAATATTGAGATTAAATAAAGGAAAGTTAAATTGATACTTTCTATGATTTTTTCATTTCATCTTTAGCATTCATAACAAAAATGAAAGTCACAAATAAGGAAACAGTAATTCATATAATGAAGAAATAAAAGGAAACAACTTTAAAACAAAAAATAAGTAAATCAAAATCACAAAGAATAAACAGTGGTATAAATACATAAAGCTCTTGAAATTCAAAATTATTAAGTATATATAATCTTTTTCTGGTCGACAATATAAACCATTCGTAAAATATTTACAAAGAGGTCGAAGTTTTCTTTGGCACAAACAATGAGTTAATTATAGTATATTTGGAGGGGAGTAATAAGCATATCACTAGAACGTGAGAGCATTTTCAAAGCTTTTCTGGTAAGAGAAAGGTGTTTTTGCCTCAACAGCCACTTTATTTCACCAATATCAGTTGCCGTGGTTTTAGGAATGTACAACTGGCAAACAAATTCTTCTATCATATTGGCGTTCAATTCTCCAGTTTTTCTGGTCTGTGGAACTGTAATAATGTATTTGCATCTGCTTTGTCAAAAATATTCTAACAAGAACTTTTATCTTCTGCTGAGAAACTTCCTGTTATATCTGCGACAATAGGTAGCCCAGAAAGTGCCACTTTCAATGAATAGAGTTGGTAAAATTTATCTGAAATGGAAAGGTATCTGCTAGTGTTTCCACCACCGAATATTGTGGAAATATGGACGTATATTTAGTAAGTTCTGGATAAATACCAACACTAGTATGCTAATCAATTCACCATAAATGTTTTTCTTCTCTCTTCCATATTGGCTTTGAATGAACCAACTGCCAGTAAGCCTTGTTTTATAATAGTTATGGCACATGCAAACAAAACTAATCCATCGTTTGTAACATAATATGTAAGTTGGTAACAATTGTAAGGTTGGCAACATAGCCATATAAAAGGAATGTGCGCCGCTGTGGCCACTCTCTCTCTCTTGTCTCACTTGTTCTTATGTACACTGACATAATAAGTATTAATAAAGAAGTTATAATAAAGCTACATTACGTGTTTAAATAATAAGAAGGTCTAAACGTTACATGGTGTCAGATGTGAAAAACTAAGTTAATAATGATATAATAAGAAGATAATAATATAATAAGAAGATTATTACAATTAATACGGCGATGGATAATAATTTACGGCTGCCTCCTGTGATGGAATTTATGGGTAATGTAGCAAAAAATTGGACCACGTGGCTACAAAAGTTTAATATTTATTTAACGGCATCTGGCCAATGCGAATCCGCTGATAACATTAAAATAGCAATATTTTTAAATATTATTGGAAATGAAGGAGTTCAAATATTTAATACGTTTAAAATGAAAGAAAAACCCAAGCTGGAAGATGTTATAAAAAAATTCGACAAATACTCCGAAGAAAAATATAATATATGAGCGATACAAGTTTTTACAATGCATGCAAAAACAAAATCAAACAATGGTGCAGTACATAACCGAGTTAAAATCGCTATCCTCGACGTGCGAATACCAAGAATGTGACAATATGGTCCGAGACAAGCTGGTGATGGGAATACTGGATAATGCGCTTCGTGAGAAATTGTTGCAGAATGAGAGCCTCACCCTCGCCAAAGCAGAAGAAAAATGCCAAATTTATGAGCAGAATAAGAAACAAACAGCCGAGATGGAGAACAATGGACAACTAGAGCCCAGTGTAGACGTCGTTCGAAAAGATCCTGCTTATAAAAAATTAAGTGGAAATTATAATAATTATGCCAATAAGCCTTCAACTAGTAAAAAATTTGAGCATGATAAAAAAAGGTTTAAAAATAAAAATGATAACTATATTTTTTTATATGATTGTTTTAAGTGCAATACAAGGCATGCTGCTAGAAATTGTCCCGCATTTGGTAAGATCTGTCGATATTGTAATAAACCTAATCATTATGAATCTGGTTGTTTAATAAAAAATTCTAGTAAAAATAATAAATTCAAAAAAACTAAAAGGAATGTCAATTATATTGATAAGGAGAGTTCAGATGATGAGTTTTTTGTAGACTGCTTAACAATTGATAATAACAATTTAAAAAATTCTGAAGCGAACTACAGGGTGTACAACTTAAACACCAAAACATTAGAAATAGTAGAGAATGTTTATATTAATAACAAATTTGTATGTTTTAAGGTTGATACTGGTGCAGAGTGCAACATTCTACCTGCCAAGATTTTTAAAGAAGTGGCTTCTAATGCAGAGAAAATGGACGTAGACGTTAATCTGACAGCCTATGGAGGAAATAGGATTGAGGTTGAAGAATCTACAGAATTAAATTGTAAAATACGTGGTGAAACCTGTCTAATAGAATTTATAATTGTTAAAGCTGGTGGTAAACCCATATGGAAACTGGAAACATGCTTAAAATTTAATTTAATAAAAAAAGTTGATTTTATAGATAACAAAATTAACGATCATATTAATAATGTACATTTCAGTAGTAAAAATGAAATTTTAAAAATATATAAAAAAGTATTTACGGGTTTAGGTAAATTTCCAGGGGAACCTTATAAATTTTCTTTAAAAAATGATGTTAAATCTTGTGTATATCCTGCTAGGAGGATACCTAAAACTTTATTACCTCAATTTAAAATTTATTTAAAAAAAATGGAAAAAGAAGGGGTAATTTGTAAACAAACAGAGCCAACATACTGGGTTAATAATATAGTTATTACTGACAAAAACATATTAAGAATATGTCTTGATCCTTCTGTTTTAAATCAGTATATTAAAAGAGAACATTATCAAATACCGTCTCCTGAAGAAATTATTTCACAGATTTAGTGGGTAAAAAATATTTTTCATTGTTAGACTTAAAAGATTCATTTTATCAAATAGAATTAGACGAAACATCGTCGAAATTATGTACTTTTGCGACCCCGCTGGGTAGATATAGGTTTCTAAGAATGCCATTTGGTATCAAACAGCAGCGGAGGTATGTCAAAGAAAAAATACACAAATTTTTGGGAATATAGTAGGTAACAAAGTTTATATTGATGACCTAATTATCTCAGGTAATACTGAATTAGAACATGATAGAATTTTAAAAGATGTGTTAGATACAGCTAAAAAACATGGAATTGCTTTTAATAAGGACAAGTTTCAATATAAAAAAAAGGAAATTAAAATGCTAGGTTTTAAAGTATCTGAAAAGGGTATCGAAGTTGATAATGACAGAGTAGAAGCTATTTTGAAAGTAGAAAATCCTAAAAATAAAAAAGAACTTTTAAGATTCTTAGGTTTAGTAAAATATTTGGGTAAATTTATTCCAAATTTGTCAAAAATTTCGGCTCCACTACGAGAGTTGACACATAATAATGTAATAGGGAAAAAATTCACACTGACAGTGTAAATACATTAAAAAATATTTTAACATTACCACCCGTATTAACACATTATGATATTAATAAACCCTTAGTTATACAGTGTGATTCCTCTTCTGAAGGAATGGGTGCTTGTTTATTACAAAACAATAAACCAATAGCATTTGCATCTAGGGCATTGACTGATTGTGAAAAAAGATATGCAACGATAGAGCGTGAAATGGGTGCTATTTTGTTTGCTGCAGAACGTTTCAATTACTTTATTTACGGAAAAAATGTTCAAGTTCATACCGATCATAAACCTCTAGTAAATATCTTTAAGAAAGAAATTAATAAAGTTCCTAATAGACTACAAAGAATGCTTTTCAGGTTAATGAAATATGAACTAACAGTTTCTTATATACCTGGTAAAAAAATGTATATTGCAGATTTTCTATCAAGAGCAAGTTTAAAAAATCATATGGTTAATCCTAACTTTGAAAACAACTTGATAATTCATGATATAAAGAAAAGATTACCTCTGTCAGATACTCGAAAACAAGAATTAATAACTGAAACAAAAAAAGATCCAATACTGTCCTTGTTAAAAAAACATATTAACGGAAATTGGCCGAAAAAATAAAAAAAGTTGCAACCTGAATTATTAAATACTTTAATATTAGAGATGAGCTGAGCATAGATGATGAATTAATTTTTTTCTCAGACAGAGTAATAATTCCTAATAAGCTTAGAAATTTTATGTTAAAGGCATTACACGAAGGTCATCTTGGCATAAACAAATGTAGATCTAGAGCTAGAGAAAGCATTTATTGGCCGAATATTAGTAATGATATACAAAATTTTATTTCAAATTGTGATATTTGCAGTAGATTTAGTAAACACAATGTCAAACTACCTATAATTCAGCCTGATATTCCGAATGGATCGTGGGAATTTAGAATTTAAAGGACGTGCATATTTAGTTATAATGGATTATTTTAGTAAATGGATCGAATTAAAAAATATTAAATTTAAAAATGCCAAGGAAATAATAAAAATGTTAGAAAATGTATTTTCTTTTCATGGATATCCTGATTACGTAATGTCAGATAACAATCCTTTCAACTCATTTGAATTTAAAAACTATTTAGACAAAATAAACGTAAGATTAATAACTTCTAGTCCAAATTACCCGAGAAGTAATGGTCTAGCTGAAAAAGCAGTAAACATATGCAAAAGTATGCTAAAAAAATGTTATTATGAAAACGGAAATATTGATTTATACCTCTTAAAATACCGTAACACTGCAATTCCTGATATAGGTTTGTCACCAGCTCAAATGTTATTTAATAGAAGATTAAAAGACAATTTACCAACTGTTGATTCTTTACTCAAACCTAAAATTAATAATCAAAATCAATTGAAAAAAACTTTAAAAAATAGGCAATTAAAACAAAAACGTCATTATAATAAAAATATAAAAAACTTGGCAGGGGGAATAGCTAACGATAAAATATATTTTAAACATAAAAATGTGTGGGAAAAAGGAAAGATAGTTGAGAAATGTAAAGAGCCGAGATCATATATAGTAAAAAATTATTCTAATAAATTATATAGGAATATGAATATTTGTTAACCTGTTTTTTGTATATATGGAAGGAAAATAAATGTATTATTATTATTATTGTTATTATTAAATAGGCAACAAATAATTATTAAAAAAGAAAAACCACCAGAATTTACTAATATGAGAGAACCTTACTATTTACGTAGTAGAAAAAAAATTATAAACATTTTGTAAATATATTTTTGTATTATATTTTAGCGTAAGTTTAGATTAAGTATATTGCATTTAGTTGTATTTTAGTAATTTTAAATTGTATCTTAATTTTAAGTCAAAATTTGTAAATAGTTAACTTATAAGAGAGGATGTAACATAATATGTAAGTTGGTAACAATTGTAAGGTTGGCAACATAGCCATATAAAAGGAATGTGCGCCGCTGTGGCCACTCTCTCTCTTGTCTCACTTGTTCTGATGTACACTGACATAATAAGTATTAATAAAGAAGTTATAATAAAGCTACATTACGTGTTTAAATAATAAGAAGGTCCAAACGTTACATCGTCAATTATTTTCATACGTAAATACTAGTTCAAAGGTGACTAATTAATGTGAAATATTTCCAGACAGACAGTACATCTTGTCAAAAATATGTAAGTGGTCGTTTTTACGCGATTTTTGCTCTAGAATAAGAGTTGCTCATTTTGTTAAATTCCGAGTGATATACCTTTTTACTAATAAAATCAATAATAAGTATATTGTTTTAAATTTATCACCCTATTCTTCGGAAAAGAAGCGTTATCGGATCAATCCTTATGTGAACTTTTTCCTCATTTTGAGGCAAGAAACATTAATAAAAATGTAGTTTTTAGTTATAGTCTAATTGAATTAAAATAAACTTATTGCATTCTAGAACAACTTAATTACTCAAGTTCAGGAATGAAACGATTGCTTTATAATGTAGGGCTTATTCTATTTACATATAGTGTTTATATGTATATCCCACAAACAAGTAGGTACCTTTAACAGTGCTTCCTGAGTATATTTTGCGTTTATATAATAAATTTATCAGCTATATTTTCTAATTATTTCGAAAATAAACGTTATAATTAATGTAGTTTAAGCCTAACAATTTATTTCTAAATAAATTCAGTACATCAAAAATTTTCCGAAATCAGTTAATTTCTATAGGCCTAGAATAGTTATTTTGGGTCTTTATGAGAAAGATTCAAAAATAAACAGTTTGTTAGATTATCACTGAGAAATAGAAACAATTCGTTTCGACTGTGAAAACAGAAGGAATAATGAATGTTCGCATGTGCAACCCCACATTTCTTCATTGCGTCATAAATCATGTCTACACTATTTTCGAAATAGCCAACAATTGTTTTCCTATAGTATATTCATCATAGAACGGATTTACACAAATTTCCAACTTGTATCATTTAGGAGCCTATTTTATTCCCTTTGGCGCTTACACTAATATTTAGTACCTCGAAAGTAATGCAATAAGCTACAATTCATTTTCAAGTACTCAAATCAGCAAAATGGGTACAATCGAAATCACATAAGATTTTTTTGTACTTTAGAACACATTTAATGAAGTATTATTAAATGGGTTAAGTAAAAACTTATATCTATAATAATTTGTCCAATGCACCCATTCCATATATACGGGTTCCCAATTTTCAACAAATAATGACATATTCCTAATCTGTCGTTTATTCTTGATCGAACAACAACAGGAAAAAGCAGACGGCAGAATTTTTCTCCACGTTAAAGACAGTGTTGAATATGGAGCAAAAAAAATAATTATTTGCACGGTAGATACTGATGTAGTTATTTTGGCAATCTCTTTCTCTCACATTCTCAAAATTGCGAGACTTCAGGATATGTGGATTATCTTTAGTGCTGGGAAGGGTCAAAGGTCAGAGATACATGAGCATTAATGTTATGTTTGAAAGTATGGATGAACATAAAGCTGTTGGATTGAGAGGATTCCATGCATTCATTGAATCAGATGTAACGTCATTATTTGCAATGAAAGGAAAACAGACTACCTGGAAAGTGTGGAAATTATTTCATGAAGCTGCTGAAACCTTCCAAGTTGTCTCTGTACTACAACAGTCTATTGCTGATGAGAGTTTTCAAGTTCTGGAGAAGTTTACTATTTTGCTTTTCTACAAAGACGCAGAAGACTTCTCAGTCAATCATGTTAGAAAGCTTATCTTTACTTCAAAAACTCGCAGTCTACAACGTCTGTCCCCAACAAAAAAGGCACTAAGGTGGCATTGTCTTCGATTAGCGTACCAGACACGACAAGTTTGGGGTCGTGCGTGCTCGGTGATGGACAATATTTCAGGGCCAGAAGGATGAGGATGGACCATGGTTGCTGGGGAGTGGACACCTGTCTGGTTTTCTCTTAGTTCTACTAAGGCAGCCTGCAGAGAATTGATGTCGTACCCGATGCTCCTGTTCAAATACCAAGGTCCCATGGACGCTACTTTGCACAAACTGCATTTGGGGGGTCGATGGTGTAGCAATAAATATCATAAAAGGTATCCGTTTGAACGATTATTTTTAAATTCGTTCCATAGTTTCAAGATCATAATATTGCTTTATTGATGCAATGCCTTAATATAATAATAATATATAATTATTTTGTTCCATGGATGAATTGGAAGATGAAGATAATTGCGTGAACTAGAGCTATAAGAGCTGTATAGAAGCAGTTCATTTACATGAATATTTCTTAGTATTTAGTCGTTTTTTGTTTGTAAAAATTCGTTTCCTTGATGTAATAAATGTTTTCAAAATAATTAAAATCACTGTTGTGTATGAAAACAAGTATTTCTTGACATATTTGGAACCCCATTATACATACACCGTTTTTTGTAGGGAAAGAAATGGATATTGAGCACAATTAAATATTTACTTATCAATAAAATTCGTGAGAAAAGTGAAATTTTGAGATTTTTGAAAATTGCGCAGAACCCTTAAGGTATAGAAACAGTAAAGTGTCCTCTTCACAAGAGATTTCAAACAAAAAAAAAAAATCGAAGTCGGACCATTAGCAGCTGAGATATAAAGAAATTTATTGTACCTAATAGCGGATATCTTTAATGGTCGCCATTTTGGTATTCTGCACGGATTTTCAAGTGGCTCCCTATCTGAAAAGTTACCTTTTGTCATCAACTATGACCACAGAAAGTGGCACATTCCAATCAAAAAGTGCAGCTTTTTAGCTTTTCTAGCCATGTACCCGACGTACTAATACAATACTGTGGAAAAAAGATTTGCCCTAGATTTAATATTTTTTCAGAGCCTAAAAATCGACAAATTGACTGCGGTTTATGTCGTATTATCGTAATATGCGAGCCAAATAAGTAAGTATTTCCAGCTACTTAATTCTTTGAAATGAATTAGGTATTTAACGTAGAAATACTTTAAATCACCTACATTTATCAGACGTATCTGAAAATTCCTTCACTGAATGAATATAAAAGGAAATTTCTTTAGTCGCGATAACCACGCCACTGCGTTTTCATGGAGGAAAATCCCAGGCTTTTTATTAGATACTTTTTTCTCAATTTCCACCGTATCGCTAAGGTTTACAGTATATAAATGACGTATAAAAGTTATATTTTGTTTTCATTTGGAATAAATAAGTATGTGTAAATGTGGAATAGGGTTTTCAGTTAAAACAGCAAGACAGTATCAGAATGTCTCTTGGAAATAAAATATTTCAAACTACAATCTGAAAGAGTATTAGATGATATAAAAATTTGCATTAAATTCTTTCTGTTGCGGATAAATACCGTAGAACATATACCTAGTACATATAAAATTCTTTAAAGGAATATATCAGATGATTGGGAATAATTTCTTGTATATTGATAATAATTTAATGCTTGGTAATATTTTTATTGTAATCTAGTAAATTTTGAACTGTTATTCTTTGCTTTTTCGCCAGTGTTGGGATAATAAAAAAAAAACGAAATTTTAGTGGGCCCGACGCGACGACTCGATTTATTTTTAGATCCTGAACTGAAAATACAGATAATGACGTAAAAGGTTATTATTTTAAAAAATTCTCAAATATTTTTTCTATTCATTGCTATTTCTAACTGACTATTGTTTCCTGTACAGCTGGGAGGCTAAGTTGTGGTATGTTTTTTATTGAATTTGTTATTGTATTCAGTCCTGCATGTGTCTTCCCTTCGTTTTTATTTTTTATTTTTAGGAACAGGACTATGTTCTTAGCTATGTTCATCGTTCATTTTATTTCAATTAATACCTTCGTGTTCTTAAAAAGTTTGTTATGCTTTTTAGCCATTATCTATATATTCACTCCTGAATAACAATAAAAGTAATTAATATGAAAATAGTGCAAAATTTCAATTACTTTATTATCCTAACACCGATGAAAAAATGAGTAATCAGTTATGCGAAACTTCTACTTTCATCTTGAACGAAAGCCTCCTGGCGATGTAAAGATTCAGTAACACGGCGTATGATATTTTTATGTTGTTAGCTGCATTTTCAATTCTTTCAAGTAATTGCTGATAGCTAGTAATTTCTACATGCTACAGCAGCTGATTCACGTGTTCTCGAAAATAATAACCCAATGGATTTACATCCGGGGATCGTGGTGGCCAGGCTACTGGATCTCCATAACCAACCCATTTGTTTGAAAAATATTGATTTAACTAATCACTTTTCCTTGATGTGGTGGTATACCGTCATGCTGATACCACATATTCTGAATGAAGTTAGGTACTACGTAGTTAGTTAAATCGGGAAGGATATTTTCCAAAAAGCTTCTATGCGTATTTCTATGTAAGCAGTAATTTAATACCGTTTCAGGTATTACATTATTATTGCAAATATGTTGACAATGAAGCGTTGCTGAAATGATTGTGAACTAATTTCATCCAGATTTTGCAACAACTACACATATTCATGGAGATTATTACTTATGAGGTTCAAAGGAACACACATTTCATGACACCGCAAAATACGTAAAATGAAGTTAACATTTCATGCCGGGGAAACTCATCGGTATCTGCGCAATAATGCACTAACTCTGCATGGGCAGGTGTATTCAGTGGATACCCAAGGTCGTATTCACTTACTGCTTGTTGAGTTTTTCTGTTGGAAAACAAGGATTTTGTTGGGATTGTTTTCGATTCAGAACTCTGGCAAAATAAACAAATATGGTACACACAATATTAAATCGTTATGACATAGAACAATTGTTACATCATAGCCAACATGTATTGCATTTTATCAATGTTGTCGTGATATTTGCTTCTACTCCTCATTGACAGCATCTTGGCAGAGATTTCATAGTCCATTCATTATTTGTTTGGCTCCTATTGCTGCGTGGCACGGCACATCTGAAAGCATCACACTATCTATCCTGGTTGCCCGATAGACATATCACATCATCAAAGCTCTCCCCTGTCAGCTTTTTGGTGATATTAGCACAACGTTTTGAAGGACACCCCTTCGCCTCTTACCATTTAGTTTTTTCACAACTATCGACCGTTCTATATTTTTCTACCTCTAAATAATATAGTAAAAAAAAATAAAGGATTCGGATAGTAAAAAAAATAAAGGATTCGGGAGAATAAAATGCTGAAAAGTCGCTTTGGGGCGCATATTTCTTGGAGAATCGATCGATTAATGTAATGTTCTGTTCAGAGAATTGACAGCATATGTCTTCATACCTCGAAAGCATCAATATACTATCTGCCTGTCTCTCTAATGGTTCATATCTTGGAGGGGTAAAGAAAGATATATAATAGAGATATATAAAACTAGAACATTGGGAACTCTGATAATGTGCGTCTCCTGATATTTCTGTCATGTCAAATTTTGCTGTTAGCAAGCATCTCATATTTGCAGTTACCGTTTCATTTTCGGTTTTTGGTTGTAAATCTTTTAAGGCTTGCAACTTCTCAACTAAAGCAGATTGAGTTGACATAATGAGTTGTTTGCATTGGAAAAAACCACATTTCCGATAAATTCATGGTACTTTGAATAAAATGTCATTGCAGTTTTGACAAGCTTCAAGTGCTTCTTCGTCTCCAATAACTTTATGTCTAACATTTAAACGCAAATTATTCCGTTATACGAATTTGATGACGTAGTATATTTATTTTAATATGTGTTGAACTTTGGAAATAAAACCAAATTTCGCAGAAACCTTAATTCATGGAGTGCATAAAATTATTTAACTTGCGTCGAATACCATTCCACGGTTATTATTAACCTACGAATTTTGCAGCTTATGTGACGGTTAACCGTCTATAGTTCTTACATCATATATTATAGAAATATTTTCATAACCTATTACAAAGTTAAGGACAGAAAATTTTGGATTTGACACTTTTTATTAACTCCATTGATTATAATATCTAACGCGGCATCTGTCAGGGAATTTCTAACACTATGTTACGGTCGTTTGGTTCACCGTAACTAAAGACTCTGTCAGAACATTTTTCTGACGCAACTAAACACTTTGGTAGACCATGTTCGATTTATTGCACGATGTGTATATGGGGTTGCCTAATAGTGCAGTCCACTTGGTCTCGTTTACAGGTTAACTACCGGAAAAGGAGACAGCATGGGAGAATGATGAATTTCCGCGGTTGTGTTGTTGGTTTGTTTGGTTCTTGGAAGGTGAACGACGCCAGCCATAGCTGATAGCGTTTTTAGCATTTTGTGGATATGAATACATGGTAACACGGAATTGTAAAACGCCGCTTTGATTGCAGAGGTTTCAGTTTGACTGTTGGTTGATTTTGCTAGAATAGTGGCATAGAAACCTCTGGCGAAATCAAGTTTGTTGGGATTTCTTGCCGGCGTAGTCCACCATTTTGGTTTGTTAGATTTGTCTTTTTGGAAGGAACCGGCTTGGTAACCCCGGAAGTTTAATTTTGCCTTTGATTAAATCCCCAGTGTACGTAGTAGCAAATCTGCGGAGCCCTTGACAGGTTTTTTCTTCTCCACACTCTAAGAGCTCCTGTGGGCACCTCAAGAACTTTCACCTCTATGAGGTTAAGTTTTATGGTGGTCTTTGGACGTCGTATCCTAGTGTGAACCTCAGTAGTGAGGAACAGTCTGGAAACAGCGCGGTGATGGCAGAGCTGGAGCATTGTTACTCCCTTGTCGACGACCCTTGGCCGTACGACCCATTTCGGTGGCCTATTTAGAAGATTGGAACACCCGGAGTATCACTATATGTCAGACCCGAAAAGCACCCAACTGTAAGTAGTTTTATGTACTTTTATTTTCACCTCCTCGCTGAGAGTTGGAGCGAAGCGCTGGACCGTCAACCTCCCTCTGACGTGTGATTATTTATATTTTCTTTGAGTCGAACTTAGTGAACATTTTGGCGTTTGTGTGCTATAGACAGACCACCTAAATAATATTCTCTAACCAGACCACATTGTTATCAATTTTTAATTTATTTCATGTTTACTTATATTTATGTCGACATTCTTAGTGCAAGTTAGTTAGTTGTCATTGTAGTAATTATTTAATTATTTGAATAAGCTATATTTATGTGAGCCCCTAAATAGTTACGCATTATCCCCGTGTAACCAAATAAGTGTTACTTTATATTAGTTACTATGGTAATGTGGCGGACGCCACAGTTAGATATTTAGTATTCTTTTTACAATGTAATCTCTGCACGTATTGTGAAACGAGCAAAATTTCTACGTTACCAGCGGCATATAGTTTTCTTGGAGGTCGGTTGACTCCCCATATCACTTTTTGCCTTGCCCTTCAGGTCTTGCTGTTCAGGTCGTGCCCATCTGGCCCAATAAACAAATTTGTTTTATAATTGTCATTTCTTCAATAATTTTGTTTTATTGCTATTTTATTACATTTATAAAATTACAATAAAACAAAATAGTTGTATAACATTTAAATTTTGTTTATTGGGGGGCACTGTCAAGTCGCCCTCAAAAGGGGTCCACATGTGCGTAGATACCGTAATATTGTGATACTCGTTACTTGTTATTGTTGATAAATATACACTTGTTAGATTATTCTTGGTAGTTTGTTTTCTGGTGACTGTTGCAACTGAGACCACTTACCCACTCTACCTTAACTGAGCTTAACCAGGCAAATAACTATCCCCTCCCCCAAATGTTTGTTTCATACTAACTTGTACTAATTCGAATTTGCCCACTTCATTTAATTATTAACTATTGATTGATGATACTTTTTGTAGCTCGAGTAATCATTTTTATTATATCCATCTCATTTACGTCCCCTTTACGTCCCCTCACACGTAGGTTGTTCAATTTTTTCTGTCTTCAATCCCACTCGATTAATATCGAAAATAATTAAAAATAAACTCAAAATTAAATAGGTAAATAGTTTAAATTTAAATCATATTTATTTTTTTTTATGTTTTTTTTTTGGGGAAGGGGGACAACTAACACAGGCTAAATAAATTTGTTAATTTACAAACAAGAAGACTACTGCATAGCAAATTGGTCGTGCAAAAGTAATGGATTTCATTACGCTCCGAATTCAAACTACAACGTTCCTACTTTCTTGATTAATTTAATTATGGCGAAAACAATAATTATTTGAAGAAATTGTGGATAAAGCCCATCAATTCCATCATTAAGCTTATTAAAACACTCTGTATATACATTAGATATATAACAACCTCGATGTGTTTTTGACACGTAACATCATTGTAGACTGTTAATAAGTTGATTAAATTTAGCTAAACGTGCCAGCTGCAATAATGAAACTGTTATCATAAAAACATCACGAAAGTGCTAACCAGATAAATATAATAATTAGGCATAAATCTGTATAATACGAAATCAATGTTCTCATTTACTATTAGAATTGTAGAGAATCATTTTTAGGTGCCTAACAGATATCATATTTGCAGGATCATTCAAGTATGACTTTTGTCGTAAATCAAATCAAATATGAATTCTTCTCTAGGACCACTTTTTAAGAAACTTTCACTTGGTGGCCACAGATATTGACAGATAAGTCAGAGACCTAACAAAATTTAGTGCAATTTTTTAAATCATGTCTCCATTTAAAAAAATTAGCCAAATAAAGTATTGTCACAGAAGGTCTACAGTATAAAATATCATGAACGCTAGGATGGAGTTCGAACTGCTTTCTATGTACCGGAACCTGCAGAAGCAGAATTTTTTAAATAAAAGGTTAGACGATACCGAGAACCATAATTTGAAATTTATGGTGAACGTGAAATTTCTAAAAATTTTTTGAAAAAGTGGAGATCTGAATTTTGTGTTAATTATTTTTTTTATATTCGTCTTCTTTTAAATTGATCATAATATTTTATCAAATCATCTTTTATAAGAATAGTTTAAAAAAAATTTTGCCTGGCCAAACTCATGTCACTGGGTAGTCAATCTTTTTCACTGGGTGGTCGCAAACCCTTAAAAAACCCTACCAGATGATTGATGAAAACATCTGGTGTTCAAAGTTTCGATTTTTATTACATTAAAACAGCGTCGAAGTGAAACAGATTTATCAGTGGTGTTTTTGATATTACCATGACAAGACTTTAAATCAGGATATACATAAGGACCAGATGATTGTTTTACTTCAAATAAGACATTAAATGTATAGAAGGATATTTGGCCATTCACTTTTTTGATCTTTTTTGATATTGTACATACATTGCTGCATGATGTGTGCTTGGTAAAGCTGTGGAAAATTTAATTTAAATTACCTCAATATTGCGTAAAAAAGCGCTTTAGATCTCTTCTCATTTATCTCTATTGAGAATGCTCTGAAATTATTACACGAAACTTTCTGACTGGTTTATAGCTTCTAAGTGTAATCTTCGTCGGTTAATTACAAACACACCGTACTAGTAGAAAATTACGTGTAAATCTGTTAGCAGTACTCAAAGTTTAAAATTATGTCCCAACCGAAAGTAATTAACAAACTTTGGCTTAACGTACCTTTGTGGATACTTTGGATACTTTTTTTGGTTAATAACCTTTACTATACGTGTACACTAATATGCTGGATTATGATTTTGTTTATATTAAGTTTTAAATTCAGGTTGTTAAACAAAGCAATACTAAATGAGTTCCTTAGAGTAAACAAGATAATTACTAAACCTAAAAATCTATATAGTGTGTTCAAATGACATCCATAAAATCAACAGTGCTAGTACCAACTTTCCCTCTCAATCCATGACAAACGAGTGGAAGTTGTAGTCGGGCGTGGCCGACAGCGACATCTATTTTTGTTCGAACGTGTCTCAGGTTACTTTTTTGTGGTGAAATTAGTATACTGCTAATATGTCTGGTATTTTAATTATTCACGATGGCTACACCCTACTGCACTTTAACTTATTGGATAATAGTCTTATTTAAAATAATCCCTAACAAATTTTAAAGTTAATGTAAAGTTCATTCGAATCTGAGAGACCTTGTGTGTTATAAATATTATTTTATTTTGTCATTTTATTAATTAACCCTTTAACGGTTACAGGTTGATAATTCGACCGGTAAAAATTAGGTCAGATCCCAAACAGACACCGGTTTGATTTTCAACCAAATGATACTTGAGCAGTACCGTTAAGCATTAGTGGTGCGTATTTCAACCAAATTTATGCGCATGTCATAAATGTGACTTTTTTGGTTGAAATTTTAACCAGTGTTATTTGTCGGGAAGTGTGAGTATTTTTAGCAGCCCCTCTTTGAGATTGGATACAAGTTGTGTTTGTGCAAGAAACTGAAAACCATTCAGCAGATATGCAGTACACAGATTCTATATTATACTGAGGTACTGTAAGTTTCAATTTATGTTGCCGCAAATATGTAATTGTCATTTTGTCGAATATTTTGTCGAACATAACCTAGAAAAATTCTTTATAAATTAGTCATTGTATTGAAATCAGTGGTTTGCATCGTAATTTATTTCGAAATATTTCAAATAATCTACTAGGTAAATCATCGATAATGACACTTTATATGAACAGTGCTAGGAAAAGCAATCTAAGTCACATTGTGCACGTTATTTTTCCGAAAGGAGAATGCAGCAATTTACAAACGGACGCCTTTCTGCAGAAAGGAACCAACCCACACAATGTTAAAGTTGAGAAAACAGCGATTAAAAATTTGAGTAATTTTAAAATTCGCTATTAAGTTTAGGTTCAGTTTTGATTTGTGGAGCTGTACAGCTGTACTTTATTTATTTCGTTAAGTCAAATTTTTTACATTGAGTATAATGATAACAGAAAAAAAAAGACATTTGTGGGTTGGTTCCTGTCTGCAATTTATGAAAACTACTACTGGATTCAAGATGAAATATATTTACTTAAATGAAAAATGACAAATATATTTTTTAAGCAAAAAACAAAATACAGTCATAACTATATTTAATTTTCTTTTTCTACTTCGAAGTCAGGAGATCCAGTGAAACCGTCCACATCATCTTCTAATCCCTCCTCACCTTGTAGGTTTGTATAGAAATATTTGCAATCTTGGGGTATCAGATGCATTATTGATTTAATATCTTCTATTTATTTATATAAAATTATACAAAAAAAATATTTTTAAGAAACAGCTTTTATTTGAAAAAACTACTAAAAAGTAAAAATATATATATTTTTTAAATTCATACACCTGGAAACTAAAAGCTATGGGGACGGTCATATAGCGCTATTGCATAGTTAATTTGCTTAATTGACCGCCCCCAAAGCTTTTAGTTTCCAGGTATATGAATTTAAAAAAATTATTTTTACTTTTTAGTAGTTTTTTCAAATAAAAGCTTTTTCTTAAAAATATTTTTTTTGTATAATTTTATTTTTTATTTTTTAGTCTACTTATTTTACAGAAATTTGCTACCGCCATCCACCCCTTCCCTCTCCCGTCTTCTCACCCCTCGAACATTACTTTCCACTTCTTCCCCCCCTTCCCCACCTCTTCCCGCCCACCCCCCCCCCCCCTTTCCCATCTCTTCCCACCTCTTTCCACCCCATTCCCACCCCTCTCCACTCCTTTCCCACCCCTCTCCACTCATTCCCACCCCTCTCCACTCCTTTCCCACCTCTTCCCGCCCATTCCCCTCCCCTTTTCCACCTCTTCCCACCCTTTCTGCAGAAAGGCGTCCAAACGTAATTATAAAAAATATAACGTGAAAACAACTAGGACATAAAAAAAACAATATGATAATAATTCGCACGATACTTTACAACTAAAGCATTATCGATATAATTTCTGAGTGTACAGTGTGTCCCAGGATAGGTGAAACGACTCTTGCAAAAAACGAGAAAAATTTTAGTTGAAATTTCATTTTGCCCTGCTCAGTTGGAAACTAATTTCTAACATAATTTTGTTTTGTTTTGTTTTGTTTGTTTGTTTGTATTTCAAAAAGAACATTTTCGACATAAAGTAATGTAATTTTTTTATTTACATTTTCTTCTGTAGAGAACACTGTAAGACTCCAATGTTGGTGTTTATATGCCTGTCCATACGACATCCCGACGTTGTGGAAAGTGCAGTGCCGAAAAACAACCAAAAAGATCAAATATAATGGGCTCAAATGTGAAGTAGCACTATACATACCGTGTTTTGCTTTATTTGACAATAAGTAGACATATTTTCGTTATTTTTTTATATTTATGAATATGGTTGAAATTTCAACCAGTGTCCAAAAAACATATTTGTGTTTTCCTAAATGGACTATGGTCGAAATTTTAACCATCACAAAAAAATGTTCTTGAAAGAAAAAAAATGTTTTCACTTGTTTTAGTTTTACCTCATAATATTAAATAAGTTTGAGATACAATTTTTTTGTTTTATTTATTGTCTCAATTTGCAGCTTAAAGGGTTTTAACTACTTTTTTAGGGTGACTATCCTATATGGCTTCACTAAAAGTATGGCAATTGTATTAGCAATATGTCAAATATTATTGTCCTCGCTCACATTTTTCTCATTAATTATTTTTTATGGTGTACACCTCGTCAGTATTTTACTAAAAATATATCCCATTTCTTCTTTGGCATTAGCGTCAACTACCTACCGTCACATCGTTTTGTAGATATAGCCCCAACAAACAGATAGGCTAGATAGACAGACATACTGACGGTATTGCAAAATCTCAATTTCTTCAATTTGCATAGTCTGAAATGTGAAAATCCGAAGAAATCTCGGAGAGTGATTCCTTTACGATTGCAATACTTCGAAAGTAAAACTCTAGTAAAATTTTGCTCTAAAACTACAATAAAGTATAGTATATATAAAATATGTCCGTTTATATATCTCCGGTGATCACCCTGTATAAGGGATATGGCTTAATTTCGGTACAGAAGAATTTCACCATGCCATTTTACTTATATTTCAGCTTTGAAATAAAAAAAAAGATAAGTAGAAGTTATCGTGTTCAATACATATTTGTAGTCGGCAACGCCCGACTGAAACTTTCATTTATCTCGCAAGAGATTTATATTTCCACTGGACGTGGAAGTAAAATGACTAATTATTTGTCTTGCTTTCATATATTTCTGTTTGAATTCGCTATATTTTTTTTTATTAATAATAAATGTTTTTTATTATTATAATATTTGTTTTTTATTTCATTTAACAATCTTCACTTTCATAATAAAGAGAAAACTATAAATTATGACTAAAATAATCATTAAAAGACTCCATAGCATGTACTCCATCGATTTAATTTATAGATAAGAGGAGCGGGGATAAAAAAAATTTACCAAAAAATGGACCGATAAGATCTGGATTATTAATCTTTAACCTATTCTCAGCTAATATCCATTGACAAAATGCGGTCCTCACATTTTGCATACTCATTTCCTTCTAACGCCCAGTCTATACGGTATTTTTGTGTTTATAGAGTTTTATCAAAGGTTGCACTCTTCCTGCGCATTTTTTTTAAATGTTTCATAACTTTAATATTTACTGACTGATTTCATCAAAACAATAGAATTCTTTCTCTAAAGAACACTAACTTACTGTCCAAATGTCAATACAATAAGTTCCTTCGGTCTTCGGTATTCATGCCTTCATGAAATGTGATGGACAGACAGACGAACGGGTGGATGGACAGAAGGATATATGGATAGATAGAGAAGTGAACATTTGAAAGTTTTTTTTACTATTTTGAAAGTTGTTCAAAGTTTTATGACTAACACAATATGAAATATTTTTTTTAAAAGCGATATTTACGGTTTAAGAAATGTTCCTTTTGGTTTCATATTTACTAAAAGTATAATAATGTAACTATACGGGCAATATTATATGGACCATATATGAACTAAATATAGGCCGTCATATGTGAATAATTTGTTTGGTTAAATACGCGTTATGCAGGTTATTTCTTAAGGACTTTCTTGTACTAATTTTTTATACCATTGTTCGATTCTAGGATACAGGTGAACTGCCATTATGCATTATTTAAATATTTTTATCTAATATTTTGTACGTAACACTACACTTGTCGGCCAGACAAAAACCTAAAACCTACCATTATCATAGTTTCGTAATGAATATTCAGCATTAGCTTATTGGCATATACAGGGTGTCTGGTGTATACGTACAAATATTTTGCATGAGAATATATTGACCGAAAAGAACCAAAAAGGCTATAAAATTTTTGTTTACTCCAATGTGTGTGTTTGAATTAACTATTTTCTAAAAATACGATTTTCAGGCCAAGTAATGTATATAAAATATTGTGTAGGTCAGTGTTTCCGGACAAAATAGAACTAAGTTCAGTAACTTCTTGTTACTTACAACTCCTTTTTTATTATGTTTATTGCATTTATAACAAGACAAAAAAAAACTCAAAAAAACGCAGGTGTCTCTTTCATAAAAGGAATCCTCCGCTGTCGGCGTCTACAGTTCAAAGAAAATGCTCATGTGTTCTTCATATTTCGTTATTTAGCCGTAGGTAGGCCTCCGATTCCAATCATACAGTGTTGTCAATGTGTTCGATTTATCTAGTTTTAAAGTAAAATAGTAAAAATAATAAAACCATGTAATAAACGTAGTAATTAATTAAGTGTTTATTGGAATTGAATTAATCGCTATTAATGTAATTACTACAACCGTCGAAGAAATTTTCTATAATAAATTAAAAATGGTAACATTTTATTCTCATCGTTAAAATACATTTTTTGCAGACAGTAAATTACTGAGATCAGTGACATTTTTTCAATAAAGACCCAAGAAGCTTAAAAAAACTGACTTGGACGTCCTACTTTTTTTAATAAAGCCTAAGGAATATGATTGGTGAAAAAGTGCTATGGTAATGAGTAAATTAATATTAAATGTCAGTTAGTGTTTTCATTTCAAAATTGATTAAAGAAGGTAAAAGTAAAACTGTTTTACTATTTTTAAATGACAGTCTTGCAACATTGTAAAGTCCATGTTATCTATACAACAAGTGAGCGCGATATACTTGTCCTTTCGTCTTCTGTTTATGGTTGTACTCTCTAAACTGAAAACATTGCCTATTTCTAATTTATTTTAAATAAAAAAATAGTTTCGAGTTAGAAAAAAGTTTATAAGTATTTTTTACTTCTTTTGGGCCAACACATCCTGCAAAATATTTGTACATATACAGCAGACACCCTGTATGAGTCCTATTTATGGTAATACTCACAAACATTTTTCAGTTGGAATTGATTGGGTTAATGCCTTGTACTCGTAAGTTTTGCGGATCAATATTTATATAAAATTTTTGTTTTTATTTTAAAATGAGGAATTCCCTCTAAAAGCAATTTATAGCAATTAATTAACACCTTGTATATAAAAAAATAAATACTTATTTTTAAAATTATAGTTTACCATTGATTGAGCATAGACTTTTACTAAACATCTAATTTTTCTTGTTCAAAAAATATAGTATGTCGTACCATACTGTATGAAACAGTTCCATATCATTGATAGAATTTCGGCTTTCTAGCTACATATAGAAAAGAAAAGGAAGTGATGCATTATCCTCATCTATGTTGGCAATTCTGTATTCACAGTAGTGAAAGACACAACAAGTTTGTCACTGACACAAAAACACATCCTTATCAGTATAGTTTGAGTAAAACAAAGACATAAATCAATGAATAAGTCGTTACGTTACGTACACGCAAAGTTCCATTGCTCCAAGTATACATCATTAAGCCTGGTGTCAAGTTGGGAGATGTGACATTCCAAACTAAGCGATATATTAAGTGTAACACCAAGAAATTTAATGTTGGAATGTCGAATGAGATATAGTGACAGGTCATATATGAATTTTGTTAAATACTGTTAAACCTGTTTTGGACCGAAAGAGGTTTTTCAATAATTGCATTTATATATTGTCAAAACGCCAATATTGAAATTAAGAAATAATTAAAGGGTTGGCTTTAATGTTTGTTATATTGTGGTAACAAAAACTGTTAATCGCTAACTACCTACTTAGTTTGGGTTTATTTTATTTTGATTAAATAAATTTGATTTATCAGAGTACGGTAGGTATTGTTGCCATTCTCGAGAAACTCACCGCGGAGCTGTATATGTCTACACTGAGTCAGATTTGGGTCATGCTTGTTGCCAGCAGCGAGAGCTACATTACCCATGGTACAGGAAATCTAAGTGTTTGTGAAATGCGTTATTGTACTGCGTCGTTATAAGGAGTGTTTATATTATCTTACTGTGTTTTTGCTTCTCAGTTGATCCTTTGATGGTCCTTGTCTAAAGACCAATGCACAGTAGTTCCACGTCCATGTAAAAATGCGTCAAAAATCAAAATTTATTGATGGGTGGTTTTTAATGAGTGAAACTAATGTAGTATAAATAAAGATTGCTTATATTAAAAAAAGAAAAGAAAAAATACATGTAATGACCATAAAAATTATATTTATCGCATTTAAAAAATTAGAAAAAATTGGAAAAAAAAATAAAATAAAATCAAAATAACTTAAATCACCTAAATATAGAAACACTTAATGACATTGACTAAGCATAAAAATTAGTATATTAACATTATTTGCTATTACGCATACAAACGTGTTGAGATCTTTCAGTAAAAGTAAGCCAATTATCTGCATTACTATGCCAAATTTCAAATATTCTTGAGAACACGAATTACTGAGATGAAAAAGATGAAAAAGGAAATTGGAAGTTAAAATAAAACTCAAAAAGTTACGTTATCTTGCTTAGATGCAGACGCTTGTAGGTAGTTGCTGTCCAAAATCGATACTGACGTAGCACACGAATTATTCAAAATCGGGGGAAAACGAGAACTAAATTGTTACCAATTCATTAAAATCACATTGTCAGCTTTCAATTGACATAATTTTTATTCGAGTAGAGTCAAGTAGAACTATCTGACTAAAAGAAAATGTGAGTCAACTTAAAGTTTTGCCGAAATAGACAGTTGCAAAACAGTCCCGTAAAATATAAAATATAACATGAAAGTAAATAAAAATAGTAACTTACGTTACGAGACCGGAAAGAGGTGTTTTGCAGGTCGACCCAAGCAGATTCCAAGGCGAGGCGCAGGTGAGTCCTGGAAGCTTGGTGAGACCTTCAAAACACAGTTTTTCGGTTGTGTAAAGTACAATTTTTTTTTTCGGCCGACACTGTCATACAAAATTAATTTTGTATTATTTCTTTAATAAATTTTCTAACAAATACAACGACAAACTATAATAACTAATTAAACAAAACATTTTTACGACCGACACTATTACAACTTCAATTTCTGCATGTAGCGCTTCAAAATCGGAACCCATATCAGAGAACTTACAACACAGAGAAGCGACAATATCAGCGGTTTCTTTGATATTTTATGGCTCGGTTCTAATGCATTGAACATGAGTGAAACACAATCTCTTACTTAAACTGAGAGAACTTTAAAGTTTGATGTACATTGAAAGCAATTCAGTATAATATGTTGCTATACCACATAATAAATATAATTAATAATTCGTGTGCTCGTTTTATTTTTGGAGTCAAAAGATATGACTCCGTTAGGGAGAAAATTGTCGAATTGAAATGGCTCACAATGAGTCAGAGACGAGTTTTGCACACATGCTGCTTTTATAATAAACTTATGAATAGTAAAATTCCCCGATATCTTTTTGATAAAATTGTGACGAGAGGTAGTGTTCATGATCTGAACACAAGAAATCGATCTCTGTTAACCCCACCACCATATAGATCTGCTCTCTATCAAAGATCATTTTCCTACACCATCACTAAGTTGTATAATTCAATTCAAAACAATTTAAAGAGTATGAATGATAAAAAATTTAAAGCCGCATTGAAAAAATTAATATTTGAAAAAAGTTTCATTGTTCAACAAGTTTATATTTAATTAAAATCATAAAAACCACTATTATTATTGAATATATCATTAATTGTTAGACCTACACTTATATATTGTTTCGGACTTTCTCATATTTTGTCTTGTCTTTTTATATTTTTCTCTCTTTTTTTAACCATTATTCTCATGATTATTCTCATGCTTAACTTTTTTTATTTCATATTGTGAATTTATGTCATTATTGTTTCATCCGTTCGGCTAGGCTATTATATATATATATATATATATATATATATATATATGTATTATGAAATTGTTTGTTCAGGTTAAGTGGTAGAGCACCTTACGCTTGCGTAAAATGGTGAACTTCTCCTGTATCATATGTGTATTGGAATGTATCTTTAATTGTTTTCAATCTTGGTAAATAAAGACATTATTATTATTATTATTTTTTTTTTTTTTTTTTTCGTAAAAGCCAGTCACCCTTTATACTCTGTGGCTCCGACACTCACAGAGGGGAGCTGGTAGTACCGGCAGCCACTCCCCACGTCCGTGGGGTGAGTGACTACTGGGTCCGAGAATCGTGTGCCCTGAGTAGACGTAATGAGCCGAGGATAATGGCCTTCTGCATCCTGCCGGCTAAGATCTCTGCCGAATTTCGGCATGCCGGTATGATCTTTAGGTCTGAAAGCAGCGTGTGTCTCGTTCCACCGAGGGCTCCTATGATCAGGACCACTAGCTTAACAGTATGGCCAGGGTAAAGCCTGCGGAGCTCGAAGAGCAAATCTCGATATTTCGTCCGTTTTTCCTCCTCCTTCAAGACAATGTTATTCTCCGCGGGAGCCGAGAACTCCACGACAAACATTGTCTTGAGTTGGTGGTCGAGGAGGACCATGTCAGGCGTATTAGCTTGTATTTGCCTGACGGTGGGAAACGAGTAGTTCCAATAAATTAGACACTTCTCATTCCCCACAACGGACTCAATATCCCCCGGAGCGTAAGGCAGCACTGGTGTCTCGTCTATCCCATACGAGTGCCTTGAGTGATAATAAAGCACTCGTAATGCTGCGTCGTGCCTCTGGATATAGGCCGAGACTGCATATACTGGACAAGCCGACAGCAAATGCATTAATGTCTCCGGCGCCCTGTGGCAGGTCCTGCAGCTGACATCAGGGACCTCTATACCCATGACACGACTTCGATAGACGAGTGTGTTGAATACACCATCCTGGCACGCCATTATGAATCCCTCGTTCTCAGACTTTAGCCCGGCTGACCTTAAGAAAGCAAAGGTCAGCCTTTCGGATAAGCCGCGGCCTTCTATATTTTTATAGAAGACTCCGTGCAATGGCTTATCCGAGTGTAGCTGCAGAAATAAACCAATTTCAGCAGCTTTGACTTGGGCTTTTTGCCGAGCAGGTTCCAACTCGGTGACAGAGTCGTGATTAACCCGCTCAGCGTCGAAGACCAAACCGAGTTCATCGGCGGCTCTGCGCGCTGCCTTAAACAAAAAGGCTCCTACTCCTGCACTTTCATGGTCTCGGACCATGCAGAGGAGGGGATCCGAACTCCTTATGACCTTACAGGCTCCATCCAGAACCATCCTGTTATGGAGACTCTCCAAACTCAAGAGTCCACGGCCTCCCCGATGTCGTGGGGGATATAACCGTGGAACGGACGATTTAGGATGCAAACTCCTATAGAGATGCATCTTTTTTCGGGTTCCTACATCGAGTTGTCGCAGCTCCTCTTGATTCCATTTAATTACTCCAAAGGAGTAGAGGAGGATCGGAACGGCAAGCATATTGGTAGCAGACACCTTGTTCTTCCCCGACAGTTCTGAAGACCAGATCTGTCGGAGTCGGTGCTGATACTTGCCGCGGAGAGCGTTTTTTACTACACTCACTTCTTGGGTGGAGCGTTGCTCGACACCCAAGTAAGTGTACGACTCTCCGGCATCTAGGTGATGTAAGATGCTTCCGTCCACAAGCTGCGCATCCTCTCCGTAGTCACCGCATCGTCCTCTCTTGAGGTGGACTAGTGCACACTTGTCCAACCCAAATTCCATACCGACAGCCTGCGTGTACTCCTGTACCACCCTGAGGGACTGGCGAAAATCCCTCTCTCCGGAGGCATAAAGTTTAAGGTCATCCATGTAAAACAGATGGGTGACCTTATGCCTCCTATCGCCGGGGGTACCGCAGTTGTAGCCACGGGTATTTCGCAGCGAAACGGATAATGGCAGTAGCAAGATGCAAAACAGAAGGGGGCTTAGGGAATCTCCCTGAAATACTCCCCTTCTGAACAATACCGGCTCTGTCTGGACTCTGCTATTACCCGATGTTATGGTAAAGCAAGTCCTCCAGAGCGGCATGAGTTCTTCGATACATCTCACTACGGGACCGGGCACCGCAAGACATCTGAGCAAGTGGACAATGAGCTCATGGGATGTCATATCAAATGCCTTGCGGTAGTCGATCCAGGCCATAGAGAGGTTACGCTTATACTGCACGGAGTCCTGCGTGATACATCTGTCGATCAGCAGGTTCTCCTTGCAGCCAGCGACACCTCTCTTTGACCCTCGTTGCTCATATACCCGTTCGTAAACCCGTTCAACTGCATGGAGCACCCGCATGTACAAGATGCGTGTAAACAACTTGTAGCATGCGTTTAAGCAAGTTATCGGCCGGTAATTTTTTGGGTTAGACAAATCTCCGTTCTTCGGGATCAGCACTGTCCGCCCCTCGACAACCCAAGAAGGAATTTGCTGCTCCCCATTTAGCCATGAATTAAAAATTCTGGCCAAATGGTGGTGGGTACTGGAAAACTTTTTCCACCAAAAGTTATTTATCCCATCGGGACCTGGAGCAGCAAAGTTCTTAGAGCCCTCAAGAGCTCTTCGAACCTCTTCTGGGGTTATCGGTTGGCACACCACGTTTGGTTGTTGAAACCTTTGGCAAAAGGCTTCAAAGTGTGCCAGGGCTGGAGTGTCTCTGTTGAGTGGGAGCTTCTGTCCGTAGAGCGTTTTCCAGAAGTTTTCCACCTGATCTATAGTCGGCGGATTCTCTACAACACGCTGAGGCGGTTCGAAAAGGCGCGAGGGCTTTTTGCGGAATAGATTGTTTTCCGCCAGCCCCCTCGCCCGCCTCACTAGTGACTTTTTACAAGTCACTAGCATCCGTATCCGATCAAGGCAGTGCTGTTTGGTGGTTCGCAGCACTGCCCCATTCAGTGTGTGATGGACGCGTCTTAAATTGGCGGCTATGCGCCTAACTTTAGGCGTGAATGTCCTATTGGTCGCCATATAGTCCATCACACATTGGATACGGGATGCGTGTTGCCTCGCCGACCGGATCTTGGCTTCCATCTTTTGTATACGCCGCTCCGCTCTCTCCTGTGGGGAGGCAGTATTCCGCCTCTCACCATGAGTTAAGCGCTGGGCAGCAGCGTACACGGCACAATTTATGTGCCAGATGTCAGCCCCTTCTGGTATCGCTTCACGAAGTTCAGCATCCACTCTGGCTAGGTCTTCTGATCTGGGGGGTTTGATGTAGTGCAACCCCCTTCTGGTGTTGAGGCCCTCTGGTCTTGGTGGAACGTCTAGAACTGCCTCCACAACCGGTTCATTCAGCGGCTCTTCGACCGCCTCATTTACCGGCTGAGGAACAGCTCTCACGTAGCCCCTGCTGCGAAGGTGGGATACATAGTCACGCAGATTTTGTGGCGTGAAGGCGCTGTGCTCTGGGTGTCTTGCACACCACAGAGCGTGCATTCGCGCCATGTATCCCCTTCGCGCGGGCTCACTGCTTTCGTAGCATAGCAGAAGATTATTCCTCAGCTCATCGGTCCACTCGAAGCGTCCATGTAGCTCGCGGTCGTCATTGCCAGGCAATCCGTCCGGTTGGGCCCCACCACCATGCCTGTGACCCCCATCCGAATGGGGTCGATTGTGGGGGCCCTGTCTTCTGTTGCCTGGAACCAGAAGATTTCGGCCTGTCAGGTGGTTAGCCTAACAAGCCCACGGCCGACACCAGAGGGGAAGTTCTCTTTCCCCTCCCGGGTGCGCTAGCGCTGTCGGTCCGGGTTTTGCACCCGCGGCTGGAGTAAGTGGTGTCGCTACTCACCAAAGGCTAGTGAGATTATTATTATTATTATTTATTTTTTTTTTTCGGTTTCCCGTTGCCGGACAGGGCTTCCGTGGCCTCCGACACCACACGGTAGCCGCGCCGGCTAATTAATTACAGCCACTCTCCACGACCTGTGGAGTTAGTGACTGTAAACACCTGAATCATGTGCCCTAAGCAGACGAAGGGACCCCCAAGATAACCGCCTTCTGCATCTGACCTGCCAACCATTCTGCCGAATTCTGACAGGCCGGTATGATCTTTAATTCTGAGAGCAGCGAAGGCTTCATCCCTCCGAGTACGCCGATTATTAGGACGACCATCTTGACCGAGTAGTCTGGGTACAGCACTTGGAGCTCATACCGGAGATCACGATATTTGGTCCGTTTTTCCCCCTCCTTCAAAGCGATGTTTGTCTCAGCAGGTGCTGAGAATTCGATGACAAACATCACTTTGTTCTGATGGTCGAGGAGGACTATGTCAGGCTTGTTGGCTTGAATGAGCCTGACGGTCGGAAACGAGTAGTTCCAATAAATTCGGCACCTCTCGTTCTCGACAACGGACTCAATATCTCCGGGGATGTAAGGCAGCACTGGTGTTTGATCTACCCCGTACGAGTGCCTTAGATGGTAGTATAGCACTCGTAAAGCCGCGTTATGGCGGTGGATGTAGGCCGAAATCGCGTATATCGGGCATGCTGAAAGCAAATGCATCAGCGATTCCGGCGCCTGACGGCAGGTCCTGCAGTTGATATCAGGGACCTCTACACCCATTACGCGGCTTCGGTAGACCAAGGTGTTTACTACACCATCCTGACAGGCCACAATGAATCCCTCGGTCTCCGACTTAAGCCCAGCTGACCTTAAAAAGGCGAATGTCAGCCTAGTCGATAAACCCAGTGTTTCTATGTTCTTATAGAACACACCGTGCATGGGTTTATCGACATGCTGCCTGAACAGATTCTCCTGTTCGGCAGCTTTTATTTGGGCTTTCAGACGATTTGGCTGAAGCTCGGTGACTGACTCTGGATCAGCACCGCGCCGGCCACCTCGTCTGACGTCGAATACGAGACCAAGTTCATCTGCGGCTCTTTTTGCTGCCTTAAACAATCCTGCGCCCACCCCTGCGATTTCGTGATCTCTCACTAATAGCAGGAGTGGATCCGAGCTCCTGAGGATGTTACATGCCATACTCAGCGCTACTCTGCCATGCATACACTCCAGGCCCAAGAGTCCTCGGCCCCCCCGATGACGTGGGAAGTAAACACGAGGAACGGACGATCTAGGATGAATACTCCTATGGATGTTCATCATCTTGCGGGTATGTCTGTCTAGTTGGCGCAGCTCATCTACAGTCCATTTTACTACTCCAAAGGAGTAGAGCAGAACAGGAACGGCAAGCATGTTAGTGGCAGACGCCTTATTCTTCCCCGAAAGTTCGGAGGACCAAATCTTTCGGAGTAGGCGTCTGTACTTGCCGCGGAGAGACTCCTTTATTTGTTTCACATCCTGGATGTGATGTTGTTGCACACCCAGGTATGTGTAGGTCTCCCCGGCATCCAGATGTCTCAGAATGCTTCCGTCTGCGAGCTGCGCATCTTCAGAGAATTCCCCGCATCGCCCTCTCTTGAGGTGGACGACCGCGCACTTGTCCAACCCGAACTCCATACCAATGGCCCGCGTGTACTCCTCGACCACCCTTAGAGCATTTTGAAGTTCACGCTCACCGGAGGCATACAGTTTGAGGTCATCCATATAGAACAGATGGGTGACCTTATGCCTCCGGTTGCTGGGTGGGCCACAGTGGTACCCGCGGGTTTGGCGGAGTTCAACAGATAACGGCAGCAGTGAGATGCAAAAGAGGAGGGGACTCAGAGAATCTCCCTGGAATACTCCTCTTCTGAATGCTACCTGTTCTGTCGTAACCCGCTGTGCACCTGATGTTATGGTGAAGCGGGTCCTCCAGAGTGGCAGCAGTTGTTCTATGCATCTCACTAGTGGCTCTGCTACCGCAAGACATTTGAGCAAATGTAACAATAGTTCATGCGATGTTGTGTCAAATGCCTTACGATAGTCAATCCAGGCCATCGATAGATTCCGCTTGTATTGCACAGAATCCTGTGTAATACAGCGGTCTACCAGCAGGCTGTCTTTACAACCTGCCATGCCCTTCTTGGCGCCACGCTGCTCGTATATCTGCTGGAAGACCGGATCAACCTGCCGTAGTGTCCGAGCGTACAGGATACGTGTAAATATCTTGTAGCCGGAGTTCAGACAGGTGATTGGCCTATAATTCCTTGGGTCGGACAGATCACCCTTTTTGGGAATAAGCACGGTACGTCCCTCGACAAACCAGTCCGGGATTGGCTGCCCCTCATTCAACCACGTGTTGAAAACTCGGGCCAGACGACGGTGAGTGGAAGGAAATTTTTTCCACCACCAGTTGTTTATGCCGTTTGGACCCGGGGCAGCGAAGTTCTTGGTGCCAACAAGAGCTTGCTGGACTTCCTCCGGACTGATTGCCGCGCACACTTCTTCTGGCCCTTCAAAGGTTCTGTGACAGAGAGCCTCGAAGTGTGCTATTGCTGGAGTGTTGCTATCGAACGGACGTGTCGTTTCGTAGATTCCTTTCCAGAAGTTTTCGACATCGGCTACAGTTGGTGGATTATCGACAACACGCTGTGGCTCTTGAAATAGGCGGGAAGGATTCGTACGGAACAAAGCATTTTGCTCCATACTTCGTACCCGCCTATTTAGCTTATTTTTGATAGCCATAAGCGCTCGAATCCTATCTAAACAGTGCTGCTTAATAGTGAGCATCACTGTCAGATTTAGAGTGTGGTGTTGGCGTCTGAGTCCGGCTGCTGTTCGCCGGACTTTAGGCGTAAATGCCTTGCCAGTGGTTACGTATTCTACCACACTCTGGATTCGAGAAGCGTGTTGTCTGGCCAACTGTATTTTGCCTTCGATCTTTTGTACACGCCGCTTAGCCTTTTCGATACCGCTCGAGGCATTGTTTGTCCTCTCGCGGGGAACGAGTTGGCTAGCAGCGTTGTACACGGCAGTGTTGATCTGCCAGATGTCGGCGTCTTCTGGCAATTCCTCATCGATGACAGCGTCCATCCGCGCCAGGTCTTGTGGCTTTAGGGTAGCCCTGCTGTTAAGGCTAACCCTCGTCCTTAAGTCAACATCGGCGAATCTTCTAGGATGTTATTATTATTATTATTATTATTATTATTATTATTATTATTATTATTATTATTATTATTATTATTATTATTATTATTATTATTATTATTATTATTATTATTATTATTATTATTATTATTATTATTATTATTATTATTATTATTATTATTATTAATAATAATATAATCTAATGACAACTACATAACCTCTAACTCACACATGCGCATATAGAAACTGTTAACGCGGGAAGCCTCGCTGTCGCTTCTCTGTGGTGTAAGTTCTCTGACCATATTTTGCATAACTTGTGAATTGACTTTTGAAAACTCGTAAAAGTCATGTGTATTTATCTATTTGACACTTATCTCAACAATTAACACAAATTCGTTTCTATAGCAACGAGAATAACGGGGATCGGAAAAGCTTTTGCCGATCTCTAATGTCACTTTCCGGTCAAGCCCGGGAAAACGTTAATTTCTGCCGGATAATTTCTCCAGAAAAGGTGTACTTTCTGGTCGGCCTAATACGTTGGTAAGTAGTATATAAACAGCCGTTTATTTAGTATATATTAAATTATTTTAATTTAAGTACAACTTAATATGATCGTGCAAAGAACAGTATAAGCATCGTGAACCTTAAGGGTTGTACAGGTTTCCGGCAAAATTGGAAGCTTCGTTATCGCTCAGCCTCCAAATATTGCCTTCTACTGGTCCAAGAAATTTCCGTAAAATTCTGAATAATATACGGACGGTCACTTAGTGAGATGCGCACAATTTCGACAACGAAATTAGAAAGAATATAATGTTTTTATTGCAATATATTTATAGTTCCGTCAACCTCGGACCTAGTAGATAGTACATGAGTAGGTAATTGTGAAAAAATATCTCCATGCTATTTTTTATTTTTGACGTAAGTATTGGCGGAATCACCATGCAATCGTTCGTTTCTTGTATTTGTTCTGTCATTCTTTCTTTGCATCCCCCCCTCCCTCTATTTTATTGGTCTAATGTTGCAGCAAAAGGGTGTCCCGCTCCGATTAAAGAACTTATATCTGAACACATAACAGGCCATCTTTTCACTATATACCTTGTTTGCTCCTAACATAGTCACATTATATGTCCATTAAAATGGATAGATGAACATCACATCCCATAGGCAACAGTGGCGTTGTGTGTGTAGAAAATGTGTAGAATGGTAAATATTTTCATTAAAATGAATTATTGCAATGCCTGCATTACCGGCTTTTTAAAAAAACGTGATGTAGGCATACGATATTACAGTAAGATAATACAGTAAGATAAATATGTATTGAAAGCATATTAAAATTTAATTGGTATTCACTTTATAACTGTAAACTGAACTTCATCATGTGACGACTATGGAACGATCGATTTTCTTCTTTCCTAAACTGCTTTCTGCAAACGGCACAGCACTTTGCACTAAATATATTGTCACTAAACTGTGTAAATATGAATAGAGAATATTATTTAGGTATTAAGCAAATGACAACTTAAAATAAAAAGACTTCTTCACCACATTTTGATCGAAAAACACTTATTAACATTAATGGCGGATACTGTCAAAAGTGTCAAACTGAGATTATGATAATTGAACTGAACCGATCGTGCCCGAATCGGTCGCGAATAGATCGACTAGCCAATCAAGAACTTATGGGAAGAAGTGCCTTAGGGTACGGACATGCCGAAGATGTTGCGCCGTTCTAGAAGTTCAGCTCGCAGTTTCAGCCAATTAATTGCCGCGATGCCGGGTGCACATGCCGAAGAAGTTTATCAATCAGTTCAGTGTTTCGTTCAGTCTCTCGGGGGATTGACCTGCTTTTATTGTATCTCATGTAAATAATTTCTATTTCTGCAGTGTGTTGCCGTTTGTTTGGAATCACCACCATAAAACATGTATTTTAGGTCTGATTTAGGACTTTTTTTAACGTAGATCTCTGAAAAGTGCATTCTTGTGATACATTAAATTTTATAAAACGCAAAAGGTCGACCTACTACGTTTGTTATTGTGGGTGGAAAATTATTAAATGTAATGAAAGTTGCGTGGCAATAATTATTATTATTGCAATCCGAAATTAGAATAATTAAAACTTAATACAAATTGACAATTAAAGAGGATTTTCATTGGAAATTTCAGCATTTTTATTTCCTTCGGGAAAAATCCAAACATAGGTATTATTTTCACGAAATTTGGAACAAACCCATTTGATAGGTTGCCAAATCCAGCGGAGTACTCAGATTTGAAATAAAAAAATCGCTAATGAGATTTCATTATTTTCCAACCACAAAAACAAAAGCAGTAGGTCGGCTTTCTTTCTATGTTTTATAAAATGTGATATATCACAAGAATGCACTTTTCAGAGATCTATGTTAAAAAAATGATCTAAATCTAACCTAAAATAAACTTTTTATGTGGATGGTTCAAAGCAAAATGGAACACACTGTATAATCGCTTATCTATTATATCATTTACCCCCGTTAAAGGGGGATCCAACTTACTGGAGCTAACATTGTCGGCATGCTTTGAACTCATTCGTAAAATTGAGATGGTCTGTTGAAATTCCAGCAATATTTAAAGCGTACCAACAAGGTTGGCTTCAGCAAGTAGGATCGTTTGTAGACCCCCTATTAAGGACTGGCGAAAAAACAGCCATAAAATCGAGTTGGGATAATAAGCACAAAAAATTGTTGTTTGTTTAAGGAAAGAAAAACATAAGTTTTTGTACTGCCGCACAGTGACACGAATCGTGATTTTTTCGTCCAAAATTATCTAGAGCACTTGTTTCGCAACCGATTGATATCTGTATTGCCGTAATCATTCCGGGTAACGTTTTCGTAAAAGATACTTTGTCGTAGGGCAGACCACGCCCACAACCGTGTTAAAGTAAATTATATGCGGCCACAGTGCTGTCCCGCAAACGGCCAAAAACCACCTCCAAATGGTCAAACGCGTATTAAAATTGTTTGAGGGACTCTAACTTGGTGATCCCCCGTTTTCTAGAATGGTGAACACCGTGGTGATGGTGGAATTGCTCCACGGGGTGACCCACCCCCGTAGATGTCCATATTAACCCTTCAAAGGAGTGAGAGTGCATTCTCCGCCCCCCCCTTTTGAGGATGCTACACAGGAAAAAACATAATGAAAATTCGAAGATGAGGTATTTCTTTGCCATTGAGGGGGTGAACGGGTGTCAAGCACTCGATTCGTGGTCCTCTCCGTGTTCTTCATGCTCGAAAATGGGAGGGAAAACTTTTTGTCCAGTGGTATGATGAGAACGCTCTTGGAGGATAGTTATTGGCCGTTGATCTGGTGGACGGGTGTCAGGCATGCGCTCCAGGGTCCTCTCCATGATTGGCAAGATCGAAAACGGCTGATCAATAAGTTAGATTCCGCGAAACATTATTTGGGGGTGGTTTTTGGCCGTTTGGGGGTGGGTTACCCCATGGAGAAATTCTGCCACCACCACAGTGTTCAGCATCCTCAAAAACGAGAGATGTTCAAGTAAGAGTGCCTCAAACAATTATAATAAGCGTTTGACCCCGTTTGGGGGTGGTATTTGGCCGTTTGCGGGGGTGGGTCACCCCAACGAGAAATTCTACCACCACCACGGTGTTCAGCATCCTCTAAAATGGGGGAGAGAACTAATCTAATTAAATCAGACAATAGTCGGGTTTTTCGTGTTATTTTCCGACTCACATAATCCACTGTAGGCAATAGATCCTCATGTACGTTTTATTAAAAACTCTGTATGTAGATATATTTTCAGTTAACCAATAGGGGCTAGCCATAGGCGTGCTGTACGCTGTGACAAGGAATATTTTACAAAAATTCTTCCGCCGTCGTTATATCTACGTCGGTACTATACTTTACCTGTTGATTCAAATTTTCTTCCAAAAACATTTTGAAAATTTTTATTGTTCAAATAGGCTTAGTAATGTCATGAAACGTCAAAATTTTAAGTTTGAGCGAAAAAAAAATTCTGTCTCTCTGTAACTTTTTTGTGCGCACGATTACTCTGAAACCGTTTAAGATATCGACTTGAAATTTGGTACACATATGTATTTTAACGTGATCTGGAATTAGATTATATTTTCATCTTATTCCGTTGAATAAGGGAGTATGGAGCATGGACTGAATGGGTCAAAGTGGGTAAATAGATAAAGCAAGCAGATATGAGTTCATAAAATTGGTATTGGTATTTAGTAGTAATATTTAGTATGAGTATTTATACAAAAGACTCTGCAAAAGTTCTCAAAACTTTTTTTGCCATTAGCCACCCTCATTACCACCCCCACACCGTTATTAAAGGGGGTGAAAAAAATTGTGATTTAGTGTGTGTACAAGAACCAAAAACCTCGAAATATTTTTTTACTTCATCCACCCCCACTACCACCCCCTATCACCCACTGCCGATGTGGGATACCGTTTTATGAGTTTTTGGGGTAGACGATTTTAAATACTATATTATTAAAGTTCCATAAATAATTATTTCCACATCCAAAATGTTTTCGTTGTGAGAGACTTGGATGGAAAATCGGGATGTGGAAGTAATGATTCCTTGGGCTGCGGTTTTTCCACTCCCTACTCAAAACATGCCGGTTGTGGTGCTGTTTATGGCGTTTGTCCCACAACGCTTTTCCACAAAATAAAAATAAAAAGATACCCAATATATCGTACACACATTCCTACATGATGGTTATATACTGCACGGCGAATCTAGACAAACGTAGTGTGTACTGGCTAAACCTCAACCCGTCACAATTCTTCAAAATTAATCCGCATGTGTACCGTCACTGGTGGGAACTGTCGTTGAAATTAAAATACGGCACACGGCACGCACGTATTCAATGTCGGAAAAGCCATTGCTACTTTGTCAATTTAATAGCTATTTTAATTATAAACCAATAATTATAGTTGTTAAATATCCCACTGTCCCTACTTCTGGTGTAAGTATATAATAGTCATGGGTAAAAAAATTATTCATAGAAATATTTACTAAAATCATGTAACATATAAAATAAACATATAAAAATGATTTTAAGATAAGAGCTTGTATATATTTTAATTATAAAGCAATAACTAAGGTTGTTAGCTATAACTTAAAAAATAATCCATAGAAATATTTATTCAAAATCTGGTAAATATTCGCGACCCGCGAAGCCTACCTGTCTACTACCATGTAAAAACAAACTATTTTGTTTCGAGGTGAACATGCTGGTAGACTTCGGAAGTAAACTACTCTGGTAGCAGCCTCGGTATGTGCGGTCATATTTAAATGTACAGGTTTGTTTCACAAATTGATGACTCCGATGCATGGACTGAATTTATGGGCTGAACTTCTAGCTGCGAGGCAACTTCGGGATTTCCGCACCTCACACCAAATATATAAAATTATGAATGGCCAGCTACCACGATGACTTCCATGTAAACTGCTAGAATTAACTGCTGCAAGCATCCTCGGCATGTGCGGTCCCATTTAAATATACAGGTTTATTCTACAAATTGATGGCGGCTCTCGTAGTGAACTACATACTGAACTACTAAGCATCTTCGGCATGTCCGTACCCTTGGATTGTAACTATCTCAGCAACATATAAATCAGTACAATTATGTATCTAGATATAAGTTCTTTAATCGGAGGTGTCCCGTCAATTGGACGCGGTGAATTGGACGAGCGACAATTGGATGCGGTAAAATTGGACGTGTAACATTGGACGCGTTTATTAAAAATAATCATAATGCATAGCCTTGTCATGATTACAAACCGTGGTTGCTGATTATGAGAACAGAAGCATTTTTGACTACTTGCGAGGAAATGATCAACTGCAAGTGTAAATAAATTGTATTATATAATTTTTATGTTATTATATTTTTATAATTTTTGGGATGATTATTTTCTATGTTAACAATATTTTTAACCTATTTTTCATGGTGAGTCTGTTTGTATGTTGTATTTGTAATTATTATTATTATTTAGGTTGGGTTAGGTTAGGTTAGAGTCCAGTGTTACACACCCAATTTTACCACGTTCAATTGTCGCCGCGTCTAATTCACCGCGTCCAATTGGCGTAGATCGCAGCAAAAGTTGTAGCGATGCACTAGTTCTTTGTTTGTGCTGCTGGCAAGCTTTCTTCCATTCTACTTTTGATGGTCTAAATATAGTGACATCACACGGTTCTAGGATGCGCGTAGAATTGGTATGAAGACAACATAACATAATTTGTTTCTCTGTACAAAAGTCCTAGAACTCGATACTGTAATGGCTTTTGTGCCTGACAATGAATAAAATGATTGGAAATGTCATTTTATTTTCAACAAGCCAGTTGTAAAATACGTTAGCGATGTATTAAAAAAAAGTTGCTCCGGTCATCCAGCCAGAATCTGATCTTTGAATTCCCCAGTCATCTTTTGGAATTCTTTTTTTATGGGCATATATTTCCATGGAGCTGCAATGCTTGATGCGCTGTAGTTTTACAACATAGTAATTGATTCTTTTTCGTTACCGAATGAAGCATATAAGTTTTTGAAATTGTTACAATACTACCATTAATTTTACGTAAGTTCTCACCCCAGTTTCGTCGGCACTGTAAATTTGAGCACGTTGTATTCTCTCAAAAATTCTTCCAATTCAAGAAACCATCCCCTAATTGCGGTTTTAGTTTCGTCCGCATGCGAGTTGGAAATTATTTCAGTATTTCGTTTTACAATGTTCGAGTGTCTTTGTAAAAATAACGTGAGGCATTTCTCGCCAAGTTTGTTATCTTTGAATGGATTTGGACGACTGGTTTCCGTCAAAATATTTAGTGTAGTTTCTGTTCACTCATGAGCACACTTAATTGATTTCAAAACATCTCCAGACTTATCTTTGAATAAGTTAATAGTTTTTGAGTGTTTTATGATTTTTGACTAGTATTTTCCTGCGCCATATTTTAGGAACAACCGTACATATCTGGATAACACTTGGTACAATTAGTATACTCTTAGTACAATTAAAAGCATTATTATTTGGAAAAACAAATCAGGACTGATCTCAATGTTTGTATTGTTGCTCTTAGTTGCTTGCCGTTGACATCGCCATTCATATATTTTTTGGTGAAACGTTAGTAAATGTTTAAAACATTCAGCGGCTAAATGTGTAAAATAATGTGTAAAATGTATCAAAATATTTGACGGCTACTCTTACGGCTACGCTTACTCTATGGCTACTCCGTAATTTTTCGAAATAATTATTAATTGGTAAAATTTTTAATATCTAGTACAAATAATAAAGTCAACTAGCAAACGTTGTTATTTTATTAATTCCACTTAAATACCTACAGAAGAAATTATTATCTGATTTTTTTTCACATGTATCATTTCTGAGCTCTTTTAAGTTTAAGTATCGAGAGCTCTATTATCGGGTTATTTTTTACAACATAATTATTTACATTTCTGTTTAAATTGTTTGTCTAATTAAGTGTACAATTCTGTTGGTTTCTTAACAATTTTTGTAGTGATAAATCTGATACGTGTAACAATGATTTAAGTTCTTAGACAGCTACCACAACCAATCAGTAGGGAAACTAAAATAAAATAACTCGTCAAATAACGGTTTTCATCAGACTAAGTCGAATTATAACTGCAACAAACAAAAACATATTAAATTCCAAGCTGTTGCATTCCTTTTGTTTGGAGTACGTCATCAAGATGGTCTTCCACTATCTATTTATCTTCGAATAACTCAATAACTATTTAACTGAGATGTTATTTATAAACTTATTAAATGTCCAACAAAAGTGATCAGGGATTATAAATATTGAAATATTTTCAAAAATAGATGTTTTTCCCGTAAAATTTTTCTTTCATATAACAAACGAAATATCAGCTTTAGAGAACCATAATCTACTAAGAAATGTTTGCTGTATTTTTCAGCTTGCGAAAAAATCAAGAACCATTCTATCTGACGAAAATTAATAAGGATACGTCGGTTTTTTTGAGCGTAGTACCAATGCGTACTCTGGTCATACAAAGAAGTCAAGATGACCAATATTATTTCAAGCTTTTGCAGGATTTGGGGCGCTCTCCTGAGTTAAGTGACGTAATCTACTAGACAATTCTTGCTGCATCTTTCAGCTCACTAGGGCCGGGTTAGGTCAGTTTGACCAGGAATCAAACACTATCTCCAGGATAAAGTGTTTATTTTGGTCCAGTTTAAAAGTAACCTAGGATTAAAGTCAGAGTTAATTTAGTTCGAGCTTCAAACTGGAGGTTACGCCTGTTATACACAGGTTAACCTAAAAAATTATATGTTTCTTGTGGATAGTAGCGTTTTTGCTTAAATTCTGAACAATGGAAGCTTTCTACAAAATAAACGATAATAATGACGATATCTTGGAATTTTTGTTATACAAAAGGTGGCTCTACATATTTAGGTAACGGAATAATCCCTTTGAAGATTATGACAATGTGGACTTTTTCATTACGTTTAGGATAAGGAAGCATAGAATAATATTTATTTATTATTGGAACAAATCGAGGCATTGACGGAGTTTCCAAACGACAGGTGAAAATGTTTTCTAGTGTAGCTGAAAAGCAAATATTGAAATATATTTTATTGTATTGTATATTGTATAAGTCACTCAGATTATAATCAATCACTTGTAACATCTTATCCAACTGATATTCTTTTATTAACTTCTAGAGATTTCATAAATATCAGCAAATCTTAATTTTGGGCCAAAAGGCTTTTTTGTCCCTTAAAGATAATGCATTAGTTTTTTTTTATTCTTGCATTGATAAATCGGCCCAAAAAAATATCGTTTCAGTATCTGAGAGAACTAACTTGACAGCTGTTTATGCGATTTGAGTGACGCAGGCATCTTTCTACTTAGGAGGCCTTATTAAATATATTTTAACTTTTTTTTTATTTTACTTATTTATTTATTTATTTACTTATTTATTAAAAAGATCATGTTAAGACACAAATTTTACATTCGTCAACAACAGAGGCATTACCTAATATTTATATGTAACATTATTGGTTAGAAATACACAAATTGTGATTAAAACTGTAAATATAAAATATACTAACAATACTAAACACATAGAACAAATTACAGTTTAAAAATCTACAGCCATAAAGCATATAAAGTAAAATAAGTGCATTAATCAACGTGAAAATCATCATTTAGCATTTTATTCGAAGAATAGAATGACCTTTTGGTAAAGTATGTTTTTATTCTTTCTTTGTATTGATTAGCTGGTAAGTATCTAATATGGTTTGGAAGTTTATTGTATAGTTTGTAGAGAATTTGGTTTTGTTTACTCCATGAGTTAAGTGACGTAAATCTATTTCAGTCATTGTATTATTTCTCGTATCGTGGTGGTGAAATATCATTATGATAGTTGAATAGATGAGTATTAGTAAACATTTTAGCGCATACACACAAGAGAGTGTGGGAATTTTTAATTCTATAAATTGTTCTATATCTACACGATACCCGATCCTGTGATATAGTCCATACGAAACTTGCAAAAAAAGTCTAAAATCCCAAAAGTGCAAGGGTAGCGACAAAATATGTCTACCCCCTCGTTTTCGAGGACGGCCAACACGATGGTGATACTCGCGTTCGAACTACCCTTAAAGGCAAAAAACCACCCCTTTTCTTCCATTTTTTGTTGTTAGACATGCGAGGACTTGTTGGATTGGTTTTTTTTTGAGGAAACTCGATATTTCTTGTAAAATTTCGGAATCAGACATCCTAACGACCTCCGGGGGTTGAAACTGTAGAAGAACGCACTACCGGGCGTCAAAATGACGCGACACCAATTTATTTCTCAGGGGGCGCCAGTCGCGTATTACCCCGTTCTTCTACCTCCCAGGCGGGTTCGAGATAAGATGACTTCGGTAGCCGAAAAGCGGGACCAAGGCTGCACTACCACAGATCGGAAACTACGCTCTCTCTGGACCCGAATTCCCTCGTTAGGGGTTTAGGCACCTCTTAATTTCCTGAATTTTTGCATAAAAAAATCCCAACCGAAGAATTTCTCTGCGGAGGGATTAGTTTTGGTACGCGAAAATCGCGTTTTGGTCCATTAATAACGGAATATATTTCTCAAAAAACGCATAAAAAAATCCCTATCGAACCTCCGCAAAACAACCAGAAGGTCGAACGTTAATGCGAATTAACTCGACACATCCGGTTTTCTATACGAAAGTTCCAGGGATTATAGACCGTCAACAGGCCTCAAGATCAATTAAGAAATATTAGTTCAAAGAATCCGTTTATTTAACAGAATTGGTTATACAAAATTCTCAAGAAAGAATCGTGCCTTCCCCAATCAAGGTAGTGACTTTCAGACCATACAAGCGAGAGCGCTCGCGCTAACGATCGATTAGGTAGAAAAGATTCATACGTACCTTCTCAGAATCAAAATGCGAGCTTTTAGAATCATTTCAGACTCTGGGTAAATGAATAATTAAGGCTGACTGAAATTAACTTAAAAAAGTTTTACTAAATGAATTTAGTTTCGCTAGAGACTACCTAGCTTTAAAGTTCTTGTATCGTGGAGATTCACGTACTCAAACACATTCAGAGGACTTATTACTGCATAAGTTGAGTGGCGTTCGATCAGTCCACGACTTACTAACCCTTATCACAGTCGATTAATAATATCGATTTGGCAGCGTCTCACCTTCGAGCGACTATTAGGCAAAATTGAATTTTTGGATTTTTATGCACAAGGCGTTTTCCTCTATAACTTTGTCATTTGAAAAGCCCCGTTATTGGCTTTTCTACCATCGCTTTGTCTGGACTACTCAACGCGCTCGATCAAATTGCGAGCCGCTGGGTCAATCCAAACTCTTTCCATGCGAGAAACCGGCCTTGTACATGTGCATTGATTTTTATCAATTTTTGCTTATCGGCACTACGCCGGCTTTGACAAAATCTTCTATTTTGCCTTTTGGATGCAGTGCATCGTTAAAATTTTATGCTCATACTTTAGAATTGGGCTTTCAATGATCGTACCTCAAAGGTCAATGTCTTTGGTTGAGGAATAAAAAAATAAAAAATAATTTAAAGTATATTTTCGTGGTACTTTTTAAACTGACTTCGTGGTACTTTTGAAAAATCCAGTTTAAGACCAATTTTAGCGTACTTTTGAAAAATCGATTTTCGAGCCAAATTTCAAGGTACTTTTGAAAAACTAATCTGCGGGTGAAATTTTGGCGTACTTTTGAAAAATCGATTTTCAAGCCAAATTTCAAGGTACTTTTGAAAAGTTAATCCGCGGGTGAAATTTTGGCGTACTTTTGAAAAATTGATTTTCAAGCCAAATTTCAAGGTACTTTTGAAAAGTTAATCTGCGGGTGAAATTTTGGCGTACTTTTGAAAAATCGATCTTCAAGCCAAATTTCAACGCAGTTTTGAAAAATTAGCCTGCAAGTGAAACTTTGGCGTACTTTCGATAAATCGATTCTTGGGCCAAATTTTGACGCCCTTCCAAAAATATTATTTTTCAAAGTCCAATTTATGGTACCTTTGAAAAAGTTTATTATTCATAAATCTTTGTCATTATATACTTCTACTCTGATATTCTGAACCAAAAACATTTTTCCTAAGTGAAAATTCGGTGTTCCTTCGAATTTTCGCCTGGTCATTTCCAACGCCTTATAGAACCCAAAACGGTCCTTGTGGACTGATCTGCGCCTCTGCAGACTCCCGAAAATGTCTTTAAATGAAATTTTTTTGCCTAAGTCGAATTTTGATTATGTCTTCAACTTAGGACGATTTTGGAGAGTTCTACAACACTCCCCTCCTTTGGTTGAATCTTTTCTACTCATCGATTGCCTTTAATTTCCATATTCACTTGTATGTCTGTATGCCTTCATTTGACGGTCTGACCTATGGTACAGATGTTTTTAAAAATAACGGCCTTAATTGGGGCAGACGGCTGATTCGCCTATCTAACTTAAAATAAATACATTTTTTAAACAATACGACAAGTTGATACAACATTTTTATCAACTTAATTACACCCGCGTCGAGGTGCGAAGCGAAGCGAAGCGTAGCACAATTTTGATTAGCGTCCACTCTCACTAACTCGTTGCACTCGCTTTTTTGCCTTGGTCTCGCTCTTGCTTAACTTCGGTCCTTTCTAGAAGAGGCTGTCTATATCTCCATGCCGCAGCTTGGACGGTCCTCGCCTTTGAGTTCCAGACTTCACCATGCCGCGCCCTTGCGACAGGCTGGGTCATCTTTCCATTTTTGCACATGGAAAATGCAGTTCTGCAACTAGATTGACTTTTTAGCAAGTCGTCGACTGGAACGCGTCGACTAACAAACACAATGTGTTGTTTTTAATGAAATATTTTTCTAACATGAATTTTGTTAACTTATAATGGTTAGAAATTGGTTCTTCGTAAGGTAGATTGAATCGGCTTACGATACTCGTGCGGTCATCACTACTTTGTGAAAAAAAGTATAAAAAAAAAAATTGAAGCGTCTTCTTGAGCGAAGAACGGCTTCTGAAACTCGTCTCGTAGTTTCTCCTTCGTAAGGTAGATTAAATCGGCTTACGATACTCGTGCGGTCATCACGACTTGTGAAAAAAGTATAAAAAAAAATTGAAGCGTCTTCTTGAGCGAAGGACGGCTTCTGAAACTCGTAGTTTCCATTTGGGGTATACGTTAATTTTGTTGACTTAAAATGATTAAAATTGAAGTTGTCTTCTTGCATAAGAAAAACAGCTTCCGAAACTCGTACTGATTCGTACTTATGCCTACGTCCATTACTCGAACTTGGCGGCTCTCGCTCTTGAGAAGCTAGGCTTACCGGATCGCGCTCTTGCGTCGGGTTCGCCGTCTTTCCATGTCTGCTCATGGAGTAGACTTTAAATTTTCGATTTGACCGCATATAGGTCAAAACCGCCACTTAGAATTTTGAGAAAAAATATAAAAAAAAAGCGAAAACGGCTATTAGCCGTGGTCGACCTCAGAAATATCTAGAGGTGACTCTTCTATATCTGGCTCATCTCGAGCATCTTCGGGATCTCGACTTATTACATCCGGCTCATCTTGAGCACTTGCGGGAACATTGATTTGAACTAGTGTGGTATCGCTACGTCGCTCTGACCTGGGCGCGATCTCATTGTCTGATGAGGAAGCGTCGTCACTAAGATGAGTTTCATCCGGACTATCTTCTGATTCTTCAGACAATTCCAATTCAACATCGGGGTCTCCCTTAGGTGCCGGCCTGATGGCATCGACATGTAACCTCGTCGAAGTTACCCCCTTGTGAATGAGGTAAACTTCATTAGACAATCTCTTTAAAACCTTGTGTGGCCCACTCCACGATGGTGTGAAGGTATGATCCTTCCTGATCCTTTTAGTCATTACCATATCTCCCACTTTATATACGATCGGCGTTACCGCCACTTTGGGCGCGTAACGCCATTGGTAATTTGTTTGATTTTTACGAATCTCCTTGACTCTTTCAAGGCGGGGAACGTCCGCTTGATTACGACGCTCTTGTCTATAAGCGAACATATTCCAATCACCAATCTGTGGTAATTCATAGCCGAGTACTACGAAACTGGGCGTATGCCCCGTAGCGGCGTTTTTTCTTGTTCTCAAGATATATGCCATCTGACTAACATGTCGATCCCACTCGTCGTTGGGTGAACCATATAATAAGGTTTTTAAGATCTTCTTAGCTTCTTGCACCCTCCTTTCTATTGGATTGGCCTGTTGGTGGTAAGCTGCTGTGAAGAATCTTTCAATATTGTTACGTGTACAGAACGTATCGTAAAAGCCGGAATTGAAGTGGCCTCCCTGGTCGGAAATGATGACCCTCGGAACGCCATATCTCGCCACTAGTTCCTCTTCGATAAATTGTGCTATTGTTTTTCCACTGACTTGGGTGAACGCCTTGGCTTCGACCCACTTACTAAATACATCCTCTACCATTAATATATATCGGTTATCTGCATCTTTGGTTCGCTGAAGTGGTCCGATTACATCGACGCTTAAAACTTCGAACGGATGCGATGGAGCATGGCTTCTGAGAGGAGCCTTCGGTTGTGACTGTCTGCTTTTTACGGAATTACAAATAATGCACTCATTTAAATATTTGTTAACTAGTCTCGACAAATTATTAAAATAATAGCGGCCCGAGATGATTCTAACAGTTTCATCGCGGCCGGGGTGACCTACTTCCGGTCGGTCGTGAAAATGAGATATTACTCTCATGACCATACGTTTTGGTACGTATAATTTTTCTTTAACATTTTCGCCTCTTGTCCAAAGTGTGCCGCCTATCACTTGTCTTGTATTGACGAATTTCACCTCTGCCTCGGTTTTATCTGCTTGTCGCACTAGAGTATTCCATCGTTCAATTTGGTCTTGGATATCTCTGGAGTGCGTTTGCGCTTCTCTGACCTGATCGTTTAATTCCAATGTGGTAATTACTGATATTCGTTCCTTGTACGAGAATTTTGGTGGGTACATTCTCTCCTCTTCGTCGTCTGCTTCGACGTTTGGGCCTTGAGGATTCCTGCTAAGATAGTCAGCCAATATATTTTCCTTGCCGGGACAATGTTCTATGGTGAAGCTGTATTCCTGAAGTAATAATGACCAACGAGTAAATTTCGTTTTCTCGTCCTTATGCTTATTTAACCATAGTAAAGCTCGATTGTCGGTTTTGACTATAAATGGACGGTCTGCCAAATATATTTTGTATTTCCTTATATAATTAACGACGCTCAAACATTCCAATTCATTAATATGGTATTTTCTCTCCGTCGGAGATAACGTATTACTAGCATAAGAGACGATGTGCTTCTGGTCATTATCCCCCAATTGATATAATACTGCAGATAATCCTATTAAGGATGCGTCCGTCTGCAGTATGAACATTTTATTGAAATCTGGCCGGTGCAGTCCTAGAGGTTTATTCAATACTTCTTTTAGTAAAATAAAAGCTTCTTGGGCTTCCGGATTCCACTTGAAGCGCCAGTCTTTCGAGAGTAGTCGGGTCAAGGGCTTTGTAATTATTGCAACATTAGGGATATATTCACGTACCCAATTACATAGACCAAGGAAACTCTGAAGCTGGCGCCTTGTCGTAGGGGCCGGATAATTTTGTATCTGTAATATGTGTTTTTCTAATGGTTGAGTGGTGTTGGCATTTATTTGATGCCCGAGATAGGTTATGCTTGACGTGGCTACCACACATTTTTCCGGTGACACCTTTAAATTATGCAAACGCAGGCGTTCAAAGACGGCTCTCAGATGGTTTACATGCTGTTCTATATTTTCGCTGTAGATGATAATATCATCGAGATATACTTTGCAGAAATGATGCAAGTAGCCGGTCAATACGTCTCTTGCCATAAATTTTTGGAATGTACATGGAGCGGTCTTCAATCCGAAAGGCATCACGTTAAATCGGTAAGATGCTCCATCTAATGTTGTAAACGTAGAATAGTTTTTTGACGACTCCTCAAGAGGGATTTGCCAATATCCGCTCTTGAGGTCCAACACCGTAAATATGTTGGCGTTTCCTAGATCCTTTATACTCTCGTATATCTTTGGTAAGACGGATGCTTCGTCTTCCGTTACTTCATTTAAGTGACGATAATCAATGCAGAAGCGAGGCTTCTTGCCGGGCCTTTCAATTATAATGGGAGGCGAACTGTACTGAGCGGTACTCGGTTCTATGACCCCGGCTTTCAGCATCTCTTCAATTTGATCGTACATAACTTTTTTCTTAGAAGGAGACATGGGGTAGGGTTTAATATTGAACGGGCGGTCGTCTTTAACTTTTATTTTATGTTTCGTTGTCACCGTGGTAGCTTGGGTAGGCACCGCGGTGAACAATTCAGCGAATTCCTCGAATAGAGGTTTTAAATTATCGTTTCCGATGATCAGTTCTTCGGGAAGCCGGCATTGCTTCCTTGCTTGATGTGCTGCTTGATTCCAGAAGACGGTTATTCGCTCTTCAGTGCCGACGTAGACACATTTACGTTGATAATCGAATACGACATTGTGAGCATATAAAAACGGGGCTCCCAGAATGAGCTCTTCATTTAAATTTTGAATGACCTGAAACGTGGTCTGAAAGGGTACATCTAGTACATTAACGTTTATGGTCGTAGTCCCGAGGGATTCTACTAAACCATCGCCACAAGCCATAACAAAAGTTTGGGGAGCTGTAAGTTGATCAATGTCGTTCAAAAATTTCGGTTGGATAATATTCCTTGTCGAACCTGTATCCAATAAAGCGTTAACCGCTCGATTATTAATTATAATCTTAATGCGAGGCAGAGGGAAAGCGTCGTTGGTTTGATTGATAGATTCTAATGTAGTGAATCGGTGGGGAGATAGGTTGACTTCTTGATCCTTAAACAGGTAATTAAGGTCAGGAAGGTCATCGAAGTTTTTTAATTTAAACTTCTTGCTTCGGAGCTTCCTCGAGGGTCGCTTCGAGCCTGCTGGGGCCTGGTAGGCGGGGCTGGTACAGTTCGGCCTGGGCCATCGCCTCTGACCCCCGCTTGGTTTCCCGTATTCATATTACGATAGGGATTGTTTGGGCATTCCGCATGAAAATGCCACTGCTCTGTTGGGCAATATCTGCAAGGGCGATACGGGACTCGGGAGTTCCTTACGTCTCCAGTACCCCTTCTCGGTATATCCCCTCTAGGCAGCGAGGAAATATTATTTGCAAAATGCACCCTTGGTGCTGGCGGATTATCTCTTCTTTGAGATCCATTGAATGGTGTCCTAGATGCACCAAAGGAACTGGAGGACGGCTTCGCTAATGCGGAGGGCTCCGTTCTCCAGTTACTGCTCGATTGCTGATTCCCTTGAGCTGAAGCGGTAGAGGTGGACGCTTCTCGGTCTTTGCTTTTCTTTGCATTTTGCAGAATCTCGAATTCTTTATTCTCATCCATGATTTTGGCCATTTGTTCGGTCATCGTCACTAGTGTATTTGTATCTAGTATGACGGCACTCTTTAGGAGCATTTTCATATCAGGTCTCAACTGATTGAAGATGGTAGCCGCCTTCATCGCCTCCGGCTTAAACGGATCGATCCTCTTGAAGAGGCATACCTTCCTTGAAATAAATACTGACGTATTTTCCTCGGCATCTTGTTTCTTGCCATATAAATTAGCTACTGCTTCGGTGAGTACTTCACCTGAATCATAACGGCTTCTGAACCGCTCGAGGAATAGAGGATACGTGGTAATTAGGGTTCGATATTGTTCGAACCATTTCTTAGCATCATCTTTGAGCTGTTCTGATATTTTATATAGTCGGTCGTTATCCTGCGTAATTCGTACTCGGACGAAAAATTCCTCCATTTGATAAATGAAGGTTTCAGGGTCTTCGTGTTCGAAGCCATGAAATTCCGCATTTGGATGCTTCGACCGATACTTATGCTCGTGCGTGGCTTCGCTTAGAGCTTTGGCAAGACCTGCTGCCATTTGGGCGAACACTTGTTCTGAGGAGGGCTGTATGACTCCTTCAGTGGTACTCGGGCCAACCCCCGAACTACCCAGTACATCCTCCGCGCACGGCCTCTCTAACCCTCTAGAGACGTTGTCCATCACAGATGTCGGCTCGTCGTAAAACTGGAAAGGCGTTGATTCATCCATATCCTTTCCAGAAAGCCCTGCTGACTAACAACGCCCCACGTTGGGCGCCATGTAGAAGAACGCACTACCGGGCGTCAAAATGACGCGACACCAATTTATTTCTCAGGGGGCGCCAGTCGCGTATTACCCCGTTCTTCTACCTCCCAGGCGGGTTCGAGATAAGATGACTTCGGTAGCCGAAAAGCGGGACCAAGGCTGCACTACCACAGATCGGAAACTACGCTCTCTCTGGACCCGAATTCCCTCGTTAGGGGTTTAGGCACCTCTTAATTTCCTGAATTTTTGCATAAAAAAATCCCAACCGAAGAATTTCTCTGCGGAGGGATTAGTTTTGGTACGCGAAAATCGCGTTTTGGTCCATTAATAACGGAATATATTTCTCAAAAAACGCATAAAAAAATCCCTATCGAACCTCCGCAAAACAACCAGAAGGTCGAACGTTAATGCGAATTAACTCGACACATCCGGTTTTCTATACGAAAGTTCCAGGGATTATAGACCGTCAACAGGCCTCAAGATCAATTAAGAAATATTAGTTCAAAGAATCCGTTTATTTAACAGAATTGGTTATACAAAATTCTCAAGAAAGAATCGTGCCTTCCCCAATCAAGGTAGTGACTTTCAGACCATACAAGCGAGAGCGCTCGCGCTAACGATCGATTAGGTAGAAAAGATTCATACGTACCTTCTCAGAATCAAAATGCGAGCTTTTAGAATCATTTCAGACTCTGGGTAAATGAATAATTAAGGCTGACTGAAATTAACTTAAAAAAGTTTTACTAAATGAATTTAGTTTCGCTAGAGACTACCTAGCTTTAAAGTTCTTGTATCGTGGAGATTCACGTACTCAAACACATTCAGAGGACTTATTACTGCATAAGTTGAGTGGCGTTCGATCAGTCCACGACTTACTAACCCTTATCACAGTCGATTAATAATATCGATTTGGCAGCGTCTCACCTTCGAGCGACTATTAGGCAAAATTGAATTTTTGGATTTTTATGCACAAGGCGTTTTCCTCTATAACTTTGTCATTTGAAAAGCCCCGTTATTGGCTTTTCTACCATCGCTTTGTCTGGACTACTCAACGCGCTCGATCAAATTGCGAGCCGCTGGGTCAATCCAAACTCTTTCCATGCGAGAAACCGGCCTTGTACATGTGCATTGATTTTTATCAATTTTTGCTTATCGGCACTACGCCGGCTTTGACAAAATCTTCTATTTTGCCTTTTGGATGCAGTGCATCGTTAAAATTTTATGCTCATACTTTAGAATTGGGCTTTCAATGATCGTACCTCAAAGGTCAATGTCTTTGGTTGAGGAATAAAAAAATAAAAAATAATTTAAAGTATATTTTCGTGGTACTTTTTAAACTGACTTCGTGGTACTTTTGAAAAATCCAGTTTAAGACCAATTTTAGCGTACTTTTGAAAAATCGATTTTCGAGCCAAATTTCAAGGTACTTTTGAAAAACTAATCTGCGGGTGAAATTTTGGCGTACTTTTGAAAAATCGATTTTCAAGCCAAATTTCAAGGTACTTTTGAAAAGTTAATCCGCGGGTGAAATTTTGGCGTACTTTTGAAAAATTGATTTTCAAGCCAAATTTCAAGGTACTTTTGAAAAGTTAATCTGCGGGTGAAATTTTGGCGTACTTTTGAAAAATCGATCTTCAAGCCAAATTTCAACGCAGTTTTGAAAAATTAGCCTGCAAGTGAAACTTTGGCGTACTTTCGATAAATCGATTCTTGGGCCAAATTTTGACGCCCTTCCAAAAATATTATTTTTCAAAGTCCAATTTATGGTACCTTTGAAAAAGTTTATTATTCATAAATCTTTGTCATTATATACTTCTACTCTGATATTCTGAACCAAAAACATTTTTCCTAAGTGAAAATTCGGTGTTCCTTCGAATTTTCGCCTGGTCATTTCCAACGCCTTATAGAACCCAAAACGGTCCTTGTGGACTGATCTGCGCCTCTGCAGACTCCCGAAAATGTCTTTAAATGAAATTTTTTTGCCTAAGTCGAATTTTGATTATGTCTTCAACTTAGGACGATTTTGGAGAGTTCTACAACAAAACCACCTCCTCCTTGGAACATGCAAAAAAACCATCCAACTGTGCCAAAAATAATTTTCTACACGTTTTCAAGGGCGGGGAACACGATGCTGATATTATTTAGCTTCCCATCCCTAACCAACTACCGGGGTAGTTGGTTAGTGGTGGCTAAATGATATCAGCATCGTGTTCCCCGTCCTTAAAAACGAGCAATAAATAACTTTCGGCACATTTGGATGTTTTTTGCATGTTCCGGTATTGAGGGAGGTGGTGGTTTCAACCCCCGGGGGGTCCTTAGGATGTCTTGTTGCGAAATTTTACAGGACATATTGAGTTTCCTCAAAAAAAAAGCCGATCCAACAAGTCCTTGCATGCCTAACAACGAAAAATGGAAGAAAAGGCGACAGGTAGGGACCGCGCGAGTATCACCATCGTGTTGGCCGTCCTGGAAAACGGGAGAGTAGACATATTTTGTCGCTACCCTTGCATTTTGGGGTTTTTGCCACTTTTGTATGGGCTAATGGCTCTAATTGTACGCCGCTGAAGTTTACAAATTTGCTCGGCATGGAATAAATGTCCTCAAGCTAATATTGCATAACAGATATTAGAGTTGAATAGACCATAGTGTAGCATGCATATTGCTGCTTCATAAATTATAACATAATTTAACTCAAACGTGTAAGACCGCGGAAGTTATTTTTTAAATTTACTTCATAAAACAAACACAACGGTATGCAACCAGAGTTACGTCTAAGCTGTACTCAAGGTAGCTGGGTATTCTAACTTAGCTTTAAGAGTGGAAAGGGTAAAGAGACGACACGATTTAAATGCAATGAAAGGGAAGTCAGAACGATTTTTCTCCGTTGCATGAAGGTACTTAGTACTTCGAGTTGTTTGCTAAATTTTTGAGTGATGTGTTCTCATTAAGTTCCTTTTTACGACTTCAACATCGAAAGGGTTGACAGTCTCTCTTCTTTAACATGAAGCAGGCCTAATTGTTTTTCACCGGTTTAATCCGTAAGTAATTTATAAAGAAATAACTTTTTTTGTAACTTAGATTTGGCAACGGCCTTTTTGCAGCAAGTCACGCTTACACTTCATTTCTTTCCAGGGTTCGAAAGTTAGATGTAAATTTTCTAAAGTTAGATGCAAATCTTCTAATATTAGATGCAAATCTCTTAAATTTGGATGCACATCGTAGATATGCATTTATTTCAATTTGGGTTGGAAACTTTAATTTTTTTTAACCATCCAATGGGGTTGTTTTTCTTCTCCTCTACGTAATTAGAAGATGGAATGTACATATTAGTCTAGGACAACTTTTTACGGAGATCGCGACGATAGTATGGTAGAATAGATGTGATTTGTCCTTATGGAATTTCTGGAAGCGTCGAACATGGTACTGGGAACTTCTTGACTTAATCAGCGATTACGTCAATGTGGGTTGGATTTCACCATCATCATCTCTCACTTGGAGTCACTACTTTAATTCACTAAGAATTCTAGATAAGTGTCGCAAATAAAATTTGTATCTGATTTTTATATATATATATATATATATATATATATATATATATATATATATATATATATATATATATATATATATATATATATATATATATATATATATATATATATATATATATATATATATATATATATATATATATATATATATATATATATATATATATATATATATATATATATATATATATATATATATATATATATATATATATATATATATATATATATATATATATATATATATATATATATATATATATATATATATATATATATATATATATATATATATATAAAAATCAGATACAAATTTTATTTGCGACACTTATCTAGAATTCTTAGTGAATTAAAGTAGTGACTCCAATATATATATATATATATATATATATATATATATATATATATATATATATATATATGTGCATTTGTATCGTGTCCGCCTCCTTACAAATTTGTGGCGCCCGTACCTCCACTAGAAATAATATAGATAGATTAGTTCTGTTTACATATACATAACCGCCAAATTTCACTTACCAAGGGCACGCGGAGAGGGGAAAGGATTTTTATCTTTTTTTACATACACTTTTTTGTTCATACGATTGGTATGTTTACACCTCGTTATATAAATAGTACCTCTCTGACTCAATGTATTTAAAACTGTTATACATAACGGTAGAGTTTGCCTCCTTCGAGGTTGCCAGACTTCTATAGTGTAAAATGCTCTAGCGCTTGCGCAATTAGTTGCGCTATGCAACCGTATGCGTTTGTTATTATGATGATTAATATTGTGTAAGCAGTACTCTATCAGATTACGTTGGTGTTTTACCCGATAATGTGTGATTATCTGTTTTAAAATGAGAGGTTCCCGCTAAGTATCTATTGTAGAATAATGTATGTAATTCAAAATATGTTCTTAAGGGAATTATTATTACTATTTAATATGCTTTTCAAAAGACATCACTGAATCAGTTCAATTGCTTCCACATCCAGTGGAAGTATAGTAACGACAAAAAAATTTTTAAAAATTTTTATTGTTCAAATAGGTTTAGAATGTCATGGAACGTCGAGATTTAAAGTTTGAGCGAAAAAAAAATTTCTGTCTGTCTGTCGGTCTGTATGTCTGTAACTTTTTTTTGTGCGCACGTTTACTCAGGAACCGTTTGAGATATTGACTTGAAATTTGGTACACATATGTACTTTAACGAGATCTAGAACTAGATTATATTTTCATCTGGTTCCGTCGAAGGGTTGGGGGTAAATTGGGGTAAATTTGGGGTAAATAGGTAAATCAAGCAGGTAAGAGTCCATAAAATTGGTATTTAGTATATACAGTGTGTTTCACTTCTCGTGAAGACACCCCTGTATCTTTTTTATTTGTTGCCGAATTAATTTCAAATTTTTATCAGCCATACAAGTCCATAAGGTGACTTTATTCAACACATAAATGCCGTCTAAATCTAAAACGCCGGCCTACTGCGATAAAAAGAAAATGTCAATTTTCGAGAAATCATAGTAGGCTTAGAGATAGACAAAAATTTTGTTAACAAAAGTTGTTCGGAATCACTTGATATGCCCCCCTGTAAAATTTTGTGAAAATTGGAATATTTTCAAAAAAAAAATTTTTGTTTCACTTCTCGTGAAGACACCCCTGTATCTTTTTTATTTGTGGCCGAATTAATTTCAAATTTTTATCAGCCACACAAGTCCATAAAGTGACTTTATTCAACACATAAATGCCGTCTAAATCTAAAACGCCGACCTACTGCGATAAAAAGAAAATGTCAATTTTCGAGAAATCATAGTAGGCTTAGAGATAGACAAAAATTTTGTTGACAAAAGTTGTTCGGAATCACTTGATATGCCCCCCTGTAAAATTTTGTGAAAATCGGAATATTTTCAAAAAAAAAAATTTTTGTTTCACTTCTCGTGAAGACACCCCTGTATCTTTTTTATTTGTGGCCGGATTAATTTCAAATTTTTGTCAGCCATACAACTCCATAAGGTGACTTTATTCAACACATAAATGCCGTCTAAATCTAAAACGCCTGCCTACTGCGATAAAAAGAAAATGTTAATTTTCGAGAAATCATAGTAGGCTTAGAGATAGACAAAAATTTTGTTAATGAAAGTTGTTCAGGATCACTTCATACGCCCCATGTCGTCTAAATCTAAAATGCCGGCCTTAGAATAATTAAAATTAAAATCTAATTACTTTAATGAGTTTTAACATATGTCAACAATATGTAGGTTGGTAGGATGCTGTCATATAACGAATTCTTTTTGAATTAAATTGGTGGCCCTGAAAAGGGCCGTTGTTTTTACAGAGAAGACTACTAATAATGAATGATAATATTGTCGGAAAAAAAAATACAGATAAAGCAAAAGCCGCAGTGTTAGAATAGTTCAAAAATAAAAGAAGTTAATGTTTTTTTTTACTTATTTATTATATTGCGCCCCTTTCCACTAACCCACCCTCAAGTGTAATACACTTCTCAATCCGTTTTCTATTATTTTTTACAACTCTTCGCAGTTCTTGAGCTGTAACTTCTAAACATGCTTGCCTTATCCTCTCACAAAGCTGCTCTATATTTTGAGGTCTGGTCATATAAACTTTGTTTTTAATGTGACCCCAAAAATAAAAATCCATTGGAGTGAGATCAGGTGATCTGGGTGGCCAATGTATTAAAGGGCTATTTCGTCCTATCCATCTTTGGGGAAAATGTTCATTCATCCATGCTCTCACTACTACGGAATTGTGGATAGATGCTCCGTCGAGTTGAAAATACAATTGTTCCAAAGGAAAATCAACAATTGCATTCCAAAGATCATTATTTAAAAATTCTAGCAAATTTAACGCATTTATATTTTGAAAAAAGAAAAACGGCCCTATTATTGTTTCGTTAAAAATTCCGCACCACACATTTACTTTCTGGGAATATTGCCTTTTACAATTTATTATCCAATCAGGATTTTCTACTGCCCAGAACCTAGAGTTTTGTGATGACACTACCCCGTTGGTGGAGAAAGTTGCCTCGTCCGTGAAAATTACTTTCTTCAAGAAGTCTCTATTGTTTAAATAATTACCTTGGATCCATAAACAATATTCTAATCTTCTCTCTTCATCACCTTCCTCCAAGGTATGTAAAAATTTTGGTTTAAACGGTTGTAGCTTATGGCATTTTAAACATCTCCAAATTTTTGATGCCGACAAATTAAGGTCACGAGCTATATTTCGAAGACTGGTAGTGGGATTGGCGTTAAACGCCGCTAATATAACATTATCATCTCCGTGATTTCGATTAAGATGTACTCTCGGTTTAAGCACATTGCCAGTTGTATTGAACAAGTGACATATTCTTGCTACGGTACCATGGTGTATTGGTTGTCTTAGAGGATGTCTTAAATTAAATTCTTCTGCTGCTTCTCTTGAAGACCGTACATTTTCACCGACTATCTTTATTATTTCAATTTTTTCATCAGTAGTTAAAAGTATTCTAACCATTATGAGAAAAGATATGAAATAAGGAAACTTTAGTATGAATAAAATTATTAAAACAAGAAAAACTAACAAACTCCACAGAAAATAACAACAATCACTTCTGTCATGAAAGCAATGACGAAATAAATAAAACAATACATACTGACAGTTAATTTCACGGCACTCTTTACATTCAACGCAATAAAACCGTCCATGTTCCTAAATTTCTGAGCCGATAAGGAGGAAGGATATGATGGAGAGTTACTCCTCCAGAAGAGAGATAACAAAAAGAAAAAAAGACAAGATATTACATTCAACTTGATATGTAAAAATAAAAAGCCCTTTTAGTGTTTTATTGAATGCTGATTTTTGTTCACAACTTTCATTTGTTGGAAAAAGTTCTCTTTATGTGTTCTCTTTTTTTGAAAATATTCCGATTTTCATAAAATTTTACAGAGGGGCATATGAAGTGATCCTGAACAACTTTTATTAACAAAATTTTTGTCTATCTCTAAGCCTACTATGATTTCTCGAAAATTAACATTTTATTTTTATCGCAGTAGGCAGGGGTTTTAGATTTAGACGGCATTTATGTATTGAATAAAGTCACCTTATGGATTTGTTTGGCTGATAAAAATTTGAAATTAATTCGGCCGCAAATAAAAAAGATACAGGGGTGTCTTCACGAGAAGTGAAACAAAATTTTTTTTTTTGAAAATATTCCGATTTTCACAAAATTTTACAGGGGGACATATCAAGTGATTCCGAACTACTTTTGTTAATAAAATTTTTGTCTATCTCTAAGCCTACTATGATTTCTCGAAAATTAACATTTTCTTTTTATCACAGTAGGCCGGCGTTTTAGATTTAGACGGCATTTATGTGTTGAATAAAGTCACCTTATGGACTTGTATGGCTGATAAAAAGTTGAAATTAATTCGGCCACAAATAAAAAAGATACAGTGGTGTCTTCACGAGAAGTGAAACAAAAACATTTTTTTTGAAAATATTCCGATTTTCACAAAATTTTACAAGGGGACATATCAAGTGATTCTGAACAACTTTTGTTAACAAAATTTTTGTCTATCTCTAAGCCTACTATGATTTCTCGAAAATTAACATTTTATTTTTATCGCAGTAGGCAGGGGTTTTAGATTTAGACGGCATTTATGTATTGAATAAAGTCACCTTATGGATTTGTTTGGCTGATAAAAATTTGAAATTAATTCGGCAACAAATAAAAAAGATACAGGGGTGTTTTCACGAGTAGTGAAACAAAAAATTTTTTTTGAAAATATTCCGATTTTCACAAAATTTTACAGGGGGACATATCAAGTGATTCCGAGCAACTTTTGTTAACAAAATTTTTGTCTATCTCTAAGCCTACTATGATTTCTCGAAAATTGACATTTTCTTTTTATCGCAGTAGGCCGGCGTTTTAGATTTAGACGGCATTTATGTGTTGAATAAAGTCACCTTATGGACTTGTATGGCTGATAAAAATTTGAAATTAATTCGGCCACAAATAAAAAAAATACAGGGGTGTCTTCACGAGAAGCGAAACAAAAAATTTTTTTTTGAAAATATTCCGATTTTCACAAAATTTTACAGGGAAACATATCAAGTGATTCCGAACAACTTTTGTTAACAAAATTTTTGTCTATCTCTAAGCCTACTATGATTTCTCGAAAATTGATATTTTCTTTTTATCGCAGTAGGCCGGCGTTTTAGATTTAGACGGCATTTATATGTTGAATAAAGTCACCTTATGGGCTTGTATGGCTGATAAAAATTTGAAATTAATCAGTCCACAAATAAAAAAGATACAGGGGTGTCTTCACGTGTAGTGAAACAAAAAAATTTTTTTGAAAATATTCCGATTTTCACAAAATTTTACAGGGGGACATATCAAGTGATTCCGAACAACTTTTGTTAACAAAATTTTTGTCTATCTCTAAGCCTACTATGATTTCTCGAAAATTGACATTTTCTTTTTATCGCAGTAGGCCGGCGTTTTAGATTTAGACGGCATTTATATGTTGAATAAAGTCACCTTATGGACTTGCATGGCTGATAAAAATTTGAAATTAATTCGGCAACAAATAAAAAAGATACAGGGTTGTCTTCACGAGAAGTGAAACACACTGTATAAGAAAAGGCTAAGGTCTCAAAAAAATTTTGATATTAGCCACCTCCATTACTACCCCCACCCCATTATTAAAGGGGGTGAAAAAAAATAAAATTGTAATTTAGCGTGTATACAAGAACCTATGGTCTCAATTTTTTTTTACTTAATCCACCCCCACCCCCAACCCTCTACCACCACCCCAACCCCCACTATCGATGTGATATATCGTTTTATAGGTTTTTGGGGTAGACGATTTCAAATATCATGTTATAAAGTTACTTCGAGTAATATGGATGCGCAGTAGGTTTCCCCGAGTATTATGGATGCGCAGTAGCTTTCCTCGAGTACCATCGATGCGCAGTAGGTTACCTCTAGTAGTATGGATGCGCAGTAGGTTTCTTCGAGTACTTAGGATGCGCAGAGGCTTTTCTAGAGTACTATAGATGCGCAGTAGGTTACCTCAAGTAGTATGGATGCGCAGTAGGTTTCCCCGAGTGTTATGGATGCGCAGTGGCTTTCCTTGAACACCATTGATGCGCAGTAGGTTACCTCAAGTGGTATGGATGCGCAGTGGGTTTTCTCGAGTAAAATGGATGCGCAGTGGGTTTCTTCAAGAAGTATGAATGCGTAGTGGCTTTCCTCTAGTAAATTGGATAAATAGTGGGTTACCTCGGGTAGTACGTTTTATTGAGGAAAATGCTTGAAGTAGAGGCTCTACTTCTATCGTGAAGTCCACGGCACAAAATGATTTTTTATATCTTTGTCATGCTATTTCTGCGTATTACTTCTACATCCAGTTGAAGTATACTAATGCAAGAAAAATTTTTTAAAACTTTCATTGTACGAATAGGCTTAGAATGTCCTCGATATTTTAAGTTTGAATAAAATAAATTTGTCTATCGCGTCGGTCTGTCTGTTAGTCTTGTATCTTTTTGGTGCTCACGATTAAGATATTGACTTAAAAATATGTCACACGTATGTATTTTAACGAGATCTGGAACTAGATCATATATCGATCTTATTCCGTTGCAGAGTTGAAGGTAAATGGGAGTAAATAGGCAAATAGGTAAATCAAGCAATTAGGAGTGCATGAAATTGGTATTTAGTAAGTATAAGAGGAGCTAAGGTCTCAAAAACATTTTTGGCACTTCTATTATTGAAGGGGGTGAAAAAAATATTGTGATAGTGTGTATACAGGAACCAGTCCCAAGAATCACCACCCCTACTACTGATGGGGCATATCATTTTATGGGTTTTTGGGGTACACGATTTCAAATATTATACTATTAAAGTTCCATAAACAATTATTTCCACTTAGTGGAGTACAAATATAGTATTTTCGTTGTAAGAGACTTAGATATGAAGTCTTGATGTGGAAGGAGTGATTCCTTAGGCAGCGGTTTTTTGTAATAAAATTGTTACATATTAGTCCACTTAAATTAGATATTTTAGAAGAAATAATTTATAAAGTAATAATATTTGGGATGCGTAATCTAGATAGAGTTAGAAATAGATACCCGAAAAGTTCCCCCCAATTTAGAGGTGGAACGTCCTTAATGATTATGAATAGAGCTGCTTCGGCCCTATTACGGGGACTTAACGCTGGTTTTTCAACTTTCATCTTGTAAACCGTTCGTCGAAAGAGAAAAAGTACACGAAATAAAAAATTTGTCGCATTAAATTCCGCATAAAAAATGTACTATTAACCTTGTAGCTTGTCCTCAGCTATTTCGCGCTAACAGCGTCCGAACAGAGAGGTAGTTTGGGGCGCAGAGGTAAAAATCCATCCTATTCCAAGTTTGACTCCGAATATTTTAAAACCGGTTACTTTAACGAGAAAAATGCTCAGGAATGAATTTATTGAGCAGAATTTTCTCTATTAGATGCATATATAGAGGGTTTTGTCGCAAGTAGTTTATGTATTTTCCCCTTCTTTGAAATTATATTAGAGGATAATCTGTACTCTTCACTCAAAAGAAGATTTGGAGTCATATTTCAACTTTGAGCTTGCTTCAATTCCACTTCTTCTCTTCGATGAAAAAGGGTTAATGAGGAAAATTAAGAAATCGTCTGTATGATATTTTCAATGCTGTACGAGAGAGGTCCATTTTTCGATTGCCAGTTCATTGTTGATGGCGGAAATTTGATTCATCGTGTAGTATGGCCGAAGCAGCTTTATTCGTAAACACTACGGCCAAAAAGTGACTGTAGTGTTTGACGGATATGCTGACAATGCCTGCAGTATTAAGAGCATCGAAAGACTGCAGCGACTTTTGAAACGCATTTCACCGGAAATTATTTTTCATGAGAACACGCCACTGACTGAAACGCAAAATAAAATGATAAACAATCTCACAAAAAGGAACGGTTTATTTCGCAATTGGTGGAGAGATTTAAAGACGAGGGAATCAAAACAATTACTGCTGTAGACGACGCTGACGTACTCACAGTTCAAACCGCCTTAAACGAATCTCATGAAAACAATACAGTGGTCATCTCGGACAAGATATTGATCTTCTTGCATTGATTATCGCTCTCGCACCTGAAGATAAAGATATCCGTTTCTTAAGAGAGGCTCAGAGAAGAATAAAAAATAAAGATTACAGTTTTCGTGACTTGCAGTCCTCGGAAGTTTTAAAAAGCTGTATGGCCACACGTTCAGTGGATGCGATAACACTTCAGCTTTCTTTGGTAAAGGAAAAGTGCAAACGGTGGAATGCGTCAATAAAAGAAAAGATCTCGAAGAGGTTGTCCGAATCAGGAAATTTTCCAGAGGCATGGAAGATCTCAACAATCATTCCAGTTGAGAAAAAAGTTAACACTATACTAGGAGAAGAGCACCGCCCCCTAAATATGGTCCCCAGCTATGAAAAATTATTAGAAACAGTCGTTAATGAACAATTAGTGGAATATTGTGAATCAAATAAATTGCTAACCAAACATCAGGCGGGATTTCGTAAAAACAATTCGTGTGAAAGTGCTTTACAAACTATTTTATATGACTGGAAAAGAGCAATAAATGATAAACATATTATTGGTGTAGTGTATCTAGACTTTCAAAGAGCATTTGAAACCATAGACAGAGACTTATTAATTTTAAAGCTTGAAAATTTTGGTATTAAAGGTACAACATTAAACTGGTTTAAAAATTACCTAAATGATAGATCTCAAGTCACTAAATATGAAGGAGTAATATCTAATTCCAGAAATACTAAATATGGAGTCCCGCAAGGGACAGTCCTCGGCCCTAATTTATTTGTAATATACATAAACAATATAGTTCGACATAAACGTAAATGTGATATCCAACTTTTTGCGGATGATACCCTATTGTATTTTATTGGTGAAAATGTTGACGAAATATTATTGACACTAAATGAGGAGATAAGTGTGCTACAAAAATGGCTAAATGAAAATAATTTAAAAATAAATACTAACAAAACTAAATATATGGTTATAAAAAATAGATATAATGTAACTAATACTGAAAGTGATATAGATGTGTATATATATGGAAATAGAATAGAACGCGTAAAAGAATACAAATATTTAGGTGTGATAATAGATGACCAACTAACATTTTCAAAGCATGCTAGCTACATAACTGGTAAAATGGCAAAAAAAATAAATTTACTAGGAAGATTAAGTAATAACATTAGCCAATGGACAAAAACAATAATTTACAAATCAATCATTAGCCCTCATTTAAATTATTGCTCATCAATATTATTCTTGTTGAATAACTCTGAAATAGAAATATTACAAAAGAAACAAAATCAAGCACTGAGGATTATATTAAATTGTAATAAATATACAAGCAAAAAATTTATGTTAGACAATGTAGGTGTACTTAGTGTCAAACAAATAATATCATTCAATACAATGACATTTATCTATAAAATCCTGCATGGCCAATTACCTGCTCATTTGTTAGAATTATGTACTTACATAAGAGATATTCACCAACATATGACTAGAAGTAGAAATGATCTATATATACACACAGTTAGGACAAATTACGGACAGAACGATTTATATCATAATGGAATGGTTATGTATAATAGATTACCCACTGAAATTAAAACAAGTCAATCTCTGCAAATTTTTAAGAGACAATGTTATACTGATATATATAATAATGTAGATGTGTAATTTATATTAATGTTAAATTTAAAAACTTTTTGTTAAATTATGTATTATTTTTGTAATGTAATTAGCTATTGCTAATAAAACCTATTATTATTATTATTATATTCAACAACCGTAGCTCAACGAAAAAAGAAATTACAAGTGCTGGAGAGAAATTCGCGCTAGCAGTATACAAAGCCCCCAAAAAAGAGACATCTTTGAATCATCAAAGATTCATTATCTTCAATAAGTTAGTCGGCCAATCTAGTACTACCGGGATTCTACCAAGACTGCCACCAACATCCGAGGCATTACGTCAACATTCTTACAGAGTATTTCTTCAAATTCATGTTTGGCGAGGAGAAAACTTGGAACCAACGGAATGCAGGAAAGCAGAAAATAATATAAAATATTTCAAAGAGATGATATACTTAAAGAAGTAAAATGTTCAAAACTTAATCATTTTGGAGCAAAAATATAAATATTTCCCTCCAGCAAGAGAAAAATTTTAAACGTTTACGAAATTTTGAAAAGCATTCGAGATGACTCCAATAAACTATCATTAATTGGTCTCGAATGCTTTTTAAAACATTTTTATTGCTTGCTATATTGAAATATTTACATTTTTGCTCCAGAATAATCTAAGTTTTTAAAATATCTTTGGAAGGTGGAAGATTCAACATTTAGTTTGAAAAAATACACCGGACTCTACCTAGGTACCCAGGGGTTTTTGGACTCGCTGATTCCGATGCCGAGGTTGGTTAAGCTCTATCACGTCAGGTTCAAGGTCATTTGAAGGTCAAACTAAGAAAAGGTTTTTGAAAAAATCTAAAAAAATTCACACATAGGTTTTTGGGGTTGCTGAGTCCGAATCCGATGTCGGTTGACCTTTATCACCTCATGTTCAAGGTCGTTTGAAGGTTAAAGTAAGAATAGGAGGTGAAAAAAATTAGAAAAAATTTATACGAATGCTTACCTACCTACTTATTGTCTGTTTATCTGTCTGCCTTTATACCTGCACACCTGTTTGTTTGCTTGTTAGTCTGTATTTATCATCCGCCTGCATTTTCTCTCTGTCCATCAATTTGACATCCTGCCTTTCTGTCGGTAAGTCTGTCTATCTTCCTGTCTGACTGAATGACTAAATGTTTCTATCTGACAGTCTGTCTGCCTCCTTGTCAGTTTTTCTGACTTAAAAAACCATTAAATTACTTTGATCCTGACAGGATTGAGCTCAGGGCCGGTTTTAGGTAACCGGAGGCCCTAAGCTCTAGGTATATTTTTCGTTGAAGCTTTCTCTTCTAATAAAATAAACGTGCATATCTGCGTATGAAATCTGAATTCTGAGGCCCCCTAAAAGCGAGGCCCTAAGCTGGCGCTTACTCAGCTTATAGGCAAAACCAGCACTGATTGAGCTCCAAGTGAGTGAGGCCAACGCCTGTGATTCGCGCCGAACTTATATCTCTCTTCTGCCCCAACTCACTTGCGGTGGGCATGCGCCGTCTATCGAATACTCAAGGTACTCTCTACATGCATGTTCGCTCTGCTTCTGCAACTATACCTAAAGGCCATCCTTTCACAGAAGAAAATAAGTAGGTGATTCATTGAGTTATATATATTTGCACTGAGATAACCGATGAATTTTCATGTGCAACTAAAGCTGGCGGACGAATGCCGGCTTGAAATGACCTCATAATGACCTTGAAATGACCTCTGGATGCCTTTTTAAGGGTAAGCGAACACCGGATTCGGACTCAGCGACCCGAAAAACCTGTGTGAATTTTTTCAGATTCTTTCAACCACCTTTTCTTACTTTGACTTTCAAATGACCTTGAAACTGACGTGGTAGAGGTCAACCGACATCGAATGCAGACTCAGCGACCCAAAAAACCTATATAAAATTTTTTCAGATTTTTTGACAGCTTCTCCTCTGTTTTTCTCAAATTAACCTTGAAATGACCTCCGGAAGCCTTTTCAGGGTAAGCGAACACAGGATTCGGACTAAGCGACCCCAAAAACCTGTGCGCGAATTTTTTCAGATTTTTTCAACCACCTTTTCTTAGTTTGATCTTCAAGTGACCTTGAAACTGACGTGATAGAGACTAACCAGCATCGGATACAGACTTAGCGACCCAAGAAACCTATATGTAAATTTTTTCAGATTTTTTAACAGCTTCCTCTCCGTTTTTCTCAAATTAACCTTGAAATGACCTCCGGATGCCTTTTAAGAGTAAGCGAACACCGAATTCGGACTCAGCGACCTGAGCTTTCTCAGATTTTTTCAACCACCTTTTCTTAGTTTGACCTTCAGATGTCCTTGAACCTGACGTGATAGAGCTTAACCGACTTCGGCATCGGAATCAGCGACCCCAAAAACCCCCGGGTACCTAGGTAGAGTCCTGTGTATTTTTTAAACTAAATGTGTTATTATTATTCATTTATTTTCTGCTTTTTAGAAGAGATGTATATAGGAATAGTATGCCTCTTTACTCTGTTGCCAAGTTTATGAGGCGATGTCGCTACTTTACTGTAAGGAAGCATTTAATACCTATATACATCAAATGTATAAAACAGCAGCGCCACCTGGTAAAAAATGTAGTGGACTATGGTGTATGTTTACATATGTTTATAGGTATTTTCTGCCTCCAAAAAAAGTGTCGTTAAATGCTTCTATCTCTCTATCTCTTCCTTTTTTGTCATAATCTTATATGCACACCAATAAAGCTGATCATTATTGACAATAATGAGTCATGAATTTACTAATTATCAAGACATTCGCGATGAAAACAACACAAAACGTCTCCGCCTCCGAAATCGGAGGCGAACGCGTAAAATCGGAGGCAAACACCACCTAACCGTATAACATTCGGAGGTGTATAAGTACTAAATGCATGTATATATATATATATATATATATATATATATATATATATATATATATATATATATATATATTTCATATTTTTATGCTTTAACATTTTTAGAATTCTTTGAAGTATCAAATTGCAGATGTTTTTTTTTAAACTATTTCCATTTTCAATTTCATCTTTAATATGTTTTCAACGAACAGTTAGTATTTTCAATTATTATTAAGATGTAAATTATCGGCGTAACATCTAATTAAAAACAAATATATAAAAAGTTCTGTAAAGACTTTGTGATCACAATTTCTACGAAACGCTTATATTTAAATAATAAATTTTGACCTTTAAACACCATATTGTCGGTTCATGTTTAAGACAATATTTTAAATAATATCTACATAACATATTATCGTCCATTTGTTTTCTCCTTTGTACACAAATTTGTTTAATTTTTAAGGCCTCAGTTTAGTCGTTTTCTAACAAAAACACATCCAGTTTGATTGGTTTATAATAAAATCAATTTTATAATCACATTGTCCACTTATTTCAGGTATTTTGAAACAAACTATTTTTGAAACAAACTATTTTGGAAACAAACTATTTTTAAACAAACTATTTTGATACAAATCATTTTGATAATATCTTTAGGAATATTAATTTACACTCTTTTTTTTAGTCAACAATTTATACTTTCTTTATAATTTGATTAGTTTATCTTTCTTGTTATCAAACTTCAGTTTTAGTGTAAATTACAAATATAGAAAGATTGGCGCCCCACCTCTCTGGGAAAATTATCTTTATATAAGTCAAATTAACATCTCTTTAAGAAAAATTATAAAAACATCTGTCATATATTAATTACAATCTATCAAACACGTAAAACCATTTGTAAAGTGTTTTCTGACCCATGACTCATCTGCCGAGTCTCTGAGCTACTGGGGTAGTAACATTTTTTTCTCTAAATAAATAAGGTTCAATCTAAATCTCGAACACGTTACAAAAAAAATAATTAATTTATTAAACAGCGAGGAAATAATGTTATAATAGTAAGCAGTTAGCAGGGTATAAACTCATATCAAATATTTTTGGAGAGTTTCTTTGACAGTTTTTTTATATGTGTTTCCCAAGAAAGCCTGGAATCTAGGTGTGTTCCAAGAAATTTAACTGACGACGGGTTATCAAATCACAGCTTTTTAGTGTAAATATGCATTTCATAATTTTACTTTCATTGACGTGTAGTTGATTTACTCTAAACCATGAGACCATGAGGGGCTCTGATTGTGTTTTATTCATTAAATTTAAAAGCTGTTCTAGCTTGTTATGTTCAACCAGAGTAGTCGTATCAGCTGCATATAAAACTAGATCATTTTTTGGAAGGCATTTAGTTATATCGTTTACGTAGATGAGAAACAGCAACGGTCCCAGTATTGACCCTTGTGGCACTCCATATTTGATAGAACTTAAGCTATAATTCATGTCATTATAGTGGACCATTTGTTGTTTGTTGGTTAGATATGACTGAAAAATTTTAGTCCTCAAGGGATTAAATCCATAAAAATGTATTTTTTGAATTAGCCTATCATCTGCTACACAATCAAAAGCCTTGCTTAGGTCACAGAATGTTCCACTTATATATGCCGCTTCATCAAATCCCTTGGAGATCTTATCTACAAGTGTTAAAATTACCATTTTCGTATTACGATTTTGTCTGAAACCAAATTGTTCATTAATAAATAAACTATTACTTTCGAAGTAATACTACTTCCACTATTTTGGCAATGATAGGAACTAAAGATATCGATCGGTCTATAATTACCTGGGTCATAGCGGTTTCCTCTGTTAAAGATTGAGATCACTTTAGCAATTTTTCTGGACCTGTCTTTATGGATAAATTTATTAAGTGTGTTAAGTGCGATATTATCATATTTTTGATTTGTTTTATTTTTACATTTATACCATAAATATCCATAGTGTTTTATTATTTAAATTATTAATTGCCTCCCGTACTTCATTGAATGTTACTTCACGAAATTTAAATGTTTTATTAATGTTTTTGTTCAAGAATTCTTCAGGTAAATGCCTTAGCTTTTGTAGTTGGGATACTAATGCTTCTGCCTGATTAACGAAGTAATTGTTAAAATTTATTGCGTCGTCTGGAGAATCATGAACTTTTGGCCCATATTGATTTATTGATTATTAGAGTTGTTTTTGGAATTTATATACTCACTTTTTTATATTTAGAACTTCAACTTTATACTGCTTTTTTTTGTTCCGCATGCATGTTTTTATTTTCATTAGTGGGGGACTGTTTGCACACATCATGCAAAATAATACAATTATCCAGTATATTACAGGAATATATCTCATATTTTTTAGATGTTTATTAAACCACAATACTGGATGATTTTTTAATGTGTTAGTAGTGATTACTTTTACTGGAAAAGCAAGTTTTGTATTTTTTACAATCTTGTCGATGAATATGACCCATTTATCATTAATTGTAAGGCTATTAGATTTAACAAAGAGAGAGTCAACTGTTTGCATTATGTTGTGAAATTTAAATAAACCTTGTTCAGTTATTGGTCTAACCGTTTTTTGCATATTTACATTTTTTGGATCTAGAAGGTCTATATAAATTGTAACTCAGTATTAATATGTTGTTTAGCAGTTGTTTTCTCAAGTTGCTTCTATTATGCACGTGTTAAAATCAAATTGTTATTATAACCCACTTCAGTCCAGTAAAAAATTTACCAAATTATAAGTTAACAATTACACATAATCATTCATTTTTTATTATTTATGCGATAATATTGTGGAACTGTGTATTGGGTTATTGTATTGTCAAAATCTGAATAAACCAGTAATTCATACAGGTGAACGGGATAATAAATTCACCTTTTATCATTTTACAAAATATCAGTGAGTAGAAGCAATCAATTTTTATCTTTCTGACACTAGCTGTTCACAAAGTGATTAACTGATGCAAACACGGTTATTATTTGGCAATTTATTTGATGACGCAATAAAGCGGTCACTGATTAAATGTGCTGCCTGCCCACAAAATAAGGGTGAATGTAGTCATGTGAAATAACTTCTGGTAACGGTAACATTTAGCAGTATGCAGTGTGCATTGTTATTATGCTCATTAAAAGTAACTAAATTGGTTACTCGTAATCGGATCAAAACGTTTGTTAAGCGTTGTAGGTATAGATAATAATAAATAGTGTGTCTCCTAATGATGTGCAAAGCCAGGCAGGTAAACTTTAAACTCAAATAAAACGTTCTCAGTTTTACCTGTTAGATTTTGATTACTAGAAGTACTTCCAGTGTGTCCATATTTATTAACAAAATCACAAATTGTTCGCCTTTTAAATGTTAACAAAATTTTTGAACATTTTTCTGAAGTCAAGTAGGTCTTTAGTTAAGCCTTTATAAATAAATGTTACAACCTCTTGTAAAAGTTAACCGACTGGATAATATTGTCCTGTCTTGTGTTTCCCTTACTATAAATAATATCTATAAAACAATTCAATTATCCAGTATATTGCAGAAAAATAACCTGTACGCCTGTGACTTTTACGTCAAAGGAGCAGTTAGAGGGCGTTGTTTGACAAATGATATCAATAAAAATAAAAAATATAAAAGTAATGTATTTTGCTGACGTTTCGGAAACCGAATATGTTTCCTTCTTCATAGCTTTATTACAAAACATTGTGTGCATTGTGTATATTAAATGCAAAGAATATGTATGTTACATTTAATATCCATAGATCCATAGATTTACTGCTACTACTACTTAGGCAAATTTATGTAAATCAACCGTTTTAAAACTAATAAATTCACACTCGGCTTGTATATATTTTTATAATCTGACCGATTCAACTGACAATAATTACAAGTCCACAAATTGTAACGGGATTTTTGTCGAAATTCCGTTACAGTTCCTTTTTATCATAATTAACTCATTAATACTATGCATTCTTTGTATATAACATAGTTCAATTTATTAATGCAGTCTATTGAAACACCAAACTTGCGCCCGAAATTGTCACGTGCGCGGTGGGGAGGTATTAAAAATCGGGTCTGATAACTTCTTCCTTCTTCTTGTGTGTGTTCTCCTAGAAAGTCAGTATGAATACTCTAGTAATTATAATTTAATAATTTATGATATTAATCTAATGATTAGTTGTTAATCTTTGGCTGGTAGTAGTTTCAAATTTGAGTGATTATCCGTATAAAACAATTTCTTTATCTTTGCTTTATTGAAATATAATTTACCGCATAAATTCTTTACTAGCACGTGGGTATATTCGAAACTCACCGGTGCAGTTTTTTTTTTCGAGGCGGAATGTTAGACGGGGATTCCGTTTAAAAATTTATCTTTTGTGTAAAACAATATCTGCCGTCTATTTTGTATTTCTAGGTGTGAAAAGAGAAGCAGTGCGGATCTAGACTTTACTGTTTGAGGTGCCGACTATTCTGGAACCTACGAGGAAGGGCTTGGCTGTGGAGTTTTCTGCTATATGCGAGGTGAGTGGTTTTCATTTTCCTTAAATTTTTTCATTGTGAAAATAAATTTGCAACCGAAATACCACTCAGCTCGTGTTAAGGCCTGGTTTTCTTTAAATTTTGGGTAGAGTCTAGAATCCTGGCGATTTTTTTCTCTTTTCACAATACCTAATTATCTTTTTGCTGGTGCATTTTAGAATACCTAATTATCTTTTTGCTGGTGCATTTAAGCATATGTTTTAGAGCATATTCCTTGCACGGGTATTTATTTATTTTTTTATAGAAACATACTATTTGTGCCATTGATTAATGTTGTTTTTTTGCTAGAGTTTTTATTCACCAATGCTTTCTAGGAAGCCATTTTCAGTTAATTTTTGAAGCCGTCTGAGTCACAGACGTAAAAATTATTCAAAGTCTTTTGGATGCAAACTTTTGCATCGTTTATAAAATATTTAATTCATTTTTTCTTCTCTCGATATAGACTAGTAAGGTCTATTAATTTGTGTATGATTAAATATTAAATACCTCTCTTGTTTTTCCTTGACTTTAATCATTTAGTTGAAATGTCTTAAATTTCTTAAATCGTACCTAATTATCTTTGTTTAAAATAGATTATCTAATTAAATTTTGTGCAGAGAAATTTTTTTATTCAAAAGTTTTGGTCATAATTTTTTGTAATATTTGCTATCGAACATTTTAATTTTTTTTTACAATTTCTCATTGAATTCAAATAGTAGTTTTTATTAGATTTACGTAATTAATTTAGAGAGTTTGCTACCGAAGATAGCTTTCTCAATATCGAAGTTGCTTCACAACTTTAAGTTATTTTTATTAATCTTTCCCTGACTGGTTTTAATCATTTTTTCCCCCTTTTTATGTAAACACTTGGACCAAGTGAAGATGAGAGACCCAGTACATGTTTTCCATCTTAATTAAGGAATTTGGTGGTCGTGGACAGCAACATCGTTGGAGTGGACAGAGCTGATACTCCAAGATAAGGAGATTGTTAGTGGGATCCCAGCTCTAAACATACGTCCCTCGAAATCATAACCATTGGAAGCTTCCCGCCCCATTCTCCTGCTGCAGCAGTTACGTAAGAACTTATTTTTTGGAAACTGTACGGTCTAAGTTTTATTGGTCAGAAGAAACCTTGTACAAAACCAGTCAACTTTGCAAATTTTTCTCAATCTTTATTATCAATTTTTATAATTTTTTTATTTCATCAACTTGTTGAAATTTTGTTCACACTTATTTTAATATCATTTGTTTTTCAAGTAATCTTAAATTCTATTTATATATAAATCATCTATTGTTTTTAACTCAACTTGTAAAGAAATTGTAAATATTTGTTTAAAAAAAAAAACATTATTTTCTTGTAATATACTGTTAACTTTTAATTATTTTTGTGTTCTTATTCCTACTCTCCCTATATTCAAGAACAGACTACCTAACATTTGTAGATATTTATTTTTGATATTAAAATTGATAATCCTTAGTAAAGAAAATACGCTGGCGTCCAAAAGGCCCAGTACAACTAAAGAAAAAAAAACTTTTCAGTGCATCTAAAAAAAATAATAACCTACTGACCCGTGCTGAGCTAGCAGGAGCTAGGTTTCTGCACCTCTTGATTGGGAATTGGAATTAATCCAACAAAGTGTAGTTAGACAATTGACGCCCAACGTCAAGGCCCCGATTTTTTTTTTTAGTTCTCAGGTTGTATTGGCAATGTTCTTGAGTATCAGAGTACGGAATAATTAACAGCTAAAATTTTTTCTGACCAAAATCTCTGCTATTAGTATCTTATTTTCTTATCTTATCTTAAATAGTTATAAGTTTGCGTATTTTGATAACTATTTCATATCTTGCGGTTTATGATTTTTAGGAAACTTTAAACTTAAACATATCTTTAAATTTATTATTTTGTTTTTTGTTTTCGGGGAATTTATCTTGAACTTAGTGATATAACTTTTGGTACTGAATATTTTCACACAATACTACCTATATTATTATTTTTGTGATTTTTGCTGATATACCTCTTTTCGATTTTTGCGAAATACCTAAAACTAGAGTGCGACCGGTTTGGACTTGTATTTTTTTTTTTATTTTTATCTTAAATTTTGTCAACTTATAAATCCAAGATGGAGCTTAACCATTTAAAAGCTAAAGAATTAACATATGAGTTGTTGATTAGAAGTATCGATGCTTCCGGTGATGTTGATAAGAAAAGGAAACTTCTTCGTGGTGCTCTCCACCAAGAAGATGCGAATAGGAGCTTTGCTCATGTGCCTATCGTTAGTCCTTTTGATCATGAAACATACGTCAAGGAAATTTCTGAAACTATATCTGATTTAAAAAATATCGTTAGTACTTTTACGGGAACTGCAGCCGACGCTGCATTCAAAAGAATCTCCTCTCGGTTAAATCACATTTCAGGCCGCGTGCAAAAATTAAAAACGGATGAGGATTCTGAGGAAGAAAAACGGAAAATTTTACAGTTAGAAATCTTGGATTTAGAAGGTGACTTAGCTTTCAAAACTTTACCTACTACCTTAACTTCATCTCCTAGTCCTAGTACTTCCCGAACTATTGCGGAAATAAATCGATCTCCAGTAAAGTATGTAGCTCCTTATAAATGGAACATACAGTTCAGTGGTTCTAGTAAGGAATCAGTAAATTCTTTTTTAGAAAAAATTGACATGTTGCGAGAAGCTCGTGGAGTGTCTAAAGCTGATCTTTTTTCTTCTGCATGTGATCTTTTTAAGGATGACGCGTGGATTTGGTATAGCAATAATAAAACTAGGTTTACCGATTGGGATACTTTAGTAAAAAAATTACGGGAAGATTTTCTTCCATATTTTTACGAAGATGACTTATTGCGGGAAATCGATAATCGCACTCAAGGAAATCATGAAAGAGTCACAATTTTCATAGCTTCTATGTTAAACTTGTTTAATAGATTGCCTACCAGACCCACTGAGTTATCTATGGTAAATAAAATTCGCAGAAATTTGTTGCCATATTATATTTCGCGTTTAGCTTTGGAACGACCCCAGACTGTCGATGAATTATCTGAGTTATGTAAAAGACTGGAGGAGGCTCATACTTGGTCTGACCGATATAAGCCGCCCCCATCTCGTAAAACTGGTTTACTGTAGCCTGATTTAAATTATTCTCCTTCCGAAATTCCCTCTACCTCCAACTTTGTTAAAAGAAATTTTAATTCTCATGTCGCTACAGTCTCCTCAACGATACGTTGCTGGAATTGTTCTTTAATTGGGCACCGATATTACGAATGTAATAAGCCTAAAAGTATCTTTTGTTACGGTTGTGGCAATAAAAATGTCTATAAACCAAAATGTCCGCGTTGCACTCCAAAAAAACTTGCCTCAAGGTGGCGTAACCCTGGGCGCCGCCACCATTTCACAAAGCCCAGAACCCCCACCTTCTACCTCTCAGCAACCCAAGCCAAGCCAAGGAAAGGGCAAAGGCAAGGGAAAGAAATCGCCAAAGTAAAAACTTCTCGTTCTGATTGGGACAAATGGGTAAAGACTGTTAAAAATGTTTATCTTTCTAGTAAGTTAGCGAACAGTATTACTCTGTTTTCGTTAGAAAACCTAACGATTCGCGTCCCTATGTTTATGTAAATATTTTAAATCATTCAGTACTTGCTCTAGTTGATAGCGGTAGCAATTCTTCGATATTGGGTGCATCTGGCATGTCTTTATTAAAAATTTTAAATATTCCTATACACTATGATAATACTTTACGTGTCACCACAGCTGATGGTACAAATCAAGATGTGTTTGGTTATGTTAATATTTCGGTAACACTTAACAATGTTTCGAAAACTTTTAAAATTTTAGTTATACCTTCTTTAACGCATACACTCATTTTAGGCATAGATTTTTTAAATATTTTTAAAATTAATCTTAATTTTGGCAACTCAACTTACATTTCTCAAACTTCAACTTTATGTACAGTGAATACCATTCAAGCTTTTTCGGATCTTTCGGTTAGTCAAAAGGCAGAACTTCAGTCAGTTATCAATCAATATGAAACAATTGCACCAACAGATAGGCTTGGTCGCACTCATTTAATTTCACATTGTATCGACACTGGTGATAGTAAACCTATCAAACAGCGTCAGTATCCTTTGTCGTCTGCAATGCAGAAACATTTAAATAAGGAAATTGATGAGATGTTAAAACTTAAAATAATTCAACCTTCACAGTCTCCTTGGTGTAGTCCCTTGTGACTGGTACCTAAAAAGGATCCTGGTGAATATCGCGTATGTTTTGATGGTAGGAAATTAAATCAAGTAACTATCGATGATGCTTATCCTATGCCTTTAATTGATAATATTTTGAGTAAGTTGAGAGATGCTCGATATCTCAGTTCAATAGATTTACGTCATGCATTTAACCAAATACCTCTTGAACCCTCTTCTCGACCAAAGACAGCCTTTGCCGTCCCTGGTAGAGGACTTTTTGAATATTGTGTAATGCCTTTCGGTCTTTCAAATAGTCCAAAAACTATGGTTAGATTGATGGACCAAGTAATTGATCCATCATTAGAATCTTTTGCCTTTGTATATCTAGATGATATTATCATCTCCACGCCAGATTTTGCGACTCATATCGAAGTATTGAAAAAGGTTCTTCGACGCCTTAAGTCCGCCAATCTTACGATTAACTTGAAAAAGAGTGAATTTTGCCGCTCATCTCTTACTTATCTGGGATATGTCGTGGATGGTCAAGGTCTCCGTACTGATCCTTCCAAGATTGAGGCAATCGTTGATTACCCAGTTCCTAGAACTACTACGGAAATTAAGCGATTGATTGGTCTTGTCGGTTGGTATCGCAGATTTATCAAAGATTTTTCTTCTCTTTGTGCCCCTATTACAGACCTAATTCATGGTAGGAAAAAGGGTCAGGCAATTTCTTGGACTCCTGAAGCTGATAAAGCTTTTCACGAAATTAAACATAGGTTAACTACTGCTCCTATTTTAGCTAGTCCCGATTTTTCAAAACAGTTTGTTATACAGTGTGATGCGTCAAATACTGCTTTAGGTTTTATTTTATATCAGGAGTGTGATGGCATTGAGCACCCCATCGCATATGGTAGCAAAATGTTAAACAAATGTCAACGTAAATATACTACTAGCGAAAAAGAATTATTATCTTGTCTGACCAGAATTGAAACCTACCGAAAATACATTGAAGGTACCCGTTTTAAGGTCCAAACTGATCATGCGTCATTAGTTTGGCTTCATAAATTATCTAACCCCTCTGGACGTTTGGCTAGATGGGCTGTGAAACTTTCTCAGTACGACTTCGACATCGTACACAGGAAGGGTTCTCCATGCTATAACAGATACAGCTGTTTTAGATGTTTCGACTTTCAAACGTGATAAATGGTACCTTGACATGATTAGGAAAGTCCAAGAAAAGCCTGAGTCTTATTCTGCGTTTCGTGTCGAAAATAATATCTTATATAAACATGTGTTTCACCATAATCCCGTTATTAGTAACTTATCTGATTGGAAAATAGTTGTGCCTACCTCTAATCGTATTGAAATTTTTAAGTTATATCACGACGCTGAAACTGCCGGACACTTTGGCATTTCTAAAACCCTATCTCGTATCTTGGAATTATATTACTGGACTGGTCTTCGTAGAGATGTTTATCGTTATGTGAGAAAATGTACTGTCTGTGCGGCTAGCAAAAGCACTAATTTACCTCGACCTGGTTTAATGGGTACTTATAAAAATATAAATTTTCCCTTCCAACTTATCTCTGCCGATTTATTGGGCCCTTATCCGACTTCCAAAAATGGAAATCGATATGTTCTAGTTGTAGTAGACTGGTTTACAAAATATGTGCTGGTTCATCCTATGTCAAAAGCCACATCAAAAGGTATTATTAAATTTCTAGAAAACCAAGTTTTTCTTATATACGGTTGTCCGCAAATTTTCTGTTTCGACAACGGAAGTCAGTTTACTAGTAAACAATTTCAAACATTTATGGAGAGTTATAAGGTACAAAAAATTTGGTACAATGCATTATACCACCCACAAATTAATCACTCAGAAAGAATTAATAAAATAATAGTCACTACCTTGCGAGCTTATATTCATGGCAACCATAAAACATGGGACACATCTATTTATAAAGTTGCCCAGGCTATAAGACTGGTTAAGCATGATGTAACAGGGTACTATCCTGCCTTTTTAAATTTTGCCAGAAACATTCCTCTAACCGGAGATTATTATGGAAAAATTTCAGAAAATGCTGACAATGTCGTTTCGATTACCGAAAAAAATCAATTAATAAATGATTTACAGGAGCTACCAGAATTATACATTGATGTTCGCAGAAGGTTACATGAAGCTTATCTTCGTAATACCAAGCAATATAATTTGCGAAAACGTTCAGTTAAATTTCGTGTGGGTGATAGAGTGTGGAAAAAAAATTATACCTTGTCTAGTAAATCCAAGAATTATTCGAAAAAATTGGCAGCTAAATATGTACCTTGTATCGTTGAAAAAGTTATCTCAAATTTAGTATATAACCTTAAAGATACCGATGGCAATGACGTAGGAAACTGGCACGTTAAGGACCTTAAACCAGACTACACTAATTTGGACTCTGACGATGACTCAGAGCCGGAAGATTCTAATTCCGAAATCCCCGATTAAAAATCTCTTCTTAATCCCCTTCATCGTATTTTTGTTTCTGGACCTTTATCTTATTCATTACTGGCTGGATAAATTTTTTTATCCAAGGGTTGTAGGGCGGGCCACTTTTTGCTTATTGCATGCGTCTCAAGCGTTTGCAATTAAGCAATTGAAGTCAACCAAGCGTGCGAAATTACCTTTTCCTTTTTGTCTCAGAGAGTGGTACATTTGTTTACCTAATTTGAATTTGTTAGGCAAAAGACTCTCATGTATTCCCTTTTGTGGTTCCTAGTTTTTTTTGCTGTTCGATGCGTGTTCTAGGTAAACTACATTCTGGTGTGGATGCACTAGAGAATGTATTATAGGAGTCCGTTGTCTGAGTATGGGTACATTTCTGTGATCTGATGACATTTTGGTAATTTTTCTCGCGCTTGGAAGATTTCAAAAATATGACATAACAACGTCATTCATTCATTTTTTTTCCGGCTGAGTCTAAATATCTTTCCTTTCTTTTCTTAGACTCAAGGGTTGAGGGTGGGATCATGTTCTGCGTAATAGTGGTTGTCTTGGGCAATCGTTCGCGAAAACCCATTTCAACCATGTTTGCGTAATCTTGTTGTGAAATTGATCAAATGTAAAATATATCTTATCTTACCTTATCTCGTATCTTCTCTTTTGTCTTAACGAATTAATATGTAAACGTAAATATACCTTTATCTTATCTTTTACCTTATCGAATTTACTTTACATCATATTCGTGTTGGTATTATGTAATATACCATATTTTCGCGAGCCATGGGGCTTAATAAATTTTTACATTTGATCAGTCACAGTCACAGCAAGACCGGACACTAACTTCGTCAAAATTCTCTCTCTTTATTTTCTATCTTCTATCTCTCTATAATTCAAATCTTGTGTTGTTTTGTTCAGGACATTACCTTGTTGAACAGTTCAATGAATGGTTCAGGCGTTTGGCCTTTGTAACGAAAACTTGCTACCTTTTAAATTTTTTTTCTCATGTTTAATATTATTTACCAGTCTTGTCTGGACAGACATTCTCGTGGTCAGGTAAATAATCTATCTTTTCTCATTTGTGGTTTAATACCATATATTTAGTTTAACTGAACAAATAGTTCGGAGGATATTTTCCCCTGGATGACGATTTTGCTATTTAGTTAGACGGGTTTGCCGATAACTTTTTGGTTGGCGAATCATCAAGTTGAGTATTGGTAAAATACTTAGCAGTGATTTAGGTAGTTTTCTTTTCTCCCATTCATTATGTGAAACCTTTGTGAACTGTTGAATGGTAAGGTGGTGCTATGGACAACATTTCGCTTGATACCTTCTGTTCATAAATTTCGGTTTTGGGTTTATGTTTCGATATTATGGGTGTTCATTAGCACGTTTGTTTTTTTTTTGTGCAATTTTTCTTTTTTGGGGTTAATGTTTAGCCTATAAGTATCTGTCGCTATCCTATCACCGTCAATGGACTTACTTTGGGATGGGGATAAATCGGTTTCGATCGAGCTGTCTTCAATGACTGACCGTTAAGGAGGGTCTATCAGTCACATAGGTAAGGAGGCTTGTTCGTCAGTGTTGGCCTAGGTCGCCTGATATTCTTCGAGAGGCAGGTCTACCTCCCTGGTTCACCTCAGCCCTTGACCTGTCGTCCGGTCGAGAGACGATTTATCGCGCCTAAAGTAGGAGTATCTCTGTAGAACGGATTTTTTTTGTCACCTGGGTGTCATAGACTGACTCCTAGTTTCAGCCCTTTGGAGCTATATCTAATGCTTCGTTAATTTAACAGTCTGGATATGTTTTCCCACTGTTAAATATAGGCAGATACTTCGTTATCTGTATCGTGGTCTAGTTTTACTGTTGAAAACTTTTCCAATTTTAGTACTGGCAACAACTACAAAGTTGCTCAGGCATTCAACCACAATGTCTGTGGAGACTGATTCTTTGAGATCCTCTCCTAAAACATATTATCTTTTCTTTCCTATGGCTATCTTTTCTGTTTTACTCATGTGAGAGTGTCATTTTTTTTCTGAGTGGATTTCACCAGTTAGCCTGTGCCGCGTGACAACATTTATTACCGAGGCTCTTCCTGCATCTGGGAGTTGCGCAGAATAAGTGCTGGCCAGAATATTTTCTATCGTGTTTTCCTTTCTGACCACAGGTCGATTGTTGGATGGTTCTCTCGGGGGTGGTGATAACTGTCACAGGAGTTAAAACATTTTTTTTTCCGTGGTTTTTCCTAAATTATTGGTTACCTATATCTCATTCTACCTACACACGAACTCATTTCCTTATATCTTCCCTTTCCTACTCATTTACAGGGTGTATCACTTTACAAGTCAACAAAAAAAAAAAAAAATTTTTTTTTTTTTTTCGGGAGTTTGGGTGGTGTGTAACGGGATTTTTGTCGAAATTCCGTTACAGTTCCTTTTTATCATAATTAACTCATTAATACTATGCATTCTTTGTATATAACATAGTTTAATTTATTAATGCAGTCTATTGAAACACCAAACTTGCGCCCGAAATTGTCACGTGATAGCTCACCTAGTCTGAGTGCCGCTGGAATGCAAAAGAGCGCGGTGGGGAGTTATTAAAAATCGGGTCTGATAACTTCTTCCTTCTTCTTGTGTGTGTTCTCCTAGAAAGTCAGGTATGAATACTCTAGTAATTATAATTTAATAATTTATGATATTAATCTAATGATTAGTTGTTAATCTTTGGCTGGTAGTAGTTTCAAATTTGAGTGATTATCCGTATAAAACAGTTTCTTTATCTTTGCTTTATTGAAATATAATTTACCGCATAAATTCTTTACTAGCACGTGGGTATATTCGAAACTCACCGGTGCAGTTTTTTTTTTCGAGGCGGAATGTTAGACGGGGATTCCGTTTAAAAATTTATCTTTTGTGTAAAACAATATCTGCCGTCTATTTTGTATTTCTAGGTGTGAAAAGAGAAGCAGTGCGGATCTAGACTTTACTGTTTGAGGTGCCGACTATTCTGGAACCTACGAGGAAGGGCTTGGCTGTGGAGTTTTCTGCTATATGCGAGGTGAGTGGTTTTCATTTTCCTTAAATTTTTTCATTGTGAAAATAAATTTGCAACCGAAATACCACTCAGCTCGTGTTAAGGCCTGGTTTTCTTTCAATTTTGGGTAGAGTCTAGAATCCTGGCGATTTTTTTCTCTTTTCACAATACCTAATTATCTTTTTGCTGGTGCATTTTAGAATACCTAATTATCTTTTTGCTGGTGCATTTAAGCATATGTTTTAGAGCATATTCCTTGCACGGGTATTTATTTATTTTTTTATAGAAACATACTATTTGTGCCATTGATTAATGTTGTTTTTTTGCTAGAGTTTTTATTCACCAATGCTTTCTAGGAAGCCATTTTCAGTTAATTTTTGAAGCCGTCTGAGTCACAGACGTAAAAATTATTCAAAGTCTTTTGGATGCAAACTTTTGCATCGTTTATAAAATATTTAATTCATTTTTCCTTCTCTCGATATAGACTAGTAAGGTCTATTAATTTGTGTATGATTAAATATTAAATACCTCTCTTGTTTTTCCTTGACTTTAATCATTTAGTTGAAATGTCTTAAATTTCTTAAATCGTACCTAATTATCTTTGTTTAAAATACATTATCTAATTAAATTTTGTGCAGAGAAATTTTTTTATTCAAAAGTTTTGGTCATAATTTTTTGTAATATTTGCTATCGAACATTTTAATTTTTTTTACAATTTCTCATTGAATTCAAATAGTAGTTTTTATTAGATTTACGTAATTAATTTAGAGAGTTTGCTACCGAAGATAGCTTTCTCAATATCGAAGTTGCTTCACAACTTTAAGTTATTTTTATTAATATTTCCCTGACTGGTTTTAATCATTTTTTTTCCCTTTTTATGTAAACACTTGGACCAAGTGAAGAGGAGAGACCCAGTACATGTTTTCCATCTTAATTAAGGAATTTGGTGGTCGTGGACAGCAACATCGTTGGAGTGGACAGAGCTGATACTCCAAGATAAGGAGATTGTTAGTGGGATCCCAGCTCTAAACATACGTCCCTCGAAATCATAACCATTGGAAGCTTCCCGCCCCATTCTCCTGCTGCAGCAGTTACGTTAGAACTTATTTTTTGGAAACTGTACGGTCTAAGTTTTATTGGTCAGAAGAAACCTTGTACAAAACCAGTCAACTTTGCAAATTTTTCTCAATTTTTCTCAAATTTTGTTCACACTTATTTTAATATCATTTGTTTTTCAAGTAATCTTAAATTCTATTTATATATAAATCATCCATTGTTTTTAACCCAACTTGTAAAGAAATTGTAAATTGTTTAAAAAAAAAACATTATTTTCTTGTAATATACTGTTAACTTTTAATTATTTTTGTGTTCTTATTCCTACTCTTCCTATATTCAAGAACAGACTACCTAACATTTGTAGATATTTATTTTTGATATTAAAATTGATAATCCTTAGTAAAGAAAATACGCTGGCGTCCAAAAGGCCCAGTACAACTAAAGAAAAAAAAAAAACTTTTCAGTGCATCTAAAAAAAATAATAACCTACTGACCCGTGCTGAGCTAGCAGGAGCTAGGTTTCTGCACCTCTTGATTGGGAATTGGAATTAATCCAACAAAGTGTAGTTAGAAAATATGCTTCGTGAAATATTACAAGTTACTAATAACTTACACGCACTGCACTTGGCTATCTCTCCCATTCCTCGACTACTGGTAGACATGGGATAATTGGCAGTTCAAATCAAACCAAGCAGCCAGTCCGATCCGACCACCACACCGAGCAGGACGTGCCTGTAAGTTTGATAGAAAATTCACTAATTCACTATCTGAAAATAATTAGTCCACAATCAACTGGTAAATATTTTTATAATCAAATCGTTCCGTCCTAAAAATATTTCAAGTCCATAAATCTATTTTGGTGAAATATGCATGTGTTTGGTCATTTCTCACATTCGACCTACGTCAAGCTAGAGGAGCTGCCAGTTGAAGTCCAATCAAAGAGACAGTTTCGACCAACCGCCCGACCGTGGAAGACGTGCTCCAGCAGGACCAGTAAGTAAGTTTGATAGAGGAAGTGCCTCAAGTCGTGCAAGAATTTGTATTCCGAAATTATTACAAGTCCATCGTGGTCATCAAACCGATGCTCAGCAGGCCTGGAGTTCTCTCACTCTACCATTACTAATTGATCCTAGCAGAAACGCAGAAACAGTCCCCCAACCGTGACCACCGGAGCCAGACGTGCACTGGAGTTGTAAGTAACTCGAGTAAGTTGGTAATTCCCATTGTATATAATATTTGGGACTTGCAGAATTTACAATTTAGTAAATAAAGGTAAATTGTATTCTGAATTGTGCGTTTTACTGCTGTTTGTGTGAAAGATTCTAATTTTCTCTATTTGACCCACTATACATTACCGTTTCTCTACTGTAGTTACTCCAGCCCCACTGTGCCGCCTGTTTGAGGGTAATGGCGTTCCCCCACTTAAGAAGGGAACTGGCGCTCGAGCAACTGACCTGTTGCTAGGGTGTCAAAAGTGATATTTCTCGACCTCACCGAGAAGTACGCCACAGATTTAATTTGTCATATACATACGAAGCTATTTTAGTATTCATTTTCTTATTAAGTAAGTATGTGTATTGGATGATGCTGAAGAATATACCGGGTGTATCAGAATCCGGGTTCAAAATAAATCTGTTTTTATTTTTCAAGATATCAAATTGCAGTTTTATATAGCCAACGGCATTTTTGTGGAATCTGTCAGTATAATATGCAGCTGTTGGATATTTACAGTACGCTAACCTATATTATTTTTAAGACGGCTACATGTAGTTAATAAGTTAATAAGTATATTTCATATCTACAAAGTAGGTAATTATAAGACTCAAATTATTATTTTTTCTTCGGACGTGAAAATTATTCTTATGAAGACCCTTATGAAGACCCTGTCTAATTTTGTCCACAATCTAAAATCACATTCAGCTAAATGAACCCGTTATTATTCATCAGTTACCGTTCCAGTACCCGCAGTATGCTTTGAAAAATTGCTGATGTAATACAGAGAGATAGGTGTGTAGTCGTTGGAGGAATTGGATCCATCTACCAGCAAAATTGTAAATAATTTGAAGATGTACCAATGTCAATTCTCCTCTACACAGATTACAGACGCATCTCGCTGTTTTTTCTTGTTTGTCACTTACTGCTCGGTAAGTTTTCTCTTAATTTTTCTCAAGTCTGTAAAGAGAATAAATATTTTTAGTATCTGTTATAAATATATCAATTAATTTTTATCTTATACATGTACGCATATTTTTAGGAAAAATAATTTTCTAATGTTTAAAAGTTCTGTTTCTTTATGGAGTAAATACATACACAAAACATGATTTCCAAAAAATATTTTTGTAAGACAAATTTTTGTAAATGTGTACGTGAAACTCCACTCCACTCTAGGATATCACAACTTAATCGTGACCCTAGTAGAGGGTAATAACATTTTTAAGTAAGATATATTATATAATTATAGAGTGTAGAATTCAAAATTCATTGAACTTCTTAAAGTATTCGTAACATTATTTATGTACTTGTCCCACCTTAAATGTTGGTCAATAATCATTCCTAAATATTTTGCAAGACAAACAAAACTAAATTGATAACGGTACCAATACAATTACATATTCCTATGTAGGATAACATTCTGTTTTTATTGGGCTAATTTTATCTCCGAGAATTCGCATTTTTCTTTTATTTGAATTAAACCAACATTAATAATGCAAGACTTGGTATGCTGAGTGAATCTAAGATAATATATTGAAACAAAAAATATAACTTGCGAAATAAAAAATGTAAAGAAAGCCGCCTTCTTGAGTTTTGTATTTAAAAGGTTGTGCTTTTGTGCAAATTAGTAATATGGCTTATTTTGCTTTTCAAATAACACGAAATAAATTCAAATATAAAACCACTTTTCATTATTCGCATTCATTCGAGAGAGCAAACAGCTTTTCGAAATTATTTTCCCAGACTGTTTTATAAAGTTAGAAGGAAAATTTATAGGATCTTCAGTTCACATTATAATATCATAAATCCATAATGGGAATATTTCCTTATCTGCATCCTACCACTTATATCTCGTCTCATTTCCACTCGTCTTCATAAATTTAACGTTCACTGCATGCAATTAGAATTAATCTTATTGGGAGGGTATCAGTAATTTATGGATTCTAGTCGGGTCTGTCCGATCTATCTTGGAACTTCCTCATGGTGGTTGTCGAATTTGGGTTGCGGATTGTCGTTCCAACCAATATCACTGGCGTTGACGCTTTGTTCAAATGGGCGTTTGAAAAATGGGCCAATTATTATATGGATTACAATATATACGCTATATAACTAATTAAAGAATGTATGAAATCAGTCAGAATTATGCACTCATATTATCGTTTGAAAAAAACAATCGACGTAGTAGTGGTAAAAATAATACAAAAACACGAGTTTTCGATGTTTTCCAGTAACAAAATCTATTTCCACAATCGTTAGTGGAGAGTCGTTAGATTTAGACCCCGAAAGAGTTCGCCAATGACCAAATTGCTATTATAACTTTTGAAATAATGTGTTTTCGACACTATATACTAAAATGTTTATTTGTTGATTTTTCTCGATTTTTAATTTTTAAATAATTAAGTATCAATTTTTTTGATTCATATGTATTTTTTAACTGTAAAATGGAAATTTCCATTCCTAAAATTAAATTATTTTATATGCGATGCATACTTGAGATCTCAGATACTCAAGACTCGTAGGTAAAGGTAGTGTAGGGGAAAGCGGCAGATGTTAGTTGTGCGCATGATGTAAATAGACATGGTGTGCTTGCCAGATTGCTCAGTTTCGTCCTAAATGCGCAATGACGTCACCTTGGCACTAGATTTGCCGCGCTCGGCAAATGACCGCATGTTCATATGCATTTCATATGTGATCGAAAGGATCATCTTGAGGCTCTATTATTTTGAACTTATGTTGTTCTGGTGTATTGTTGGGTGTTATATTTTTACAGACAAACCTTTGTGAAATAGACAGACTTTAAACTTTTAATAATGCCATATTATACATCCAAACGTTTCGAAAATAAATGTTTTTGTATTGGTCTGAAACGCAGACTACTGAATGAAACTCCGGGAAATAGGTTCAGAAATTTGCATTGTGGTGCAGTTCTAACTTTATTACTTCCTAAAACAAGTATTGTGTCGACAAGTTCTTCAAGTAATTGTCGTAGCAAACGGTCTGAGAGGATGCAAGTCAGAAGTGATTTAAAAAATCGGCAGAGAATTATTGAAGAAATTTTGTCATATTCAAACAACAACACTAGTCTAGAGCAAATAGAATTTTAAGCATTTGCAGAACAAGTTGTTGAAGATTCTTCAATAGATATGTACGTAATCATAAAAAAATACGATTCGCTATTTCACAATTTTATATTTAGATATAGTCATCGCAGGTTTATTGAAATTTAAATAATTGTTGATTATTTTATACAGGATACTATTCGCAATTTTCTGAAAATAAGTATTTTTTTTTATAATAATAGTTATTGAGTTTAATTGACAGTTAGTCAGTGCTAAGTAGAGGAAGAACTATACTTTTTGAAAAATATAAAAGTTACGAAACAAAAATAAGAAAATAAGTTTTGAAAATTGCAGGCGAAAAATAAAGAAAAATATGTGAAAAGTTACGAACAATTGAAAATTAACTTTTTATAATAATAAATTTTGCTAGGTACTTTTTCATAAGTACTTTTTTTTATTTTCTCATTTACAAGTATAATAATATTATGTCCGAGAAAGTTAAGCCTTAAAAGCATTTAAAATGTGACCATTCTTGGAATAACATTAGAGAATTGTTGCATTTCGCTATACTAATGCATGATAATACCGCCAAAGATTTGAATACCCCATGAATTTTTACCAAGGTGACGTCAGGGCGAGATTCGCACAAGCACACCATGTCTATTGACACCATGGTTGGGCGACAGTTTGCTATCAGCTCAACTGTTAGTTTGGTGATGTTCGCAGAATAAATACAAAATATTGCAATTTCATGATCATATAAAATTATACCGTTTCCATAGAAACGCTCTGACGTTAAGGCCACCGCGTTTATTTAGCAAAATATAGCATAAACGGTGGTGTTATTTTCACCATCTATAATAACTATAATTTACGGTTGCACAAAAAATAGTTTTTATACCATGGCCGCGAAATTTTTTTGCTCCCTCGAGATTATCTTGCCTCGGCTGCAAGCAGCCTCGGCGATAATTTTTCTCTCGGTACGTAAAAAGGAATTTCGCGGCCTTGGTATAAAAATAACTATTTCGTGTTAGTATTATTTCCATATACAATTTTCTTCAAATAGTGCTGAATAAGGTTTGTTTTTTTTTAATGATCATAGAATAATGAATGTCTTCGTGCACTCATTGATTAGTTTATTGCATTAGATATATTTTTAATTGCAACCTTTCATTGATGTGTGAAAATGGATGTGTCGACAGATAGTAATAATAATCACAGGCCGACAATATTGGATGAAACTCCAGGCTCTGTGTGTGACTAGAGCATACCCTCCCAAAGGTTTTTCGTGCGCTGAAGCCCAATCCGACCATCCGACCAATCCAACTATTTCACCACATCAGGTTTTCCAGAATCCTAATCTAAAAATGAAAAAACACGGTTTTTCCCTTTATTCGGGATTGTATTAAGTACACCGCGAATTAATTTTTCTCCACAAAACTCGTTGCGGCATATAAAAGTACTACCCTTTTCGGTCAAAATGCATTTTGAATAAATTTAGTTATCATATTTCATACATACCGCACTTTTCGAGTTTGTGGCGGAGTCGCCGGTGATAGACATATAAATAGTCTTTATCACTACCTCCCACCTACTTCATCATCAATGACCTTATATAATTATATTGTTACCAGAATTGCATAAGTTTGCAATGTTTTAAATCCATACGACAATTAGAAGTTACTTTTTTTGGTATAGTTGTAACGAAAACGCCAAACTAATTAATTTTAACGGATTTCTCCGAAAATAAAATATCTGAAAAATTCAAATGCGTTTTCATGGGGAAGAGTATTTCATATGCCGCAACGAGTTTTGTGGAGAAAAATCAATTCGTGGTGTAATATAATCCCAAATATAGCGAAAAACCGTGTTTCTTGCATTTTTAGGTTAGGATATTTTGAAAACCTGATGTAATAGAGCAATTCTGAGGTCGAATTTGGATTCAGTGTGCCAAAAACCTTCGAAAGTATAGTCTGATCTCAACCTTTGAAAAATGTCGGCCTGTGAATCAAGAAAATGTTTCGTATGTGAAAAATTAGGATCAAGCTCTGGATCGAGTTCAGACTTAGGAGAAATAATAAAAGTTACGAAAGGATTGCCTACTTTAAGAAATGCTTCTGTAGAAAAAGAGAATGAGTTGCTAGCATTTTTGAATGCTCCGGAATTTGTTTTTGCTCATTCAACACGCAGCTAATTTTTTTTTCTAATAAAAATGAAGTTTTTAATAATATTCGTACAGCTGGAATAAAGTGGTTCTCGCATTATACAATGCACTCAAGAACACAAAAGACTTAAATATATTCAGATATAATTCCTTTATTAAAGCTCTAACTAAAAATAGCTGTGTACGATTAGCATTGTTGGTGAGTACACCTGATGCAGACTTCGAGCATTTGAAGATAGTGAACATACAGGTGCAATTATGGGTGAGGAATGATATTCCGCCAATAGAATGGAGATGGAAACATGACCGAGGAACGCTGAGACCAATAGCAATGAATCAACCACCAGCATCTACTGAAAACAATTTTTTGTACATGTACTAGAGGATGTATAGCTGCTTGAGGATGCAGGAAGCATGGATTACATTGCAGTGTAGATTGTTCGGAGCGCAGTGGTGATAGTTGTTTGAACGCTTCTTCCATTTTACAAATAGACGAAGTCGAAGACGGAGATAATTAGTATGTTTTTCATTTCAGTAACTACTAATTATGTATGTATCAATTAATATGTTTGTATAAACAGCCTAACATTTTTTGTACGAATTATACCTGATTACAAAGTTTTGGTTCGCCATTTTCGTTCCTTCCTTTTTTAATGTTGCAATTTTTGACATTGAATTCACATTTACCAACTTCAAAAACATAAATAATGATAATTTTGTCAATAGGACTAAAATTATTGCAGTTATTGTGGATTATTCATTCATTTACAATTATTTCCTGAATTTTTCAATAAACTATTAAACAAACAGAGATCGTTAAATTCTAACTAGTAAACATTTTAGTATTGAGCTTTAGCAATACATTGGCAAAAAACTGCAAAATTTATTCACTGGTGATTTCGTTCGGCTTTTTTTATTTTTTACGGTTAATGATTCTCCACTACATATATTAAATTTTAATTTTAAAGAAAATCCCAGTAATTCACTTGTACTTTCAAACTTCAACTATTGCGACTTCTAATGTGGGCCCTGTTTAGATCCATTAAGTACAAATAGTATTTACAAAGCTGAAAATGCATTGTCCGATTAATATATGTATTACGTTTATTATACAAGAAATAAGGCTTTGATATCGCCACTAATAGCTGTTTTCGTGTTGACTGCATTCTCTTAAGGGTTCAATCAATTGTGTACGAAGTCAAAGTTCGAGAAAATCGCATGCGTTTAGATCTTGTCAATTCATATAAACACACCAGGGCTTTATTGCTTCCACCCACTGAGTTAAGTAACGAGCGGTACACAATTTCTTTCAAAACACACTCGGATTAATTTGGTTTGACGTCAATACTTTTACGGGAATGATGGTTCTCAGGATGATGAGGTCTTTTATTTTGTATTTATAGTACATGCGATTTTATTGATTTCATTAGATGTGAATTTTGTTTATAATATACGTACGTACGGTGCGGTAATGAAGTACAGAAAAAATCAATAAAACTGGCAATACATTTTTTTCATAAATCACTCGAACTAAGTTAAATACTTAAATAACACATCTTTTGAGTATATTTCAAAGTATTTTAATTCAAATCTCCATCCATAAAATAATGACCGATTTTTTTGTGATGCAGTATGCCGCACCAAACATTTACTTTTTTAAACTTTTGACTATTAGTGGTAATTAAGAAAATAGGATTTTCCTGAGCCCAGTACCTATAATTTTGGGAAGTAAAAGTAAATTCTTCAGTGAATGAAATGCTTCGATCAAATGATCTATCTGCTAAAATTTTCTCACCCATAATTAAACAAAAGTCCAAACGACGAGCATCATCTTGTCACTCCTTTTTTGCTGTTAAATAAGAAAATTGACTTTCAAGTGAATACATTTTATTTTGACACTTTTGCAAACGGCTCTCAGGGTGTTGTTGGTGAGCTGAGTCGTGGGTACGGATTATTGTTTTTTTTTCTAGAAAGAGTAAATAATTACACCTGTGATAATGAGGGCGCCAATTAGTTGCAAACAAACGAGAGCTATATAAAAAAATAGTTAACTAACCTATAAATTAACTACCACCAGTCCTAAAAGGAGATGTAAGAGAAATGAAACCAAATGAAATGAAATCAAAATCTACGAGACTATGATTAAAATTCAAGAAAAAAATATTAGGTGAAATTGTTGCAACGTATTGTTGAGTAATAATGCAGTATATATAAATCAATAAATTAACTCATCCCTTACCTCTTCAATATGTTAGCGCGGCATACTTGTATACTTTGCTGTACAGTTTTCTTTTAGAAATGTTTTCAGCATAAAAAAATATGCGTTATTATAAATGTTTTTATAAATATGAATATTATAAAAAGCAATAAACCAAAGAAATTGATTTGTATTAACACTAAATACGATTATTAATTATATAGATAAAAAAAAATGGGCAGCTACTGGAAGCGGCTGGAACCTCCCCACCCGGTGGATCTTTGAAGCCGAAAAGAGCACTAAAAAATATGAACGATCTTATTTAATTATACTTATTAAGTTGAAATATTTTCTTCATATTTAAACAGAAAAAATAGTATTGCGTTCGGTGGGATTTGGACCTACGAACTTGAGTGTTAAATTTATAGTCTGCACAACATTAATATCTTATTCAATGTTTTGATACAAATATATGCCTTATCGGATCCTAGCCCGGAGCCAGCCAGACAACCACGGCGAACACCGCCGAGGCGGGTGTGAGGCTGGACGGGGTAGATCCGGTTTGGCTTGGAGAAAAATAAAAATGTGGGATAGTAGTCCTGTCTTCTGTAGGCAGGCTTAAAAACTAGGTTAAAATTATAATGTGTCCACATGGGCCTAAAATTAATATAAAAATAAACACAACACTATAAAAACTAAGTTCGCAGGCAAGAGCACTTAATAATTTTGATTATATTACGCGCCTCGTCTCCAAAGATCAATATGTTGTACTCCACTCTAGGTACGATGACATACACACTTTAATGCAAATTTGGTTATATATCTTAGGCCATATCTTATCAAGGTATCGGTCTATAACGTCATTCTTCCTTTATGTGTCGCGGTGACAGCACGCTCCATTTTCTTTCAAGTTTTTTTAATAAAAATCGAAGTAAATTTTGTGAAAATCATCATGAAATGACGCATAAATAGTGTAGAAAAGTCTGATGATAGTTCTGCAGACAATCAAATGTCCAAGAAGATGAAAGTTAAATTGAAAAAGCTTAAGAAAACATTGCGTATTTTAGAACGTCAGGATAACAGAAGTCGCCATGGCAGCTGTGCTAGAGATAATAGATCAGTCTCGCAAAGAGGAAGTTATTCGAGGTTAAGATCAAGAAGTTTGAGGAGAACTTACTATTCTCCGGAAACCGAATTTTACAGTAAATTAATATTTTGTATGGCATCAATAGTATACGAGCACGCCTCAAATTTCAGGAGTTTTTTCACGACATTAATAACTCTAGGTCATTTCACGAGCTGAATGACTGTAACTATCAAACGAGTTTTGAGAAAAATATGGTTGGTCAATTGTCAATAATTGACCAGAAGTTTTTTCACGAGTTGAATTAACTTGTAGGTTTTTCACCAGTTGAACAACCTTTCTTCTTTTCAAAGTAGAGTTGAATGCTCCTTGCACCTTATAATTTCATAAATGCTTATTTAAAAGCCTCCCGTTGACAAATAACTTTTCGATTGCAGGCCAATCCTCCGAAAGTGAGGATAATGCAATCAGAGAAGGGACCCCCTTGATAACGAAAACATTTCGCCCGCACCCTGGTCCGTATGGTTAAAGATCATGTTGAAGAACATAATTCACCAAGGCTAAACACAGAGTTAATTAATCTATTAGAAGTGATTTTGACGGACAAGGTTTTCGGGGAATATCTGAACAACGGTCTTGTAACAAAGTAGCAAAACATTTTTATGAAAGGTTTACCGGGGGAATTTCGCTCCAGATTGGTGAAAGAGTATCCCTCTCCTAAAAATTGTCCTTTGTTAGAGACTCCAAAGCTAGATGCTGAGGTAGTAGCATCTTCGAGCGAGACAACATTAAGAAGAAACTCAAGGTTGGCTCAGATTCAAAATCAAATTGAAGCCGCTTTGGAAAAAGCTCTTACGAAGTTATTGTCCAAGGAGGGGGAGGGGGGGGGGGGGTCAGAAAATTGTCAGCGATGCAGCTAGGTTGATGACAGATATTCATCATTCCGAGTCGGATTCCAGACGCATTTGGCTTCGTCAGGCTTAACAAAGAGTACAAGAAAACGCTTAATAGCGAGAATGTAGGTGGTTGGCTATTTGGGTTAAAATCAAAATCAAACTTCACTTAGGTAAGTTCGTTTGATCTATTAATTATTGATACGGTAAACACAACTAAACGGAAAAACCCGTTTGTTGGTAGGGTGATACGGATGGCCATCTTTGGGAAAAACCATATAAGTCTTGTTGGACAGCTTCCGTGTCAGCTGTGGCCGGGGTAGTGTGCATGGTGGATCGTTTGAGTTGATATATTTTGTTTTATCTCCTAACCTCGACCGATTTTTCACTAAATCGGTCGGGGAAGTAAGATGTAAAATTTTTGATTCCAATGTTTTTCTGGGGGAATTTGGTTTTTGACAGTTTTCGAAAAAAAATGTTAGGTTGGTGCCAATGTCTTAAAATGCTTTTAAGTTAGGTATATAGCACTATTTTTAGGTTATGTTGGCGGAAGAATTTCCGACGGAATGCCGGAAGTAGCGGAAATAGTTTTTAAAATATAATGTCACTGTCACTTTTAAACACACACACATACACACACACACACACACACACACACACACACACACACACACACACACACACACACACTCACACAATCACAATCACAATTTCATTGTGGAGAGGTTAAAAATATTTCATGTAAATTAATTTTTAATAAAGCGTTAATAATTCTTCCTGCCGATCTAAAAGTATGGCGGCATCAAGCAAAAAAAAGGAAGTAAAGAAAAATTGTGGTACAACCTGTGATATCTGGAGTTAATGTGCTTTTGAACGTGACCATCTTCGACTTCTTACATGATGCAGCATACAGGCTACCTTCAGATGTTGGGAAACTACTGCTAGTTGGATAGTGTGGAAAAATTTTGCTTGAAACAACAGACAGCGTGGACTCAACAAAAAACTGGCATAACTTGGCGATATCCACCAAAAGAAACCATAGATCTTGACTATAGCATATAATTCTACTTAACAGGCTTAAAATTAATTAGAACTACACTTATGAAAACCTATCTAAAATGAACATGGAGGCATGGTACTAACCGTTGGCGTTGTATGGCCTGGTAGTAAAGACAGCTACGTTGGTCTTGAGACTTTCATTTTGTACTGAACGACACACAACAGGTTTGACAAAAACTTTACCAATATTCACCAATAATTGTATCAATGGTCGGGTACAGAAAACTCGGAAAAACAACTATATCTTATGACAGTGTATACCAAAAATGCCTTTCCGAAAAATACGGACAGGAAAATGACAAATTTACCAGTAGCAACGCCAGTCGATGGAACAAAGGAGCTACATCTGTTATTTTAATGATAATACAGAAAACATATTTCCATTCAACATTTAAATACCTAATGATGTTTTTATCTATTAGGAAATTATTTTAAAGGATTAATTTAAAAGGTAAGTAATCACCAGATGGAATAAACATATACTCATGTTAATTATTTTTCAGCACAGCAGCAGGTTTAGATTATTTCATTCCATAGCACATATAAATTATTTAAAAGATTTTGATGTAGTTATTATGTATATTTTTTGACGCAATAGAAGTTCGATCTAGAATAGTACTATACACTTCTTTATTATTTATTTTGTCTTTTTATAAGGTAGCAATTGAATTGCTACAATCCCCAACTCGAAGTTTGTGAATAAATCTAGGTTTGGTGCGTAAAATTTGTTGCTGACTAAAATCCTCTGAATATGAGATTTGCTAATACTTAATTTATTTATATTTTCCTTATTGACCATCTTTGGTGTTCTTGTACAGAGTCTAAAACTACAAGGGTAGCAGCGTCAACCTTAATTTATTTGTTTTTTGGTTTTTTTGATAACTTTTACATCCCCGGTGGAATCAAATTTATAAATTAATTCACGTATTGCTTTGCGACTCACTTTACCATTTGGATAATTCTCATTAAAAACTTATTTTGCGTATTTATAAGAAACATGTCCGATTCCACAGCATTTGACCAAGTAAACTCGTTGTTCCAAGGTTAGCATAATTCAATAATTAGTAATTAATATTTTTATAAAAAATACAAAATACTAATAAATATCTACTACACTGACATTGTCATTAATCCATGACATTACATGACGTAATCTCATTTGTCTATGAAAAATTTAGAAACAGATTAGAAAACTGTTTTCAGCATAGCTGAATAAAAATGTTATTTTATTTTTTTTTGAAAATTGTTATTTCCTTATTTTGCAACTAAACTCCGCATTAAAGCTTTTCATCATAATTGAAAAAACTTTGTTAAATAAAATTTTCAATAAAAATTCAAAGAAAGTAGTTTGCTTAAAGTTGATTTCATATTTTAGAATTTGTAAAATACCCTATATAATTTATCTTAAGTTTAACAACTCTTTATGACTTCCTAAAACAAGCAAACATTTTTAAAAAGAATGACTTTTTCTCGGCAAATCAAAAATAAGAAAATTAAGTGCGGTAGGGGGACACACTGTATATTTGTTTTTTCGTTTAAGTTATTATTGAACTTTATCACACTATTGATTCACCCTGTATGTAAATATTCTATTAGGTCGCTTCCTCGCTTCTCTGCCTTTCAACTTACCGTACAGTACTACATACATCAACCACTTCAAACATATCACAAGGTTATAATGAGTACACTTTGCAGTTGGGGGTGGCCGATTACGAACACCCTTTGATTCATATTTTACACGAACACAGCACAAATCACTTTTAAAAGGTACCACTAAGATTAAGTACACAGTCAACATATTTTGTATTTTCATTGTTGATATATAGTTATTTGCAGTTGGCAACGCGTGACTGCAGCAACTCTCATTCGTTTCGTAATAATCTTTTTAAATTTTAAAGTGATATTGATCTATCGTAAAGTTTGTTTAAACCTGAGAGCCTATATTAAAGTTCCGATATATTATATATTTTAGTATCTCTTGTGCTTAATTAAAGGCCTTAGTAACATTTTGCTTTAAAATTCTAATAAAACGTTATTTATATACAGCAAAACAGTTTACACTCCCCTGGTGATCACCCCGTATGACGGATATGGCTCAATTTCAATAAAGGTATTCGGCCATGATGCTATAATACATATAAAATTATTATGTCAGGAGTCATCTTGTTTTATATGTATTCAGCAATGCCAGGTTGCAATTCAATTTGTATTGTAATGGTGTTATTAAATATACCTTAATAACATGTTAAGGTAAAATTGATATTCATCTACCTTACGAATCTGAAAGACGTATTGTATATTGGAATATAGATACTTTGTACATTTTCGTATTTTTATATCTTGGATCATTTTGCTCTAAAATTATAATAAAACACAGTTTATGTAAAATATTATAGTTTGCACGCCTCTAACCCTATTTGATCAATATGATCCAATTTCACCAGGAAGTATTTCACCATGTTATTTCTGTTTTCATTTTGTTATTGGGATTGCTAAGCAACAAAATATACTTTGGTTGCATTTGTGGAGATTTATATTTTGTTTAAAGTATATACTTTGGCGTGGTACTCAGATGCATAGCATACATTACAGTATATACAGTGCATACAGTCCACTATACATATACAATATGCGGTACGTTATTTGTACCACCATGCATTGAACGACGCAATTTGCATGGTTCAAACACTGTACCACCATGTCTGAAAGGCTTAATAGATATTCGCAGACGACAACACCTGATTTCACCTGTTATTCATTTTATAATAGTCTTCTTATACATTTTAAATAAAAAGTGTATCAGAAGTCATCATCTCTATTAGGTATTCGACAACGTCCAACTGCAAATTCCTTTCGTTTCGCAATAGCCTTATTAAAAACATCTCAATAATATTTTAATTTAAAACTGATATGTCATCTAACCTACGTAAAGTTCGCTCAAACCTGAAAGACATACTGTATAATATTACAGTTCATATACAGTGTGTCCCCCGATTGAGTTCGCTATAGGTGAAATGGACAAAAAATTTTCGATTTTTTTTTTCACATTTGCTTATCTAAAAAGTAATTTTGGGTGTACTTTTGTTTTTTTTAAATCATGTAGGCCATGACAGTTAAGCAAAAATGAATTTCATGTTAGGTAAAGTACCTTTTCTGTAAAATATACAGGAAAATGTCATTAAGGAAAGTTATTCAGATTAAAAAGTTATAGTCCTATATAAAATTTCAAGAACATACGTCTACTTTGATAATTTTGATTTTTTCAATATAATTGCATTTTACGGAAAAAAAAAATAGTATGCCAGTTTACTAAAGTGCTTGATCTAGTACATAATGGAGTGAACACTTTAGTAAATCGGAAACTTTTTTTTTTTTCGTAAAATGCAATTATACAGGGTGGACCATTAATAACAGGCCATAGTTCAAGGGTGGATTCCTTGGACCAAAATATGAGGATATAACCAAACATGCTTTAGTAAATTGTTGCTGTGGAAAAAGATATAGGGTGTCAAAATTGTAATGACGGATGACGGATATAGTCCAATTTCAACAAGGAGTGTTCTACTACGCTATTTTATGTATGATCCTTTGAAATAAAAATATTATGTCTAACAGAAGTTATCGTGTTTACAAGAAATTAAAGTAACCAAAATGTAGAGGTCCAACATTTTTCTTCCCCATTGCCACCCCCATAACTGTGGAACCCCGGACCACTTTTTTGCGATGCAGAAAGCTTCAACCTACAGAACGATATCAAAATCATCCCGATCGGACCACCCCTGCGCCCAGCGCCAGCGATCGCGACCGAATATTTGTCACACTGTTCATGTTTATGCTCCCCTATAATACACATCGTTACACTACCGATTGTTTAAACATTTCCAATGTTAAGAACAATAATTTTACTTTTTTTCGAAAACACTTTTATAATTTAAAGTGAATTTTTTCTAAAGCGAATGTTTTAAACGGGGAAAAAATTGAACATCTATGTATTACTGAAAAATGGTATTTGAGAATTATTTTTCTTAATTACTCACTTATTTCAGCAACAAAATGGCGACATATTTATTTAGAAAAGGTGAATACACACATTGTTTCGGTCATACCCGTTTAGTTTTTTATGCTACAGAAACAAATGAAAAACCATTTGAAAGCTTAATAATAGCCTTTAATTTTGAACCCGCAACATTTTTTAGTAAATACCACAGGTTCTGAGTTACTTAACATTTAAACTAAATACTTGTTCTAACGCCAACTTTAAACTTTCATAACTTTCATCTCCGAAACTACAAATCCTACGGCCTACGGAAATTTCTATATTCAAATTCATTCCTAGTTTATAATGTTTTTTTTTGGTCTGAAGCATTTTTTAGATAGATGTGATATTTTTCGAGTTATTTGGTATGGACTGTTTTGAAATTCCTACCCTCTCGGGCTAAAACTGCAATTTTGAATTCGCTGTAACTTAAAAACTATCAATTTTTATAAAAAAAATTTTATAGAACATTTTATTATCAAAATTTTATTCTCTTTTATTTTCAATAATTATTTCTTTTATTTGGTATTTGGTGCCACCCCCGAAGAAGGAGAGCATCTACTCCTAAACTTACAAGCCCCCGTGTAACATGAAAATGTTTCTTTGATGCATTTGCTATTAGATTATACTTTTCAAATAAAAATATTTGAATTTGTGTTAGTGAATTTCAAAAAATATTCAAGTTGAAATGGCGCCGATTAACTGAGTGCGTATAAACAGTTACTGGCGAGCAAGCTTTGACCTTGCATGCATTGATGCATGCTCGCCAGTAACTGGTTATACGTGCAATATTTTTTTACTGGCGTGCCAATATCTACTGGCGCCATTAAATCCATGCACGTATAAACCCGCTATAATATACATTTTCACGTCCTTCACTAATATTAAGTGGTGTGAATCAGTCTTTTGGGAATTTAGATTTTTCGTTATCATATAGGTTACAAAAAACCGACATTGATTGTGAAACGTCATAAATAATGTATTTGAATAATGTTAATCCAGAAGAAAAACATACATATTTTCGTTTTTTTACCTTTTTACACCATTCGATGGGAATGATTTCGATTTATAACAAATGTAAAAATTGACGTTGAAAAATTCACAGATACAATGCGACTACACATAGCTGCGATTGTATTTATTATGTAAATAATGTACCCTAATATTTTGTACATGTCCGTCATTACAAGACTGAAAAACGTTTTCATCGGTAAACACATTGGTCCAAAACTCCAACGGGCGATAGACACAATTTAAACAAAACATAATGCGGGCTTGCTTCTGTTCTTCTGTTAATATGATCTTCTTGGCTCTTGTACAGTTTTTTATTTTCGATTTTCCTATCCTTCGGCTAGCTGCTGACCTCGACACCAGAAAATGTGTCATGAACACAGCGTCTCCTGCTGTTTGAAACGGATTTTTCCTCAAATAGCCAAGGAGTGCTTCATCTTGAACTAGATTTGAACTTCTCGATAGGCCTGAGTCGTCTTTTCTCTTTACGCTACCTTCCTCTTCCCACTTTTCTTCACACTCATAACAGTACTTTTATTCAATTGATAATGGTTAGCAATTGCTCTGATAGACCATATCTCTTCAATTTTAGAGAATAAAATTTTTTTCATGTTAAGTTAATTTTGGAATTGCGAAAATATGACACTGACAAATAAATAAAGAATGATTTAATAAGGCGAAAAATAGGTGTATGGGATTTCATTCCACAGAAGTGTACAACCCATCAGTCTTTCGTTTTTACTCAATTTCTTGGGAGTCACGTTCTTTGCAAATCTATAATACCTATGCATGTTGGAATTTTTCGAAGTCGCAACACGACGTGAACACAACACTCAAAACCCATTACAGTTTTTAATATTCAACATTTCTAGCCAATTTCATTGAAAACTCACATTATTTACAAATAAGCAAATGGACTCCTGCTCTATAGATTTAATAATTATTATCTTAATGTCCAGAACACAAAGAAAGACATGTAAACAAAAATGGCGCGACAACTGACAGTAGTGACAGTCGGGCAAGATACAGATTTGCGCAGCCGTCGTGTGATTCAAGTACAAGTAGCGACAGAGCGACGTAAGTTCCAACTAAACACGATGATTTTGAAATATAATAGGAGTGCGCAGGGCCTGTAGTTAAATATCATAGTTAAATATAGCAATTAGTTTAATAGTATTGTGTAGTGCGATATTTATTCGAATAGTGTCGATTCCTTATTTTCCCTTGAGCATTCTTTTCCCACATTTCCTTAAATCCCGGCATTCATAGAATTGCAACCATCCGGATTCAACAGAACGATGAGTTTTTACCTTTATAATCATTCTTAGATTTTTAGAATCTACAGTCTACTAATAATAGAAATTTTAGCCCAATAATATACATTCGATGAGTTTTAAACAGGACTCTGTTTGGCAAATATTAGGCTATGAGATTCGGTGTATGTCATTTGAACCAAACCAAATGGTATTTGTTGCTTAATTCTAAAACAAATAATTGAATTGTTTATTGTTTCAACAAGTTATGGCATTATCAAAGATATTTGATATTTGAGATTTTAGATTACGAGGAACATATTTCCCTGCACACATTTGTTCTTGTTAATAGGGTAAGAGACTTTTGCTACGCATCTGGAAATGTTTTATATAAATTTCTTAGTCAGCACGTCGAACAAACAATTTTCCAAGAAGCACGTCATCTTAAGTGACTTTCCAACTTCGAATATTCCAGCATCTTATAATCTTCTGACCACACCATCCGAGGAGAAGACAATCTACATTGTCTTCTCTCATTGATTATTCTACAATGGTTAATATTCCAGAGAAGAAATAGAAGGAGGAGGAGAGTAAGTTGTAAGAGAAAAAGAAGAAGACAAGTTTCGATTCAAATTATTTTTAGAGTTTTTTTTTCATCTATTTATTTAACGTCGGCCTATTTCCGCTACCAGGGCCTATCACCGACGCCAGGAGACGAGCTACTCCCAACCTGGAAATTTTGCCGAACCTCTTCCCTTAAGAAGAGTAGGGATCTTTTACTTGCCTAACATTTAATAAACAAGGGACTGCCTGCTTTACATCCCCTCCGAAGGATGGTATAGCGTTAATGCTATAAATAAAATTAAAATTGATGTAAATATATGTATATTTGTTTTCTTTAATACATCTTATATTTTATTTGATTTTTGGGTATTTCAAAGTGTATTGTTATTATTTTTGTTATCGAATGTTTTTTCTTTTGTTTCTTCTCGACTCCATAGGAACTTCTCGATTTCCAGTGAGTGAGTCGCTATAGTCGCTATATACACCCCCTCGTTAAAAAAGAAAAGAGTCAATCAACCAACGTGTCGATTGCGAAACGTACTTTTTTAATCGGGGTAGGCAAAGTGTCACATCTGTCAACTAATACAAAAGCTGGTTTAACCCTATCAATATTGACAGTTATGACTTTGATTCCTTTCTTAAAGGTAAATAACTTATCTGAACGAGATAAAACTTTAAACGGTCCTTCATATAAAGGAGTAAATGAACGTTTAAACCGTTCATTGCGAATGAAAATAAAATCGCAAGAGGCAAGATCTGAACTAACAAAAGTTTTGTAATTGCCATGTGAAATTGGAGGAACAAATTTTAAATTATTAAAATAAATGCGTAATTTGTCAATGAAATAAGGAATATCTGGGGAATTATACGATTAACGAAAAATTCGCCAGGTAAACGAAGGGTTTGACCATATATAAGTTCAGCAGGTGAACATTGCAGATCTTCCTTGGAAGTTGTCCTAAATGCTAATAAAATGATGGGTAATTCATCTGTCCAATGTGATGTATTGGCTCTAGTTAACAAGGAAGTTTTAAGTGAGCGATGAAATCTTTCAATTAGAGAGTTCCCTTGTGGGTGATATGCAGTTGTACGTATTCTATGAAAACCTAAAAACTTTGCAAATTTATTAAATAATCTTGACTCGCATTGTACCCCTTGATCAGTCGTCACGGTCAAGGGAACACCGAATCGACAAACAAAATTTTGAAATAAAGTACGCGCAACTGTTTCTGCTGTGATGTCGCGAAGAGGGTACGCTTCCGGCCACCTAGTGAATCGTTCAATCACCATAAGAATGTAAGAGTTACCTTTGGATGGAGCTAATGGTCCTACCAAATCTATATGGATGTGGTCGAATCTGCTTTTCGGGATGGTCAAGTTTCCAAGAGGACTTCTCGTTTTGTTTCTTCTCGACTCCATAGGAACTTCTCGATTTCCAGTGAGTGAGTCGCTATAGTCGCTATTGATGATATATCCACTACGTAGTCCTCGTCTGAAATTACGTAGCTTCCGCGTATACATTGATATACAAGCCGCTAGAAGGTGGGACGAGAACGCTGTATTTCCCAAGGTGGGTCACCCATCCAAGTACTAACCGCGCTCGACGTTGCTTCAACGGAATATCCACTGACATTCACATTGAAGTCGCCTCTACGCTCGCCGCCATTTTTAGATTTAAAACTAATGAAATATTATCTATTTTCGTATGGTTTAGAAAGCTCCCTAATTTAATACAGTTTTATAATGCAAATATGAACATATGCCATACGTAGTTAGCAGTTTAGCGCCTTGAATGAAGCACGAACGATAGCACTGTAGGCTAGATCGCATCCCATGGTGCAACGTGTCTTGACTAGTATATTTCTCCTGAGTCGGCAGATGGTTCTATATCTATGTTTTTCAACTCTTAGTGGAGTAAACGTAGTAAAAAAAGAGGCATTGTTTCGAAATAATTTGTAACTGCATAAAAATTTCTAAAAACTTTTTAAATGTGTTCTAAATAAGTTTAAGTTCAAAGTCTACTGGTTGGTATTGTACGCTAAATCTCTATTTGTTTATTAATAACAAAAAACTGCAAAATTAGTTGTTAGATGAAATATCTCGAAAATTAATTCAGGAAAAGTCATGAAAATCAGGCACTAGAGGTTTCTGGGTATGCTGATTACGAATTTGATGTCAGATTTGTCAAAATTAAAAATGGCGGATACAAAATGGCCGACCTAAATGTATTAAGAGTGCGAAATTCGCCATAAAAATGAGCATTAATGGGTTTTTACGGGTTTTCAAGTATGCTGATGACAAATCTGATGCCAAATTCATAAAACTTGTGTAGATAAATGTAATGTTTAATATAAATAAATACAATGTACTATAAAGATACTTTTATTATAAACTACAATGAAAGGAAATATTTTAACTATAATATATGATACATATGTTTTTTCAATCAAGAATGTACCTAATAAAAAAAAGACTTTATTTATAAACATACAGTGATTGTCCGATAATTGATTTTTAAGTACAAACACGTTGAAGGAAAACTTTTTAGCATTCTAAATCTTCTGATTGTACTTGCTCCAGTTCGTCGCTTTCTTCGTGTAAGTCGTCGATGTCTTGGCAGGGAGAACAATTTGTACAACTGTTGCCACTACATGCGGAGCATGCCATAGTGCAAAAAATACCAGATTTTCTACACCCACATGCTGATTCGCAACCTTTCTTGCAGCTACAGAATATCATGTTAAGTATGTCGTCTGATGCAGGTCGTTGACTCATTGGTATAGGTACTAAATTACCATTAACTTTCTTCCAACCCCAGTTCTATGCATGTAAATGCTTACTCATCCACGTTTGCATCTGCAAATATACTCTTTTATAGTGCTGCTCCAAGGTATCTTCTGTGGGTGGTAATGAAGACAGCTTCACACTGTTTATTTTTCCGGAAGTACCTTTCACGAAGCAGTGATACCGAAATGAGTTTAAGTCAGCTACATTTTTGCTTGTACTATACAAAACCAATACGCACGTAATGTCAGACTGTAAAAGAATTTCTGGACTTTGATGATCCTCAGCGAAACTTTCGGCGGCTTTTATTACATCTACTTGATTTTCTAATTTTTTTTAAAAACTTTACTTTGCTCCGGTTGAAAAATGCCGACGTACTGTCACAACTTGTGAATGAATAAAATGTGTTTTTGGCAATTTGAAAAGTTTTCACTTATAATATCACAAGAGCTTAAATTATTTCCGAAAATTTTCTTGAGGGCACGAATAATTTTCTTAAAATATTCGTGCCCGAAAGAAAATTTCCCGGAATAATTTAAGCTTGTGTGGTATTCGGTAAGAAAATTTCACACCACTTAACACCATAATTTGGAAAAAAATTATTAATCCAACCTGATATATTAAATTAATTTCACTGCTTGTCAAGTTGGCCAGGGTATTGTTGTTTTTGATATATTATGTTGATTTGTCATTTTTGTTTAACCGGTTCTGTCACAAAGCTTAATAATTACTAGTTTAAAAGGTCTGTCGTTGAGTTTAATAAGTGTATAGCGAAATGTCGCGATTTGGTAAAGAAAATCAACAAGTAATTAGACAAGAAATTCAAAATATAACACCAGATAACACCCGAAAATCAAAATCAAGTGTATGGAAACAGTTTGTTGAATTTTGTGACGAAAAGTTGTATAATATTCATGAGTGTATGAGTGTAGTACAGGTGGCTACTATACTGGAGGACTACGCATTTAATATGAAAAAGAAAAATTTTGAAGATTATAAGGAAAGTGTGGTCAAAGTGATGTGGAACTCTACTGCTAAGCAGTTACAAGAAATTTATTACGAAAAATATAAAATAAAATTTAATCCGTTTTCTGATGTGGAATTATTATAAAAAAATTATTGAAATGTGGGATGAAAATACTCCAGATGGATTGCAGCGTAAATTTTTTCACATAGTTTCACATGAGCTGGCATGGAGAGGAGGGGAAGGATATTCTGCGTGTATCCAGTACTTCAAAGAAGAAACTGATAATTTCGGAAACCCAAAAGGTCGGATAGAATATAATCCAATATTCTCCAAAACCACACAAGGTGGTTCTAAAAAACTGTCGGATAGTAAATGGTTGATTACAAATTTCGATAATCCACAAATGTGTCCGGTTCGTTTGTTTAAGAAGTTGATGGAAAAAAGGGGAAATCTTATTCAGACCGACAGATTATTCTTAACACCAAACCCATACTGGAGTCAACCCAATTCGAAAGGATGGTACAAGAATAGCCCAGTTGGTAAGAATATTGTATCTTCATGGTTTAAATCAGCAGCCTCTGATATAGGAATTGACACTAAAAAAGTAAAAATAACTAATCATTCTGCAAGAACAACAGCTGTTTCAAAATTGGCCAAGGAAGGAGTTGGTGAACAACAGCTCATTAAAGTTACTGGACACAGTAATAGTCAGTCAATCAAACCTTACTTACAATTGGACGTTGAACATCATCATCAGATGATTGAATCCATGAGGAGAATTTCATCAAGTACTAGCAAGTTTAATCATGATCAGAGCACAATGCAAAATAAAACAGAAAGTACCCAGATTCAACCCACCAATTCAAGCCAGCCCACAAACATTTATAATAATTGTGTTTTTAATATTAATAAAACCTATAATAATTAAATTTATTTCGTTATTATTTTGCTTATTAGTCGATATCATTAGAGATTTGCCAATGAAGATATTAGTTCAACATGAAATAAATTCTAAAAAAATCATATAGGTATATCCACCATATTTCGTTAAATAAAAAAAAATTACCAACTTTAATTACACCAAATGCTAAAACTCAGATGGGTATTAGTTCAGTCTATCGCCCTTTCATAATTTTAGGTTACTAAAGGTGGTATAAATGTATTTTTTGTTAAAGTAATCTATAACACATCTAATTTAAAAAATATAATATTAACATGGTTTGTTGCAGTAGGTGGCCGTGATATAGGCGGCCATGCTTTTGACAGATGAGGTTTATATTGGTAAATTACATTAAGTTACTGTATAGTAAACCAGCAAACAAAGATATTTTTATGTAAAACATTTCTTGTAAGCATTTGCGTTAAACAATTTGAGAAAAATGGAATGCTTTGAAAAGTACAATTTATGTAAATACTGCAAAGATTTGAGTCAAGCGCAAATATGTCATCCAAGATTAATATATTTAACGAATTTAATGGAAGATTGCGATCAGGAAGCGTTAGAGTCGAATGGTTTGTTTACGAAAATCCAAGAAAGTCAAATAAATATGGCGTTTTGCGTAAAAGAGACTTGAACAAAATTGTTTCAAAATATTACATATATGTCTTAAAACACAGACATCTAATTAATTAGTCACCTTCCTATTCACCATTAAGAAGAGAGGATGGGTTAGAATTCAAGCAACATTTAAATCTTACTATGTTTGTACATCCTACGTTTTTTGAATTATAAATTGTTAATGCATAATAATTTAACAAATTTGTGTTTTCTGTTTAATGAAACTTTATAGCGAATAATAAATAATAATGTTAATTCAGAAATTTTGCATTATTCACAGGTATATCTACATTATTTAATGGTTGTAGATCATATGTTTACCTTTTCAACTGTCAAAAAATTTTCACTTAAATATCGTGGCGCCTCGAAAAAATTTCCGGAAATTTTTTTAATTGCCATGGTAACTAGTCAAAATTAAGGTATCTTATTGGTTAAAAAGTATAGGTGTGAAATTTTCTAACAAATTTTTCGAATGGAACCATTTTTCCTCAGTTTTTCCTTTTCCCAACTTTTTAAAATATATACTTTTTTGAGGTGGGCATAAAGCCGCAAGAAAAACTAACACATCAATATCATCAGGCACAATAACGGCTTCACGCGGTGGATTGATTGCCGTTGTTACAATCATTAGGTCAGCATAATCAGGTGCTTGGAGGACGACCACATTATTGCTAATTAGTTTTGTTGTCAATACATCAATAAACTTATTTTTATTATTTTCATCTTGAGGAATGGTCAGCAGCATTTCATCATTAAAAATTATTGTTGGGAGAAATTTTGTTTATAGCTCTACGATTTCTTTCTGCCGATTTAATACTATTATCAGAACCGAAATTTATTTTTTCGGTTCGAATTTGGTAGTTGTTATTATATCTTGTTGTATTCTTCTCGAATTTTTCAATAATTTACGAATTTTTTTAAAAAATATTGATTTAATCAAATACATTAATTTCACAGTGTTGTTTATTAAGTTAAATACGCCATAGTAGTCACCATTTATGCATGTGTAATATTTAGTAGAATTATTAGTTATGATAAACTTAATTTTTTATTTAAAACCTTCGTAATTGTCCAAAAATCATGTTTTTACAGATTTTTCGCATTTTTATGCTGTTTTACTGTTATTACGTTCAAAAAAAAAATAAAAATAAAACCAAGAAATGTTTTTCAAGATTAGTACCTTAGCTAACACCTCTATGCATTCAAATAAAAATATATTTTTTGTTAAGTTATTACATTTTTAATAGTATTAAATTTTCGATTTTTTTCTTCTAAAATGTATAGTTCGACTTATTCGTAAAAAATTAATATAAAAACACATATGTATCATAAAATAAATCATTGAGACTTTTAGTGCACATCTTTACCTTCAAATTGATCACTTATAAAGTGCAGATATCACGATATTAAGTTTTGATATTGACGATTGAAATATGGTGTCAAAGTTTAAAGGTCTGAATTTCCTAAAATATTTTTTTTACATTTTTTTGGCTGAATGGGTATTTTAGATAATCCCTTTAAATATGCTATCCAAGTATTTTTTTTTTTAATAAATTATTTATTTTACAATGATTTTTACTAAATATTCGTTAATTCATGCGCTTTCAAGCTACATATATTATAATTAAAGTACTTAACAAAATATTTAAAAACATGTAATACGTCGAGGAAATGATACTTTTTCATCTCCTACTGGTTTCATATAATTTGCTTTTTGCAAACAAAAGTTATAGCCAATTACGTACAGCGATCGCGCTACCACAAGCCTATTCCAGCGTCAGCTTGCGGTCGGCGCAGCGTCACTTGGGACCTTAGTTAACAAATTTCTACTCACTCCAGTTTAATGCGGAAAATACATGTCATATATGTTTTTTTTGTAAAATTTCCCGTTCTTTCGAATGACGCTATCAGTTTTTTCGTACAAATAAAATTTAAAAAGTTATTCGCAAAAAACCGTATTTTTGCACTTAAATTATTATTAAATAAAAATAGGACGCGTACACTTTTTTGCGGTAGTCTACCTGGTTACAAATTTTTCCGAAGTGAAAATCTTCGTTTACTCCACTATATGTAACCGTTGTCTGGACAGCTGTAGCTTTGGACTTGCCGATTGTCTAATTTATGTGATGTATTTTATGTTTGATCTCTTAGGAAGATGAAAGAAGATCGCTACGTTAAAATTGATAAAATCATAATTTTGCATTTTAAATGTTCTTTCACTAATTGAAGAATTCTTGACCAACTTTTTTAAACAATGTCTGCTACTGTCACTGGTATCTGGGCCATTCGCTCACACTAGTTGGAAAATTTGGATCGTATCGTGGATCTGTATCTTATCTAGCCTCTGTGCTTTCATTTTCGGCCATGAATGGGCCATAAATGCGAATGAACTGCTCTTCTGTGGGTCGCTTTATCTTAAGGTCTTAGTAAACAGCTAACTTTTCCTTTAAGTTCACCGCAAATCGTTTAATATGTTCCTGTTTCCAAAGAATGTGCCTCGTAATACGAAGTTATGAAGTGCGGATGACATACCTTTCAGAATTTAGACGCCTTTCAACGACTTTCAAAACTCTGCCTATTAGTGCCCGACGAAACTTTTCGTGTTGGGTTTCAGGATTACAGTTATATATAGGAAGCTAGTATAATTTATCCCGTCACGAAATCAAATTATAAAAAGTTTACATAATGTGTACAAGTTAGAATTTACAAAACAGCTCAATAGCAATACAAATACCCAATTAGCTTATAATGTAACATATTATTTTGAAGTAATGGAACTTGTTTCAATGCAGTTTAATCTTAATTTTAAGGCCGTTTTGTTCCTAAAATATTTTTTTAACTTTATCTTTCTTTATAATATGCAATAGTCAGGTGCAAGAATGAAAATGTATTTTTTAATAATAATAATAATATGCATATAAAATGATAATATTGCAATAAGACTTACGCTAAATAAAATATTTTGTATACCTAGAAGGGATACAACTTTATCAAATTAATACTTTGCCTCGTAAACTATTTAGTTCAGTGCCGTGTGTGGATTGATTCCAATCCAATTAAGTGCGAAAGTTTTAAAACTTTGGTAATTTGTATATTTCGAAGCTCTGAATGAAATGCGAAAAAAGCCAATCATCGACATAAAGCTCGTCGACTGTTTCCGGTGAATTTTCGCAGATTTCTTTGTTACACAAATTGCAAATCACAGAACACTTTAGACCTGCCTACAATAATTGTACTCTCTTGCATTTGCTGCAGATTCATTTTAACAGCTAGAGATTGTTTGAAAGTGAATCAGTTACACGTTGTAGCCCGTTTATATGTTTTTTCATATTTATCTGTTTATCTGTGTACACTACAGCTATAATTGAGGTCCATAATCAACATTATCAATTATGACACTGACAATAACTATTTCAAGAATCAGTCATTTTTAGCTGAAATATAAAATGACTTTGATCTGCCGCTAAAACGAAACCATACTCAAATAGAAAAATATGCGACAGGTTTATTATAGTGTCATAAATACACCGCTAAAGTTGAAGTACACCTAGTGACCTAGTCGAAACACGCTGTGTCATAAAATATTATTTTGGGTATTCAGCAGATAACTTTCAAAGAAATCATTCGTTCCTTTCATATATTATTGATCTAAATCTGATCAAGCTAGAATATCAACGAGTAGTCCTCTTACAAACAAACTTGTCAATTTCTTTATACATTTACTATGTCTAACATTCAATATGAAAAACAAGAAAATAACCAGTTGAACATGATTTAAATTTTGGCATATTGTAGCCCAGGAATTTTAGTTTTTGACCCGAAATTAACTATTGTAAAGCTGAAAATTTCCAGGATTTTAGTTTTGCTCCAGGACAACACGTAACAAAAAGTCCCCTACTCTGCCCCGTCCGCTTCCCTGTTTTTTCGGAGCAACAAGGGCCTAAGTCGCAAAAATTGCAGAGCTGGCTATAAAGTGCAACAAAAAGGTTGTTACTGGTCCGATTTGATCGGTCGAAATGATCATAAAAGATTGGGAGAAGCATATTCGTTAATATTTCAGATGTTTCATGCATATTCTTGTTCGTAGTTTTCCGTTCTAGTACTGTCAACATTTCAAAAATTTAAAAAAATTTAAAACAATTCCGAAATGGCGCCATTGCGGATAAATGAAGACTCGGAGGGGAAAACGTACCTCAATAAACATTTCTTTTCATACTTTGGGCTTTCCATTGGTATGTCTACCTTCTCTGTAGTGTCACCCTTTACGAAGTTACGACACTCTGAGTGTCGCAGCGTGGCGGCCGAGCCCCTCACCCTCCCGGTGGAACTGCCCTGGCTGCGTTGATGAGACTTGTTGCGAATTCCTGTTTATATATTATTGGTGTTTTATAAGATTTATTCAATTTAATTTTACTTGCCAGATTCAGTAAATGACTTTATTCGGCAAGACATTATTGATCGACTGTGAAAAGGGAATGGATCATCATCCATATCCACTGACTGGTTGTTTGTGTAGCGGATCCTCTACAGCTCCTGCACATGATGCTGCAGTTCAGACCAGAATTCCTGCACTCTCACCGGGCACCGCAGTCCGCCTTGCAGGCACAGGGAATTAGCCGTAGCAGGCTATTCGGTGTTGGCTGCCTTGTGGTAGGAACAGGAACCAGGCCCTGGATTCTTGATTTCCACCCCAATTCCTCTGGGTTGAGGTTGACGTCTAGCCATTGCTGGTCCTGTAAAAAAGCACGTGCACATTACTTGATTGCTGCAAGCTTCTCGAGAGATTAAATCCTCACACTATTATCCCTGACGCCCTCACCTGAAAGTATGCGCGAAATGAATGTTGTTCACATGCGGCACTCGTTGGCGGGAGGCTTGCCAAATCAAAAGAGACTGTCACCAACTGCTTTGCCATGCTCAGGTTGTATCGGACTACTCGTAGCTGGTCCAAGCTCTCCTGCTCACTGCCTCCATAAAGGGCTACGATAAATTTTTCCCCAGGCGGTGGCCACAGTCTTCTTGCCAGATGCAGGTTGTAAAAAGACCGCGGAGCATTCCTGTAGTTCAGGTCTCTTCTTCAGGAGCTTCCGCGCCTTTTGCTTTCCCATTCTGTACAGAGCTGACGTGGTGTCGCATCCTGTCATGGCATGGCAGAAGAGAATGGAGTCGTTCATTTGATCAGGACTGCTCCTGATCTCCTGGATCTTAAACACTGGTCCGCTTGAAGTGCCCGAGATCGGACTCAGCATTATGATGGAGGTGTCATCTCTAGCACGGGCGACTAGCATGGCCAGGATGTTTGTGTCCTAGGCGATGATAGTGACCCGCTGTCCTCACACATCCATGTCGAGAGCTGCCCTAACAATTAGGGAATCCGCATCTACCACAGCCCGGATGACAGTGACTCCAGCATTTTGGAATTCAGCAGAGAGGAGGTTGATGAGACGCGTTTTATTCTGCGGGTGGCTCAAGAAGTCTGACTGGTTGGTCTGCACAGATGACGTATGTTCGTCAAGACCACTTCTACTGGTGCCCGCTTATAATAACGACGTTGCTGTTCTTGTGACTTCGTTGAATTTTGTTCATACCCATCGAACACCACAGTAATAGACGATGCAAATCGCTTGTTAACAAAACTGATGTATGCCTGGGCTATTTCTCCAAAAGTGGAGGGACGAGGCCAAACAAGGGCGTGAAGAAGGTAACCAGTGCCGAGCACTCTGCAACTAGCCCCACTGTCAGCAAGTTCTTCGGGTGTAGTACTTAGAAAAAACTATTGAATAACTGGTTTTGCAGTCTTCCTCGTCGACACCTCATCGAAGAGAGCAAGTGGTCTAGTAGATAGTTCAAAACTGAGATATTCCTTCAAGTTTTCCTCGGATTTCATCACACAAACTATTCGCATGAAGAGTTGCTAGGGTTTACGGGCACGATTTCATCGCGGACAACAACATCCCTTTGAACTGATGCAAGCGGCTTTACTCGATGTGTCCTGGAGAGCTTCATATCACAAAGAATGGTCGAGTCAAAATCTTGACGGCTGCCGAATAAAGTCATTTACTGAGTCTGACAAGTAAAATTAAATTCAATAAATCTTATAAAACACCAATAATATATAAACAGGATTTCGCAACAAGTCTCATCAACGCAGCCAGGGCAGTTCCACCGAGAACATAACGGGCGCGGCCCAAAGTATGAAGAGAAATGTTTATTGGGGTACGTTTCCCCCTCCGAGTCTTCATGTATGCGCAATGGCGCCATTTTGGAATTTTAAAAAATTTTTAAATTTAATTTTTTTTTAAATTTTTTAAAATTTTCTAGTTTTTAAAAATTTTTTAAAATTATTTTAAACTTTTGAAATGTTGACAGAACTATAACGGAAAATTATAAACTAAAATATGCATGAAACATCTGAAATATTAACGAATATGCTTCTCCTAATCTTTTATGATCATTTCGACCCAAATCGGACCTTTCTGTTGCACTTTATAGCCAGCTCTGAAATTTCTGCGATTTAGGCCCTTGTTGCTCCAAAAAAACAGGGCAGCCGTCGGGGGAGAGTAGGGGACTTTTTGCTACATGTTGTCCTGGACCAAAACTACAATCCTGGAAATTTTCAGCTTTTCAATAATTAATTCCGGGTAGAAGCGATATATTGACTAAAACTCCTAGGTAACGCTCATCTAAAACTTTCGATTATTTCATAATTACATTATTAAAAAGATTTTAATAAAATTTTAAAGTATAAATGATATAATATCATCTAAACAACGTAAAATTCATTCGAACCTAAGAGACACGCTATCATTGCAGTTTCTATATCTTGTACATCTCCGTATTTTTGTGTGTTTAATCAAAAAACTTTGGTAACATAAAGTTAATTAAACAGTTGATATAAAACATGTCAGTTTACACAGCTGTGGCGATTACCCTAGGTTTTTGACATATGTGGCACAATTTCAGTAAGAAATATGCTACCATACTAGTTTAAATTTGTTCCAGATTTGAAATAAAAATATTAAGTCTAACAAAAATCATCGCGTTTAATGTGTATCCGCAGTTGCCAATGCCCGACTTGTTAAAATATTTTCATAAAATTTTAAAGTAAAATTATTATACCACCTAATCTATGTAAAAGTCGTTCGAACCTGAGAGACATACTTTATATTAGTTTCGATACTTTTGTATATCTTTTATTTTTGTGTACTTAATAAAAAATCTTAGCATTAATATAATTTTGAGAACATTTTGACATAAAAGTATCATCAGCAAGAAATATACCATCAGTTAGATACAGTATGACAATGTGCTATTTAATAATATAACACCCTGTTATTGTACAACTCGTTACTCGATACATAGTACTTAAGCTCTATTTGACCATTTTGAAAAATTTGTAATATTCTTATTTTCAAGACCTACTAAGAATCACTAAATAGGTCGAAATTTCTGAATCTACCGTTAGGCAATATTTTATTGACAAATTGGATAGCGTACTCGATTCACAGTTATCTCAAATAACTCTATAGAAAATTTTGGCTCCATGCCTCGAATGGGGTGTTTGTTACTCAATGGCCAAATTTTAAAATATTTCACTTTTCGACTGGTCCTTTATAAAAGTTTGCTAAGTTTACTAAAAAGGTAAAGAAGTCATTTGACTTAAATCACATTAGAAACTAAATGAAGAAGAAAAAATAAAAGTTATTTCTCAACTAGATAGGTGTGCTTACATGCATTATCCGACTGCTGTACGTAGGTGGCTTAATGAAAATTGATTGAACCGAATAGCGCTCTTATTTATTGGCACCAGATTCACCCGATCTAATATCTTTAGATTTTTTCTGGTGGAAATTTAAAAGAAAATTTTACTTCACGAAACCACAGAATCTTAACGAATTAAGAGATTAGGGAGATAATAAGGATTGAAAAAAATGCAGGGAAATAGCATGACAAAGATTAATGACCAACCAATATTTGTAAATGGCGGTATGAATGTTTAAGGTGTGAAATGGATTATATTCAAGACACAATAATTTGAAATTCTTTGTCAAATTTTTATGTTATTCTATCCGTTTATTAACTGACTTCCATTTTATGAAATTTTCTCCAGTCGTTTGTTTATCTAGTATTTACTCACTTTTAATGTAGTGTTGTATTATTTGATATTATTCGTGCTATTGGAAATAATTATTTTTCAATATTTGTTTCATTACTTCATAACATACTTTTATACAGGGCCAGTTCGAAAACTGAAAAAATTTAAAATTTGGCCATTGAAGAACAAATGCAAACATTAAAGTATCGAACGAAAAATTTTGTATGGGAGTATTTGAGACAATTGAGAATCAAACATGCTATTCACATTGTCGACAAAAAATTGCCTAATAATCATCTCGAAATTTCAACCCATTTAGGGGACATTGGTAGGCCTTGAAAATTACAATTTTTCAAAATTGTCAAATAGAATACTAGGTCCCAAAAATGAAATTAAAATCGGGCAACGCGTTCAACAATAACAGGGTGTTGTGGTATTGAACAGCACACATTGCATGAAAGTTTATTGAAAAATCATCAAATCACAAAATATACGGCCCTTTTGTCAATAAAATACGACACGCGACAATTATTACCAAATAAATTTATTGGTCTTAATCTCACACTTGCTTGATACATATTGAATCATTCTATTTGTTTTTTCTTAAGTGCCTTATTTACATTAACGTCCTGGCGAAGTTTAGCTACAGCTACTCTAACACTCAACCAGGATGGTGAGATGAGATACGGCCATCCGTTCAACTGTTGGATGGGTGACCGTAGTGACAGTAGTTTGTAGATTGTAGATTGTACAAGGCTCGGCTTTATCACCCCCTCTTCACATTGACCTAAAAGAACTTTTGTGAATTATCCTACAATTAGTTATTGCCCAGGACTCCTAAGCGTTTTACAAAGCTTTTGATTTTAGTGGGGGCTAGTTTCCATATATCTTCAGGCAATAGTTCATCTTTGCTAGGTACTCTAGACTAGTGCGGACTAGCATCTTGCATTCGCAAAGAATATGCTCCGCAGCTTCTATTGCAGTATCACAGTATCTGCACGTATCGTTCTCTGCCTTGTCCATATTCTTAAGATGATATCTCAAGGGGCAATGGCATGTTAAAAGCCTGTCATCAGCCTTAAGTCGAACTTTTCGAGTTCGAGAAGCCTTATGGCATCCTCTGTCAAACAAGTGATGAACTTTTTCGATTGTCTTTGGCCTGGAGTATTCCTCCAGGACTCTGTTACTTTTTCTGTTTTTGGATCTCCTCCTTTATGTGTCCCTTGGATAAGCCACAAAACGGTTCGGGCCCAAAAAATGGGGCTTCATTTTTTTTTGCAAGGGCGTCGCGCGTCGTCTGACTGCTCTCAATTAGTACATCAAATGGACAGTCAAGTCCCACTTGTATGACATTGAGTTAGTGAGTTTGATAATGGATTCCAGTTCAATTGACCCCAGAATCCTTAAGAATCCAGAATCCTTAAGTATTGTCTGGTTTGAAAGAGAGTACCTGCTGCAGCCTTAGGGCACTAAATACTGCCTCCTTCCTTACACGCGGATGTAGAGGAAGTAGGTCTAACATTGCCATAGCTGCTGTGAGGCAGGAGCACATTGCTCCTATAATCCCTGAGCAGGCAAAGCGTTGCAATTTCTGCAAGTTTCTCTGTGTTAATTTCTTTTCAGTTTTTGGTCACTACACACATGATGCAACCGAGAGTAGATCATTTTTCGTTTTGGAGCCAAGGTTTTAGAGCAGCCGGCGGCACGTCCAATAGCCGCAGTGGCTTAGATAAGTGTTTTTTCTAAATGTGAGTTCCAGGTACAAACAATAATAATGTAATAATTTTGAAGAGGTACAATCAATATTTTTGCAGTTTGTAACAACAATAATAAATTATTTTAAATAAATTCATTATGCACACGTTCAGCTTTCTCTTTGTACGCCGCTGACGGCTTTATTTAAACATATAACATATATAAATAATATACCAATCGATAGAAAAAATAATGGTCTTTATTTCTTATATCTTGTAGAATTTTGATTTATTGGGACGTTTTAAAGATATATCCAATCATGTGTCATTGTTGGAAGGCTCACCTTTTTTTTTTTGCTATGGGGCCTTAAAAAGAAGAAAATAGCAAAAAGCAAATGGAGGGTCGTATGCAAAATTTTATACTCTATCGAATGGCACCAAGATCATTCCTCTAGCTCCTACCGTATTTGAGAAAAAAAAATATGTATAGGCAGATACAGGTAGCCCCTTTGAGGCATGATTTCTCGAGGTGGGTCTTTTCGAAAATCTACTTATTTTGGCTAGTTCTACTCATGATTAAAAGGATTTGCTATTACTCAAAAGCGGAAATATCAAAACACCTAAATCACTAAGCTAGAACTCGTTTTTTGATTATAATGACCTTTTGAGTAGGACATTTTTTGACGGCTTTGAGATTTTGAAACATCAGTATATCATCATTAATTTTATATCAAATTCAGCTTGTGACAACGAATCCCCCACGGAAGTCACAATAAGCGTATTAATGCACTCTGCTATCCATTCGGATAGTAAGGGTTCATCAGAAATTAGAAACCAAATCCAAAAAAAATCATTTATTAACAAATAATGTAGTTTCCACAATATGTTATATTATAATCAATTACAAATGAGAAAGATAGAAACGGAGTGAGTGTAATGTGTATCCCTTTTATAACGTTGTCTATATGCAGGTTGATCGAAGGTCGACGGTGAAACAGACACAAACGAAAATAGTCCTCTGTTTATGAAAATAGCGGGTAGGTATCTGGTTAGCGTCTGCGGCGACGTAGAAGTTAAATTTAATTCGTTCCTCTAGCTCAGCTTGCTAAAAGTATTTCAATTAAACTCTAGTAGTGGGCTAGACTGAAATTCAGCGAGAAAACACAGCTAGTCACTGTTATCTCTCTGAGTTCGACTCACAGTTGCAGATGGCAATGTGACAGGAAATAGTTGTCGTGTAGTTGTTTGTCAGGGACGTTAATATAAAAGCCTTAAGAAAATCATGCGTTATTTTATTTCTGATAATTTGGCAACCCAATTTTCAGAAGAAGATGTTTTCTCAGAAAAAATAAATTACTTTAATCGTTTTTAATATTAATATTTTTATTCCTAACATGTTGTTCACTATTATATACTTAGGACATTTGACTTAATTTTCGTTCGCTATGGTGTCTAATCTTTTTTCTCTGTATCTATAATAGTTGTCAACAGTTCTAGTTTTCTTGAATTTTGAATTACTAGAGAATTTGCAAATCAATATTTTATCAATTTCTCTACAAAGTTGGTGTTTATGTTCCAACTTCTTTGAATAATTCAAGTACGTCCCTGCACCATACTTATATCAGTACCTACTTGAAATCGGTGCAACTGTTAATTCATACAAATACTACAATACGACATTATAGATGTGGTGTCAGCAAAATATGAACAATCACTAGTTTGAATAACCCCTGGAAACAGGCCTTCTCAGAGGTCGTTAGACATGAAATCGACGCGACACCCCGGACAGCTTGAGTTGTTGATGGTGACTATGATGTAGCTGATTGTCACGCAACAGAACTCATTAATAAACACCCGTTCGATATTGGCAGAGGTGGATTTACTGTTTTATCTAAAAATCGTTAAAAATTTAGAAATAAATAAATTATTTAAATAATATATGAAAGATGAATAAAATAACTCATACTTTAATACAAAATTAAAATATATTTAAAATTTTTCATCAGTTTAAATGATATAGATATAAGCAGCCAAACATATTTTAAATGCACATATCTACATATTTTATCTATCATAAATTGTTGTAACAAAACAGTATTAAGATACATAGAACACAAATATACAATTAAATATTGACATGTCTTATTATCGATATAGATATTATAGAGGTGAATATAGACGAAAATCGATGTACAATAATATATAGCATACGTGTACACTACTGAACTAAATAGCGAATTTTATTTTTATTATTATTATTGTTTAATTATTTATTTAACGTAGGCCCATTTCTCCGTCTAAGGTCAATAACCGATACCAGCAGATGAGCTGGAAATTATAATCGTTAATGCCTTCAAAACAAACAATTTTAATTCAATTTACATATAAAGCAATGTATTCTACCAGTTACCAGTTAATATTTTTCTTTTTGGTTTTCTATTTAAGATTTTTACTTCTATGAATAAAATAAAATAATAAAAAATAGATTAAAATTTGTTATTATTAGTTACTGGTAGCTTCATTACGTATATCGCTACTAAGGCAGTTAATAAAGAATCAAAATAGTCGAACTCATTATCCACATATACGATCTGCTGATTTTCCTGAAATATCTCGAATAGCGTGACGTCACGGAAAATCTCGTTTGCGCTAGAGTGTAGCAGTAGGCAACCTACATTCATCCTTTGGAATGTGGTGGAAAAGAGCGTAGGGCACCAATTTTTCTAGGACATTATTGAGCTCTTGTAGAAGAGAGAGAGATAAGTATAAGCAAATTAAGATTTGTTGGACAAGTGTTGGCTGCTTCCAGTTTAAGTTTACTCACCTTTATATATATATTGTCGTGAAGATGGCCTATGAGACGGCCTAAAATCCAATTTTTGTTGTGACAAGATAGAAGAAGAATTTTGTTGTTGAGCGCCAGATGGCCTAAACCATCAGATGCGACAGTCGAGATATAACTCGATACTGCCACACCTCAGAGCATGAGGGTACCGCGACTGTGCAGTACAACTCCCTCTCAGATAGCCGGTTCCTGAAATGCAATGTATTCTCTAGCAACTGAAATAATACACCAATATTTCAAACAAAGATTAACAAATTTTAATGATCTGGACGAGGTAAATTTATGAATTTAACAAATACACAGTTTACATAAATAAAATTTAAGATGAATGGATAATTATGCGTTTTATTTATTGGCCTTTGCAAATATATTCAAAAATTTTATCAACTGATCAGTGAAAATATAACCGATAAGGTACCTTTATACTTTACCGCTCTCGTAACGCCGCTGAGCTCAATCGCGCACAACTGCTGTGGGTACGCCCCTGGATTCTCGTTCAAAGCTGGTTACTGATGTTACCAACCGCAGGTGCTTGAAGATCACTAGAAGTTCAGATGATTGGATAAAGCTGGTTTATTTGTTTTCCCTTATTTTCTTCCTTCGGGACACTTTATTTTAAGGAAATCACTTTCGAAACACGGGTTTTTATAAGAATTAAATTTTACTTTAAGGTAAGTACCTTAGATATTTAAAATGGATAAATATACGAGTCGGCTTTGGAAACTTTGAGTCTAGTTTACAACATTTTCATAACATTTATATTTTAAGCATAGAATACTTATTAAAATTATCATTCCTAACTCTTTTCAAAATTTCATATATGGTTACTTCCGTAAACACACGGTTTCAAACAATAGGGTAATTTTTCATTAAACAAATTTTAGGTTAGGACTTTTCAGGAGTAAATTCTATAACATGTTGCCTCTACGACCGCGTTTACTAGACTGTCTTTGCCACTTCTCGCGTTTTTATTCGCTGAGATTGACAGGAACACAAAAATCAGATAGTATGATTTTAATAAAGAATTTTAATTTTTATAAACATGTACTTTTTTTATGCCTTTTACTTATTATATGCTCATTTTAACATTGGAATGAGCTTTACTATGCACTCCCAATCCTTTTGATACCCCATTTGTACCCCCATAATGATTTTTAAGACACTTTGATAAATATTCTATATTGCTATTTTCTGACCTTATTACTACATAAAACTACTTAAAATTTGCCCAGATCTTATTTAACACACTAATTATTAATTATCTACAAACATTTATTACCTAGATAGGTTTAAAACATAATTATATGTGAACAAATATTTTAGGTACCCACCTCCAAGTTCATCGGTGAGCAGTGCCTAAACTAATACATAGTGTCCTATCAAAAGTTACACAAAACAACACTGGTGTCCTGAATTCACACCAGGATAAGAAATATTATATCTAAAGGAGTTTTAAGAAAAGTTGCAGTTCATTTTATGTGAAGGTATCTAGAATACACAAAGATTTATTAAGAAATACCTCCCAACGTGTCACAGTTCAGAGATTTTACGCTGCACTTCACTAACAGGTACTAGTCTTTGTTTTCTGTGAGTTTCATCTCATTACGATGTGTCCTTTTTGTAAAACCTTCTTATATGTATGTTTGCCGAGAGATATTTTTTCAAATTTTCTTATTACTAGATTTTATGTTAATTTTGCTCATTATTAGCGTTCATATACGTATTCTAGTACTTAATACGTCAACATTGTCCACTATTATTGTCCTTTAGTCTAATTTGTAGCACTATTTTAATAAAATGTTTTATTTTTTTAGTTTGACGAGTCCACTACGAGAGTGTTCAGAGAGTTTATGGTTTCTACAAGAACAAAGCTTGATTCTACACATTTGAGCCCTTGCTGTGGTCTCTCTAATTAGTTATTTTAACATATTATAAGGTTTGTCTACTTTTTACATATGGTTTACCCTACTGGGTGTATCCTTTTATACTTAATTATCATAAATTATACTAAACATAATGCATGTGAGCTTTTTCAAATAGAGGTGTTTTATTTAAGTTGCCATATCACATTTTAAGTCTTACTTGAGGTCATTGACCTCCCCTAGCTTCGTCGAAGGGTTGTAAGTGCAGTTCCTCATACACGAAGGTAACAATATCGTGCAACGAGCTATGTACCTCTGTCTGTTGCTACGATGGCTTATTTTCTCTGGCTTTTGCCCTAAATATATATTTTTGCAAATGTCACAACATTTTATATATATATATATATATATATATATATATATATATATATATATATATATATATATATACCGGGTGAGTCACGAATTGCGCTCGCCCCGATATCTCCTAAAATATTTGGAATAGAAAATTGAAATGTGGAGGGCTTATTACACGACTAAAATGCCATCTTCTCAATAAAAAATCAAGTTTGGTGCACATCCGGTTTGACCGGAAATGCCCACAACTTTCGATTTTTAAATGGAACACCCTATATATTTTTACATTTTTGGAATCTAGAGGAAATTTTGAATACAATACATCCATTTTGGTCACTTTTTGATAAACATTAAAAAGTTTATTAAAAAATCTATTTCTGAATCCAGAGTGCTGTGGTGCCCAAAACATATTTTAGTTTGTGTGCTACGTTACTATAAAAATACAAAGAGCAATATGATTGCATTACTTAATTGTCTAGAGGCGTTTAAAATTTTCAAATGTGATTTTTACCCACTAACTCGGTTTTTTTAAATGGGAAGTTAATCGTTCACCAACAATTTTAAATACCTCATTTTCATACGAATCTAATGATACCAAAATTTTGAAAATCCGCTCAGAAATATTTGAGATTTCAGCCAAAATACAATGCAACCAAGCTTTCAGAAACATGCGGCTAATAGATGATAGATTAGTGGGCTTTGGACACTAAAATGACACATTTCTGTGTAAATCTGGTAACCTAATAACATTGGAAACATCATAGTAGCCATTGAATGTAATAAAACAATATCAGCTGCCAGACAGACTCGTGTAGTTATAGGCAATCTTGAGCTATCAAACATTCAATGGCTACTATGATGTTTCCAATGTTATTAGGTTACCAGATTTACACAGAAATGTGTCATTTTAGTTTCCAAAGCTTACTAATCTATTATCTATTAGCCGCATGTTTCTGAAAGCTTGGTTGCATTGTATTTTGGCTGAAATCTCAAATATTTCTGAGCGGATTTTCAAAATTTTGGTATCATTAGATTCGTATGAAAATGAGGTATTTAAAATTGTTGGTGAACGATTAACTTCCCATTTAAAAAAACCGAGTTAGTGGGTAAAAATCACATTTGAAAATTTTAAACGCCTCTAGACAATTAAGTAATGCAATCATATTGCTCTTTGTATTTTTATAGTAACGTAGCACACAAACTAAAATATGTTTTGGGCACCACAGCACTCTGGATTCAGAAATAGATTTTTTAATAAACTTTTTAATGTTTATCAAAAAGTGACCAAAATGGATGTATTGTATTCAAAATTTCCTCTAGATTCCAAAAATGTAGAAATATATAGGATGTTCCATTTAAAAATCGAAAGTTGTGGGCATTTCCGGTCAAACCGGATGTGCACCAAACTTGATTTTTTATTGAGAAGATGGCATTTTAGTCGTATAATAAGCCCTCCACATTTCAATTTTCTATTCCAAATATTTTAGGAGATATCGGGGCGAGCGCAATTCGTGACTCACCCGGTATATATATATATATATATATATATATATATATATATATATATATATATATATATATATATATATATATATATACATATATATGAAATCGGATTTGAAGGAAACAACTACTCAGCGGGCAAATACCCCGACCTGCATTGAATTACACCTTCAAATCGTGATCAGTAACCAACTATCATTTGTCTGCTCCTAACCAGACATAGACCGGTTTCGAACTTATTATGTTCTCATCAGTATGCCATAGGTCATGGAACAGACAAATGATAGTGGTCAACTTGCTAGTCTTATACAAACTGAATCAAATGAAGTGACGGTGAGAGGTAAACTCTCATATGGTCAGATGCTACTATACGTCGGACAAATGTCACTGACGTATAGCGACTTGCTTTTTTGCAAGTACCAAGAGCAGCGACCTCTAGCCTTAGTGGGCTATACTCACTGTTTATGAAATCGGATTTGAAGGAAACACAGTTGGTTACTGGTTGGTTACTGATCACGATTTGAAGGTGTAATTCAATGCAGGTCGGGGTATTTGCCCGCTGAGTAGTTGTTTCCTTCAAATCCGATTTCATAAACAGTGAGTATAGCCCACTAAGGCTAGAGGTCGCTGCTCTTGGTACTTGCAAAAAAGCAAGTCGCTATACGTCAGTGACATTTGTCCGACGTATAGTAGCATCTGACCATAAGAGAGTTTACCTCTCACCGTCACTTCATTTGATTCAGTTTGTATAAGACTAGCAAGTTGACCATTATCATTTGTCTGCTCCATGACCTATGGCATACTGATGAGAACATAATAAGTTCGAAACCGGTCTATGTCTGGTTAGGAGCAGACAAATTATAGTTGGTTACTGATCACGATTTGAAGGTGTAATTCAATGCAGGTCGGGGTATTTGCCCGCTGAGTAGTTGTTTCCTTCAAATCCGATTTCATAAACAGTGAGTATAGCCCACTAAGGCTAGAGGTCGCTGCTCTTGGTACTTGCAAAAAAGCAAGTCGCTATACGTCAGTGACATTTGTCCGACGTATAGTAGCATCTGACCATATGAGAGTTTACCTCTCACCGTCACTTCATATATATATATATATATATATATATATATAAACCAATGACCCGTCTCAATCAATTCCCTACAAACCACTGAAGGAAAGTTCACTTTGTATAAAGGCTGCTTGAAAAGGCTGCTCCGGTTTGGTTGAATCTCGTTTGATCGAGGTTTACTTATTTCAGCCGAGTTGACGAGAAAAATTCCTATCTGACAAGCCCTTGCAAGCTTAGCACCAGAAAATCGGAAATGGAGGTAGTTTTTCCAGTTTTGGGATAGTTGGTGAAGGGTCGGGAAATATTGTCAACAACGTGTTCCCCGCTCTAGAAAACGGAGGTATACCATTTTTCAGCTGATGTTAACTGTTTTCGTGGAATTTTGCTATTGCACAGGGAAAAATGTGTGTGATATTTTATCATAATTGTAGAAAATTGTATTCCAAATTGGTCTTAAAAAAGTGATAGGAACAATTTGTGCAAATAAGTAATACATTTTTGGGGCAATGATTTTGTATGGTTTATGCATTAACATTGTTTGAAATTTTTGTATAAACTTAAAAATAACATAAATTGAATTCTTTACTTTAAATTATGGTTGCATAAAAATGCATTATTTTATTCCAGTTGTGGAGCAAATCTATGAACAGATTAATTTAGTTTCTACAATTTGTGTAAAATTTTTAATTGTAAATAGAATGCCAACAAAATACATAGTTTGAGAACACGATTAACAATAAATTAAGCTTAATTTGCTATGCCTTATTGAGTAAAAATAAATAAATTTGACTCTTTATTTCGCCAATTTGTTAGTCGAAGTTTCCAATAAATTCATTGTAACTAAATCTTTATATTGGATAAATAAAACGTACAAGAATTATGCACAATTAAAATGTATAAAACTATATAACGTTGTACCTTGAAATTTTACAATTGTTTAAAAAAATGCAACAAGACGTTGTTCCACAATATTGTGCAAAATGTTCCAAAACGATTTCTCTCTGTGTGGGTTTGGGGGTAGTAGGTCACGTGTGGTCAACCTTTACTTAGTTTATTCGAATTGACAAAGTTACAACTTTTGGGGTCAAAGCTTTACCTCAAAGGACTATTTATCAGAGGCCATTTTCTACGCTTAGCTTCATGTGTTAGTAACATCTTTTCTTTGAAAGTTTGATCTAAGTCGCCAGTGTGATCGCGCTCTTGTATGTTTTGAGTTAGTCTCTGTCCCTAGTGTAGAACGACCTCTTACAGCATTCAGTCTTGAGTGCTGGTGTGAACTAATGGAATGCAAGAAGTTTTTGATGCATCTATGATACTGAAGTAGGGAGAAATTTAATTCTTCTTGCGATATAGGCACCTAGGTTACCAAATTACTTGCAGAATTTACTGAGCTTTGTAAAATTAAAGTGCTTCGGTGTATCCGTACATTTTAAATTTTGTATAGAAAGGATTTTGTGAAATAGTAAAAAATAAAATACACCATAATGTTACAAGGTGACCAACAGATACTCTTGTAGCTAATAAGTTTTAGTCAGGTATTCAATTAACAACCAATCACATACATGTAATGTGTGAATGAGAAATTATAGTATTATTTACCGATGAATATCAATTCGGCTTATATAATGATTTTAGGTGATGAGAGACCCAAAAAAAAATCGCCTCGATATTTAAATCGTGTTTAGGAGGTACGTCATTTCGAAGGAGGACAAATAATAATTTGTCTACACACAGCTTAGAAGGCGAACGAACTCGTACGTACATACTATATATTTGCAGATGAACTAAAATACATAATTTACCATAATTTCTTCGAAAATTGTGATCTTGATTTGAAACGTTTTCAGTTATTGTCTTCATTTTCTGTACCAGATGATGAAATATAATGCTTAGAATGGAAAGTTATATTTCGAGACCATTTGAATGTCTTTATACTTTCACTAAATTTAAACGGAAAAATTAAATCGTAGTTTTCGAACTACCTAAAAGACATACACTATCACTAAAAAGTACTAGAAATTTAATTATGATGATGATGAACAGATACCAGTTATGATAAAACATCGCTTTTTAGACTTTTCGACTTATATTATTTTTAGTGCATTTATTAAAAAACTGACCAAACGTTAAAAAAATAGTATTTTGTATATTATGGAATAATCAATTTTTCATCACTTAGTATAACTATTGGGAAATGAATTTTGATGATAATGATACTTCCAGTTACAGATAAAAAAAATATTTTTGTTTGTCTTCTTTAAATTCCTGCTCCATTACTAAGATTCCGGATTTACACACGACACCAATGTGCACACGGCCCGCAAATCTACCAGCTCCCATCTAGAGGCATGGATTTGCACACGACACTAAACTATACGCAGTTCTACATCACCAGTAAGCGAGGATTCTCGGATATAAAAGCCCGGCCGCAAATCAACATAATTCAGAATGGATAATCCTGCCAATCTGTCTACAGCGTGCTGAGCTGGACATATTGCAGTTTTGTGCATCTCCCGACGCAAACACGACGGAACGAATGCAATCTGACCCTGGAAATCCTACAGCGTGTTGAACTGGGACCCCCTCGAGTCGTTAGTCATTCCCCGGCGCCGTTTCGCCACCAAAGTCAGAGACGTCGCATCGCAACCGTTACACTCTCTCACTCTCTCTCTCAGATAATAGAAAATGTTGTCTTAAGAACCGTAAAAGATACGGACATATAACCTGTACCTGTATGTTATGTAACACTGCCACACATTACCTGTTTGGAAAAGTAAATAAATTGTTTATATTTTTATTGGGCTGTCTTATTAACTAATCTGGACCCTGATTAATCTCCGAACCAGCTACCAGACAAGAAACCGTTACATAATTTGGCGCCCCAGCAGATTTTGAGACTTTAGTTTATTCCAGATAGCCCAAAAAGAGACTTTCACGAATGAGAGAGAAGACATTTCAAGTTAATTCATAGAGAAATGAAAGCATTCCAAATCAAGAGAGAAAACGAAAATGAAAAGGATTTTGTGGTGGCAATCCAGACTACTACAATTGTAACCCCAGAAGAGACACGATTCCGGATAGTCCCGAAAATACGTTAAACGAACCGATGTCCAGAAATAAATCCAGATTACTGCATTATAGACGATAGCTGTACCGTCATATATGGAGCAGTAAAATAATTTAAAATTATGTCCAGAGTCCCGAAAATACGTTAATCGAACCGATGTCCAGAAAAAACTCCAGATTACTGCATTATAGACGGAATCCTGTACCGCCATATATGGAGCAGTAATAATTTTATAGATCATGAATTTTCCAACCCATGGAAACCCTGTATCCCGCAACCGTAACGAAAACAAGTCCTGTAAAACCAGAGTCATCCAAAATAAGTGATGAAGTCGGAAGTCCAAGTGCCAGACCTGCTGTCACCTCTGCCTCCGACACCCGAAGCCAAAAGGCCGCCCCCAGTCCGAGACGCAACAGCCAACCCTGATGCCGTCCCCAGTCCGAGACGTATCGTCCCCGATGCCATCCGAAGTCCGAGATGTACCGCCCCCGATGCCGTCCCCAGTCCGAGAAGTACCGTCCCCGATGCCGTCCCCAGTTCGAGACGCACCATCCCTGACGCCGTCCCCAGTCCGAGGCGTATCGTCCCCGATGCCGTCCCTAGTCCGAGACGTACCGTCCCTGATGCCGTCCCCAGTCCGGGACGCACCATCCCCGATGCCGTCCCCAGTCCGAGAGGTACCGTCCCCGATGCCGTCCCCAGTTCGGAGACAGCCCCAGCCCCCCGAAGCCACCGACCCCAGGTAGGCCAATTGCCTGCCTCCAGGTGTTTTTCCAGGACAACGACGTAGCCCTTCCCGGTCCCAGCTCCGCAACGGACGCGACAGTTTAGGCGCCACAACCAAGATGGCCCCGCTTCTAGGATCCCTGGCACCGTCCCCCCCGGTCCGCCATCGCCCCTGCAGTAAACGTCCGGAAGAACCACATTTGTATTTGTATACCTGTTTCTTGCAATTTTTTTGTGCTCATTTATTTTAACTGTTTTACTTGTACCATGGCTCTAAGATGTTTTACATACTGTTTATGTTATTTAAAAATTTGTTTTTCTCTACATATGCACATACATATATACCAGGCGTATAGGAAAGAATTGGCCATTCTTTCTTTATTTTGTTTGAAGATGTTTAGTAACTTGTTTTCCCATTGCTGTATTTTGATGTTAAGTTAGCAAAAATTTTCTTTGATAGAATTTTGAAAATTTTTTTTGAAAAAGAAAGAGGTGTAATGAAGCATTCTTTAAATTCCTGCTCCATTACTAAGATTCCGGATTTACACACGACACCAATGTGCACACGGCCCGCAAATCTACCAGCTCCCGTCTAGAGGCATGGATTTGCACACGACACTAAACTATACGCAGTTCTACGTCACCAGTAAGCGAGGATTCTCGGATATAAAAGCCCGGCCGCAAATCAACATAATTCAGAATGGATAATCCTGCCAATCTGTCTACAGCGTGCTGAGCTGGACATATTGCAGTTTTGTGCATCTCCCGACGCAAACACGACGGAACGAATGCAATCTGACCCTGGGAATCCTACAGCGTGTTGAACTGGGACCCCCTCGAGTCGTTAGTCATTCCCCGGCGCCGTTTCGCCGCCAAAGCCAGAGACGTCACATCGCAACCGTTACACTCTCTCTCTCTCTCTCAGATAATAGAAAATGTTGTCTTAAGAACCGTAAAAGATACGGACATATAACCTGTACCTGTATGTTATGTAACACTGCCACACATTACCTGTTTGGAAAAGTAAATAAATTGTTTATATTTTTATTGGGCTGTCTTATTAACTAATCTGGACCCTGATTAATCTCCGAACCAGCTACCCGACAAGAAACCGTTACAGTCTGACCGCTAAGTGGAAAGACGTTTTTCATGGTAAAACATTATTACACATTTTTTTCTTAAAAGTGGCCAAACTCCACAGAGAGCACCGTATATTTATTTTTTAAGTCTGAATGAGCCTGACGAGACTATCTTTTACTTTCGCGCGTTTTCATTTTCCGTTTTACAAGTCTTTAACATGTAAATTATAAATCGATGGTTACGACTTAATTTCAAAACTCAATCTGCACAAATTGGCTTTAAGATTGTAACTGTAAAACTTCACCTAACCGACAGTTAAATGCGAACTTTCTTTAATTGCACTCTCGGCTTTTATTTTCCTTGTTTACTTCCCTCTCAAATTCCGGTGTAATTAAACTAAATTTATCGAAAAATCTAACTTATAGTGTTGATAATTTGAAGTAGCTTGTTAATATCTTGTAACATGCTGAAATTATTGCAATAATAATGAAATAAACAGCAACATAAAAAATATAAACACACCACATATAGTATACAACCTGCAAATCCAATCCAATCCTAGGTCATCTAAAAGGGGGTTACACGTTTGAAAACATCCATTACTCACCGACATTGCTAGTGTCGAAGCTGGGAATCGAACCTAGCATACTATAGATGACCAAACGTTGTCGCTATTAACATTTTTGTCCGCTACGTTGACATGCCGATATATATTCGAACTTCAACATCAATTTCAAATAATTCCTTTATATGTTGATCGCATGTGGTCTGTATTAATCAAAATAATCGTTTGACAAATGTGGATTGAAGCAATATTAGTAGTAGTTGGAGCAAACTGGCACCTCGCAACTAGGCTACAGTGTCTAATTGTTCAATTACTACCTGACGGCATTCCATCACCTGTTTTCTCTTCAAAGATCCTCGATCTTCTAATATGGGTGGGTTTGGGATGTCTTCCCATACAAGGAAGAATATCTTCTCTTTTATATGCAACTTGGAGCTGAAGATTTCATCTCTTAGTTGTTGAAACATATCGACACCCCCAACGAACAAGGCAGTATATCATTTTAAGCAATTTTACAGGAGACCCAATTAAGTTAAATTTTAAATTTCAAATATTTTTTTGGAAAAAAGTAAAGTTAATAAGCTAATAATTTCAAAAGATAATATTTAAAAAATATGTTATCTTTTGTTTGTTATAGTCATAATAGCTCAAAAGTTGCTAGAAACCGCATTTAGGCTTACTTACGACCGTAGCAAAATAAGCAATTTTCCAAAGAATAAGGTGGTAATTGTATATAATACATTGTTACAGCTCAAACAATTATACTTACCTGTTATTAACCCATAATAGTGACGTAACATCAGTACTTTAAAATGTAAAGCATTGATTCTTAAATGAAAAGTCAAAGAAAATCTTATAGTAGTATCGTGAAATAATACCGTAAAGGTCGTAAAAGTATGTTTTGTTTATAAAAATTAAACGGTTGTGGTAAATGGGAATTACAATAATTACAGTAAATGTATAGTGCAGTTGAATTGACTTTTTTCGGCGACAACATTCCACCTAAAGTTTTATTGTTGATTCTTATGTATTTTGACCTCCTGATTACGAAAAAAATATTTGCGCCCAAAAATTCCTTGTGCGTCAAAAGTTATACACTTTTTGACGTGCTTTCACGGATTTTCAACTTATCTACTTAATATATTATCTTGTAGTAGTAATCGGATGGGAATTTTAAAAATACTGGCTTATTTGAAGTAAAATTCTTAAAAAATAGTAGACCTGTCCGATACGTATTGGTCAATCCGTCATCTTGGAAAAAAATAGAAAACACCAAAAATGGCCGAAACAATCAAAATTCAATATTTTTTTCTGTAAGAAAGAATAATTTCACCAAAGTTGACAAAAATAAAACTAAATTATGGTCAAATATAATGCACCAATCCCGGACACCGTATGTCAAATAGAACGGTCAAAGATGGAGGACGAAATAAAATTTTTAATTCTTCGTCAATTATCAAGGGGGCATTGTACGTCACTTTTTTTTCGATTGTACGTTATTTTATGTACTTTTAGGGGATAGAGTTAATTTTTTTTTAATTTTCAAAAAGTGCATTTTTACAATTTTCAAAGATTCAATTTTGATTTTTTCGGCTATTTTTGGTGTTTTATATTTTCTTTCCAAAATGACAGATTGACCAATATATATCGAATTATTTCCAATAAGCAAGTATTTTTAAAATTCCCATCCGATTACTAGTACAAGATATACAACGTGATCTACCAGGACATGCGGAAAATTTAACAGTAGGTTGTCCCCACCGAAAGGAGTAAAAAAATGAAATTTTTTTTAAACACTGACCAAAAAAATTACCTTATTTTTTTATAGGAATGCGCCGCCAATGACTTCAACTAATCTAACGTAACGCGGTACAACCATATCACTTTATCAGACTTGGGATTGACACTATTGACAGCAAAGCTCAATAATAAGATAGAAGTGATTTTTGGTTTTAAACAAAAATACCGAAATAAATCGAAATAAATCGAAGACGTTGATCTTATGCTGAACTGAAAAGCAGATATACGAGATATTTAGTTAAACCGGTCAATGACACGACTGGAAGCAAAAAACGCGGCCGTCTAGGGGTCTACACACGATCCAGTGGCACGGAGCCAGCCTTGTCGGCATGCATTGAACTCATTCGTAAAAGTGAATTGGTCTGCTGGAATTCCAATTATCTTCAAAGCGTACCAACAATGTTGACTACCTACCGCTAGAGCGTGTGTAGACCTCTTTTTTTGATCTCGCCGGCCGGCTCACTTTTTATGCCAATTAAGGAAATGTAAACAACTCGAATAAGTTATTTCGCCAGTAAGTTCGTCGACCTCTTCAGAATTAGGTCAGGACTTACTCAACATCAGTAGTGTACCTTCGCAAATTGACTAATAATTTAATATAATAAATTACCTCAAAATCCTCTAAAATTTTGCAGGGGCTTTCCCACATTGAAGACTAGCACACCATTTTATTTTCCGCATTTCTGGGTAGATCACGTTGTATAAGTTGAAAATCCGTGAAAGTGGGTCAAACACTGCATATAACTTTTGACGTACAAGGAAGTTTTGGGCGCAAATATTTTTTTCGTAATCACGAGGTCATAATACATAAGAACCAATAATTAAATTTCAGGTGGAATGTTGTCGCCGAAAATTAAATTAGTTCGACTATATCTAGTAAAAGTAAGTTTTACTTGTTAAAATTAAAAGGTTTTATGCTAAATGAAAAAACTACGGTAATAATTATAAGGTCTACAAAAAAAGTAGGTCTTGTCCTAAAATTCTCATCTACCTTTACTGAAGTATTTTGATGCGCTGAAGCCAGTTATGGACTTAAAAAATGTTAAGACAGATCTTGGCGGTAGAGAAAACAGTAATGCAGCAACTTTATGTGCATAATTTGATATTGTAGCGTGATATTGGTTTAAAAATAAAGACATAACTTAAATTACAACTATGTTACTTTCGAATAAAAAAAATAAAATTGATTTTTTTTTATGGGGAACAAGGAAGTAACTTGATTTGTAACAGAAAATATGGAGTTTTCGTTTGCGTAACAAAGAAGTAACTTGAATTACCCTGGTGTTCCATTTGAAGACATTAGAAATTATTACGAATTTTCCGGGGAACATGGTGACATGTTGAGTAACTGCCTTTTTTTTCTCCTCGTTTTGATAATTACTAATAATAAGACAAACGTAAACTGAGATACCACTTTATTTAGGTAAAATTGACGAAAGTTGCCTTAGATACTTCTTTGTTTCTCTCGGATATTTCTGGATTCATTGGTCTCAGAGTTACGTCAATAATACTGAAAAAATCGTCTTTGTTTGCTGAGTGCGCGTATGTGAATATCACCAAAAGGAAGTATCTACAGTTACTGCCTTGTTCGTTGGAGGTGTCGATATCATATTATCTAAAAAATAGTAGACGATCATCACCAAATATCACCGTACAGGGTGGACTAAATTAAATGGGATTTGAGGTTTTTTTTAAAACTATGACAAATTGACAAAAATCAATATAGGTTTCCTGAGCTCGATTTTCGAGAAACAAACAATGGCGGAAACCGCGATCGTCTATCTTTTTAGACTACCGAGCTACAGAGCATTTTTGGAAAATTGGCATTTTTGGATGACCTCTATACCTCAATTACAAAGTGTCGAATCGAAAATCGAGGAACACATTTTTTTTAAATGGAACACTATAAATTATTTCATAATTCGATCACAACTTAAATTAGCTATCTAACGATATATCATAATATGTCATATTTACCTCTGAAAAAAGTGGTTAATTAAAAAAAAGTAATATATTTGTGAGGGAGCCTTGGAAAACTATCAACAACAACACTTCTTATAATATAAAATAATTTTGCCAAATATAGGAAAAATTAAACTACAATAAATATTGTCTTCCATTGATCTATGCATTTTGACATCTTCTCCTTATAGCATTTGTTGCATTTCCAAGCATGACTGGAGTTATTGTCCGAAACGCAGCTAATGTTTTGTTTTCCAATTCTTCTATGTTATTAGAACGTTCTCTACATATAATGTTTTTTAAATAACCCCAAATCCAAAAGTTGGCAGGGGTTATATCGGGAGATCAAGCTGGCTACAATATAGGACCATTATTTCCTAAAGATTAAACAATATCTAAACTACTTTGCTGTTTATTAATATCCAGTTAGCCAAGTTAATTGTTAGTTATCAATTTAGTTAACTTAGCTATCTAGACATTGATAAACTAGTCCTGAGTGATATAAAGATACCTATCCAATTCTCATCAAATTGAGCATTTACATAATTTTGTGTTTCATTTGTCGTATGACCTGGGGCGCCATTGTGTTGGTTAATTAATCTTTGATATTGTCTTACAAGCATATTGTCTACAAAGGGCTCTATTTCTTGCCGTAGAATGTTAACTCGAATGTTAATAAAATATTCCACATTCTGGTATCCAATAAATATGATAAATATGACATGACACATCGTTGGATAACTAGTTTAAGTTGTGATCGAATAATGAAATAATTTACAGGGGTTTAGGGTGTTCCATTAAAAAAAACAAAGTTATGTCTATATCTCGAAAACTGAAGCATGGATAATCTTCTTCTGATCAGCAACGGATTGTACTCAAAAAAAGTGCCTTAAGAATATATTACTCGATTTACGATTCGACACTTGGCAATTGAGATATAGAGGTCATTCATAAATGCCAATTTTCCAAAAACGCTCTGTGGATCGGTAGTCGAAGAAGATAGACGATCGCAGTTGAGCCATTGTTTCTTGAAAATCGAGCTCAGGACACCCATATCGGTTTTTGTCTATCTGCCACACTTTAAAGAAAACCCCAAATCCCACCTAATTTGGTCAACCCTGTACAATAAAAGTTGTGTTTCTGGCTTAATAGTTTTTTTAACAATCCTTCTGCGCTGTTACGTGATATGCCGCGGGTTGGATTGGATCATCAAGGCTATTTTTACACCTTATTTTGCCTGATTATTTGTTCTTTCGTTGCCTACTTTACCCCGGTTAGTGTGTTGGCTTAGAACAAATACTAGCCAGAATCGTGACCTGCTGGATTAAAGCGCCAAATTTTGCAGAGTTCTTATATACCCTGAGTACTATCAATTCAAGGGGGAAGTGCCCGATTTCAGTGCCCGCCATCTTGAAATACGACACTATCCTTGTTTTCTTTGGACTGTAACTGTAAATTTTCGACTTTTATTTGGTTTTTACTAAATATCTCCCCAACTTCTGGGTTTGTTGCAAAAAGGATTTAATTTAAACCAAATTTCCTACCATTTGAGACCAGAACCGCTTTTGTAACTTTAATATTTTGCGAGATACAAGCTTCCAAAGTGTTGGACTTTTTCAGGTTATTACGAAAATCGGTTGGGTTTACAGCAACACTATTCGAATTATTTTTAGATTAAATTTGCTACAACTTTAGATATACAAGCCAGATAGTCTAAAGGAAACTACACGTTTGAAGAGAGGGAAGGGAGAAAGGAGAAAAGTCACAATGGAAACCACAATCCCCAAAAACTTTTTTACATTCCTGAAGAATTCAGAGAGCAAGACTGTTTGCCCTTCTAAGTGATGCTGTCGCAACTTATGACGTACAAGAAGGTAAAGAAATATACATCACTTATGGTAAATCTGTTATTTCAAAAAATAACAGTGCACCGATGTCCGAAACTGACCACGAAAAAGCTGATACCAGAATGTGTCTTCATATATTGGATGCATTACAAAAGAGTGCACCAACATCCTCATAAGTACAGTTGACACAGATGTTATTGTGGTACTAGTAGACATCTTTTTCGAGCTATAAACTTACAAACCTAATATTCAACTTTTAATTGCATTTGGTAAGGGTAAACATTTCCGATATTATCATATCAACGCCACCTGCCAAGAGCTCGGAGAGAATATTTCGCAAGCATTGCCCTTTTTCTATGCTTTCACGGGTTCAGACACTAAATCACAATTTTTTGGTGAGGGAAAAAAGTCAGCATGGAAGACATATAAAGCATACCCTCCAGGTACTAAAGGATTTATCTTCTCTGCAAAACATCCATTTCAGCCAGTAGATATTAAAACAAAGCCATTTGAACAATAAAATGATTCACATGCATCCTGTACGATGGCACAACAGAACTTGACAGCATCAATAAGTTCAGAGGGATCACTTCACACAAGGAAAAAAAAGTAAAGCTGATGCAAAGTCTACCGCCCACACAGGATGCCCTCATTCAACACACTAATCGCTGTTGCATGTATCAATCTAGCATCTGATTAACCAGTTTTAAATCACTCTAAAATCCACCTTACTCCGGCAAACTTTGTATGGATTTCTATACCGGAAGCAAGCAAAAGCTGTAGGGAATCAATCAAGTGCGGATGTAAGGCTGAACCCCTGTGCTCTAAGAATTACGTTTGTAAAGAGGCTGCACTTCCCTGAACAGCTCTTTGTCATTGCAAAGGCCATTGTGAACAGGAAACAACAACATTATAAATATAATAATAAAAACATTATAAATATAATATTTATAATTATTTTATTAATAGTTATTCTGTAATTTTTTTGTCGAAACGTTTGTAACATGGTCAAATACATTATCTCCGCAAATTGTGATTGTATCGATGTCTTTCTTTACTCACATTGTAGCCTATTTATTCTTCTTAAACATTAATAAAACAATGTTTGCTGTAAAACTGACTGCATTGGAGATATTTAACAAAACCGACAAAAATGTAGATTTTCGTAATAACCTGAAAAAAGTCCAAAAGTTTGGAAGATTGTATCGTTCAAAATATTAAAGTTACAAAAGCGGCTCTGGTCTCAAACTGTGGAAGATTTTTAAATTCAATCCTTTTGGCTACAAACTCAGAAGTTGGGGAGCATAGCTTTTCTTTTTTTCTTCCTCATTTGGTAACATCAACATCAGATACTAAATGAGGAAGAAAAAAAAGCTATTCCGTCCAATCCATTTGTTTAAAAAATTTTCATTAAGGCACCTACTACGTACAGCAACAGAATAATGTATAGAAGCACTATTTATTTAAAGAATAACTTTTCTTATGTCTTTGTCACTTAGTGTCTGATGTTCCTAAAGTCGAACGACTACTCTACCTTTTTCGTAAACCTAACTGACTATTATACAGGGCCAGTCGAAAAATGAGAAATTTTAAATTTGGTTATTGAATTACAAACACCCTATATGAGGTATCGAGCTAAAATTTGGTATAGAGGTATTTGAGACAACTACGAATCGATGCCGATAAAAAATTGTCTAATAATCGATCTCGAAATTTCGACCCATTTAGAGGAACATGGTAGGCCTTGAAAATATGAAAATTACAAATTACTAGTCAAATAAAGCTCATCGAGCACTATACCTCAAAAAAAAAAAAAATTTAAATCGGCCAACGCGCTGCAAAATAATGGGGTGTTGCGGTATTAAATAGCACACACTGTATATATTAATACCAATTACGCATGTACCAAATTCCAAGTCAATATCTTAAACGGTTTTAGAGTAGTCGTGCGCACAAAAAAAAGTTACAGACCGACCGACAGACTGATCGACAGAACGACAGACAGAAATTTCTTTGCTCAAACTTAAAATCTCGACGTTTCATGACATTCTAAGCCTATATGAACAATAAAAATTAAAAATAATTTTTGCGTTACTATACCTACTTCTACTGGATGTGGAAGTAATTAACAGAAAGACCAGTTTACCCCCGATGATTTATTTTCTTTTATTTTCTTCTTAGATTAACTCCGCTGCGCCAGTTTGATCCCATTTTAACTAAAATTTGGTAAAAATCTATTTTACGTCAAGCAGACCGAGACTGCAAAAAAATGAAAGCCGTACTATTTTTTTTTGGTATATTACACCTAGCGCAAACTCAATCCGGGATCACACTACACTAAAAGAAACTACTTGTGTCTGTTTCTCGTAATAACATTGCTACACAGTTGAAAGCAAAAATGAGATTAAAACTTTCGTCTTAGGTCCCTCGAATAAAAATTGTGTCACAGAATAGCTTCAAAGGGATAAAGTGGCTTCCACGATGCTGTGTAGACTTTAATGAGTTGTATACGAGTTTCAGCGTAACTAGTAAGCCCGTTCCACAGATTAATTATCGTAACATCATTATGTAACATTATTAATGTAATAAAATAAAACTAATGAATCATTTTATCTTGCCGAACTTACACTGTACCACATACCCTCGTAAGATCTAAGTATTTTCTATTGTTTGTTCATAAAACGTTGCTATAGTATATTTATTATTCAACGAGCGAGTAATAGCTATTACACGCGAGTAGAATAATATACTTTTTCTCCGACTACTCAACAAGAAGTTGCACTTTAAGGTAAATTTGCCGAAAATAATAATTGTGACAAATAGCCAGATTTTTAGGGAAAAATTCGAAAACGCACATTGTATCAGTGATAACTTCTTTTTTTCAACAGGAGAAGAAAATACAAAAATACTTTTAGCATAATCGATAATCTAATTTGGATTCTTAACATTTTGGTGCAAGTGCATGTCACTTTTAAAGAAGTATTTTGACTTAAAAACGTTTGACGCCATTTTTAAACCTCCATATGTCCGAAAAAACAAAAAGTTACACAGTTCAAAAACAGCAAATTGTTCCTCAGTTTATGAACTTTTCCTTGGATATTTTTATTTTATTGCTAGGAGTAAAACTTTACGATTTATTTGACAAAAACCATCTTCAGGCGCCCTTTTTAGCAATCTGCAAAGAAGGGGAAACACGAAATCTTCAAACATTCAGATCTTTTTTAATATATGAGTTGAAGGGCCATACTATGTCTACTTATTATGACAGATTGGTGAGTTATGGCACACGCGATGTTTTTGAACTTTAAATGGTCCCTTGTGATTGCTCCGCAAAAACTGTTGAATAATGAATATAAACTCTTGTGATTGGTCCTAGCCTACTGAGTAATGAATAAAAACACCAACGATTGGTATGTATGGTCGATGAGGAAGAGTTCTTAAGTACAGTATAACCGAAGATAATTGGATTCAAAAATGACACAAAAATTATTAATGCAAACAAATTATGCTATTTTGTTCTGGATGATTCAATAATTATTATGCTTGCTGTATTTTTAGATTTATATAAGTATATTGAGGAACAGCATAAGTGTTAGAACACAAATATATATACTTAATTTTTAATGCTTGTAATGAAGCATTCTTTAAATTTCTGCTCCATTACTAAGATTCTCTCTCTCATTCAGATAATAGAAAATGTCCTAAGAACCGTAAAAGATACGGACATATAACCTGTACCTGTATGTTATGTAACACTGCCTGTTTGAAGAAGTAAATAAATTTTTTATATCTTTATTGGGCTGTCTTATTAACTATTCTGGGCCCTGATTAATCTCCGAACCAGCTACCCGACAACAAACCGTTACATGCTATTAAACTGTTGAATAACTTAGAAAGTATCTTAGAAGATAAACAAAGAAAAAGAAAAAGGAAAATATTATAACAGCATACGTAAATAATAAAATAATAAAACTTTATAAATAAAGCTTAAAATTAATAACTGAGAAAAGACGATTGATATTTTATCAGTTTTTTTCTTAAAGGAGGAGTGTGAGCATGACTTAGAAGATCGAAAACTTTTATCTTACAAAACTGTTGCCAAGCATGAAAAAGAGGATTTAAAGAGAGTAACGTACCCAGAAATATGCTAATCATTTGCTGCGAATCTGAGAGAAACATTACGATGTTCCTTGGATAATAATAATAATATTTAGTGGCCAAAAGATACACAAGATATATATGAATATATATATATATATATATATATATATATATATATATATATATATATATATATATATATATATATAAAATAGGAGAAAAAAGAGGAATATATATATATATATATATATATAGTTGTCGCTCCGGAAACCCGAGGTCTTCTAACTCTTGCCACAAATGTGCGACTGTCTGCCTGGCAGTGGTCACCGTTTGTGTCAATTCCTAAGTTGTGCCTATCCTTTCAACTTAGCTACACCATGCTGATGGGGACCAACGAGTCCGAAACACGTGTCCACGGTTGCTCTTTTTCTTTGCGGTCTTACCCATGATTTTTTCCTGTTTGCCATAAAGCTTTGGTCCGCACTAACATCTCCTATTTTTTTATATATATATATATATATATATATATATATATATATATATATATATATATATATATATATATGTATATATATATATATATGGTATGTAAATAAATATAGATATACATAAATATAGATAAATGCAAACATATTGAAAAATAATAAAAATTGAATACGTTACTTTATGGTAATCGATTATAATGAAAACAGATGAAACAATAGTCTTTGTTTTTACCACTAATTTATTATAACTAAACGTTACTGCAGTTTCGACAACTTAGCGTGTCATTTTTATGATTCACAAATACGGAATGGACTGACGGATTTTACAATAATTTATACCTAATAACTTAATCTTATAATTTATATCTCCTAGAAAATATAGTTAAACAATAAAGAGATTTTCTAAGAAAGGTACAGTAACACGATTTTTGTTATTGAAACGATGATTTGAATACATCAAAAAGAGGGCTATAATAGAGTTCTATCTGATTATTAAGTAGGTGGTCATTCTGAACTAATTTAGATTTGTGAATCAACCGTTTGAAAATGACACGCTAAGTTATAATAAATTAGTGATAAAAAAACATAGAAAATTGTTTCATCTGTTTTCATTATGAAAAATAATAAGTAGCAGCTCCAAAGACATTATATTATAATTGTTGTGACTACTAATCAGACATGGAGTAAATGCCTCCCTATGAGCAGTTCGCAAGGCTGTTCAACTGCTAGATCCTAATACTTTAATATATCTCTTAACAAGCATTGACTCATCCCATTTTCTACTGGTTTTCCCAACCATTCACCGCGTTAGAGCATTATCTAAAATCTCATTGTAAGTGAAGTCAAAAGTTTCTTCTATATCTGACAGAAAGGAAGAACATAGTTGTAAACAAAATTTCGTAGACATCTCCTAGTTCACAATCCTCAGAATATACTTTTCAAATTTCTCTCACTCATACTTGTTACATTATTCTTGATAAACTTTTTAATAATTCTATGAAAATTACCAACAAAATTAAAACTCAGTTTAGACCCAATTGTAGCTTCATATTTTCTTGACATTTTAGTTTTTGGTGCACTTTTTGCTTTTGTTATTAATGGAGAAAAACCTATTTTTTTTGGATACCATTTTTCTGAAGACGCTAAAACTGTCAGTTTTAATCGTTTCCAGATGATGCCAACATGGTTGGCGAAACGCACATCGAGTAATAGTGTTTGTGGAAACTACTTCAGAGGCAAAATGTCAGATTATAATCTTGTAGAGCACAAAGTTCTCTATAATTTCTCTTACAGGCGCCATTTTGTAGAATTAATAGTTTGCAAACTACAGTCCATCAAATGTTATAAAAAATGGTTTTTCAAATACTATGGAAAAATACCGTTAATGGTGAAAAATTAATGATTGATAAATTGACTTTAATTAATCATTGGTGTAATTTAAATAATAAAACTAAATGAAGTAAAATAATAAATTTATTTACTTACTTTTATAGTTAAATACATGGCAGTAGTGTGTGTAAAATTCCTTTATATGTTATTTACGAAGAAAACTAGAATTGTAACATATTCTCCCAAAACATGTTTCCTAATCCATGTTCATTCTTTTTAGGAACAATCTTTGACTGACATATTTAAAAAAGGAGGAGATTCAAAATTCGACCCAGATGTATGATTTGTTCTTACATATATGTACAGTCATTACTCTGAAATAGCTTAAGCGATTTCTGTTAAATCTCTCTTAACCTGCAAAGTACGGTTTGCCAGTGGTTCCATAATAATTTGATGAAGCTACATCTCTTGTAAGGCTAGCAAAGATTGGAAACAAACATTTTCTAGTCACAAAAGACCCCGCATCTGACAATATGTAACGGTAGTTTCAGTCAAATATCATAAAACTGGAACATGTTGTACTTCATACCATGCTGATTAACAGTCTCACTGGGTCCAACCCCCTAAAGTTAAGGGTTTCCAAGATATTCAAGTATGAAGTTTGAAAAGCTTAAACATTTCTGTTAATGGACTTTATTTTAATTACATATTTCTGTTAATGATATGAGCACGTCGGTCTACAATGAAGGTGGCAGAAAATCATTTTCCATCCTACTAAAACGTCAATAAAGGACACAAAAAATATCAACTTTAAACACGTATAACAGTGACCTTTTTTTTTAAATAATCAAAATGCTGCTGCCAAGCGTTGACCCGCTTACGAAGTGGCAGGAGTTTGTTTTGTGGATAAGTTATATTAACATGATAAGAAAAACAAGTTTAAACACGTGGCAAGAATAGCTTCGACTATGAGCATGATGCTCTTACCTGCTGCACATTTCAAACTTTATAGTTAAACATTTTGGAAACTTTTAACTTTAGGGCCCATTGAGAGGCCCTTTAGGGCCCTTTTAATCAGCATGGTTTAAGTAAAACGTACTCCAGTTTTATGACATTTGACTGAAACCACTTTTACATAAGGTCAGATGCGAGGTCCTTCGGCGAAACTGTAAATATCATCGGAATTATATTAAAATTGGTAGTTGGATATTTAAGGAGTAGCTGTCACCGAATCTAATCTCAAAAATTAAGAACTCAATCCAGTAAATCCAATATGGCTGCCATAATTTCAATATTTTTGCATATTTACGTGAAGGATATAAGAAGATTTCAGGGTTTTCCAAGAGCCTGACGTAAAATCTTAAAAATTCAAAACGATTGATATATTCTTTTGCTGCGTAGAAGCCAAAGAAACAGGTAACTAAAAATGGCAAAAAATGAAAATGAAGTCTATTAAAAATACGTTTATTTGTTATTTGTTATTTGTTATTTGTTATTTGTTATTTGCTATTTGTTATTTGTTATTTGATATTTGCTATTTGCTATTTGCTATTTGCTATTTGCTATTTGCTATTTGCTATTTGTTAGTTGTCAGTTGTCAGTTGTCATTTGTCATTTGTCATTTGTCATTTGTCATTTGTCATTTGTCATTTGTCATTTGTCATTTGTCATTTGTCATTTGTCATTTGTCATTTGTCATTTGTCATTTGTCATTTGTCATTTGTCATTTGTCATTTGTCATTTGTCATTTGTTATTTGTTATTTATTTGTCCATTTCTCAATATCTATATTAGGTAGTAAGGTTCAATTGGAAATGGTGAAATTTTATTTCATAATTCTTAACAATGTACCTACTATATGTGCTGTGTTTATATGTTATGTTTATGTTTAATCTCTCTTTGAGGGGTTTTAATTTCTTTCATTTTTTTTCTTATCTTAGTATTAGAAATCAGCCCATAATAGATTCCGGCGTACTTTTACGTTTTGTATACTTAATAAATAATAAAATGTATACTCCTTGAATTGCGTAAACAAACTCCTTGTTATTGATATATAAGCTGAAACCGCATTAACTCCTGACCTGATCCACCAATACCAATTATTGTTTCCAAATATCTAAATCCAGCAGCTTACATCTAAGGCCCTATTTGCATTAATACTCTTATCCAAAGACAAATGACTATCGGAAGTAGCTTAACACTAGGAGGATGTTGACCGAATGCTCCTATTTTGCTGTTTTCATTAAACGGGAATGGGGAAATAAGATACACAAGAGTGCTATAGGGTGTCTTGATTAATAGGCTCCAATTGCGGCTGCGAGACCAGTGGACGGAAGGAATTAGTGCACTGGAATATTTGTGTAAATACTACAGGCTGAACAAATTACACTTTGTGTTTGTCTGAATTTTGGTTAACGGCAATTAAAGTTTGTATAACGGAAATCAAGTTTTTTCGTGGGTAGTAAACTATGGAAATAAATAGGAACTAAATGTTATCCACTAGTGCTTTTAATACGCTAAAGGCAAAATAATATTACATATATTTATATGATTTACTAAACTTTACACGTAGAATTTTGAAAACTACGGATTATACATGATCGAATAAGTGACAGGAAAAATGATCTTTAAGAATGTCACTCAGGTTTAGAGCTATAATCTGAAATATTCTTTACTGAAACTTTTTAGTATAGGGCAATACATCAACCTAAACATATATATCATGTACATATGATAAAGTAATTGATCGAAATTTGTAATACTTACCATTAGGATTTGGTGTTAAAAATTGATAATGTGCCATAGTAGACCACAATTAATTTTTTTACCCCACTGAAACTTTTTTACTTTTCTCGCTTACCGAAGGGAAGTATTGTAATCGTAAAAAAATCACCCTCCGAGATATCTCCGGATTTTCACGTTTCAGAATACGTAGATTATGAAAATTAAAACCGTTTAATTCCGTCAGTCCATCTGTCTGTCTGTTGGCACTATATCTACAAAACCACTTGACGGAGAAGGATAATATTTGGTAGGTAGTTGACACTACCGCCAACGAAAAACTGAGTGCAGTTTCGCTGAAAATACAAGGTTGACCAGATTAAAAATATAATTATATAATTACCGCGCTTTGCCGTTTCTCCCACTACTCGACTTCTGGTGGACATTGGATAGTTGACAGTTGAACTAAATACAAGGAGTGAGTCCCGATGGGGCTCCATATTGAGCCAGGCGTAACCAAATAAGGTTGATATAAATTTATAAAATTTTCCCGCTGTCGTCACTTAATACGGACTGAGAAAAATGAAAAATTTACCAATAGGGTGCAACACCGGTAGATGGAGGAAAGAAGCTATATCTGTCATTTTAGTGATAATGCGGAAAACTTATTTCAATTGGACTTTTAAATATTGATGTTTTTATCTATTGTAGTTAAGGTTTAAGAAATTGAAAGTGATATAAGATGGACTAAAATACCACATCTTCATGTGAGGCGACAAAACTACTCAAGACAGATTAGTAAATTATTTTAAAGGATCAATTAAAAAAGGTAAATAATCACCAGATGGAATAAGATATACTTATCTTCATTATTTTTCAGGACAGTAGCAGATTTGGATTATTCCTTTCCGTATTACATAGGAATTCTAATGTAGTTATGTATGTTCGGTGATGCAATAAAAGTTGGACCTTGAATAGTATTATACATTTTCTTATTAATATAATAATTTTTTATGAAGTAGCAATTGAATTGCCACACCGCCAATAAGGTTAAGTGCGAAGATAAGATTAGGCTGTTTAAGAATATAATGGAAAGATGATATTTGTTCAAAATTTGACGTGAGATAATGTAACGAATCTCTCTCGAAATGACGTTACAGCTCCCTTTAACATCTTGTTTTATTAATAAATACTTGATATTTTTTGAAGTTTGACGTTATAAAGTGATACGTTATAGTGTGCGCGAACCTTTAATATCTGGTAGGTAATTATACTTAAAACAATCAGGGCCTCTGTGAAATATTTTGATAATTTGACGGTAGGATTGAGGGAGAGAATCTTCATCTTTGACCCAACGCTTGTAACAAGCGGTTGGTTTTTCAGATCTTGGCTGGTTTGATAACATGGGAAGGTAAGGTCTTGCACATTTATTTCTTTTTTTATCTATTTAATCCTTTTAGTTCTCCATTATTTTATGTAGGTAATTTAATTGTATGCATATTTTAAGCTTGTGAGTGGACATGTTTTTCAGAACAGTTTATTAAACCGTGTGTTTTGTTTAAAGGCTAAACATATGTTTACCCGTTTTCGTATCAATAATTATTTGACGTAATAATTAATGAGTATCATCGGTCCATTTGGCATTATTTTTATGTACCTTGATTATTTATTTTATTATTTAATTGATTATTTAAGGCCCACTTGGCAAATTATCTCTTATCTCTAATTATGTAACATCAAGGTTAAACAACTATAGATTGACCCGTGGTAGTCATTATATTCCCTTTTGTGGTTCCTAGATATTTTTCTGCTGTTTGATGCATTTTTCTAGGTGAACTACGTACTGGTGTGGATGCACTAGAGAATATACATGTGTTTAAGCACATGATGTTGGTTCAGGAATTCACGGTGAAAATTCTGGAGTTATATGGTACCTAGCCTGGAACCAGACTCAAAGCCGAATCTGTCCAGATTGTCTGCTGCTGGGGCACCTTTGGGAAACGTAAGGTGAGTGTTTTTCTAAATTTTATTTCATTATCTTTTGATTAAATCTGTAGAGATTTAAAACACTCACCGAACGTACGTCCAGAGAGTCCTAGAATTTGGGGTTTCTGAACTTATAAACCATTTTCCTTTCTTCTTGGCTTTTGTGTAGCTTCATTAATGGATTAATTATATCGCTATCTTTTTCTTACCTGAATTAATCATTAATGTAAGTTCGCTTTACTACCTTATTCCGGTTAATTGCTGCTAAATAAAAATATATATCTTTTAAATATCTATACTTATTAGAGAATATTATTTAGGTATTATGCAAATCACAACTTACACACTTCTTTATTTATTATGAAAATACCTACTTTATGTATATTGTTGCCCTAATCTGGGCACGCTAATATACTAGTTAGGTAAATACTTTAAAACACTCATTATTGGAGAACCAATCAAAATAACTACTCTTCTAGCTAATACAAGTTTTAAAATGTATTTATCTAGTGATTTAAATGTCACAAAAACGTACAAGTTACCATCACCTCATATGTTATAAATTTTTTTGTCTGATTTCTTGGAGTAAAATCTAAGGAAATATCAATTTTTTTTTAAACCAGCCACCAGCAATTTCTTTTTTGGTTATTTTCGCCTTACCTAAATTTTAAATAACTTATTGTTTTTTTGGCATTATTTTAGAAGATTAGCTTTTGGCCTTCAGCTTAATAAGAGATATTACATTTTTTCTGTTTTTCTTGTAAAATTATGTTAATTACATAATACTTAATATTTAGTACAGACTTATCTTATTTTGATATTTGAATAATATTTTCTTTACCTCTTTTCATGTAAATTTCATGTTTTTAAATTTTCTTTTATCGCAGAGAATGATATTTTCAAATATTCCTAATTTTTTGTAGTCAAAATTTATGTAAGCTAAAATAGGGATTATTTTTTTGTGTAAATGTATCTAATAGCTTTTGCAGATTATTTTTATCGTAATTTTGGTCACAATTTTTTTTTTCTTTAACCTAATATCGTGCTACGTTAAAATGTTTGTTATCCGAGTACATAGTACTTAACATTGAAAGTCTCACAATTTAATTTCATTTTTTTCCTATCTTGTCCGACTGGTTTTAACCATATATTTTCCCGTTTTATGTAAAAATCCTTGGACCAAGAGAAGAGGAGTTACCAGTACAAATCAACGTCCATCATCGGTCTTATGTAAGGAATTTGGTGGCCTGGACAGCATCTCCGTTGAGAGAGGACAGAGCTTTTACTCCAAGATATAAGGAGGTTAATTTTTGGGATCCCAGCTCAACCGTAAGTCCCTCACTTACCGAGCTTTCGGCAGCTTTCAGCCCCATAGACCTACTACAGTCACCTAATTACGTAAGAATTTGTACTGTCATTGCATACATTTTGGTCAGAAGAACTTTTGTAAAGAACCATTCAAAACTTGTAATTTTTTTATCATTTCACTTATCAAAACTTTTCTTAATCCAAATTGTCAATTCTTTACATGTACTTTACCTAGTAAATTTTTATATCTCTTTTGTACAGAAATTGTAAATCTTTCTTAAATTTGTCTTGTAATATGTTGTTCAAATTTTACTTACTCTGTGTTATTACTCTTATTCACCACTATATTCAAGAATTTATTATTTCTCTCATTTTTATTTTTGGGTAACGAGTATTTATTTAAAAATACGCTGGCGCTCTTATGGCCTAATGCAACTCAGAAATTAACTTGACAAAAAAATATAAAAGACCCATTGACCTGCGTTGTGCTAGCAGGAGCTAAGTTTATGCACCTCTTGTTTGGGAAAATACCACCATCCGACAAAGTGTCGTTATAAGAAATAATGCGCATAGGTCAGATTTACTAACACCCCCAGTTTTCTCCATTTTTCTTTACGCTTCTAAGACATGATCATTAGGAAAGCAAATAATGATGCTTTCAAGATGTGGGTTTGGAAACGTTTGCTACGAAATCCTTGTTTAAATTACATTAGAACACATTTATGGAGAAAAATAAAATTATCTCAAAAAATCAATATGGGTTCCCAAAAAATTTGAGCACGAAAGGTCTTCTTCAATTACTTACAGACACCATTATAACAAATTCTGAAAGGAGCGAAAAAGTTCTAGCTATTTTTTTAGACCTACAAAAAGCATTCGACACGGTCTCACAGGAACAGCTACTAGAAAAACTAAATAAAGTAGGTACTAGGAATAACGTTTATTATAAGCTCTAAAACAATACCTGTCAAATAGGTCTTAGCAAGTGAAAATAAACGATGCTCTTAGTGCAAAGAAAATAGTAAAAACCGGTGTTGAATGCAAAATCATATCATATGCAGGCGACACTGTATTAATATGTTCGGGAGATACATGGGGTTTAGCGAGACTAAAGGCGGCTGCTGCATTAAAGAAGGTTAAAACCTGGCTAGATATAAATTCCTAAAGGCTAAATATAAACATAAATATAAACACACCACAGATAGTAGACAACCCCCAAATCCAAAGCCAAGGCTGTGCGGAAGGGGGTTACACATTTGGAAAAACGCAGACATACATCCACACCCACCGATGTTGTCAATACCGGGGCTGGGGGGTCGAACCCAGAGCGCGGTCGATCAGCATATTCGCCACTCAATACGCCTTAACCGATTGAGCTACCCCGCCGGTTTAGGAAAACTAATTTTATGACCTTTTCTCTAACGAAGTCAGAAATGTTACAAACAATGAAACCTATTCTTATTCATGGAGAAACAAATAGTTATATTCAAAACACCACTACTATTAAATATCTTGGCGTCATCTTTGACAATAATCATTTAAAATGGAAAAACCAAATTAATTACTTAAGTGGGAAATTAAGGAAACTAATATATAAATTTTATAACCTGAGAAGTATCCTAAATAGAAAAGCTCCCTTAGTAACATATAATAGCATTGTAGAATCCATAACTTTAGGTATGGCATTGGTATTTAGGTCTCTGCATATAACATAATCCTCCAGCCACTTCAAATAACACAAAATTTTATATTAAGGGCAATCTTTAATAAAAAAAAAAGTAGAGATAGCTGTAGAAATATATTTTTAGAAAATAAAATACTGAATGTCTACATTCACGCTGCTGTAGTATGAATATGAAACAAGAAATAGAACGAAAAACGCATATCAAGCTCCAAAATATAGCAAAACCGTATGTTAGAAATAAATTAAATATAATGGTAACAAGCTATACAACCAGCTACCTGTTCATATAAACGCTCAGAATGAAAAGAAATTCAAACGACGATCCAAAAAACCGCTGCCCAAGGAATCACTACTTCCACATCCAGATTCTTTTCCAAGTCACTCACAACGAAAAAATTTTTGTATGTGGAAATAATTGTTTATGGAACTTTAATAATATAATATTTGAAATCCTCTACCCCAAAAACCCATAAAACGATACCCCACATCGGTAGCGGGGTGGGGGTGGTGATAAGGGGTGGTAGTGGTGGTGGATGAAGTAAAAAAACATTTTGAAGTTTCTGGTTCTTGTACACACACTAAATCACAATTTTTTTTATCCCCTTTAATAATGGGGTGGGGGTGGTAAAGGGGGTGGCTAATGCCAAAATTTTTTTTGAGACCTTAGCTTCTCTTGTATATACTAAATATCAATTTTATGGACTCTTACCTGCTTGATTTACCTATTTTCCCCAAATTTACCCCAATTTACCCCCCAACCCTTCGACGGAACAAGATGAAAATATAATCTAGTTCTAGATCTCGTTATAGTATATTATGTAACAAGTTTTATAAACGTCATTTTAGTCACGAGTTTTATTAATCGTGAGCGACGCGTATCGGAGCGAGTGTTTAATAAAATGAGTGACTAACAAGTTTATAAAACGTGTTGCATACTATACTTTTTCTACGACAGCAAATATCTAAATAAAAAATTTGGAAGTTATTTTAATATTTCATTTATTAACGTATCAATAACATGGTAACAGTAAAAAATTACTAAACTATTGTTCTACTTATTGTGTATATTAATGGTTACATTGGAAACATTTTGGCAATTGCTAAAAAAACTAAGTGATTTTCCTAAATGCGTTCCATCGAACTGTGTTAAATTTGCTTCATGATTTGAATTGAAGCTAATACTTGGTCCACTTTCATTTTTATCAATGCTTGAACTTTGAGCAATTGCAATATCAATATTCTGTTTATTTTTTTGCATTGCATTATTTTGAACAGTGTTCATGATTTTAGTAGCGGTCTCAATTTTATTGTTTAACGAGTGGTCAATATAACTCTCTGCAACAGCTGTGGATCGCCACCCTCCATGACGCTCTAATGCTGTGATGTCCGCACCCGAGTTCACCAAAATCGTCGCTGAAGACCTTCTTAGGCAATGACCAGTATAAGCAGCAGGGTCAGGTAATTTTAAGAATTTTGCTACTACGCTAGAGAGGCTGCCAAATTTATTAATTCCAATTGGCTGTTTTCTACATTTTCCTCGCTGGTAGTTTAAGAAAAATCGGGTAGTACTTGTCAGGTTTGGAGGTCGAAGTTCCATGTATTTCTTGCATGTATGATAGAAATTACCTCCAATAACAAACTGACGTTCCGTTTTTGTTTTCGTGTCAGGAATGTGAACTAAAAGGGCCGTATTAAGGTCTTCAACATCACTTGTTTGAATTTTCGTCAATTCTTCCCGCCGACAAGCTCCCATTATTCCAAAAAGTAACCCTACCTAAAATATTTATAATTTTGTTTATTTTTATTTAATTTGGTTTTATACTATTACCTTTGTAAATAGGTATTCTTCGTCTGGAGCAGATGATAAGAATTCTCTAATTTGCTGGGGTGTCAATATTTTCGACTTTTTAGGTCTGTAACCGTCTGATTTACGCTTCAGAAATGCGCACAATTTGGGGTACTTGCTAATATCATCATTGTTTTTTAGATTAATTGTCGTCCGCAGCATTGAATAGATTGCCCACAAAGAGGACGGTTTCATCTTTTTCGACAAATTTTGGAAATAAGCAAGTAATACATTCTCAGAAAATGAATTTGTTTGGTTTTCTTGACGCCAATCTTGGAAAAGTTTATATGCACGTTCGTATTGACTTTTAGATTTTTCTGGCAGCAAACTAGCAGTTGCCGATGCCGCTGCTTGAGTAATTTCGGGAGGAGTACCAATGAAAACATCTTCTTCACTTTCACTGTCGTTTAGGCTCATTTTTTTCCAAAAAATACAAAATTACTTGACTCTTGTCACAACGCGTCGATTTATTTTGACAGATTGATGACAAGAATTACGGAAAACTAACTTGATTTTTGCCATTAAAATATCTAGAATTAACCTCAGCCGTGACTAATATCTCGTTGCTAAGTTCAGCCTGTGACTAAAATGCACGAAGTCACGGTTTGTCGAAAGCGTGTTTAAAGGATTATTTAGCGTCATGGAAACGTATACGATAAACGCCATTTTAAAGATGGAAGTAGAAAAAAGTACATATGTGTACCAAATTTCAAATCAATATCTCAAACGGTTCCAGAGTAAACGTGCGAACAAAAAAAGTTACAGACAGACAGACCGACAGACAGACCGACAGACAGACCGACAGACCGACAGACAGACCGACAGACAGAAATTTTTTTCTCGCTCAAACTTAAAATCTCGACGTTTCGTGACATTCTAAGCCTATTTGAACAATAAAAGTTTTTAAAAATTTTTTTGTCGTTACTACCACTGAATGTGGAAGTAAAATATGTAATTAAATATTATACCACATTTCGCTAACTCTTGGCCTAGTAATACAAGTTGTTCCTTTTAAAACTAAATTTCTCTAGATTAAACAAATTATGTACACGCACCTATTTCAAGCAATATAAAATCTCAAGTCTTTAGAATACTTCAAAAATAAAAATAACTTTTTCATTTTTCATTTTTTCATTGTCAGTTAAATAGTAGTAGTCAAATCAGTTAAGAATAAAATGTTAATACTGCTAGACACAACACGAGGTCTCCTCAGCTGTCATAACTCATAGAATTAGTATATAAAATTATAATGTAGTAATGAATATATCAGTTATAATTTAATAATGGCAAAATGTAAAATTGTAAAAAAAATGTTGCAGTAACAAATGAATAAATATTTATTTTGTTCCTCTCTGAGGGCTAATGTACGTAAATATTGGATTTTGGTTCGTTAAATAAAGCGCCATAGAAATGTTTGACTAAGGTGCGTAATTTTATTATTTCACTTTTTTAATTCACATTTTAAATTATATATTTAAAAAAAATAGGATTTAGGAAATTGCTTCCGCAGGAATGTCACGGCAGTGCAGGGCATTATGCGCACTCAGCGTAGAGTTGTCACTGGTTATTTTTCATAACTCTTTGGTTTCATAAACAATAATTTTATTTATTACTTCTACAAATCTCTGTGCTGGTATTTGCTGTAGATACCATAAGGACATTTATACAAGCTCTCAGCTGGCAGTTGTAATTCAATAATTATTGGCACGCACTTCATTTATAAACAAATCTGATGCATTCATACTAAATATAATTTAACAATTTGTGTTCACTTGGGGATGTAAATAAAATAATTTAACTCCACGCATTCAAGATTTAATTACTCAATACAAATTGAGCCATTTAATTGAATAAATTCAAGGCATGGAATTAAATCTAAATTCTGTTAGTTCCAGCTAGTGTTCGAATCCGCTTTGATAGGGTAAAATTCCTTTTAACCAAAAATATATTATTTCGATCACAAATCAGTATTCTCTTATAAGCGCTTTACAAATTACATGATGCTTTGTAAGGGTATTTAAGCATAATAGGGATGAGTATCTCAGTGCTGAAGGTATTGTGAGTGCCAATGTCAAAGAGAGATGCCGAAATTATTTTTATAAATATAAAACCCTTAACAAAACACTTGATACCTAGCCCACTAACCAAGTTGGCATAATCTAGGGATAAATATTTTTTAAATTTTATTTTAGCGAAGAGTGCTGCTTTCAAATACCTTCCATATTTTCACATTTTTAAAATATAGAAAACATTTTAAATATTATAATATAACCATTTTGGTGACTTTTTAGCAACCCGAAGATATTTTCATAAAATGATTTTTGCAATTTAATACTGAAATATCTTTTTTGTTGTTATTATTAATGTCAAAGGGAGATACTTTTTCAACCAAGAATACACTCTTACTCCTTTCGCCTACCGAAGGCAAGTATTGTAACAGTGAAAAAATCACGTTTCGAGATTTCTCCGGATTTTAACGTCTCAGACCGCGTAGATTACGAAAATGAAAGTCTTTTCATTCCGCCAGTCTGCCTATCTGTCCGTACATATGACGGAGAAGAACAATATTTGGTAGGTAGTTGATACCACTGTCAATGAAGAACTGGGATGAATTGGATTAGCAAAAATTAATCGAATAGATAGAGTTCTTATTGTCACAGACATATGTTAATCCCTTTTTATGTTGTGCCTATGTATTAACACTGAGGTTCCCCAGTGATCGGGGCAGATTCCTGTCTCTCATATTTCTTGCCATATTCACTAAACTCACTTTATCTCCATCCGCTGCATCTCTATTATCAACCACAGCCGCACTGTAAATTTTTATTTTTTGTGTGATGATCACTTTCAAAGAGGTTTTCGCAGTACTATCGGCGCCAAACTTCGATAATATGTACTACTGAAGGCTTTAATTGACGACGTGTTGGTTTTTGGTTTTATGGGTAATTTTGACTATTTAAAATAGGTTCTTATTATTATTGTTTTGTATTACGCATTACGGAATTTACACTATTTCAATACTTATTTTGAAAATTATAAACATTGTATATGTATATTATAAAATCATATTATACTATATTTAATAAAATAACCATGGAGTTAAATGAAACAAATCATAGGTTATTTGTTACATATAAAATTAATCAAATGATAAAGTAAATCTTCATCCCCTACCGCATTTAAATCTAGATGTCAACTATATAAAAATTGTTTCAAAATGATATAGTATTCAATCCGTCATAATTTTACTGGCAAGCCGTCTGTACATTTCCGCCTTTGCCAAGTTGAAAAATTGAGGAACTTTGTTTCCTAAATACAACCCACACGTTTTAAAACTTTCTTCTAGAAGATTGGATGCAATTTTGTTTATTACCTACTTTTACACCCATACATTCCCTCTTTTTTAAGATCTTAATTTAGATTAGGAGGGTTAAGCACACAAATATCTTTGCAAATATATACTTTAAATTTTTCTTTCTGGAAGATAGGTTTTGGTATCCTTATACATTATACGGGGTAATAAAATGTTTATTTGGGATTTAGAAAAAATTTATAGTTACCGCATTTCAAAGTCTTGCATAACTAAGCTATTTACGTAAAGTAGAACTGTGGAATGTAGTATTTATTTATAAAATAAAATTTAATAATAACACAGGCACACACAAAAAAAATAAAGGTCATGTTCTTTTTTATCGACTATCATATCCATATGTATTTTGGTGCGCTGAAACCGAATCCGAGGTCAGAATTGTCACATGTCGGCACTATTTTCATGTAAGCTTAAAAAACAGCTTAGAACAAGAGTGAAACCGGGTAAAAAGTAAATAGGTGGATTAAACGATTATACGTATCTTCGCTGAAACCGAATCTGAGGTCAGAATTGTCTTATCATATCAGAATTTTGACATAACCTGAGAATAATCTCAAAAAACACCTAAAAAATGGCAAATCTCTTAAGCATCCAGCAGTAATCGGCCATCATATTTACGACCCATTTTCCTTGGTAGCGACGCTCCATCTCTCTCATATCTTGGTTGAACCGTTCACCTTGCTAATTTTAAATTCATTAAATATTCCAATTTTTGAAAGTTTTCAACCATTTCTGCTACTACAAGTTTATAGTTATCACTTTTTACATTTCCCAAAAAATTCTCCACGACCTTTTTGAAACTAACCCATACAGATTTTTTGACGTCATTCATCTTGGCAACAAATACTTCATCCCTTAGCATAGTTCGAATATTGACGACATGTGATAATTCTGACCTCGGATTCGGTTTCAGCAAACCAAAATACGTATAAAACATGGGTCAACTCGTTTAATCCACCAATTTACTTTTTACCCGGTTTCAGGCTTATTCTAAACTGTTTATTGAGCTTACATGAAAATATTGACGATATGTGACAATTCAGATTCGGTTTCAGCACCCCAAAATACGTATAAGAACATGGGTCAACTTGTTTAATTTGTCAATTTAATTTTTACCCGGTTTCAGGCTTGTTCTAAGCTCTTTTTTGAGCTTACATGAAAATATTGATGACATGTGAAAATTCTGACCCCGGTTTTATTTCAGCGCCCCACAATACGTATAAAAACATGGGTTAATTCGTCTAATCATCCAATTTACTTTTTACCCGATTTCAGGATTGTTCTAAGCTGTTCTTTCAGTTTACATGAAAATATTGACATGTATCAAACCTGACCTTGGATTCGGTTTCAGTTCCCCAAAATACGTATAAAAGCATGGGTCAACTCGTTTAATCCATCGATTTACTTTTTACCCGGTTTAACGATTGTTCTATGCTGTTTTTATGAGATTACTTGAAGATATTGACGACATGTGAAAATTCTGACCTCGGATTCGGTTTCAGCACCCTAAAATACTAAATCCTTCAATTTACTTTTTACCCGGTTTCAGGCTTGTTCTAAGCTGTTTTTTGATCTAACATGAAAATATTGATGATATGTGACAATTCTGACCTCGGATTCGGTTTCAGCGTCCCGAAATACATATAGATATGAGTCGGTAAAAAAGTACATAACCTTTATTTTTTTTTGTGTGCCTGTGTAATTAATATATTAGTGCCAGGAAATGGTAGTAATAAAATCATATCACATTATTGTTTAAAATTGTTCTGGACTTTGCGTTATGGATTAACGTAGGTTTAGCATCGTTTTCCTCTTATTTAAAACTTTGTTTGGGCGAGCGTAGATGCGTCTTCACTGTGTATGTATCCTCGATACTGCAGTGAAGCAACATGCAGCGCTGTTAGTACTTGGATGGGTGACCCATCTTGGGAAACACAGCGATCTCGTCCCACCTTCTAGCGGCTTGTATATCAGTGTATGCGCGGAAGGTATGTAGTTTCAAGACGAGGATTACGTAGTGGATATATCATCCTCTACGGAGGAGATGTAATGCAGGCGGTCCCTTGTCTATTAAATGTTAGTCAAGTAAAAATCCCTACTCTTCTTACGAAAAGAGGTTCGGCAAAATTTCCAGGTTGGGGGTAGCTCGTTTTCTGGCGTCGGTGATAAGCCCTGGTAGCGGAAATAAATAGATAAAAAAAAAACTTTGTTTTAAACACCAACCATGATCTCCAATTGTTTGCTGAAATAAAGTCACCTTGAAAGAGCCCTGGGCATGAAGGGTGCCCTTGTTTATTTCCGTTGCTCTTCTATGTTTGTTATTTTCATTTCTTAGTTAGGTTAGAATAGCCCATGGCTTTTTCTAATACACTTTGTCTTGACTATACGGGCTATATTCCCAAAGCCATTTTTTTTAAACAGACTACAGCACAGAATTCACATCAATGTAAAAATTATTGTTAATGGTTACAAATAATGATTATTTGACACCTCACTTGATGGCACACATTTTGGTTAATTGTTCTAGAACGTAATTATTCATTAGTTTTTTATATTCTTGATCGAACAGAAATTCTGCTTCTTGCCATGCGGTGTATGAAAATTCTTTAACTTAGAGATCAATACTTGCCTCCCTTTACACGATCGTCATAGTAAACGTAGTAGTAATACTTCATTTGTAACCCTTTTTAAATACTATCTGGAACAACATAAACATTTACTTTTAAACAAATAGACTGTAATAAAATTAGTAATGGATATAGCCCTGCCTGGTATTAATAACAGCTAGATGAAATTTTAAGTTAATCTCTTAACACTAGATTCTAGACATAAAGTTACGTCATTTGGGTCATACATTCCATTAACCGAAAACTACGAAGTGCTAAATGTCACTGGTGTGGATCATATCTTTCTAAATTTCTTCAAAATTTAATTTTATTAATACGGGATCATATAACTTGTTAACACCAATATACCAAAATACTAAAATATCTAAACAAAAAATGCCTTAATTATTTTAATATCCCCTCAAAAGTAAATGTACTTAGAATTCAAGATATATAAATCTACAAACTTTAAATTAATAACTGTACAAAAGCTGGGTTCGACTCGGCTGTATTCAAATCTATATATTCAATTATTGTCTGTACTATTTTAAAATAGACGAAGACATGTACTGAACTTTGAAGGAGAAGACTGAGAACTTTTAACTTATTCGCGGGAGTGAAAATGTGTTTCCTTGATCTCTAGTATATAAAATCGATTCTCCTAAACTTCAAACCCAAACCATAACAGTTATAATCATCTCAAAGTACACCAGGAAGAAGAATTCATCGGAATAAGCTTCAAAAATATTTTTCCCATAACTAAATTTAATTTAAAAAACAAGCTTCAAACGACTGGCCCAGTATCGAAATAAAATAATACAACATAATAGAAGCCTAAAATTTATAATTCAATAATTAATATATAAATTTACATTTTAGGGCTTAATTATTAAAAAGATATTCTTCTTTCTAACAGGTGATCTATAGAGAAAATCCAGCATAACGCTGCCAAGATATATTATTCCATATCTTATTATCTGTATTCTCGCCCACTGATTAAAGAAAAATCTACATTTACGAACTTCGATAACCAGCATCTGCTCAAATATTTATGAAAAATAATTTCAAAATCTCATGACCAGCTGCAGCTATAACACCAAAACATCCGCTTGCTTGGAAGGATATGCCAATAAGAAGGAAGATAGAAACCGTGGATTCACTCAACAGATTTCCTGTACAGAGTTTTTGATGCACAAACAACCGGACATAAACCTCTGGAAGAACAATGGGGTTATTTCATGTGCGTAGAAAACTTGAAAATAGCTGCTAATTTGAACAGTGAAATATATGAGGATAACGTAACAGCAATTAAAATCACTCTGATATTTGTTAATTATATTCATAAATCCACACAAACTATACTACTTATTTCAAATTTTATTAACGCGTGACGTCAATGGTGAGAGGTAATTTTGTTGTTGTTAGATTGTTGCCCTGTCAATAGCAAATGTACAAATACTAATTTTTTAATTTTTAGTTTTCCAGTTTGAAAATATTTTATGAATTTTAGGAAATGCGAAGAGGTGCATATTTTCGGTCATAACTTTGTTGTTTTTTATGTTAAAGAAAAAATAGCGTCGGAAAGCTCTATCAATTTTCTTTAGAATTGATGTGATGTTTACAAATATTTTGAAAAAACTGATAATTATCGAGATTTTTGGGAAAATGGAAGAAATTTCACGTTTTCCTAGAAAATGTATCTAAATCTTAAAAAAAAAATCTTCCCCAGAAACATGATATTAAGGGGACATCGTATTAGAGATCAATTTCAGTTAATTATCGATTAATTACGGTGACAAAATGGCGAACTTTTACCTAAGAAAAATAAGTTCTGGCTGCCGCCTCTTCTATTTCCTTCATTTTTGTCGCAAGCAAAATATAAAAAAAAAAGGGTTTAGCAAATTTAATTATACTTAAATTCGTTAGAGTAGTTTTTTGGCCTAGCAACCAAGGTTAAGGAGTTACTATCTTTTGAAACAAAAAATGTGCGACTTTTGCCATACATTGCACACAGTTCAGTAAATATCTCCGAAACGAAAAAAAAATTCTGATAGAACCAAAAGATTCGTAATGAAGCGAACTTATTTTACGGTATTTTTAATTTTGGGCCAGCTCTTACCATATCAGAGATATCAGCGAAAAATAGTAAAAAATGCATGCATTTCGGAACCGAAAATAGCGCAAAAACATGCAATTTTAAAACGTTCGTATTTTCGAAAAACACCAGCGGGTGGGACGTATGATGTCGCGACGCAAAGGGGAAGAATTCTAGGTGATCCACATTGTAAATTGCATAGGGCAAATCGAAAGTTCGGCTCGGCACGAACGAATCAAAAGTTGAATTTTTTGACATTAGCATATCCGTTCGTATTTCACATGTTCCATGCATATTTCGTTCATAATTTTCCATTCTAGTGCTGTAAAAACTTCAAAAATTGAAACAATTTCGAAATGGCTCCATTGCGGATAAATGAAGACTTGGAGGGGAAAACGTACCCTAACAAACATTTCTCTTCATACTTTGGGCTTTCCATTGGTATGTCTACCTTCTCTGTAGCGGCACCCGTTACTGAGCTACGCAACTTTGAGAGTCAACGCGCGGCGGCCGCGCCCGTCATGTGCCTAGTGGAACTGCCCTGGCTGCGCTGATGAGACCTGTTGCGAATTCCTGTTTATATATTAGTGGTGTTTTATAAGATTTATTTAATGAGATTTAACTTGTCAGACTCAGAAAATGACTTTATTCGGCTAGACAATTGACATTATTGATCTACTGGGAAGTAGGGTCGTCCGGATCATCATCCATATCCACGATTGCTGTTTGTGCAGCTGGATCCTCTACAGCATCGGCACATGATGCTGCAGTTCAGACCAGAGTTTCTGCACTCGCACCGGGCACCGCAGTCCGTCTTGCAGGCACAAGAAATTAGCCGTGGCAGGCTATCGGGAGCTGGCTGCCTTGTGGTAGGAGCAGGAATCGGAACCAGGCCCTGATTTCCACCCCTAGCCCTCCAGATGAGGAGAGGAGAGGAGTCAGGGAGAATATTGTGAGGATTTAATCTCCCGAAAAGCTTGCAGCACTCAACTAATGTCCATGTGCTTTTTGCAGATCCAGCAATGGCTAGACGTCAACAACTCGGGGGTGGAAATTAGGACTCCAAGGTTTGGTTCCACTTCCTGTTTCTACCACAAGGCAGCCAGCTCCCGATAGCTTGCTACGGCTAATTTCTTGAGTTGTAAGGCGGACTGCGGTACCCGGTGCGAGTGCAGGAACTCTAGTCTGAACTGCAGCATCATGTTCCTAATTTGTAGAGGATCCAGCTACACAAACAGCCAGTAGTGGATATGGATGATGATCCGGACGACCCTACTTCCCAGTAGATCAATAATGTCAATTGTCTAACTGAATAAAGCCATTTTCTGAGTCTGACAAGTTAAATTTCATTCAATAAATCTTTCAAAAACACCAATAATATATAAACAGGAATTCGCAACTGGTCTCATCAGCGCACCCAGGGCAGTTCCACCGGGTACATAACGAGCGCGGCCGCCGCGCGCTGAGACTCAAAGTTGCGTAGCTCCGTAACGGGTGACACTACAGAGAAGGTAGACATACCAATGGGAAGCCCAAAGTATGAAGAGAAATGTTTATTTCGACACAAACCAGACCAGTAACAATCTTTTTGCTGCGCTTTATAGCCATCTCTGCAATTTCTGCGACTTAGGCCCTTGTTGCTCCGCAAAAACAAGGAAGCCGACGGGGGCTTTTTGGTATGTATTGTCCTGGACAAAACTATAATCTTGCAAAATTTCAGCTTTACAATAAACAATTCTGGGTCAAAACCTAAAATTCCTGTGCTGCATGGCTTAACTAAGATCACTCAATTTTGCCGCACCAATGAACCAATGCATACACTTATAGAACTGTGAAAGTTAAAGAACTAAGTATATAGCTCGTCTTGCGCCCTCTTGATTGTTTAGACTAGATGTGATAGACGCAACAATGAATGCACATAAATGTCCGAGCCGCTGCGACACTCAGAGTGGCGTGACTCCGCAACGGAGGAAGCTATAGAGAAGGTAGACATACCAATGGAACGCCCAGAGCATGAAGAGAAATGTTTATTAGAATACGTTTTTCCCTCCGAGTCTTCATTTATCAGCAATGGCGCGATTCCGGATTTTTTTAAATTTTTTTAAAAAAATTTTAAATTTTTGAAATGTTGACAGAACTAGTGCGAAAAATTATGAACAAGAATATGCATGGAACATCTGAAATATGAACGGTTCGGTTGCTCGGGCGCCACCTTTACTATTTTTACGTGGGGCAAAGGTCCCACACTAGCCTCTTAACACAGCCTGTTACAGTAGGACTGGGGTAACTACAGTGGAGAAAAGAGTAACTTCCAGTGGGTCAATTGGGAAAATTAGACTTTCACACACACACACAGTAAAATTCACAATTCGGTAAAAAACAAATATTTATTTATTTCCTTTACTCCACAATGCTATGTACTTGTACACTTAAGCTACCAACAGATTTATATGTAAGGAACCAAAATACAAGGACCCAGGCTATGATACTAAGATGGTTACGTGATGTGTTACGATGAAATTACGGTGTTACGGTGAAATTACGGTGTTATGGTGAACTTACGGTGTTACGGTGATGTTACTAGGACATACGTTAGCAAAGCAGCGGTATGGCAGCACTCCGGCACTCCGGCACTCCGGCACTCCGTTAATGACATACGGTGACCGAGGCGGGACGAATGGTGGTGACAGGGGGGGACAGAGCAAGCGGTAGAATAATTGGTCTTGTTACGGACAGTAGTTAGATACCAGGAAGGAGTAAGCAAAAATGATATACAGCGCAATGGCAACAAAAGGATACCCTGCAAGTGAATACCCGAGTAACAACTTTTATGGTGGATGCGCTGGTTTCTCCGGACAGTGCAGATGAATCCAGAGCTCCCAACGATGTCTTTTCACATCCACGATATACCCAGGTAGGTACCTCGAGGACACGAGAGTAGGCAAGATGCAAGTAAATACCTGATTGATAACTATTATATTGAATACGCTAGTTTCCCCGGACAGTGCAGATGAATCCGGGGCTCCCAACGTCGCCTTTTCACATCCACGATATACCCAAGCAGGCAGATGAACCTAGGTACTACGAGGACACGAGAGTAGGCAAAATGCAAGTAAATACCCAAGTGATAGCTATATGGTGAATACGCTGGTTCCTTCGGACAGTGCAGATGAATCCGGAGACCTCAGTGATATTGTTGTAGAACTCTCCAAAATCGTCCTAAGTTGAAGACATAATCAAAATTCGACTTAGGCAAAAATTTCATTTAAAGACATTTTTGGGAGTCTGCAGAGGCGCAGATCAGTCCACAAGGGCCGTTTTGGGTTCTATAAGGCGTTGGAAATGACCAGGTGAAAATTCGAAGAAACACCGAATTTTCACTTAGAAAAAATGTTTTTGGTTCAGAATATCAGAGTAGAAGTATATAATGACAAAGATTTATGAATAATATACTTTTTCAAATGTACCATAAATTGGACTTTGAAAAATAATATTTTTGGAAGGGCGTCAAAATTTGGCCCAAGAATCGATTTATCGAAAGTACGCCAAAGTTTCACTTGCAGACTAATTTTTCAAAACTGCGTTGAAATTTGGCTTGAAGATCGATTTTTCAAAAGTACGCCAAAATTTCACCCGCGGATTAACTTTTCAAAAGTACCTTGAAATTTGGCTTGAAAATCGATTTTTCAAAAGTACGCCAAAATTTCACCCGCAGATTAGTTTTTCAAAAGTACCTTGAAATTTGGCTCGAAAATCGATTTTTCAAAAGTACGCTAAAATTGGTCTTTAAATGGATTTTTCAAAAGTACCACAAAGTCAGTTTAAAAAGTACCACGAAAATATACTTTAAATTATTTTTTATTTTTTATTCCTCAACCAAAGACATTGACCTTTGAGGTACGGTCATTGAAAGCCCAATTCTAAAATATGAGCATAAAATTTTAACGATGCACTGCATCCGAAAGGCAAAAAAGAAGATTTTGTCAAAGCCGGCGTAGTGCCGATAAGCAAAAATTGATAAAAATCAATGCACATGTACAAGGCCGGTTTCTCGCATAGAAAGAGTTTGGATTGACCCAGCGGCTCGCAATTTGGTCGAGCGCGTTGAGTGGTCCAGACAAAGTGATGGTAGAAAAGCCAATAACGGGGCTTTTCAAATGACAAAGTTATAGAGGAAAACGCCTTGTGCATAAAAATCCAAAAATTCAATTTTGCCTAATAGTCGCTCGAAGGTGAGACGCTGCCAAATCGATATTATTAATCGACTGTGATAAGGGTTAGTAAGTCGTGGACTGATCGAACGCCACTCAACTTATGCAGTAATAAGTCCTCTGAATGTGTTTGAGTACGTGAATTTCCACGATACAAGAACTTTAAAGCTAGGTAGTCTCTAGCGAAACTAAATTCATTTAGTAAAACTTTTTTAAGTTAATTTCAGTCAGCCTTAATTATTCATTTACCCAGAGTCTGAAATGATTCTAAAAGCTCGCATTTTGATTCTGAGAAGGTACGTATGAATCTTTTCTACCTAATCGATCGTTAGCGCGAGCGCTCTCGCTTGTATGGTCTGAAAGTCACTACCTTGATTGGGGAAGGCACGATTCTTTCTTGAGAATTTTGTATAACCAATTCTGTTAAATAAACGGATTCTTTGAACTAATGTTTCTTAATTGATCTTGAGGCCTGTTGACGGTCTATAATCCCTGGAACTTTCGTATAGAAAACCGGATGTGTCGAGTTAATTCGCATTAACGTTCGACCTTCTGGTTGTTTTACGGAGGTTCGATAGGGATTTTTTTATGCGTTTTTTGAGAAATATATTCCGTTATTAATGGACCAAAACGTGATTTTCGCGTACCAAAACTAATCCCTCCGCAGAGAAATTCTTCGGTTGGGATTTTTTTATGCAAAAATTCAGGAAATTAAGAGGTGCCTAAACCCCTAACGAGGGAATTCGGGTCCAGAGAGAGCGTAGTTTCCGATCTGTGGTAGTGCAGCCTTGGTCCCGCTTTTCGGCTACCGAAGTCATCTTATCTCGAACCCGCCTGGGAGGTAGAAGAACGGGGTAATACGCGACTGGCGCCCCCTGAGAAATAAATTGGTGTCGCGTCATTTTGACGCCCGGTAGTGCGTTCTTCTACATGGCGCCCAACGTGGGGCGTTGTTAGTCAGCAGGGCTTTCTGGAAAGGATATGGATGAATCAACGCCTTTCCAGTTTTACGACGAGCCGACATCTGTGATGGACAACGTCTCTAGAGGGTTAGAGAGGCCGTGCGCGGAGGATGTACTGGGTAGTTCGGGGGTTGGCCCGAGTACCACTGAAGGAGTCATACAGCCCTCCTCAGAACAAGTGTTCGCCCAAATGGCAGCAGGTCTTGCCAAAGCTCTAAGCGAAGCCACGCACGAGCATAAGTATCGGTCGAAGCATCCAAATGCGGAATTTCATGGCTTCGAACACGAAGACCCTGAAACCTTCATTTATCAAATGGAGGAATTTTTCGTCCGAGTACGAATTACGCAGGATAACGACCGTCTGTATAAAATATCAGAACAGCTCAAAGACGATGCTAGGAAATGGTTCGAACAATACCGAACCCTAATTACCACGTATCCTCTATTCCTCGAGCGGTTCAGAAGCCGTTACGATTCAGGTGAAGTACTCACCGAAGCAGTAGCTAATTTATATGGCAAGAAACAAGATGCCGAGGAAAATACGTCAGTATTTATTTCCAGGAAGGTATGCCTCTTCAAGAGGATCGATCCGTTTAAGCCGGAGGCGATGAAGGCGGCTACCATCTTCAATCAGTTGAGACCTGATATGAAAATGCTCCTAAAGAGTGCCGTCATACTAGATACAAATACACTAGTGACGATGACCGAACAAATGGCCAAAATCATGGATGAGAATAAAGAATTCGAGATTCTGCAAAATGCAAAGAAAAGCAAAGACCGAGAAGCGTCCACCTCTACCGCTTCAGCTCAAGGGAATCAGCAATCGAGCAGTAACTGGAGAACGGAACCCTCCGCATTAGCGAAGCCGTCCTCCAATTCCTTTGGTGCATCTAGGACACCATTCAATGGATCTCAAAGAAGAGATAATCCGCCAGCACCAAGGGTGCATTTTGCAAATAATATTTCCTCGCTGCCTAGAGGGGATATACCGAGAAGGGGTACTGGAGACGTAAGGAACTCCCGAGTCCCGTATCGCCCTTGCAGATATTGCCCAACGGAGCAGTGGCATTTTCATGCGGAATGCCCAAACAATCCCTATCGTAATATGAATACGGGAAACCAAGCGGGGGTCAGAGGCGATGGCCCAGGCCGAACTGTACCAGCCCCGCCTACCAGGCCCCAGCAGGCTCGAAGCGACCCTCGAGGAAGCTCCGAAGCAAGAAGTTTAAATTAAAAAACTTCGATGACCTTCCTGACCTTAATTACCTGTTTAAGGATCAAGAAGTCAACCTATCTCCCCACCGATTCACTCCATTAGAATCTATCAATCAAACCAACGACGCTTTCCCTCTGCCTCGCATTAAGATTATAATTAATAATCGAGCGGTTAACGCTTTATTGGATACAGGTTCGACAAGGAATATTATCCAACCGAAATTTTTGAACGACATTGATCAACTTACAGCTCCCCAAACTTTTGTTATGGCTTGTGGCGATGGTTTAGTAGAATCCCTCGGGACTACGACCATAAACGTTAATGTACTAGATGTACCCTTTCAGACCACGTTTCAGGTCATTCAAAATTTAAACGAAGAGCTCATTCTGGGAGCCCCCTTTTTATATGCTCACAATGTCGTATTCGATTATCAACGTAAATGTGTCTACGTCGGCACCGAAGAGCGAATAACCATCTTCTGGAATCAAGCGGCACATCAAGCAAGGAAGCAATGCCGGCTTCCCGAAGAACTGATCATCGGAAACGATAATTTAAAACCTCTATTCGAGGAATTCGCTGAATTGTTCACCGCGGTGCCTACCCAAGCTACCACGGTGACAACGAAACATAAAATAAAAGTTAAAGACGACCGCCCGTTCAATATCAAACCCTACCCCATGTCTCCTTCTAAGAAAAAAGTTATGTACGATCAAATTGAAGAGATGCTGAAAGCCGGGGTCATAGAACCGAGTACCGCTCAGTACAGTTCGCCTCCCATTATAATTGAAAGGCCCGGCAAGAAGCCTCGCTTCTGCATTGATTATCGTCACTTAAATGAAGTAACGGAAGACGAAGCATCCGTCTTACCAAAGATATACGAGAGTATAAAGGATCTAGGAAACGCCAACATATTTACGGTGTTGGACCTCAAGAGCGGATATTGGCAAATCCCTCTTGAGGAGTCGTCAAAAAACTATTCTACGTTTACAACATTAGATGGAGCATCTTACCGATTTAACGTGATGCCTTTCGGATTGAAGACCGCTCCATGTACATTCCAAAAATTTATGGCAAGAGACGTATTGACCGGCTACTTGCATCATTTCTGCAAAGTATATCTCGATGATATTATCATCTACAGCGAAAATATAGAACAGCATGTAAACCATCTGAGAGCCGTTTTTGAACGCCTACGTTTACATAATTTAAAAGTGTCACCAGAAAAATGTGTGGTAGCCACATCTAGTATAACCTATCTCGGGCATAAGATAAATGCCAATACTACTCAACCTTTAGAAAAACATATTCTGCAGATACAGAACTATCCTGTGCCTACGACAAGGCGCCAGCTTCAGAGTTTCCTTGGCTTATGTAATTGGGTACGTGAATATATCCCTAATGTTGCAATAATTACTAAGCCCTTGACCCGACTACTCTCAAAGGACTGGCGCTATAAGTGGAATACAGAAGCCCAAGAATCCTTTATCCTACTGAAAGAGGTATTGAATAAACCTCTAGGATTGCACCGACCAGATTTCAATAAAATGTTCATACTGCAGACGGACGCATCCTTAATAGGATTATCTGCAGTATTATATCAATTGGGGGATAATGACCAGAAGCACATCGTCTCTTATGCTAGTAATACGTTATCTCCGACGGAGAGAAAATACCATATTAATGAATTGGAATGTTTGAGCGTCGTTAATTATATAAGGAAATACAAAATATATTTGGCAGACCGTCCATTTATAGTCAAAACCGACAATCGAGCTTTACTATGGTTAAATAAGCATAAGGACGAGAAAACGAAATTTACTCGTTGGTCATTATTACTTCAGGAATACAGCTTCACCATAGAACATTGTCCCGGCAAGGAAAATATATTGGCTGACTATCTTAGCAGGAATCCTCAAGGCCCAAACGTCGAAGCAGACGACGAAGAGGAGAGAATGTACCCACCAAAATTCTCGTACAAGGAACGAATATCAGTGATTACCACATTGGAATTAAACGATCAGGTCAGAGAAGCGCAAACGCACTCCAGAGATATCCAAGACCAAATTGAACGATGGAATACTCTAGTGCGACAAGCAGATAAAACCGAGGCAGAGGTGAAATTCGTCAATACAAGACAAGTGATAGGCGGCACACTTTGGACGAGAGGCGAAAATGTTATAGAAAAATTATACGTACCAAAACGTATGGTTATGAGAGTAATATCTCATTTTCACGACCGACCGGAAGTAGGTCACCCCGGCCGCGATGAAACTGTTAGAATCATCTCGGGCCGCTATTATTTTAATAATTTGTCGAGACTAGTTAACAAATATTTAAATGAGTGCATTATTTGTAATTCCGTAAAAAGCAGACAATCACAACCGAAGGCTCCTCTCAGAAGCCATGCTCCATCGCATCCGTTCGAAGTTCTAAGCGTCGATGTAATCGGACCGCTTCAGCGAACCAAAGATGCAGATAACCGATATATATTAATGGTAGAGGATGTATTTAGTAAGTGGGTCGAAGCCAAGGCGTTCACCCAAGTCAGTGGAAAAACAATAGCACAATTTATCGAAGAGGAACTAGTGGCGAGATATGGCGTTCCGAGGGTCATCATTTCCGACCAGGGAGGCCACTTCAATTCCGGCTTTTACGATACGTTCTGTACACGTAACAATATTGAAAGATTCTTCACAGCAGCTTACCACCAACAGGCCAATCCAATAGAAAGGAGGGTGCAAGAAGCTAAGAAGATCTTAAAAACCTTATTATATGGTTCACCCAACGACGAGTGGGATCGACATGTTAGTCAGATGGCATATATCTTGAGAACAAGAAAAAACGCCGCTACGGGGCATACGCCCAGTTTCGTAGTACTCGGCTATGAATTACCGCAGATTGGTGATTGGAATATGTTCGCTTATAGACAAGAGCGTCGTAATCAAGCGGACGTTCCCCGCCTTGAAAGAGTCAAGGAGATTCGTAAAAATCAAACAAATTACCAATGGCGTTACGCGCCCAAAGTGGCGGTAACGCCGGTCGTATATAAAGTGGGAGATATGGTAATGACTAAAAGGATCAGGAAGGATCATACCTTCACACCGTCGTGGAGTGGGCCACACAAGGTTTTAAAGAGATTGTCCAATGAAGTTTACCTCATTCACAAGGGGGTAACTTCGACGAGATTACATGTCGATGCCATCAGGCCGGCACCTAAGGGAGACCCCGATGTTGAATTGGAATTGTCTGAAGAATCAGAAGATAGTCCGGATGAAATTCATCTTAGTGACGACGCTTCCTCATCAGACAATGAGATCGCGCCCAGGTCAGAGCGACGTAGCGATACCACACTAGTTCAAATCAATGTTCCCGCAAGTGCTCAAGATGAGCCGGATGTAATAAGTCGAGATCCCGAAGATGCTCGAGATGAGCCAGATATAGAAGAGTCACCTCTAGATATTTCTGAGGTCGATCACGGCTAATAGCCGTTTTCGCTTTTTTTTTATATTTCTTTCTCAAAATTCTAAGTGGCGATTTTGACCTGTATGCGGTCGAATCGAAAATTTAAAGTCTACCCCATGAGCAGACATGGAAAGACGGCGAACCCGACGCAAGAGCGCGATCCGGTAAGCCTAGCTTCTCAAGAGCGAGAGCCGCCAAGTTCGAGTAATGGACGTAGGCATAAGTACGAATCAGTACGAGTTTCGGAAGCTGTTTTTCTTATGCAAGAAGACAACTTCAATTTTAATCATTTTAAGTCAACAAAATTAACGTATACCCCAAATGGAAACTACGAGTTTCAGAAGCCGTCCTTCGCTCAAGAAGACGCTTCAATTTTTTTTTTATACTTTTTTCACAAGTCGTGATGACCGCACGAGTATCGTAAGCCGATTTAATCTACCTTACGAAGTAGAAACTACGAGACGAGTTTCAGAAGCCGTTCTTCGCTCAAGAAGACGCTTCAATTTTTTTTTATACTTTTTTTTTTTTTTTTACAAGTCGTGATGACCGCACGAGTATCGTAAGCCGATTTAATCTACCTTACGAAGTAGAAACTACGAGACGAGTTTCAGAAGCCGTCCTTCGCTCAAGAAGACGCTTCAATTTTTTTTTTATACTTTTTTCACAAGTCGTGATGACCGCACGAGTATCGTAAGCCGATTTAATCTACCTTACGAAGGAGAAACTACGAGACGAGTTTCAGAAGCCGTTCTTCGCTCAAGAAGACGCTTCAATTTTTTTTTTTTTATACTTTTTTCACAAAGTAGTGATGACCGCACGAGTATCGTAAGCCGATTCAATCTACCTTACGAAGAACCAATTTCTAACCATTATAAGTTAACAAAATTCATGTTAGAAAAATATTTCATTAAAAACAACACATTGTGTTTGTTAGTCGACGCGTTCCAGTCGACGACTTGCTAAAAAGTCAATCTAGTTGCAGAACTGCATTTTCCATGTGCAGAAATGGAAAGATGACCCAGCCTGTCGCAAGGGCGCGGCATGGTGAAGTCTGGAACTCAAAGGCGAGGACCGTCCAAGCTGCGGCATGGAGATATAGACAGCCTCTTCTAGAAAGGGCCGAAGTTAAGCAAGAGCGAGACCAGGGCAAAAAAAGCGAGTGCAACGAATTAGTGAGAGTGGACGCTAATCAAAATTGTGCTACGCTTCGCACCTCGACGCGGGTGTAATTAAGTTGATAAAAATGTTGTATCAACTTGTCGTATTGTTTAAAAAATGTAATTATTTTTAAGTTAGATAGGCGAATCAGCCGTCTGCCCCAATTAAGGCCGTTATTTTTAAACATCTGTACCATAGGTCAGACCGTCAAATGAAGGCATACAGACATACAAGTGAATATGGAAATTAAAGGCAATCGATGAGTAGAAAAGATTCAACCAAAGGAGGGGAGTGTTGTAGAACTCTCCAAAATCGTCCTAAGTTGAAGACATAATCAAAATTCGACTTAGGCAAAAATTTCATTTAAAGACATTTTTGGGAGTCTGCAGAGGCGCAGATCAGTCCACAAGGGCCGTTTTGGGTTCTATAAGGCGTTGGAAATGACCAGGTGAAAATTCGAAGAAACACCGAATTTTCACTTAGAAAAAATGTTTTTGGTTCAGAATATCAGAGTAGAAGTATATAATGACAAAGATTTATGAATAATATACTTTTTCAAATGTACCATAAATTGGACTTTGAAAAATAATATTTTTGGAAGGGCGTCAAAATTTGGCCCAAGAATCGATTTATCGAAAGTACGCCAAAGTTTCACTTGCAGACTAATTTTTCAAAACTGCGTTGAAATTTGGCTTGAAGATCGATTTTTCAAAAGTACGCCAAAATTTCACCCGCGGATTAACTTTTCAAAAGTACCTTGAAATTTGGCTTGAAAATCGATTTTTCAAAAGTACGCCAAAATTTCACCCGCAGATTAGTTTTTCAAAAGTACCTTGAAATTTGGCTCGAAAATCGATTTTTCAAAAGTACGCTAAAATTGGTCTTTAAATGGATTTTTCAAAAGTACCACAAAGTCAGTTTAAAAAGTACCACGAAAATATACTTTAAATTATTTTTTATTTTTTATTCCTCAACCAAAGACATTGACCTTTGAGGTACGGTCATTGAAAGCCCAATTCTAAAATATGAGCATAAAATTTTAACGATGCACTGCATCCGAAAGGCAAAAAAGAAGATTTTGTCAAAGCCGGCGTAGTGCCGATAAGCAAAAATTGATAAAAATCAATGCACATGTACAAGGCCGGTTTCTCGCATAGAAAGAGTTTGGATTGACCCAGCGGCTCGCAATTTGGTCGAGCGCGTTGAGTGGTCCAGACAAAGTGATGGTAGAAAAGCCAATAACGGGGCTTTTCAAATGACAAAGTTATAGAGGAAAACGCCTTGTGCATAAAAATCCAAAAATTCAATTTTGCCTAATAGTCGCTCGAAGGTGAGACGCTGCCAAATCGATATTATTAATCGACTGTGATAAGGGTTAGTAAGTCGTGGACTGATCGAACGCCACTCAACTTATGCAGTAATAAGTCCTCTGAATGTGTTTGAGTACGTGAATTTCCACGATACAAGAACTTTAAAGCTAGGTAGTCTCTAGCGAAACTAAATTCATTTAGTAAAACTTTTTTAAGTTAATTTCAGTCAGCCTTAATTATTCATTTACCCAGAGTCTGAAATGATTCTAAAAGCTCGCATTTTGATTCTGAGAAGGTACGTATGAATCTTTTCTACCTAATCGATCGTTAGCGCGAGCGCTCTCGCTTGTATGGTCTGAAAGTCACTACCTTGATTGGGGAAGGCACGATTCTTTCTTGAGAATTTTGTATAACCAATTCTGTTAAATAAACGGATTCTTTGAACTAATGTTTCTTAATTGATCTTGAGGCCTGTTGACGGTCTATAATCCCTGGAACTTTCGTATAGAAAACCGGATGTGTCGAGTTAATTCGCATTAACGTTCGACCTTCTGGTTGTTTTACGGAGGTTCGATAGGGATTTTTTTATGCGTTTTTTGAGAAATATATTCCGTTATTAATGGACCAAAACGTGATTTTCGCGTACCAAAACTAATCCCTCCGCAGAGAAATTCTTCGGTTGGGATTTTTTTATGCAAAAATTCAGGAAATTAAGAGGTGCCTAAACCCCTAACGAGGGAATTCGGGTCCAGAGAGAGCGTAGTTTCCGATCTGTGGTAGTGCAGCCTTGGTCCCGCTTTTCGGCTACCGAAGTCATCTTATCTCGAACCCGCCTGGGAGGTAGAAGAACGGGGTAATACGCGACTGGCGCCCCCTGAGAAATAAATTGGTGTCGCGTCATTTTGACGCCCGGTAGTGCGTTCTTCTACAATATCAAGTCTACCTCCACGATATATCCAGACAGTGCAGATGAATCTAGATATATCGAGGATGCGCAAGATGTACGCATAAAACAAACAAGTGAGAATAAGTGAATGATAAGTTATATACAGATACCTAATATTAGCCAAATCAATACCTCCTTAAAAATGGTTGTTTTTACTCACTGTCTAGTGGTTGTGCTGGTCTGGGCGGTCTTGCTGCTGAATTTAATTTGAACAAAGCACGTCCGGTGCGGTCGGTCGGTCAATGAAGACTGTCACACTGTCTCACGTTAAACTACTAGCTCTCCTCTCTAAACGTAATAGTGGAGTGGGGATATGTGCGAGCGTGGTGCGTATGAGCAGGCGGAACGGTCAGGTTATAATTTTGCCTAATCGATCGTTAGCGTACGCGCTCTCGCTTGTATGGTTTGAAAGCCATTTGCCTTAGTTGAGGGAGGCGTGATTCTTAAAATAAGAATATTGTTTGATCCATTTTGTGTATTACCATATCTGTTAAATAAACGGATTCTTTGAACTAATTGCATCTTAATTGATCTTGAGACTTGTTGCTAGTCTTCAATCCCTGGACCTTTCGTTTGACCGTATGCGTCGAGTTAACTCACATTAACACTCGACCTTCTGGTTGCCTTACGGGAGTTTGATATGGATTTTTTATGCATTTTTCTCAGAAATTTTTAGGTGTAGAGTCCGTTATTAGCAGATAAAAACGTGACCATCACGTCCAAAATCAATCCCGTCGAAGAGGAATTTCCGTTTGGGATTTTTTTTATGCGAAAATTTAATTATTCAGAAGGTGTCTAAATCCTAACCAGCCGTGAAAAATAAGAAATCACGTCCTGAGAGAGAGCGTCGTTAATGATCTAAGGTAGTGCAGCCTTGTCCATTACTCGGCTATCGAAGTGCATCTTATCTCGAACCCGTCTGGGAGTGGAAGAACGGGGCAGAACGCGGTTGACGCCCCTTAATAAATAAATTGGCGTCGCGTCAATTTGACGCCCGGTAGTGTGTTCTTCTACATTATCACGGGATTAACAGTAAAATATTTTGGAGACTTCGTGCAGCTTCTTAGCAGATAACCATAACATGGTATAATGCTGTGAGATATGCCTTACTACAAAGGAAGCCAGTCTAGAATGAATTATGGACGATAAATCACGAAATATCTTTTAAGACTTTGCACTGTGGTTCCGTGTTTGTGTGAGAGATGCGTCAAAAATAGATAACTTCGTAAATATGTGATTACAGAGAATGAAAACTACTCAGTTTCATATAAAATGTATATTAATGAAATAATGAAACACCTAAAAAGACGACATATATAAAATTAAGTAAAAGCAAATAATGCTAAATAAAAGGACTTACAAATTACACAGGCCCACAAAAAAAGGTCTCGTCCTAAGGTTCTTATCTAACACTTCTGAAGTATTTTGATGCGCTGAAGCCCATTTTGGACAAACATTTTTTCTATCGTGTAAGTATTCGTTTACCACCCTTTTATACCCTAAAAGGAGCAAGAAAAAGGTCCTGTCCTATTATTTTGGACAAAAAAAAAAATTGCAGTAGTGTCAGTTTTCTTATCTCCTAGGGGTGGCAGAGGGAAACTGACACGATAGCATTTTTTTGTCCAAAATTGGCTTCCTCATATTGTTATTCATAACCTGTTTAAGGAACTAATCGAAATAGAATAACTTTTAAATTTAACATAATTTTTTGTCAATTATTTTTGTCCTGTGGTGATGAATATCAAGGACAATAATGATACCACAATAATAACAACAGATTGCCAAAACCACTTCAAAATTAGTTCCTAATTTAAAACTACATAATTTGAAAAAATATTCAATTGAATTTTCCAATGAATTACATACAAATAATTAAAAAGTAAAGAAGAACAATCTTTAGAGTAAATTACATCCTATCCCACCTATTAAAACGATTTGATCAGTGCGTGTTATTAATGAAAGCATTACACAATCTATATATAATATTGATATGTTTGTATCTCATTATACGTAATGTGTGTCCTAGATAGGCTGCCTCATTTAACTGCTTACTGCTGCTAATGACATCGGCCCGGATGGACTCACTAATTAGCAATTGGTGTCTGTCGCCGCCCCCCTTTGGTTTCACAGTCTTGTTAACGAATTCATTAATCTCTAATATTGATCCGACGCATTAGTGTTGAAAGAAAAATATATTCTGTGGTCAAAATGGCACTGCATGTAAAATATTAAAACAGGGTTTTAGGGTTTTTTTGTTGGTGTGTATTATGTTTATCAATATGCTGAAAAATAAATTATTGAAAAACAGGTCCGGATTTGCAACAACTTTGATACTAAACAATTTCTTTTATCGACTTTAGCTCTTAATATACAGGATGTCCCGAATTTCCCTTCAGGTGCTGATTCTACATGCAAAAATAGTAAGAAAACTTTCTATAAACATGTGTCAGGAAATGGCTCCTAAGGTAGCTAAGGCCCTCTAAGGATGGCGCCTAAACATAGGTTTTTGCTGATTATCTCTGAAATACTTTGGGACAACTTTATGAAACTTGGTATTTTTGTACGGTACTAACCAAAATTCATTTCATCCATAGGCGGAGAAGCAAGAGATAGTGTTTGTTTCTACATTTTTCTACTATGATATTATTAAACATTCTTGATTAAATTAAATATTTAGGTATAATGAACTAAAAATAATTTCAATGGTGGAGTCTGATATACAGTGGTTAAACACTTTTGACGTGAAAGTTTAAATGCCTGCATAGTTCTAAAAATGTTGGAGGGAGGCAGTTAAAAAATAGTTTCATACATCATATAGTTTTAAGATTTGGTACAATATTAGAAGATAATTTTAATTAATGAGCAAAATACAACAAAAACTAAAAAAATTAAATATGGTTAAGATATAAGAGTTTAAATAGTTTGACGACAATTTCTAAATATATTTTCAAATATGTTATGGTCTAAGACCCACTGGCGTGCAAATTTCCAATCTTCGCAAATTCCATAATTTATTTTGGCTGTTATTTATTTATGACTATATTTCATTTAATAAATAGCCCCACGAGTTTCAACGATTTAAGACCGATAAATCTTTTACTTGTTCAAAAAATCGAAAAAATCAAAGCCTTCGATTGTGTCAATCATGCATGTTTATAGAATTTTTATAAAATTTTAAGACAGCAAAACTTTAGAGGGAAAAAATAATATTAAACGATTTCGAAAGAAATCTAATTCAGCGTGAAGTTCATATACCGGGTGGCTCAGCCGATGGAGACACTCTTCTTACTTTAGATTGGGAGAATGGATTTTTTTCAAATTTGGCATATTGATATGGCATGAAATTTCCAGTTATATGATGTAAAGAACCAAAATGACCGACTTCCGGTTTCGATGTAATTGACATGATATTGTCTATATTTTTTGCATATTTGGATCCTGTTGGCCAAAATATATATGATCTGACCCCCAAATATTATTTTGAATTTAAAAGAATATACATTTTCTTATTTTTAGTTTTAATCATAGAAGGCCATGATTTCGCCAAAATTGTTAAAAATCAGTCTGCAAGCACCTTTAAAATATTATCTCTTCAGATACTTACTTTAAACACGATTTATTGTTCATTAACTTCAACGAAGTTGTATTTTCAACGAAAACTATTTGTTTAATGAAGCTCCTTTGGGACAACCTACTATTTAATTAGATCTTTAAATTACGAAAGAAATGATATGTATAATGTTCACTTTCTCTTTGTACTAAATTTATAATTAAAAAAAGAAATGTTTTGATAATCGATCTTTTACAATAATTATTATTATAAATTTAGTACAAAGAGAAGGTAGACGTTATGCATATAATTTTTTTCGTAACTTATAGATCAGGTTGTCCCATAGGAGTTCCATTAAAAAAATAGTTTTCGATGAAAAACCAATATCGTTGAATTTAATGGAGAAAAATCGGCTGCTACTGGAAGCGGCTGGAACCTCCCCACCCGGTGAATCTTTGAAGCCGAAAAGAGCACTAAACAATATGAACGATCTCATTTAATTATATTTATTAAGCTGAAATATTTTTTTCGTATTAAATCAGAAAAAAAGTCTTGCGTTCGGTGGGATTTGGACCTAAGAACTTGAGTGTTAAATTTATAGTCTGCACAACATTAATATTTTATTCAATGTTTTTAATACAAATATATGCTTCATCGGATCCTAGCCCGGGGCCAGCCAGACAACCACGGTGAACACCGCCGTGGCGAGTGTGAGGCTGGACGGGGTAGGTCCGGTTTGGCTTGGAGAAAAATAGAAAAGTAGCTCCTGTCTTCTGTAGGCAGGCTTAAAGACTAGGTTAAAATTATAATGTGTCCACATGGACCTAAAATTAATATAAAAATAAACACAATTCTATAAAAACGTTCGTAGGCAAGAGCACTTAATAATTTTGATTATTGATACGGGAACCAACTAAACGAAAAAATCTGTCCGTTGGTAATGGGATGGATGGCAGGGATGGCCATCTTTGGAAAAAAACCCATATAACTCTTGGTGGATAGCTTCCCTGCCAGATGTAGCCAGGGTAGTGTTCATGGTGGATCATTTAAGTTTGAGTTGGTATATTTTGTTTTATCTTTTGGCCTCGACCAGTTTTTCACTAAATCGGTCGGGGAAGTGAAGTCAAATTTTTGGTTCCAATGTTTCTCTGGGGAATTTGGTTTTTGAAAAATGTTTAGGTTGGTACCAATGTCTTAAGTTGTTTTTAGGTTATGTAGTACTATTTTTAGGTTGTTGCCGGAAGAATTTCCGGCGGGATGCCGAAGTAGCGGAAATAGTTTTTGAAATATAATGTCACTGTCACTTTTAAAGTTTTATTGGAAAAAACTCACCGAAAGCGTTCCGGTGGGGTTGCTTACACTTGTAGGGCTTGTAAGCGGTTCAGGATGGCCTCTCACACCATCCGTGGGCTTTATAAACGTCGAAAAAACTTGTAATCTCTCGATGCACCTGACACGTCAAAAATACTCAGCATACAGTCTGCACGCTTTAACACACTAGCACCACAAATGGACCCGTAGTATTTTTTGGGAATTTTCCTTTGAATCAATCTCCGAAACTTTGACATTTTTTTCGAAAATTTGTTATTTTTCTGAAGTGACATTACTCCGAAAATTTGACAATTTTCAAACATTCGACATTTTTCTGAAAGGTGACATTTTTCTGAAGGGTGACATTTTTCTGAAAGGTGTCATTTCTTCGAAAATATGACGTTTTTTCGAAAATTTGACATTTTCGTGAATTTTTGACATTTTTCTGAAAAGTGACATTTCTCTGAAAATTTGACATTTTTTTCGAAAATTTGACATTTTTCTGAAGTGACATTACTCCAAAAATTTGACAATTTTCAAACTTGGCATTTTTCTGAAAGGTGACATTTCTTCGAAAATTTGACGTTTTTTCGAAAATTTGACATTTTTCGGAAAAGTGACATTTTTCTGAAAATTTGACATATTTCTGAAAAGTGACATTTCCCTTAAAATTTAACATTTTTTCGAAAATCTGACATTTTTCTGAAAAGTGACATTTCTCCGAAAATTTGACGTTTTCCTGAAAATTTGACATTTTTTAAAAATCTGACATTTTTCTGAAAAGTGACATTTCTCCGAAAATTTGATATTTCTTGGAAATTAAAAAAAAAAAAAAATTCGTGACTCGTCTTGTAGAAATATTTTTTTGATATCATCATCAGTTCACCTGTTATAAGAATTTTATGCTTTTACGACGTCATCAGAACGTAGGTGTATTTTTAATTCACTCGTATTCCATCCATCTACAATATTTCCATCTACGTTTCAAACTTTTATTGGATGTTTCCAATAGTTAAGTCGATATCTGCACCAGTTTCTAAGAATGTTTCTTATTTGTGACGTCATGTGACGTAGGTGTATTATTAATTCAGTCGTAATCCATCCGTCTACAATTTTATACCTACGTTTCCAATTTCAGTTCGATATCTTCAACCGTTCCGGAGTTATCAGCCGAAATCACTGAACACCTCTGTCATTATTAGAATATCACCCTGTACATTGCACTGCTTTGAGGACAAAACAAGTGAAATTTTTGTTTTTTAATTTTTTTCACGGAAACCAAATCGAAAAAGTGCAAGTGTGGTATATCGTTAAAATCTGATTTTTTACTGCTTTTCAATGGTTCAATTACAAATTGTAAGTAATCATAAAATAAACAACTTGTTGTGCCAAAACGGCACTAAACGTAATCCGATCTCAACCAAGACCTTTTCAGATCTTCTGGAGCACTAAAGAAACTCTCATGCAAAGTTTCATCCAAATCCGTTTAGTAGCTTCGCCGCTATCGTGGTAACATACACACACACACACACACACACACACACACACACACACACACACACACACACACACACACACACACACACACACACACACATACAGGTCCGACCATATTTGTGACAAACCATCCTCAAATGTATTTGTGGAAGCTTTGCTAATATGGTTGCCTGCCGATCAGGTAAAAATTCTCCTTTTCGGAGATATGTCTCATTTTTCGATACACTCCGTAGTTAAGAAGTTATAAGGTGCATATATTTCTGACGACGTTTGCCACTAATACTATGTACGTGTGTAAAATGTATTCCATAAATCTACTGTGTATCATGTACGCCACATATATATTTAATGAATGTGTGTATGAAATATCAGTAAAAATACGAATTTCCAATATTACAATTATTATATTAAAATTTAATAAAGATATAAGTGTATCTGTTTGTCATTCACAACATTCTAGCTAACATTTAGATACATTATTTAATTAATAATCACAGATTACGTTATATATTCCTATATAAAATTTGTTACGTATTTAATAATTTGTCATTAGGTGAATCCTTTAGAAAACTTTTATGTACGGTAAGTAGATAGGCACACTTATTACAAGCTTTTGTTTAACTTGCTTTGTATGTCTGTTAGTTTGTATGTTGTTAGCTTGTATGTTAGTATGTTTAGTTCAAATCTTGCAAGTCAATTTTGAACGACTTAACGACGGTCAATTGAATTTTGCATACACATGTAGTTCTGGTAACCATACCATAATATGGTACTAAAAAGAGTATTTTTACTTCCACATCCAGTGGAACTATAGTAAAGACAAAAGAAATGTTTAAAAATTTTTATTGTTCAAATGGGCTTAGAATGTCATGAAACGTCGAGATTTTAAATTTGAGCGAAAAAAAATTCTGTCTGTCTCTCTGTCGGTCTCTGTCGGTCTGTAACTTTTTTTTGTGCGCACGTTTACTCTGGAATCGTTTGAGATATTGACTTGAAATTTGGTACACATATGTACTTCAACGAGATCTAGAACTAAATTATATTTTCATCTTGTTCCGTCAAAGGATTGGGGGGTAAATTGGTAAATTTGGAGTAAATATGTAAATCAAGCAGGTAAGAGTTGATAAAATTGGCATTTAGCATATACAAGAGAAGCTAAGGTCTCAAAAAAATTTTGGCATTAGCTACACCTATTACCACCCCCAGCCCATTATTAAAGGGGATGAAAAAAAATTGTGATTTAGTGAAACCTCAAAATATTTTTTTACTTTATCCACCACCACTACCACCCTCTATCACCACCCCCACACCACTACCGATGTGGGGTATCGTTTTATGGGTTTTTGGGGTAGAAGATTTCAAATATTATATTATATATTATTAAAGTTCCATAAACAATTATTTACAACTTTTATTGGATGTTTCCAATAGTTAAGTCGATATCTGCACCAGTTTCTAAGAATGTTTCTTATTTGTGACGTCATGTGACGTAGGTGTATTATTAATTCAGTCGTAATCCATCCGTCTACAATTTTATACCTACGTTTCCAATTTCAGTTCGATATCTTCAACCGTTCCCGAGTTATCAGCCGAAATCACTGAACACCTCTGTCATTATTAGAATATCACCCTGTACATTGCACTGCTTTGAGGACAAAACAAGTGAAATTTTTGTTTTTTAATTTTTTTCACGGAAACCAAATCGAAAAAGTGCAAGTGTGGTATATCGCTGAAATCGGAATTTTTACTGCTTTTCAATGGTTCAATTACAAATTGTAAGTAATCATAAAATAAACAACTTGTTGTGCCAAAACGGCACTAAACGTAATCCGATCTCAACCAAAACCTTTTCAGATCTTCTGGAGCACTAAAGAAACCCTCATGCAAAGTTTCATCCAAATCCGTTTAGTAGCTTCGCCGCTATCGTGCTAACATACAAACACACACACACACATACACACACACAGACATTTTTCAAAAACAACTTTTTTAGGTTCCTGGGACCTTAAAACGTAAAGATTTGATGTTATCTCAATTTTCGATTTTGGACTAATTGTAGTAACCTCCCACGATTTTATTGTGGGGAGGTTAATAAATCATGTTTAATGTCAGCATCTGAAGAGATAATATTTTTAAGGTTCTTGCAGATCGTTCTTTAACAATTTTGTCAAAATCGCGGCCTTCTATGATTAAAACTAAAACTAAAAAATCTATATTTTTCTTAAATCAAAATAATATTTGAGAGATAGATGATACGTATTTTGGCCAACAGGATCCAAATATGCAAAAATATACACGTTGTCCCATTTAAAAATTTGATTTTTGTGTCAATTGCCACTAAACCGGAAGTCATCCATTTTGGTTCTTTACATCATATAATTGAAAATTTCATCCATATCACTACACCAAATTTGAGAAAAGCTGGCGATTATCATGAGGGCATGAAAGCGGATGTATTTAAGGAATGATTTGCAAGAATTTTCACAAAGATAGAACTCGAATCTGTCGTTATAAATTGTGAATAACGCACCATACCACAGCGGATTAATGAAAAAATTACCAACCAGCGAATGGCGAAAAGCGCAAATTCAAGCCTGGTTAGATGGTAAAAGTGACCCATTCGATCGTCCTTCGGTTAAAGCCGAATTTTTAATCTTAGAGAAAAGCATTTGCTGATATACAGGGTGTTTCACGGGGAAACAAACGTGCTTAAATGGCAGATATAGGGTAACCATAATCATCCATGGAAAAAGCTAGTTGGGCTCTCATTGTTGAAATACAGGGTCTTTTATGTACCTTTGCCGAAATTTATTTTGGTTATTACTTTGTAAAGGAATGGAATAATTAGTTCATATTCGGCACATATAGTACATTAGTGATCCTGAATGAGCACTTGTATCTCACACAAACATAAACGGATTGTATTGTATTGTACTGTAAAACGGATCCATACAAATGCGATAAGGTTAAAAAAATGGGGAAATACCATTTAAAAATATTTACTTGCATGCCACTGTTATTTTCTGGTTGACTGTACTGAAACTAAATAGCATTTCTTTTGTTCATAAAAATAAATTCTATAACGGCAAGGTTAATGACCAGAATCATACCCGACTACAGTCGTCCACTACACTACATCACCCTCCTGTACTATGCCGTATATGACACTCGACAACAAACATGACCCAAATCCGACCCAGCGTAGACGTAGTCGGCCCGACAGTATGTTTCCCGGAAGTGCAGCAATGCTTATCTTACGCTGGTAAATCACATCTAATCAAGTTAACGTACAAAACAAAAATTTTGGAAATTCATACGCTAATTCGTTAATGCAACATTTTTTTTGATGACGGGGGGGGGGGGGAGAAATCCGAAAAAAATTTAAAAAAATTTTTGCCAAAAAAGACAGGCGCCGGTTGGGACCCTTAGTCTCCCACCAGTCGGCTGGGGTCCCCTTGCTCCCCCGGGGCCCTGGAGCACTGCCCCGGTTTGCCTTGCCATAGTTACGCCTCTGATTCAATGTTGCAGTAGGGCGTTGTCAATTGCGAATATCTATTAAATATGATAATTTCTGTTGAACCTAAAATTTTTAGTTCAAATTTTAAACATATATAAAATATCATGACAGAATACTTTGTATTGAAATTGGATCATATTAGTCACACAGGATGATCGTCAGAGACGTAAAAATTACCACGTTTTGTATAAACCGTGGAGTGGTATTATTTTGGGGTAAAATTTATAAAAAGAATTTGATTAAGAATATAAGAAACCGCTGCCCAAGGAATCACTACTTCCACATCCAAGTCTCTTACAACAAAATACTATATTTGCACTCCACTATGTGGAAATAATTGTTTATGGAACTTTAATAGTATAATATTTGAAATCATGTACCCCAAGAACCCATAAAATTATAAACCACATTGGTAATAGAGGAAGGGTGAAGTGAAAAAATTCTTGATAACTTTGGCTCTTGTACACACACTAAATCACACTATTTTTTCACCACCTTTAATAATGGGGTGGGGGTGGTATTGGAGGTGGCTAATGCCAATTTTTTTTTTGAGACCTGTTCCAGAGTACTCGTGAGCACTAAAAAGATACAAGACTAACATACAGACCGATGCGACAGACAAATTTATTTTGCTCAGACTTAAAATATTGAGGTTTCATGATATTCTAAGCCTATTTAAACAATGAAAATTTCCAAAAATATTTTTTTTGCGTTAATATACTTCAACTGAATGTGGAAGTAATACGCAGAAAATGGCATTACAAAGATATAAAAAATTGTTGTGTGCCGTAAACTACACGATAAAATTACTCTACTTCGAGCATTTTCTTCGAGGAAACCTACTACGCATCCATACTACTCAAGGTAACGCACTGTGCATCCAATTTACTCGAGGAAAGCCACTGCGCATTCATACTTCTTGAAGTAACCCACTGCGCATCCATTTTACTCAAGGAAACCCACTGCGCATCCATATCACTTGAGGTAAACTACTGCGCATCTAAAGCCACTCCGCATCCGTAATACTGGTGGTAACCTACTGCGCATCTATTGTACTCGAGGAAAGCCACTGCTCATCCATACTTACTTACAACCTACTGCGTTCTATAATACTCGAAAAAAGTCACTGCGCATCCAAAATACTCGAGGAAAACCACTGCGCATCCATAATACTCGGGGAAACCTACTGCGCATCCATAGTAGCCGAGGAAAGCCACCGCGCATCCACACTACTCGAGGTAACTTTAATAACATAATATTTGAAATAGTCTATCCCAAAAACCTATAAAACGATATGCTACATCGGTAGTGGGGGTTGGGGGTGGTGGCAGAGAGGTGGGGGTAGGGGTGGATTAAGTAAAAAAAGTTTTGAGGCTCAGGTTCTTGTATACACGCTAAATTACAATTTTATTTTTTCACCCCCTTTAATAATGAGGTGGGGGTAGTAATGGGGGTGGCTAATGCCAAAAAATTTTTTGAGACTAAGTTCTTTTATATATACTAAATACCAATTTTATGGACTCTTACCGGCTTGATTTACCCATTTACCCCCATTTACCCCAATTTACCCCCCAACCCTTCGACGGAACAAGATGAAAATATAATCTAGTTCCAGATCTCGTTAAAGTACATATGTGTACCAAATTTCAAGTCAATATCTTAAACGGTTCCAGAGTAAACGTGCGCACAAAAAAAGTTACAGACCGACAGACCGACAGAAAATTTTTTTTCGCTCAAACTTAAAATCTCGACGTTTCATGACATTTTAAGCCTATTTGAACAATAAAAATTTTAAAAAATTTTTTTGTCGTTACTATACTTCCACTGGATGTGGAAGTAAAAGACCGAAATGAAGTTATTTAAACTGCTACATACAATACATATTTCAGGTTTGAGCAAACTATTAGTATAATAGAAATAAGCGAAAAAACACCTTGAGGTGGAACTGATTGCAACAAAGATAATTCTTGTTGTAAATGATAGGTAACATGCTCCTAATCAACTTACTAAAAATATCTTTTTATTAATCTAAGCGGCTTAAAAATCCTAAGTAGCTTTAATTTCGCTCACAATTAAAAAAAAATGTTAAATTAAGAAAAATAATTAAAATTTTAATTATTTAAATTTAAAAATCACATTAAACAAAATCTAAAATTTGAAGAAGTTATACAATTTTTGTTTGTAACAAAATCATATTTATTTCATTAAAATCAAATCATCATTCATCTTGTAACGGCCTCTAGTGGCCATTACATCGAATTGAATTAATAAATTAAATTAGTACGAATAAAGTTACAGGGATCTGAAATGTTAAAGCGTTAATCAAGTTAACTTCATTTAAGCGTGCGTGAATAAAGTACGTCCAGTCTCGTGAGGGCGGTACGATCGGCGATTCGGGTAGCATGGGCTAGAAATTAGCTGAGCTCGCTCTCTCTAGTTCAACAGCCACAAGATATAGGCGTTTTTGGCCATACTCCTAAATTTTCAATCTCTTAAATGGATTAACTAAATGTAGATTGATCTGAAATTTCAGAGTTAAATCTCAAATGCAATTTCACATGTAATTTTCAAACGTGGACACGACTGGATATCGCCATTTTTAAAACCTCGTCCTTGATAAGTAAATCTTGATGTACAGTGTAATGCCTTGGTAGACGCTTATGGAAGGCTTACCTTATTATTAAATCGAACTGGACGTTTCTTATGCCACAGCAGGGACGTATCGGGATCTCGTTGAAGAAATAAATTTTAGAATTTTTTTGTCTGGAAGCCATTATCTGGTAGAGCTGTGACGTAAACGACAAGGATGGTAGATTCGAGTGACATTTAGCTGGGGAATTTTGTTTCGTGCCGAAAGTGGGCAACCCATGTGAGGAGCTGTCTTTCTAACCTGTAGAAAAGTGTCAACTTCGTATCGACATCCAGTGAACATCACGTTTTTTCATTTGAAGATCCCTCGAACTAAGACAACAATAGCGTCTTAAAGCTAAGATATGTCTATCATTTTATTAACCGTTTATAATACCCTTTTAACAAAGTTTTACCGTGGTTCATAGTAACAGCTGCTATAAGCAGGATATAAATTTGAAACGTACTATTGATTGCTATTGAACGAGAGAGCCACTTTACGATTTAGTCGTATATTTCTAATGTTTTGGTCGGTATAGTCCTCAACTCGGGGGGGGCTACAGGCCTGTGATAACAGTACCGTTAGTGAGTCCCACTAATTTATTGTGTTTAAAGGTTTATGTTTGGTACTGCCATAAAACCACGGGGTTGGAGTGGACCTTCAGCCACTAGCCCCGATATCAGTGTAACCTTTGGTTCGTGCCAATTTTAATAGCTATAAGATTTGACCATATGGTCGTATATTAAGGTACAGCTGTGCTTTAAGCTATGTTTTATCCCTTGTGGGTTATGTTTTTATTGTATATAGTCATACCAATTTTATAGTTTTAAATTATTTAAATTACCCGTTATAGTAACACTATAATTATCATTGGCTTACTTAGGTTAGTTTCTACGTTATATTTAGTGATAAAATTTTTCCGGGATCGTGGGAGTGTGTGTGAATTTATGGTGTTTTAGTGATAAACAAGTTTTATTAACAATCTACAAGGTTGTGATTTTTTTGTAGAGTTTTTACTCAAGTACGTTAGATTTCATAACGTAAGTCCTGTTACTCCAGTAAGAGTTTTACCACAAGGTGAGGTTAGAACCTTTTATTGCAATTTTGTTTGTCAGTGCCTCAAGGTATTTAATAGTCAAATTTTATGAAATAATTTCAATATTTATAGTGAAATAGTGGTAGGAAGTTTGCTTCCGTTTGTGTATTTGGTTGGGAATTTGCCTATATATTTCCTCAACCGTCGTGAATAGCTCACTGTAAATGTTTGACCTTGTTTTGCATAAACTTTCTTCAGAAATTTAATTGTTAGGGTTGGCCTTATGCCCATAAAAAAATGAAAAAAAAAAAAAATATTTTTATTACTAGTTTTCCTTGGAGCACTATATCGTGGGCTTATAGCCAAAAATCCAATTTTGTCCATCTTTCGGGAATTAAATCATTGAAAATTGTAACTTTCAACTTCAAATTTGTAACTTAACCTGGACACCTTTAATTATTCTCGTTTTAAATTGGCCTAACTTGTACTGGAGTTTTGATCATTGACCGATTAAGCCAGGTCATTATTTCTTTTCTGTAGTTTACGAAATTGTTTATTGCTAACTTCATCCAGAATACTAAATTAGGAATATAGAGTTATCGTCACAGATTAGATATTTTTAAGCATTTCAAGTCATAAAATTGGCCAGACTAACGTAGTTGTTATTCACTAACCTTGTTAAAAATTTTGCTAGTGACGAATTAATTTCGTATTAAACTGTTGTCATTTTAAATTCGTGTTTCTCTGATGTATGTGTTGTATAGTACCTTTCCTTTCTGATCTTTCTATAGGATCTGGCGTCCAAGGTACTCGCCTACTTAAATTCAAAAATTTAAACAAAAAAAGGGAATTTAAAAAAAATGTTTTTGACAAAAAATAATAAAATAATAATATTCCATCTTTTAAATTTTTATCACGTAAATCACTCTTGGCCTTACTAGGAGCGTTGCTTACGCTTATCCATGGCCCTTGGCCTCCTAAAAAAACTGGCTAGCCGAGCCTAATTTGTGTTGGTAACTAGTTATAATCCATGTGTACTGTATTTTTATAAAGTCCCCAAACAAATTAGTTTTGTGTCATAGAGGGAATGTCAACTGGCCTAATAAATACTACAAGTCCAATTGTAAGTGATGATGTCATTTTGGGCTCATCCTAATTAAATATTATAGTAAAACCTCAGGATCCAGAACTCAACCACTATAGAGTTATTAACTAATTCCCCAGTTGAAAATAGAGTATTACAATCTTCATCTAAATTTTCATCTTCATCTAAATCAAAACTGTCTCCTGTGTTTGTACAGTCCTTTCCGCAACAGTTTTTACAAATTACCGAACATGGAAATCCATATCGGCGACATGTACATTTCATGGTGTCATATGGTTCTTCAACTGTACTTTGGCAGGCACATTTAATCATATTTAAGAGTTTGTCCGATGCTGGGTTCAATTCAGTTAATATCGGCTGAAATTCTCCATCAACCAACTGCCAATCCCAATAGTGTAGGATCGGGGGTTGGCATTTTTCCAAATAAGACACTGCCAATGCACTCGAAGCAGATGGTATTTCGTTGCATTTTGTGTTGGAGGCAAAGTTAGTGAAATAGGGGGTAAATATGTCATGTTTTCTTCAACGGATTTAATATCTGATGCATTATGGTAAAAGTCCCTATTTTTGTACAACAAATTTATTTCAGGTATTATGCAAATCACAACGTACACACTTTTTTATTTATTATGAATATACCTACTTTCTGTATATGAGTGTTTTAAAGTATTTACCTAACTAGTATATTAGCGTGTCCAGATTAGGGCAACAATATACAGAAAGTAGGTATTTTCATAATAAATAAAAAAGTGTGTACGTTGTGATTTGCATAATACCTAAATAATATTCTCTAACCATGATAAAAGCAAATAAATTTATTTAAGTTCTGATCAATTTTGCTGCAGACTCGATTAATCTAAATTTATCGTCATCAGGGTCATCGAGTCTTTTTGTTTGTGATAGTCCAACATTATGTTTGATACAGTTTTTCCAAATGTTATCATGTTACATTTCCCATTTGTGCCTGATACTATGATGTTGCCTCCAAACTAGTCTTGCAATGTTTTCTTCAAATGTCTAGAAGTGAAGGCTCACTTCCCTGTGGTAAAAAAACTACGCTTCTTTTCCACTAAGTCACTGACAGATATTGGCTCTTCACAGTTTTCTTGTAACCACTCACATGTCTTTACAAAAGCATCTGAATTATCATTGTCAATCGGGAGGACTACTGATGTGGGCAATCCTCCACTTCCTTCAGGAGTATACTTCACAGGAATGGATTTGCCGCACCTAAAATTGACACTGCACACTTGGTGATATCGAGCTTCTGCAGCAGGTAAATCTATGACTGGAAGCATTCTCGCGTGTACATTTGCTGCACATAGATCAATTCTAGTATTGCATAGTTTCAAAATTGTCTCGCGAAACTGGAAAGTACGCACAGGAATGACTGCCATTTTTTTACGCTTTTCATAATTCGTAATAATCTGTCTACAAAACAAACAATTCTCTTTGAAGTTGCACGATCGGATTTCTACTTTTGAATTTTAAATGGTACACTCTGCATATTTTTACATTTTTTGAATCTAGAGCTCATGCTGCATACTGCTGTGAAAATTGTATGACTTTTTCAGTTTTAATTTTCAGTTTCTGTGCCATGACTCACAAGAAATTGACCCTCTAGAATGTGTTGTGACACATAGTTAGATTGGTATTGAAAAATTACATTTAGCTTCAGCATGAAAGTAATACTGTCATTTGAAAATTTTGAGAAATTTCGAAAAGTGATTTTATCAATTTTCGACCTCCCTGTGACACAAATTAACAACGAAAAAAATTAAATATGTATTTTTCTTCAATTATTTGTGAATATTAGAACAATTTCTGGTGGGTCACGACACACTAGGTTGAAAATTAAAATTGACTGCAAAAAATTCAAAATGCCGAAAAAGTCATACAAAATTAGTGCAGTGATATGCATGACTCTAGAATGACTTCTAGATTCAAAAATGCAAAAACATAATAAAGGGTGTCCTTTTTAAAAATCTGAAAGTCGTTTTGGTAACATGTAACACGTGCCTTGTTGAAACCTGGTATATTAAATAGCATGGCAGAATACTACCTCGTAAAATTGAATCATATTCGTCATATTCGTCATAGAGGAATATGTGGAAACTGTCATATTTTATAGAAACTACGTGTTATTGTAATTTTAGAGCAAAATGACCTAAAGATATAAAATACAAAACATGTACAAGATATTCGAAATGCAATACATAGCGTGTTTTCTGGTTCGAGCAAACTTTATGTATGTTTTATGTGTTTTAACCGCCATTCATGTCATATCAATGACCCCCTTAAGTCTAGGAGATTTGGATTTGGATTGCCTGAGTAAAGGAGACGAGACCCTACATTTATAGTGGAATCCAAACCACTTCTTGAGAAAAATTTGCTATGAAAATTTTTTTTAACTGTGAAGGGCTCAAACAAACCTCGCTAGGTATGCTCAGAGTGCGAGCTAGACGCGCTAATCCAGTGTGCTACCGATCCGTTAGACGATTTACCAATTTTGCCTTAACACGTTATTAAGGTATTTTTATTAAAATTATCACAATACGAATTGAATTGCAATCGGGCGTTGCTGAATGCTTGTTAAACACGAGGACCTCTGACATAATAATTTTATGTATAGGATAGCATGGTAGAACACCCTTGAGCCATATCCGTCATACAGGGTATCGTCAGATAAGTATAAGCTGGCTCTATATAAGCAAGGTTTTATTAGAATTTTAGAACAAAATTTTACTAAGGCTTTTGATGGAAATACTTAGAAACATTAGTTTATGAATACCCTGTATATGTACATTCAGTTTGCGTGTAGCGCGCATGACCCATCGTCATGGTAACTAGGCGCACCCAACTCCAAGTTGCGATTCGAACGAGAATGTAATGGACGATTGCCTTGTAAATAGGTAATTGTAAACCAGTAGAAGTTAAGTTAGTTCTTGTATGTTTAAAAATAAATAGTGGACAAGAGAGTTATAGTTTTTAATACGCAAAAATAAGGAACCCAAAAACAAAGTTGTACTGCTTTTAATCAAGCACAATAAACTGGGCCGCCTACCCAGGACTCCGGCAAGCAAAGCTCCTCATCTCAAGGCCCTTGCCGAAGCGAGCACATAAGATGCTGCGACTAAGTAGGAAACGTGTCAGAATCGTGGTAGGTGTTTTGACCGGACACGGCTTTTTCAAAAAGCACCTTCACAACCCCGACTGCAGGGGACGAGGAAGAAACTTCCATCCACGTGCTAACTTCTTGCCCTAGTCTTATAAACTTGAGGCCCAAACACTTCGGCATTGATATTCCGGTGCTGGAGGAAATAAGGAATGTTCCATAGGAAGGATTCTGACCATTGAGTTAGAATCCGGCCTGAATGGGAGCATTCCCTAAATCCGTAACGGTTGCACAAAGGGCCACAAGACCTGAGTGCGTCGCTCCGCTAAAAGAAGAAGAAGAAGCACAACAATACGAAAATGTATAAAATATTGGAACTGTAACATGGAGTTGTGTATTTCAGATTTGAATAAACTTTACGTAGGTGATAGATCAATTTCACTTCAAAAGATGTACATTTTTTTAATTTAGAAAGGTTATTACGAAACGAATGAGAGTTGTAGTTAGGCGTTACTAACTGAGAATACCTATTGTAACAATAAAAACAGAAAATATATTGACTGATCTTAGAGGCACTTTTTAAAATTGAATAATGCCGTGTAATCATTAATCAAATAGGTATTTGCATTAGGCCACGCCCGACTGCAACTTTTATTCGTTAATTTTTATACAGGTACATAATTTAAAAACCGTATATGTTTAATTTGTGTACTTATCATTTAAATTTGTCTAATACTGTAATGGTTCATTATTTCATTTTCTTATACTCCGCACGTATTGTTTTGTATTTTATTACAACAGTCAAATTAAATCAGCTGAATTAATGACATTATTTTACGGCTTTTATAGTTTTAAAGCTGTTTTGTTTTTTGCAATCTCTTTCCAGATTGTCCGCAGAAAGAGAAAGCGACTGATTTTGCACAATAACTACAGCAAAACTCGTGACCATATTTATCTGAGCAGAGGCGCCCGGGCGCAGGAGTTGAGTTGACAGGGTTAACTACCGCTATCCATTTGCTCTCAGGACTCGATAACAATGTTTGCTTTCCTACAAATTGCTCGTGAAGGGCAACACAGCTATAAATGGTCGTACAAATCTTAGGGTCCTCTGTAAAATGCACTACGCTTCAACTGGCAGGATATTTGGAACGTGACACATCGCTGAATGCATTACTGGAAAATTTATTTCTAACTAGTCGTCTCAAATTACACCTTTAGTAATGCGAATCTTCCAGCAGCCAGAAATTGGTAGCTTTGGGAACGATATGCCGTGAAAATGTAGTCTAACTCAAGCAGTAGTGACGCACTATACCTCTCTGACATAAGAGTTATTTAAGGTTCTTATATTTGAGAGTGATAGAGATCTTCTTATTTAGCACGTCTTGTTAGAAGTTTTCAATCCATGCATTATTTTAGTTGAAATTCGCTTGCTGTATAGCATGCCCGACAGCATCACACCATCTGTCATGGTTGTCTGTTAGACGCAAGGTTTTACCAAAGCTCTTTTCCATCAGCTTCTTGGTGACTTCAGCCCAATTTTTTCGTCCTGTTTGTCTTTTGCCATCTGTTTTTTCCTGATCCAGCAGTCGTTCAATATTGTCCTCTCTCCGGTTGATATGGACAAAATTTGAGAGGATTCGGGAGAATACAATGCTGGAGAGTCACCTTTGCAGACGTATTTCTTAGGGCGAGTTGTACCAACTAAGTTTAAGCCAAGTTCAGCATGATCCAAGATCAAAATCCATGGTTACAATTGTAACTTTGGATTTTGATCCATGATCAAGCTGAACTTGAGTTGAACTTAGTTGGTATAACTCACCCTTAGCGAATCGAGATATTGGAGATGCCCATGATATTCGTAGCAAACGTCTCTAGACCCGAAAGCAACAATACACCGTCTATCTGATTCCTTAACATTCCACGTTCCAGATGCGTAAAGTAACATAGAAAAAACTAGGGCGTTAGCAAGTCTGATCTTATGAATTTCGCGATCTTTCTGTCACGCTCAACTCGCAAGTTGCTGATCTTGTCACCAGTATTTTCCGCCGAATCTCACATTCGCAGTTGCCGGTATTATCTATAAGGATAACTAACATCTTGGTCACTACTTCCCACCAACCGACGATCCACCCCCACGGAAGAGACATGACGATACCTAACCACCCACCCAAGACCCTGCGGGTACCGGACAAGCAACCGTCCAGTACCTGTAGTCCCCCTAGCTCCGGGCAGACCAAAAATGCTACCAAAGCAGTTAGGTCTGCCCTTCCTCGAGCTACACAGCTCATCCTTACCCTACCGATGATCCGGATGACAGGATGCCTCTTGGCATCTTGTGTACCGGCAGTCACTCCCGCCACAAACCCAAAACACCCAACAGACCGATGACTACCCCCCGGGGGGCAAACAAGCTGGCGAAGAACAGAAGACGAAGAAAGAAGAACGCCAGAAGAGGCCTTAGCCAGCAAGGTCCAACGAGCCAGGACCCAGGGAGGTGGACCGAAATCGTCTGCACCGCTCACAATTGTGAGTGGGGCCGACGTAAAGTAAGTTCGCCCGCCCTGCACGAGGCTGGTCCCCGGTCTACAGCGATGTACTGGGGTAAAGGGCAATAGTCCTGCCCGGCCCCAGACATCCGAGACCGACATCTTTAGCCAAGAATATTGGCGTCACTACTTCATAGTCATTTATCTTTAAGTCTGGGTGATTATCATTTGCTCGATCTACAATCATAATAGTTTTGTTCTAATTCACACATAATCAGAGCTTATTGTCTGAAGTCTGTATGAGTTCATTCTCGCATGCAATTAAGGTAGTATAATCTGCAAATCTGAAAGTTAGAAATTTTGATTCCACCTACAGCTAATCCACCCATACTTCGCATCATGTATTCGCTATAGGCTGGGTGATAGAACACATCTGACACCTTTGCTAAATTTACATTTATCGGAGTTAATGTTGTCTACTTTACCCAAAGCAAAATTTTCTGCATACAGTTGGCGAATAATAAAGACCAGCCAAATGTCTAGATGTCCCAATTTTCAATAATACAGTCCACAGTTTGTCCCATTTTACATTGTCAAAGACCTTATGGTAGTCTATGGAACAGATATGCATAAGCACGTAGAATTATTTTGCGTTCTCGCTGTTGCAAATGCAGTATTTGCTTTCTAGTACAGCGTCTTTTAAGAAAATTTGCTTGCTCAGGAGATAATTGACAAGACAGATAATGCAGCAGTCTAGTTTGAAGAATACACAGCATTATTTTACTGGTGGGTGATATTAATGCCATCAATCTGTAATTATTACATATACCGCTCCCTACTCGCATAGTGGCACGAAGATTGAGGCTGTCCAATGGGCTCATTTATAGTGGAGCGCCTGGAGCGTTAAAAACATGAAAACCTCGGATTTCAGTTACTGTGAATGAAATTTAAAAATTCAAAATGGAATGTTTAGCTAATAATATATATAAAAAAAGTTTACCTATTAAAAAATTGTGATCTTGATTTGAATAAAAAAAAATTGATAATTGCAACAATTGAAATAGTATAATACATATTAGGCTGTAGAATATTTTTGTATAACGAAATTAAGTTAACGTATCTTTTTATATAGAGACAGTAATCGGGGAAAAGAAATAAATTAAGGAAAATTAAATAAAAAAGAAAATTATTAATAAAATATTTGTTTATTTAAACAATTTACATTTTTGTTCATATTAAATATTTTCTTCGACTTCATTTATTTGAATGATAGGTGGAGTATTAAAACAACTATTTTCGCTGCACTGTAGACATGCTACACTACAATATAAGCCACTCTTTCGACATCCACAAGCAGCTCCACATCCCTTTTTGCAATTACAAAATAACATTTGCAATAGATTATCCGGAGCCGGCAATTGATTCATTGTTATTGGGACGAACATGTTATTGGAATACTTCCATCCCCAATTTTCAATATTTACGTCATTTCCTAGCCATATCTGGATTTGCAGGTACACTCTCTTTAGGTGTTCAAATGCTGCATCAGTTGTAGGAGGTAATGACGACAAAAGAACACTTGTATTTTTGGCCGTTGCTTTTATGAAAGAATTGAACCTCAATATATTCAAATCTTTAATTTTTGCAGGAGCTCCATATAAACCCAAAATACATGCTACACCCGCTTGAAGTATATTATTGAAGTCTTCGTTGACATTTTTAAATACTTTTGCTGATTCGTGTAAATAATGACGTTTCTCAAAATTTTTGGTAAATTTATTTTTGCCTTTATTGAAAAACGCAGATGTGGTATCACAACCCGTGAAAGCATGTAAAAAAGAATATGTTCTTTACATTTCGGAAGTGATCTTTCTAAACTTTTCGAAGAAAATATTTTTTGTTGGACTTGCCTCGGGATGGTTTTAGAAAATATATTTCACGATCCTCCTCCACTAATGCCGTTAATATAACCAAGGCGTCAATATCGTCTGAAACTAAAACAACATTTTTTGTTTCTAAATTAATTGCTGTATCAACAATTAATTTGTCTGCACCGCTTTCCGCTTGGCATATAAAAATATAAGCTAATGTAATTATCAGCAGTTCTATCAAGCGGCTTTTATTTTTGTTATTTGACAAAAATTTCTCTTGAGCTACTTTCAAAGGCATATTTTCATCGAATTCAATATCTGCACATTTTTTTGTCGTTCCCCCCTCCACGTTTTACTACCTGTTTAAGGTCCCTACGACCCTTATTACACTCAGGTATCTTTAAAAGATGTTCTTCTATTATATTATATTTAGGTGAAATTCAATGTATACATAAAAAAAATCTATTATTTAAAATAAAATTATATGCTAAAATATTAATTTCTTTTATAGTTTTTTGTTCAAATAATGATAAAATCAAAAACACAAAAAAAATTTTGGTAAACATTGAAATTTATAGTATAAAAAACAAAATCCCACCTCGAACATATAAATTAATTCACTGTAACAGAAGTCCGAGGTCAAAACCAACAGGCGCTCCACTATTAGCACTTTTTTAAAATTTGATTATCTGAAAGATCTTATCATTTTAAGTCCCTGTGCAAAAAGCTAGAATTTTGTGAGTCCTATAAATCGTCTAAAAAAATTCATAAAAATGGACCGCACCCGCGGTCGAATATCGGCCGTGACGACACTTGATAGGAACCGCTAGCCGAAGCGGCTAGCTGCAGCGCGTTATTATAGTTTCACACTATTACAAATCGTTAACTTAAGCAGTGTGTTTTGAAACTTATGCGTGTTTGTGAATAATTTCAGTTTATCAACTGTTTTCACCGATTTATATTACTATCCTCTGACGTCACGATGTTGGTCGCACCGTGCTCTTTAACAGTCGTATATTTCGAAAACCACATATCGGATTCATCTGAAATTTTTAATATCGTCTAATTTTAAGTAATACTTCATCCAAAAGAAGTAGCAGCTACTAAATGAAATTCATTAAATGAGCCCATTATCGGACCAGAGTCCTGTCTTCTATTATTGTAGTCAGCAAGCAGCTGCAGTATTTTATAGTCGGCTTGTAAATAAGAATTCTTATCTTTTCGACAAAGATTGTGAATTCTCTGAGTCCTGCGTTGGTCTGTTGTATTCTTTCGATTCCAAAGCAGTGTAGTTTCTGCAGTTATCCAAGATTGTTACATTTCTACGTATCCAGCCTGTTTCCCTTACTACTTTTATGAAGTGATTTAGGATTCTGATATTAATATTTTACTAACATTATTTTATTTTAGGAGGGGGAGTTGGAAGCGCTCTACGAAGATTTAGAAACCACACTACATATTACTGTCGTTAGTAAATTTGGTATTGAAGAATGAAATGGAAGAGCTGAAAAGCCGATATGTTGCGATCCACATATTATGTCGGCCGATCTCCCTCTGCTGTATGGCACCTGTGACAAATCACGCCATCTCTCGCTGATGTCCGTTAGACGCAAGGCCTCACCAAAGCTCTTTCCCATCTGCTCCGCTCCCTGGTGAGAGGATTTTTGAGAATACGGTAATGGAGGGCCGCATTTCTGAGAGTTGACCTATTGATGCGATAGGATGTTTAGAGAATTCTCAGTAAACTTCCAGACATACATCTCGAAAGATTCGATATGCCGTCTGTCTCTCTCCCTAATGGTCCATGTGTTAGTTGCATAAAGAAGAACGTTAGCAAGTCTGAGTTTTGTGGATCTTGTGATATTTCCGTCATACCAAATTTTATTCAACTGGCAAGTTGCCGATCTTACCATCTTTATTCTTCGTCGAATATCAGATTCGTAGTTGCTGGTATTTCCCACAAGCTACAAGGTATACCCTCTTGTTTAGTACATTACAATCACGTATCCCTAACATAACTGTTTTGTAGTAATTTACACTTAATGCACAACCAAAGGTTATTTTTTTTGAGAAAAAGATTTTTTAAATTGTTTTTTCTAATTTTGACATATAAAATGACACTTTTCAAAACTGACATAAGTGTCAAAACATCCAACTTTTCATAACCAGTTATGAAAAGTAAAATTTTACCTAGCTGGTGAGGAAAAGTTCGTTATGTCATCAATTATGAAAAATAACTCTCAAAAAGAAAAAAAGAAACAATGTTTATTCAATACCAAATTGAATACTGAGTCCATAAAGTGGAAGCTTTTAAATTCTTCTTTCCTTCAAAATATGCTAACAGAACTTTTTCATTAACACGATTTACCTAATGCTATCAAATTACGATTTCAAATAATATATAACTTGGCTAAATGACATTTGTCAATTTTGACATTAAAATTATAGTGTGTAGTAATAGCGGCAAAGGTAACTATGAAAAACACTACTTAATTTTTAAGATCTTTAAATACACCTATTTCATTTAAGGCGGCTACAGACGTAACTGCATACTTGAACGGTATACATGCGCAAGTTTATTGTACAAGTATACTGGAACGTGTGTTTTATAACACTTGTACAAGTATTCTGCCCTCCTAACTTAGAAAGCAGTATCTCCACCTTTACTAATTTTGAGATAACATCTTTTTTAGTTTATTTAGCTAGGTCACCACAAAAAACTTAACGAAAATCTTTGAAATTTGTTCTAAGTATTGCAACACATTTGTTTTAAATTTGTATCACAATAACAATGTCAATATTTAGAAATGTAAGTAGAAATTGGCGGTTACTGCTTTTTAGTCTAGTGTATTATTTAGATTAAAGAGGAACATGCAACTATGACTTGCAGTATGTGCATATATTAGGATTTACTGCTTTTTAGTGAAGACTAGAAAATGTTAATTTGGAGATGCCGCAATATTTTATAAGAAATGTTCGTAAAAATGATGGCAAAATAAAACGAAATATTACTTAAAAAAATTATATTTCTTGGAACATGACTAAAAAAAGTGCAAACAATGCTTCCTATTACAATTTTTATTGATCAGATCTAAGGACAACTGCATTGCCTCGTCATTCACTGGAATGTTTTTCCAAAATAGTCTCCTATGTTGTAGAATTAGTGTAAACATTTTTTTTTTAATAAGTTTCTTTCTTTCTATTGTTATTCCTCTAGGATTTGCTACATTAAGTGGAGGTGAAGTTGCCGTGTTGTTTCATTATTTAGGAAATTTAAGGATTTGCATATATTATCTATAATATCCTTCATGTATGGCCTTGAATTGGCATGTTTAATTTCATAAATGAAAGAATTATCAGGAGAGATAAAGAAATTATTTAATTTCATCTCTTTTAGTACAACTTTTTCTGAATTTGCAGTCTTGAACGCAATTTCACAAAGTCTGAAAAATTGTAGTTTTTTCTTTTTTTGTAAGGATACCTGGTGGTGGAAATTATCGCAAAATGTGGTTGCTGTTTCAGAGGAATTGATAATGTATGTTAAATACCAAAACAAGACGCAGTTCTTGTTCTGGCCACAAAAGTTATCTAACCAAATAATTACATTTTTAAAATCTCGTATTGCTAACAGAAACGCATGAAATGTACTAATGAGATCTTTTTTCTTCCTTCCGGATACACATTCATGCCACAGGCAAGCAAAAGGTTTAGTAGGTTGTTTTTTACTTACCGGTACAAAACTCTCGTTGAATTACTATTCTTCGAGGCGTTTCTCGGGAAATTAAATTTGAAATTTTTATCGTCTTGCCATTGGAAAGATTGTCTGAAAGTGTCAAAACATGTTTTTACATGTTTTCAGGATCCCAAAAAAATTTTTTTTCACACAAATCGGCTGAAATTTTCAGTCGTGGCGGCTAAAATCAGTTCCCGTAATTTTTTTTTCTGTACCGGCTTAGTTAACCTAAGTTTTTAGTTTTTATATAAATTGTTAGTTATTTAAATATTCAAGATCAAGACTTTGGTAGCCCAAAGATACAAATTCAATGCTACTGGCTTTTATTTGCAAATTTGAAATACCTATAATCGGTATTATAGAAGCAGTTTAAGGAAAAACAGAAACAAAACAGAATAAAATCACAACTCGCAATTGGTTCACGTGTGAAGCCACAGTTTTATCTTACAGAGATATTAAAAAAAATCAAAGTACCTACCTTCTTTTTAAGAGCTACATTTTCTTAAACTAAACACGAACAGCCTTTATGTACAACTAACACTTTTGAACATGCACATTTTAAGTACAGTACGAACTGTGACTAGTCTTAAATGCAGCATCTCCAATAAAAATTGGAGTTACTGCGTTTTAGTTGAGGCTCATACTGCATTTTAGTTTGGTGTATGGTTTAAAAAGTGGAGATACTGCAATCTCTATAGCTCATTTGTATTAAAGCTATGGTCAATACTGTTTTCTAACGTAGTCAAAAAGGTGTAAAAATACCCGAAACATATTAAAAACGCAGCAACTCCAAATTGACAAAATCTGGAGTTTCTGCTTTTTAAGTCAGGACGGCAGTATTGTGATTGTAAAAGTGACATGAGACTTGAAATTCTATATTGTATACTTGTACATGTTGAGTTTGCGCAAGTATACTTGAGCTTGTGTACGGCAGGTCGGCGGACTTGTGTAAACAGGTAATAGTAGACTTGGTGAACCTGTGCGATGACGAGTGATTTCAGAAAAAGGAATTGCAAGATTTTCAGAGAATTTATAACGATACTAGCTGACCCAGCAAACGCTGTTTTGCCATATAAATTATAAATTTTTATCCAAAAAATAAAAATAAAATTTCTGGATAGGGCCACCTTATCACCTAGGGGTATAAAAAATAGCCTACGACCTATTCTCAGACCTACCAAATATACACCAAAAAATTCATAAAAATCGGCCAAGCCGACAACAAACACTGTGACACGAGATTTTTATATATTAAAAGATATGAAAGTGAGCCATGTCTTTGGCTTATAAAATCGAAAGATTACCGTGATAAGGTGAAACGAGAAGCGGTATACAGTAAATTGGCAGATAAACTAAAAGAAATAGAGCCAAATGCCGATCGGGAGAAAGTGGTAAAGAACAAATTACAGGAAGGAAAAGAAAAAAGTTGAAAAAACTCGGTGGTCAGGGGCGGGTACAGAAGATGTTTATGAATCCACCTTTTTAAGAGATTAATGCGCGAATACTCCTTCTTTTTTTTTTAACCACTTCTTACACCACATACTACGTTTTTTTCGTTGTTTTTTGAGAATTAAAACAAACGCAGTTAAAGCAAGCGTGTCGTCTTCATCCGTTGATGATATTTTTATTCTTTATTCGCGCTTAACTGTCACTGCACAACTGTGCAAGTATACTTTTGCGTGTGGCGGCGACGCAAATTTCAGTACACTTGTACAATAAACTTGCGCATGCATATCGTTCAATTATGCAGTTACGTCTGTAGCCGCCTTTATGTTTAAAGGGTTTTTATACGTTTAAAATTAGAATAGTTATTTATGTACCAAAGGTCGCAAGTGCACTGTTTTTGGTTGAGAATACAGTTTGCAAGCCGAGGTCCGTAGGGCCGAGGTTTGTAAGTGTTCGAGTATTCGAGACCACATTATATTTTTTGTCATCATTATACTCGAAAAAAACTTGAGGAGAAAAACTAGTGGAAAACTATAATTATTTGAGTCGGGTTTCATATTTGCTAAGTAAATAGTAAATATAGCGATGCTTGGAATATCCATGGCAACCATCAATAAAAATAAATTTAGGACGCGGCTTCTATTCAAATGACAAATACTGCCTAGATAAAATAAATCAAATTATTATAATAGCTTTGCACATTTTTGAAAATAATGTTGGATATAGAAGATATAGCAAGTAAGGCTTGTCTAGATTTACTTCCAAAAAAGTTAAAACTAAAAGTTTTAACTTTTTTGGAAGTAAATCTACTTGTTATATAAAAGAGATAATTTTCCCAAATTTACTTTATTTCCCTAGGGACGATATGAAAAATAACGACCCGTTACCAATGGCAACAAGTATAAAACGTCACTTACGATCAACAAAAAACAATTGAACTAGAGTATACTTACGAGGGAGATATGACGAAAAAAAATCTTGTATGTAACACGTTTCGAAAGACAATTTTGTGTAACTCGTGTTATTTTGTGGGATCTCGCTTCGCTCATCCCGCAAACATCCACTCGTTACACAAAATAATGTCTTTCATAATTGGTTACATAAATAGCTATTATTCGTATATAATGTAAAACGTCTCATAACAGCTTCTATGCATAACATCGTATGATCCTTGCATTATACATTTAACAATTGACGAATAGTATGGTAGTCATAATTCCAAACATATAATTAACATATCATTCTAACGCACCTTTGTCCAATCAGGAACTAGCAATTTTCATTGTCAACTCGGTCGAGTACATTTTTTTCAAGGGAGACTCCATGTTTACTGTGAACTAACTTTATTTTTTTTACTTTTAAGCGATTAAAACAGTAAGATAGTTATGGATAAAGCATAGTATTCTGCTCGCGAATAATGATCATTACACACATCACCCTCGCGAGTAATAACCATCATTAAATGCTCGCTGAATAATATACTATTCTCAATAAATTGTGAGATACCTGACTAAGAATCGATTAACCGATATTTAACATCAAGGGCCTAATAGGCAAATTGGTTTACAGCATTCATCTAATCCTAGTTCCGATCAGTACATCACTAAATTTCCGTTCCCAATTTCTTTGAATCATTTTTATAATTAAAGTGCTTTTAATCTAGTTTGCATAAGGAGTTGTAAGACTCGAAGAGGTCTGATTAATGGAAGCCCTGCGCTTTGAACTGTTAAAATTACGACTCCATTAGCATCGTTTTAACAGTTAACATGAAGGATTTCTATAGAAAAAAATTACTGAATTCCTTTGCAGCGTCTGCGAAAATTAATTACAGAACTTTCTATTTTATCTAAATTAACAAACAATTAATCTTTAGAAAGTAGAGAAAAACTAAAAAATATATCTGCCATACTGTAACATTTTTATTATTCCTAGTGTAGATATCAAACATGTACGTGATCGGATAAATCTAATAAAGTTATTTCTTAAGTTATTAGTAATGCATGATATATAATAAAACAAACTTTATTTTAGAGAACATTATAATGGACACCGATTCAAACTTTTAACATCTTAAACTTTTAATGCTAAGTTCAAAATGTTGTGCAGATATAAATATGTAGAGCCTCTTGTAACTAAATAGAATTTAACTAATATTCTAACATTAAGTAATTTGGAGTTTGTGTATTGTGTTTTTTATAACTTTTTAAATAATGAACTTTAAAAAACTCCAGAACTCTTGTCTTATATATTCAGATGCTATTAGGAGAGAAAATACTCGTAAAAATCGATTTTTAACCCTTTTACATGCTGTCAGATAACGTGCTCAAGGTCAGTCGATGGGAATTTTCAATATATCATTAAGTGAAGGCACAATCAGGAATCGTGATGAAATAGGAATTGCGGCAGAACAGATCCAGTGTGCAGTTATTTCAGCAGATCATGAAAACTTTCCTCTAAATTCTAATAAGACAAATAGAGGGGCACCTTGGTGGAACAAAAAATTAGATAAGACCGGTTTAGAAGTTTGCGGCCTATGCTAAAGCTTTGAGTGACTGGGATCAATAAAGATCTGCACTAACAGACTATAAATATAAATCAGAAATGCAAAAAGGGAATCTTGGCGGAAGTTTTATGAGCACAGAATTGATTTACCTAGCAGTACTAGGATCCACAAGATCATTTCCAGAGAACAGGAGAGAGAATTTGGTACGGCGAAACGACCAAATGATTTATTTGCCAATTCTGGAAAGGAAACCCTGAAATTTCTTCAACTGAATCATTTCTCAATTCGACTCTGGATGACCAACAGCTACCACCATCGAGAGGACGACTCGAATGACCTCACAAGAGCGATTGACTGGTGGCGAAAAATATATCACAGCTTCAGTGATTATGATCACTGTTAAAGCCTTTGAACAACACAAATCGCTTGGTGAGGATGGCATTTTGAATGGAACTACATAACATCCAATCGAGCGTCGGTTAAAGTGGTTCAGTCAGTTAAATATTCTAAAAATGGATTGGAACCAATCAAATTCTAAATCGCTTAAGCCCATTAGCTTGACATCATTTCTGTTCGAGAAAATACTGAATAGAGATAACAGAGAAATCATCCTGAGCATTCATCCTCTCAATGTCCATCAGTATGCCTATCAACTGGACAAATCAACAGAAAAAGCAGTCAAGAACCTAGTTGGGAAAAATAATTCAACACATCGTCCGATTCCTTATATACAGCTCTAGCTGTGAGAGGGATCAAGTCAACCATAATTGACTGTATTCGAGCTATGTTTGAAAATAGATTCATCTCTATAGGGGGAGACGGTCAGTTGTAAAGCCAGAAGAGCGTATCCATATGGGAGGATTTTTCCCCTCCTCTTTGGTCACTACTTGTGAATGACCTGATTTATCTGTGGGAAGTCGAAACTCAAGCATATGCGGACGATCTAGTCATTCTGGTTAGAGGAAAATCTGAAGAGGTACTTGCTTATACCCGTCAAGAGGTAAGAGGAGATGCAGTCCACATCTGGTGTGAGAGGGAGTAGATATCTGACAACTCCTATAAAACGGTAATAATACACATCACTAGAAGAAGGACGTTGTACAACTTAGATCCACTTTCCTTATTAGGTGAAGTTATTCCGTTTTGCGAAAGAAAATAACTTAACTGAAAATCCTGCTGAAAAAAAGCAATTCACAAGTAAAACCTCTTTGTGGACGTGTTGAAGAATTTATAGAAAATCTTGGGGCGTTGGTTCCTAGCAAATATGCTGGATATATGCAAATATGCCGGATCTAAGACCAATGGTAGCGTATTCCTCCATAGTTTAGTGATCGACGAGGCTACAGCAAGCGTCCATGGCCAAACTCTCTGGATAACAGATACAAATATGACTGGCAGTTACTGATACAATAAGTATCACACAGTTAGCTGCTCTGAAAACCACCTGGATCTACCTCCTCTCCACATCTACCTGGAGAGAGGCAAAGGTCGGTAACAAACAGACATCAAGTGGTTATTAACATGTCATAGGTTAGTATCATGGAGCGCAAGAAGCTGTCAGATAATATAGATAGTCACGACATCCTGGGAATACTTTCAGATGACCACATCTGAAAACATTCCCAGGATGTCGTGACTATAAACCGTGACTAAGAGTTAAACAGGCTACACCTAAGAATTCTATTCGTTCTATATACTGGGCACTGCAGACTTGGAGGAGGATGAGACGACAAATCACGTCTTATGTACCTGTTCTGCTGCAGAAAGAAACCGGTTCTCACCCATAGCTCATTTTTATTGTATGTATGTTATATAATATTACACGCTATCTTATTGCGACTTAGCCATAATAAACCTTCACAGGTATATCGTATTTCACGATAACAGCTTCTCTTATTAATTGCTTATCTTCAAGATATCATATTACACCTTTGTTTCTCATAACTTGTGCAGACTGCAGAACTGCAATTCCTTTGTTATATATTTTGCTTACTCAGGTTCTGTATGTTATAAATATGACTAAACACGCTTTGTTGAATCAGTTATTAAACTCACTTAGAATGAAACACTTCTAATTATTGTATTATTCCTTTTCCAAGAGCCAACGTTGGCTCCATTTAAGTAAATAAATCTTTTTAAAAAGTCACTCATGTAAACCGTGATCTAACATTGGCGCAGTCGGTAGGATCCGTAAACATCATCAGAACAAGAAGCCTAACTGGTAGTGAAGCGTAAGAGGACAAGGGGAACATCTGCAAAAGGTGCCTAACTAGTGCGTGTACATCTATTAGAACAAGGAGACCTTCCTCACTGGTGGTGGCGGATCCCAATCCCTTGACGGACGAAGAACCTACTCATGGAGATGAAATTAATGTAAGTCATTTTTAAGAATCATCTCGTTATTTTATTTTTCATTTTTACAATTATTATTTCTCACAATTATTTACGTGTATTATACCGCTAATACACTCGGCAAACAAAGCCAATTCTGTTATCAAACAAATCCTTTACAAGCTACAACGCAACAATTCTAATTTTAAGTTATATATTTTCGTATTCACGAAACGACTGTGTATTATACAGTTAATACACAATTCATTTACGACGTAACAAAACAAGCTAATTTTAATTTAATTTCCGTATCATACTGCTGATACGTAACCAATTTTAGTTCAAAAATCTCTAAATAAAAAAGCAAAATGCCTGATAGAGCTCAACCAGAGACTGTTCAACCAGTGCCACCGGCACCAGCCGAACAACAACAACAACAATCACAACAAATTGAGCCTTACAAGCTCTCTGAAATTTTTTCACTAATACCAGAATGCGATGGCAACGCCATAAATTTACAGACATTCCTAAACTCGTGTTCCTGTGCACAAAGTATGGCAATTCATGACCAAAAAATTCTATTAACCATGCACATCAAAAATAAATTAAAAGGCAGAGCCGCCGAACTTATAAATTCACGCAACCCTAGCATATGGCCAGAAATAAAGGCACTACTAGAAACTCACTTCGGAGACTCCCGAGATTTAACGTCCCTAATTCAGGACCTACAACGAATTCATCAATTACCTAGTGAATCCGCCTTAACATTTGTTTCGCGTTTACAAACGCACAATGCGAAAATGCACGCTGCAGTGCAAAAACAAAATTTAACTTCGGAGCAAAGAACCGCGCAAACAAACCTGATTGAAACTATGACATTAAATAATTTGTTAACGGGTCTAGAACCAAATCTAGGCAGAATAATACGTGCCAGTAACCCTCCTTCTATAATGAACGCGATTATTAGAATTCGTAGAGAGCTACAACTCTCTTATTTTGAACAGCAAAAATTCCCAAAAAATAGTCCAGTCAAAAATCCAGTAATTCAACAAAAGCGACCACAAGGTCCCAATTTGCAACAAAAGTTTTGTTCCTTCTGTAAACGGAATGGACATGTAATAAGCGAATGCCGCACAAGGCAACAGTCTCAAAACTTCCAGAGACCAAGTTTCCAAGGAAACCCAAACTCACAAAATTTTTCTCATCAAAACTTCGCACAACCGAGTAATAATCAATTTAGTCAGAGGACATTCCCTCAAAATAATCAGCCAAATCAATCACAGCAAAACAGGCCCTCAGCCATAAGGCCGAACCCTAATTTTATGCAACAGCGACCATCAGCTATCCAACCTAACCCAAATTTTAATCGCTTTAACCAGCAAAAAGCTCATCATTTGAATTACGAACTCTATGACAATTATGATAATCAATGTAACTATAATCAATATAATGACTACTCACCCGATTATCAAAACGTAAGTGATAGTTATGAAAATTACGATTCAGGCAACGCTCAAAACTTTTCAGATAATTATACGGCTAATTCTCAATATTATGAGCAGTACGAGAATTATACTGCTAATTCTCAAACACTACAGGAGGATTATACTGCTAATCCTCAGGATTTTCGCTTAGATCCGGAGTACCCCACGGATACTCCAACACAACAAATAGACCAATTCGACCAAATATCAAACCAAATACAAACAATGAATCTCAACGACAGTTTCGATCCAATGCTGAACTTCCCAGAACAGACGTTCATGTAAATACGCTTTCTCACACCCTATTAACCGTAAATTCAAAAAATCTTTATTACATCAAAGACGCAACCGGCAAATTTAAAATTTTGATTGACACAGGTGCAGGAATTTCAATTTTTAAACCTAAAACAGCTGAAAATTATAGACGTAGATCCCCTGAAAATGTAATTATACAGGGTATTACTGATCAAAAAATTTATATCAACGAATCTGTTCTCATCCCCTTTTCAGATGAGTCACACAAGGTTTATATCTATAACCTAGATATAGATTTTGATGGACTACTAGGCGCAGACTTTTTAGAACATTACGAATGCCGAGTAGATTTCAAAAATAAACAACTAGTCACAAATTTTAAAACCGCACCACTATTTAAAGTCACGGAAGAAACTACAGTAAATTTACCTGTACAACCAACTGGTAACTCTAACATCAAAAACCAAAATCCAAATTTAGGCAACATCAAAAATTTAATTTCTATCGAACCTCGCATGGAAAAAATCTGTAAATTAAAATGTAATCTGCAAAATACCGAGGCTATACTGTTAGCCCAAGAAATTGAAAAAGTACGCCTACCAAATGCTCTCGTAAAAATCGACAGCAACGGAGAATTTTTAACTTCGATCGTGAACGCTAACGCAATACCGAAAACTATAAATTTCTCTAACCTTAAACTAGAACCAGTACAAAAATTCAAATCAATTTTTAATTTAAATACTCAAAATTCCGACAAACATCCACAGACAGACAGATCCTTCAAAATTAGGAACGAATTGCGCTTGGATCATCTAAACGAAGAAGAGGCCGAAATAGTAACGCAGCTTTGTTTAGACTTTCAAGATATATTCTATTTGGAAGGAGACAATTTAACTTTTACTAACGAAATTAAGCATTCTATTGACACCGAAAATTCCCGACCGATATTCACTAAATCGTATCGATATCCTCAAGTCCATAAAGAAGAAGTTAAGTCCCAAGTATCGAAAATGTTAAGTCAAGGTATTATTCAACCCTCAATCTCACCTTGGTCCTCTCCTGTCTGGGTAGTTCCCAAAAAACTGGACGCTTCTGGTAAACAGAAATGGCGCATCGTAGTCGACTACCGCAAACTCAACGAGGTTACAATTGGTGACAAATATCCTCTGCCCAACATTTCCGATCTTTTAGACCAACTTGGCAAATGCCAATATTTCACAACCTTAGACTTGGCTTCTGGTTTCCACCAAATTGAAATTAATCCCGCAGATATTCAAAAAACTGCTTTCACAGTTGAGAACGGTCATTATGAATTCGTGCGAATGCCATTTGGACTCAAAAACGCTCCATCAACTTTTCAAAGAGTTATGGATAACATCCTGTTAGGTATTCAAAATGAACGATGTCTCGTCTACATGGACGATATCATTATTTACTCTCCTACAATTCACGAACACATTTCTCGTCTAACTGAAGTCTTTAAACGCATTCAAAAAGCCAACCTCAAAATTCAACCAGACAAATGCGAGTTTCTCCGCAAGGAAGTCGCTTATTTAGGACATCACATTACAAAAGACGGCGTAAAACCGAACCCTTCGAAAGTTGACGCTATTTTAAATTTTCCTCAACCGAAAAATCCAAAAGAAATTAAATCATTTCTAGGCTTAGCCGGATATTACAGGCGCTTTATCCCAAATTTCTCCAAGATAACCAAGCCTTTAACAAAACTACTACAAAAAGACGTACCATTTCTCTTCAACAATGATTGAATAAATTCCTTTCAAAATTTGAAACAAACATTAACGACAACTCCGATATTAATCTACCCCAACTTTGATGAACCTTTCGTTCTAACCACTGATGCGAGCGCATTTGCCGTCGGTTCGGTGCTGAGCCAGGGGCCCATTGGCAAAGATTTACCCATTGCCTATGCTTCTAGAACCTTGTGCAGTGCAGAAACTAAATATTCAACGATTGAACGCGAGCTTTTATCCATAGTATGGAGTGTAAAGCACTTTAGACCATACCTGTACGGTAGAAAGTTCAAACTTGTCACCGACCACAGACCACTCACCTGGCTATTCTCTATAAAAGATCCAGGAAGTAGACTTGCTCGTTGGCGACTCAAATTAGAAGAGTACGATTACGAAATAATTTATAAACCCGGCAAAATCAATAAGAACGCGGATGCACTTTCCAGAATCAAAATTAATCATTTTTCTGAATGTTCCAAATTCTATTCAAAGGTTCTAGCCGCGAACGACGAAGAGTCAGACGACGACGAAAACTCAGACGATAATAACGAAATCACTAACGAACAGATTTCCCAAGAATTTGAAACTTTCGCCAACTTATATAAAACAACATCTTTAATTGACTATTCGAAAATCAAAGCCTCGAACAAACAACTTTTGTATCGAGAACATAAAGATATTATAACCTTTTTCCAACAAAACAACTTACAAGACCTACATCACAAAATTATCGAGGACATATTCGAAGAAAACCCCGAATTTCATAACGATAAAATCAATATTGTATCAAGCAAAACAGTCAGACATAGGAGATATTTTATCATCCCTCTACCTTTTGATATCGAATCTGTAATTGAACATCTATTTTTGGTACTATTTAAAAATCAAGATGTTCTAGATCTCTCTAAGACATACTTTGTCGAAAATAATTTAGACCTCCCCATACTTGAAATCCTATCATTCATTTTTGCGGAAAAAGACTTAAAAGTAGTAATTTGTCAAGATATCGTCAGAACTGCCGACGAAGACGAAATTCCAATTATATTGGAGCAAAATCATTTTGGTAAAAATAATCTACACCGCGGAATAAACGAAACTATTCGAAGAATTAGAGAAAAATACACTTGGCAAGGTCTAACTAAAGACGTTGAAAATTTTATAAAAAATTGCGAAACTTGCCAAAAAACTAAAGTATGCCGGAAAAACCTTAATAACCCTCTAGTAGTCACAGAAACCCCAAGAACACCATTCGAAAGAATCAATATCGATTTATTTGAATTCCCTACTCGAAATTATGCTTTAACCATTCGCGACGAATTAACTAAATTCACGCAAGCATATGCAGTCCCGGATAAATCCGCAAAATCTGTCGTAAACACTTTGTTGTTATATTTCCAACATTATGGTACCCCATTAAGAATCCATTGCGATTACGGTGGCGAATTTGACAACCGCTTGCTCAAAGATCTCTGCACCCTCTACGACATAAAATTAACTTATTCAAGCGTAGGTCATCCCCAATCGAACGGATCCATAGAAAGATTTCATGCTACTTTAGCCGAAATGATAAGAATCCACAAAACTGAAAACCCAAACGAACCTTTCACGATTTTACCATATGCAGTAATATGCTATAACAATTCGGTAAATAAAACACACGGTTTTACCCCATATGAACTTATCTTTGGTCATACATCTAACAGACCACCCGAAACTTTGTACAACCAAAAAGAATTAATAACTAAATACGTTAGAGATTTAAACAATAGAATATCCCACTACTATAAAATAGCCCGTAGTCGAACACAATCTCAAAAAGAGAAAGCAAAAGTTCGCTTCGACAGAAATATTCCCCAAAAACGACCTGAATACAAAATAGGTGACTTAGTTTATGTAAAAGAATCACAAATTAAGAACAAACTACAAAACAAATTTAACGGTCCCTTTAAAATAAAAGAAATTTTTCAAAATTCTGCTACCCTATTAAATCTCGAAACAAAACAAGAGACTAAAGTAAATTTTGATAGAATGAAACCATATACTGAAAATTAAATTTATTTTCAGGTTTCTCCTGCTGTTCGGATCAGCACTCTGTCAATACAAAATTACCCCGATCAATAACACTGTTGGTGTATACTATCACCAAGACACGGACATCGTGGTGACAAATGACAAATGGACTCTACTAGTGCATAAAAATATTTCATCCCTCAAACTAGCTTTTGACAAGAATCAAAATAATTTAGACAGAATCTTGAACACCCTCGATGGTGCTGATCAAAAATCAATCCTGTTTAGAAGCGAAGTTAAAACAGAGTTTAACCTTTTAATGCAAATAGCTAGTTCAATAAAAACGAAATTTGACGAAGTCTTTTCAGACACAAAGAGATATAAACGCGGAATACTTAACGGTTTCGGAACAATATTCAAATCAATTACCGGAAACTTAGACGCCGAAGATGGCGAGTACTACACTAACTGTATAAATAAATTAAATAATGACGAACATCAATTAGAAAACTTAATCAAAAATCAAATCTCAGTTACAACTTCTGTTATCAAAAATTTCAACTCAACTATACAAAAATTACAAATTGATGAGGAAACATTTAACAAAGATATCAAAGAAATCGAGCACACAATTCAAACTATGACTCAAACGATCCAAGCTGCCGAAATAAAACTAAAATTTCTATACATTTCCGAACAACTAATGGCCAGCTATTTGTACATCGAAGACAATCTAAACGATATTTTAAATTCAATAACATTCGCCAGATTAGGAATTATTCATTCATCAATCATAACACCTGATCACTTAGTAACGGCGTTACAAGAGATTTCACAGAGTTTGCGAAGGAACAATTTACCTCTTCCAATTAAACTATCAGCAGTTGCTCAATATCTGGATATTATTGAACTAAAAGCTTTTCAACTAGATTCTAACTTAATATTTGTTTTAACAATACCTCTCATTGAACCTCAAAATTACAACACCTTTCGTCTGTACCCTATACCTATACTTGATAACAGAACTGGTCTACATCACTTTTTATCTATTTCACAAAAGTTTATCGCGAGAGACGATGATTCTTTAATGTACATACCTATACAAAATTTGAAAGAATGCAAACCACTTTATTTTGGAACCAAACTATGTTCGAACCTGTTTGCTTATCCTATCGACCAAAATGCCATTTGTGAAGCTAGAATATTAAAACCATTGCCGAAACTCCCAGAAAATTGTCAAACTTCCTTCATCATTAGTCAAGGATACAACGTCCAAGAACTTGAAGACAACACATGGCTAGTAATTAATTCCGAACCACTTCACATTACCATCAACTGCCCGAAGAGAGAATCCATAACAGAGCTAATTAACAAAAATTCCATCATAAAACTACAACCAGGATGTTACGCCTATGCAGGCATTACTCGAATACAAGCCAGTGCTAAAGACTTTTCCGAAATTAAGGACAATTCACATCCAATCCAAATTCCTTTTGAATGCTGCAATCACATGCCCGACAAAATCGAAATCCCAAAATTAAAACCGCTTAAATTAAACAGTCTCGACGTAGAAGATTTAGATATTGCTAAAAACAAACTAGAGCAATATTCCAAAGACCTAGACGACCTCATAAACGAACCTTTTGTGACCAAACATGTATCTTGGTTCACATACTTCATAATCACTCTCATCATTCTATTAGTTCTACTTTACATAACTTGTAAATGCAGAAGAAGAAGATGTGGAGCATTGCGAATCCAACCCTCAACGGATAACCCTCCTTCACCTCCTTCAGAGCGAAGCAGAGTATTTACCAAATTTCCTAGACTGATCCCTCCAAGAAAGCGACCCGGTATTAGACCTCAAGAAGAAGAGGACATCGAGTTAACATAGACTTTCATGTGGAGTTTTACCCTTGTCTATTAATTTAGACTATTGTATTTTATCCTTATTACGTTATGTAATGTTTTATTATCGCTTACCAATTTTAACTTTTACATTATTTTATTATTTTGCTTTGTATTCATTCAACATTGTTTCAATTTATTTTTGCATTATATTCATTTAACGTTTTAACAATTTTCAAAAGTTGCTGCATAACATCAACTTTTTTATTAAGGGGGAAGTTGTTATATAATATTACACGCTATCTTATTGCGACTTAGCCGTAATAAACCTTCACAGGTATATCGTATTTCACGATAACAGCTTCTCTTATTAATTGCTTATCTTCAAGATATCATATTACACCTTTGTTTCTCATAACTTGTGCAGACTGCAGAACTGCAATTCCTTTGTTATATATTTTGCTTACTCAGGTTCTGTATGTTATAAATATGACTAAACACGCTTTGTTGAATCAGTTATTAAACTCACTTAGAATGAAACACTTCTAATTATTGTATTATTCCTTTTCCAAGAGCCAACGTTGGCTCCATTTAAGTAAATAAATCTTTTTAAAAAGTCACTCATGTAAACCGTGATCTAACATGTATACCTCTTGTGCCTAACTTAAATAAAATAAGATCTCCAGGAAGTATGCGACTAAAGGGGGCAATGCCAGTGAGGTTAAATTTGTGGAACTAATTATTTTTTAATTGTGATGGCCATGGTAAATATTTTCTTTATTGTATCAACTTTAGTTTCTTACTAATAGTGTTACTTCTTGCCAAATATGAGGCTCGTATGTACACAGAAAGTGAGCCTTATCACGAAGACATAATTTCTATGTTTTTTATATCTTGAACTATCGACAAAGGACACCGCACGTTTTATAGGTAAATTGGTGGCCTGTCAAATTTGATGTATTTTTAATATGTTATAGTTCAACTGATTCTGAACAATAAGTTCCTTTGGCAAAACTTCAAATTATAGACAGTTTCTCCGATAGATGGCTCCAAAAACTGGACCTACCCGTCGATACTGTATCAACGATTTCTTAAAAAATACTACAGGTATTGAAATTATAACTACTGGAAATGAATAGCTAGACTATTTATCATTATTTGGTCTTAGATTGATGTGCCTGAACTTTCGGTTTTGCCGGAAGTGACGTCAAATCATGTTTTTCGAATGCACAACACTCGTTTACTTCAATATAATACATCATATATATAAGTAGCTTAATTAAAATTCACTATCTTAGTAAATAAGTAAGCTCGTGCATTGATTGATAGAACATTGATGCTAGCTTGATACCGGACACATCATAATCTTGTTACAAAAAAAAAGTTTATTTTATTTTTTAAGATATAGAATTGCAATTGTGTGTAGACAACGAAAACTGATTATTTGTGAGACCTTTCAGTATAATTGGCAGTTTTTATTTATTTATAATACATTAAATAGTTAAGCCTTATTCAATATTCATGCAGAAAATAAATCCTAAGTGCGGCATGTTAGATTTTATAATCAGAATGACTTACTTTGAAACTTAGAAAAGCAATCGGAACGCATATACAGATAGCGGCATCTGTATATGTAATGCCTTCTTCAAGCTAGAGTAGAAGTGGAAAGGCTGATTTACTAGATTTACATTATTTAAGAGATTTGACATTTGGCACATTCCAAATTAAAATGGCTCCATCATACGTTCAAGGCAACCAAGAAGAAGAAGCTTTCGAATATGATAAAAGTGTGAATGAGCCGGGATTGTTGAGAATTGTGGGTGCATTATAATTACGACCAAAAGGGACAAGTAAGAGAAGTTATTGTACGTCAAGAACCATTTGTATTCTTTTATTGTACTTGCAGGACTGGAAGTCGAGCAGTAGGAACGTGATATACACGACACGAAGCACACGTAAAATATCCATCCATAAATATCTCAGGGATAATTGAAGATGCTGGAGACCGTGACTCAATGGACGTTGTCGAAGTTTAGTGTCTAGACTAGATTTAAATTAGTTACTTATAGTTGTACGAAACTTATATTCTTAATCGTTGTTTTGGTCCTTTTGAATCCCTATAAGGTTTTTTTTGTTTGTATTCTATTTTTTTTTTATTTTTTTTCCTCCTCTTGGCTTTGGATGAAACCATCAGCCAGTAGCTCTTGATTTATAACACACTCGTGACACATGCAAACAAAATTCTTCCAGCATATATTCAACCCTGTTATTACCTACTATTAACCTAACCAAAGCTATATATATGAAAGGGTAAAGTATGCATGCAATACACGTACGTGTATGTGCACACACTAACACAAGTACATACACCTATCTATCACAGGGATACGGGGACACTCATTTCACGTCAAGGGGTCCATCTTGACGACTTCATGGAAACATAGACAGGGTAGGGGGACCACGGTATGATAGGTTAGAACTACACAGGAGCAATTAATTGTATTCTATTAATAAGTGAGTAAAATAAGTAAATATTAAAAAAAAAAAATCAGTAATTTTTGCTAAAAATAATAAAGTTTAGTATATTATAAATAAACAAAAACTGCCTATTCTACTTGAAGGTTTCACAAATAATTAGCTTCAATTGACTAGACATAACTGCAATTTTGTATCTTGAAAAATAAAATCAACTTTGTTTTGTACCAAGATTATAATGTACCCGGTATCAAGCTAGCATCGGTGCTCTATCAATGAATGCACGTACTTACTTATTTACTACGATAGTGAATTTTAATAAAGCTACATATATATATATATATATATATATATATATGATGCATTAAATTGAAGTAAACGGGTTTTGTGCATTCGAAAAACGTGATTTGACGTCACTTCCGGCAAAACCGGAAGTTCAGGCATATCAATCTAAGATCAAATAATGGTAAATAGTCTGCTTATTCATTTTCAGCAATTATCATTTCAATACCAGTAGTACGTTCTGAGAAATGGTTGATACAGTATCGAGGTCCAGTTTTTGGAGCTATCTATTGGAGAAACTGTCCATAATTTGAAGCTTTGCCAAAGGAACTTATTATTCAGAATCGGTTGAACTACAATATATCAATAATTCATCAAATTTAACAGGCTGCCAATTTACCTATAAAACGTGCGGTGTCATTTACGGGCTAACACATGGCAGAATTCTGTCGCGATTTAAGTTCGATATAATCAACGCATAGACTATACATGCGACGATGAGTTAAAAAGCCACCTAAACTCCCGCGCTATAACTGATGTTATCCTAGCTTTAAAACATTCAAAACCAGTATTTTCATTAACCTATTTTTCATATCGTTCTTTTGTGTACCTATTATAAATTAATCACATTTTCCAAAGTTTTGTTATGCACATTCAACAAAATAATTATAATTAAAATATTTTAAATTTTCCATAACTTTTATCAAAATACCCTCGAACTCTCTTTTTTATATTAACTTAATGTGGAAGAATCCATTAAATAAAATAAGATAAGTCTGAGGCATCCTATTGAGATGCAGATATAATAGAAGTTTTTGCAAGCGCACCAGTCCACTTGAATGGGCTGAATGGAGTCTGTGCTCGTAGTTTGGTCGATGCATATGCATATTCAAGGATCTACTAAAGAGATAACAAGCAGAATCCCGCTATTTCAAAATTGAATTTATCATAGCTTTTGTTTCACTCCAGTGACAGTTTTTTGTTACTACAAAATAGCTAGAACGATAAATTTTAAGACTGTAGTAGTTCACTTGTGTAGATAAGTTATAAAGATGTTTTTAACTATTGTTCTCTGTGAAATAACTGTTTTAGACGTCAAATTATATAGTTACTTGTACTACTGTGAAGATATTATAAACTAGACGGATTTGTAAGCACGCAATTATATTTACACAAATTAAAAGTAAGCACACATTTCTTTTATGATTATCTACTCCGCGACAATCCTCCGCTTCTTGTAAACTACATAGGTCAGACGTTACTTTGTCACATTTTGGGAAAATGTAAAAAATGTGATTATTTAAATAGTCTGGACTGGCGATACTGCGAGTCCTCGAAACATTATTAACATGATAACAAAAATCGGTAAAAGTATTTACACAAAACTTTCCTCTCTGGCGCATAGCATCATTAAAAATGCACAGTTTGCATCCTTCAGTCAATAATTATTTTTCTGTTAGATGACACCATTATTTTTATCTAAAAACTATGGTTATTTTCCTATATTCAAGTTACGATAGCCACCTCGAAAAGTTCTTTACGTTTCATTTATTCATTACACAGCCACAAAAAAAAGTTCTATGCAGCGAACCAAATTATATGGATTTGGTGTTTTTTTTGACGTTGAATCCGAATCCGCAGTTCAAAAAAAGATCTACCATGTCAGTTGTGTTTTTTTGTCAAATACATCACTTAAAATGGAGTAAAATCATAGAAATAATGTAATAACTCTTAATGAAGTGTGAAAAATGGTAAATATTTTGTAGTCGAGAGTAGAGAATATAAATTCGAGCCAAAGTAAGGTATCTCTATAAATTAAACCGAAATCCGCTCTTATGGGGGGTGAAAATTACCGCTAAAACTCAAAAGACGCAAGTGATTGTGAATAACATGTGCAAAGGCCAAATTTTTGTATCTTTTAGTACAAAATATTTGACTCTGGTGCGACAACCAGCCACTACTCTCAAAGGGTAGAGACTCAACCCTATGGAGGGTTAAAACTACTTCCTCATAGGTTTCAAAACGGAAAAAGGCTTTTGTAGTTTTAGGCAGGGTGAACAAATATGGAGTGAATTTTTTCCAACTACCGGCACATGACTAGAATCTACCCTTGGTAAGAGCTACCCCTACGCTCAAATGATGCATATAGGTGCTATTGAAATTCGGAAAGGGCCAAATACTTATAGCTAATCGTGCCAAATATACAAATCTGGTACGACAACCACCCAATCTTAATAAGGTTGAAAATTACCCCTATTGGGGGGAGGGTAAAAACTACCCCCCACAGACCGACGGATTTCATTACTTCTGATATTCTGGAACAAAAATGCAGGCATTTGTAGTTTTAGGCAAATATGGAGTAAATTCATACATTAAGCATTAACCAATTGTGTTTTATTTATTATACCATACCTGCTTATTCAACTGTTTATCTTAACATTTAACAACTTATATATCTTTTAATCTGTGTAAAGCTATTCTTTTTACTATTTATATCATATTTTCAACCATCAATCCAAATTCTTTCTTTTCGTATGATATTTCTCTCTTATCTCCAAAATATCTTCTCCGCGGTTTTCTTTTCCTTTTCTTTAGTCATAGATATATCTCTTCGGTAAAAAAAGTGAATTTTAAGAGAAAATAAAGAATGACTTTTTTTCGAAAAAAAATTCGTTACCAATTTATTTATTGTTTAAAATAGGTAATTTTAAGAGGTCCGTAATTCAAAAACCAAAAATCAAAATGTTGTTAAATTCTCGATATAGCGTTTCCACAGCATGCTGATCAATAATATTGCATTCGTTTTTCAACAAAAAAATGCCTAATATGATTTCTCGAGAAATCAACCCTTTTTTTCATAATAAAAATGCACGCCAATGACTGAAATAAGTTTTGTTTTATTTAACACGTTGACTGCCATCTCAGTCTATATAACCGAGGTATTTATTGTCTATGAGGCCAACTCGGTCCATAAGACCGAGTATTTATATTTGCCCTGTGGGCCGACTCGGTCTATAAGACCGAGTCATGTTTTTGGGATCTCTGGATCTTCTGGATCTTTTCGGGATATCGGAATCTCCCAGCGACTTTGACCAGCACACCTCTATCGTTATAAATAGACCGAGATGGTGTAGTAAAGGACCGAGACCTTTTTTGACGTTTTTTTTGGCAGTTTTTTTTTCAAAATATTGTGTGTCAATTCATAGTGTATTAGCCGATGATATTCATGGCCTGGGGGGACATTTTATTTGGTTAAAGCGTTGCTACCGGTTGGCGCCTTATGAGAAATTTGTCTTAACCCGTATGGCAGTTAACGTGTTAAAGAAGGTATAATAAAGGTCTTTGGTACCCATCCAAAGTTGGTTAAAATTGGGTGACTAATAACTGAGCTACAAAGGTGTTACCATGAAAAGTGGGACAAACAGTATTTAGCACAATGAGCTATAAGTATTTGACCCTTTCCGAATTTTAATAGCACCAATATGTAACATTTGAGCATGGGGTAGTAGCTCGTACCATACTTTAAGGGTAGTCTCTAGTCATGTTTTGGTGGTTGGAACGAATTTACTCCATATTTGTTCACCCTGCCTAAAACTACAAACCGTTTTAAAACCTATGAGGGTGGGGGTAGTTTTAACTCTCCATAGAGTTGAGTCTGTACCCTTTGAGAGTAATGGCTGGTTGTCGCACCAGAGTTAAATATTTTGCACCTGGCTTTTGTACATGTTATTTACAATCACCTGCGTCTTTTGAGATTTAGCGGTAGTTTTCACCCCCATAAGGGCGGATTTCGGTTTAATTTATACTACTACTCTCGACTACAAAACATCTACCATTTTTCACACTTCATTAAGAGTTATTATATTATTTCTATGATTTTACACCATTATAAGGGTTGTTTTTGACTTTTTTTTTGTGTGGCTGTGTTATCTTTTCTGTATACTTTTTTAAATTTAATTAATAAAATTTTTTTAATTAAAAGTATGTCAGGTATTCTTCCTAGCAAGTGACAACTACATTCCAAATATTATTTTTCTCTGCCGTATCGTTATTTTTAGAATGTCTTCCCTGTATACATTTCATTAAAATTATATCAGATTCTTTCCTCGGTAATTCAGTCAAAATATATCCACCATAATTATATATCATAGTGACCACCTTGTATATTTTTCATATGTTTCCTCCCTGACAGTTATGTTAACTACATGCGAAATATTGCCATCCGTTACATTTTTTCATTATTTTTCTATTAGAGTGACCACTCTGTATATTTTTCATATTTTTCTCCTTGATACTTGTGTTAACTACATGCCAAATATTATCGTTCACCGCCACATTTTTTCATTATTTTTTTAGGGTCTCTATTTCATTTTTTTCTTTGACAGTTGTGTTAGGTGCTTGCTAAATATTATCGCACTCCGTCACAGTTTCTAATTTTTTTCTTTGGTGACCACCCTGTATATTTTGTTTTTTATAGTTTTCTTCTTTGACAGTTGTATTGACTGCATGTGAAATATCATCGTCCTCCATCACATTTTATAAAAAAAGTCTTAGGTTGACCACCCTGTATATTTTTTCATATTTTTCTTCTTTGACAGTTGTATTAACTACACGCGAAATATTACCGTCCTCCATTACATTTAAAAAAAAATTGAGTGACAACCATGTATATTATTATTCACCTCTTCTGTGACAGTTGTGTTATCTGTATGTAAAATATTATCGTCCTTCGTCACATTAAAAAAAAATATATTTTGGATGACCACCCTGTACATATATTTTTTCATAATTTTCTTCTTTAACAGTTGTGTTAACTATATGCTGTATTCCGTCATATTTTTTTCCTTAATTATATTTTTTATGGAGTTCGCCCTTTTTCAAAGGGACTGTATTCTTCTTGATTGGTCGTAACTTCAACTATTCAACGTCAACTATTATCATTCTTCATCAAGAGGTTTTGTAGATATAGTGCCAACTGACAGACGGATGGACAGACAGACAGACAGACTGACACAATTAAACGGCTTTAATTTTTGTAATCTACCTACTCTGAATCGTGAAAATCCAGAGAAATCTCTTTCTTACGATTACAATACTTCCCTCGGTAAGCGAGGGAAGTAAAAAATGCAAAAGTTTACAGACAAGAAATGTTAACAAATTAAAACTATTTAGACTGACGATTCGATGAAAAGTTTGAATTTACAATACATTTCGAGACATTACCTGTTGTTCATTTCCATTTTGGAGAAAAGTTGCAAACTCATTGCAGAGTTCAGTTTACTTTTTATTTCTAATAAGCATCTATCTTTCGTTTCCAACCAAACGGTTGCATGAAACATATCGTAATTACATTTCCAACAAAAATGGACTGAAATATAAGTATTTATGAAAGAGAGAATTATTGTATCGTATTAAACAAAAACACACCACAGATAGTAGACAACCCCCAAATCCATAGCCAAGGCTGTGCGGAAGGCGGGGTTACACATTTGGAAAAACGTAGACATACATCCACACCCACCGGTGTTGTCAATACCGGGGCTGGGGGTCGAACCAGAGTGCGGTAGACAGTCGATCAGCATATTCGCCACTCAATACGCCTTAACCGACTGAGCTACCGTGCCGTTATGTAATAACATACAGAATATTATTTATTCAGTTTAGTAATAAATATCAACACGTCGGAAGGCCACCAGAGTGCCAGACAGCATTCATTCATCAAAGGCAGATCAACGGACAATCATATGTACACCACTAGAAGAATCCTGGAAGAAAAATGGAGACAAGGGACAAGACTACACATAGTCGCTATAGATCTCCAGAAGGCATTTGATGTTATCAGTCATGAGGTCATAGTCAACACCCTACGTAGAAAAGGAGCATTGCACTACCTACTAAATAATATAATAACGGCTTGCTTTCACGAAAGCACCCCATTCAATGGTTCGGATAAATTACGGAAACCAAACAGAAGAACATAGGACTCAAGCAAGGATGCCGACTATTCACCATGGCCCTAGACTAAGGACAAAGCACAATATTGAAATAAAACGCCAAATTTTAACGAAGACAGAAACATTGAGAATCCCAATCGTACTAGCATACGCCGATGATCAAATCGCCAAATTTCTAGAAAACATGACACGACATCTGGACTGAAAGTAAGCTTCAAGAAGTGTCCAATAATGATATAAGGCACGTCAACAAAAGAGAGTCGAACCAGCGGAGAAAAATGCAAAATAAGTGACCCCTGCCTAAGGATGACGAACGAATTGAAATACTTAAGGAATGAACTGAAAGGCAGAGAAACTTTAAAGGGGGGCATTAAAACGGCATACAAACTTACAAGAGCAATTACACCGTTCATCGAGAAGAATAAAACACCATGGGGAACGACAAAAACCAACCGAAGAAGTTTAAGAAGAGCTGAAAGTGACATCATCCAACTACTCGCAAAAATAATAAGACGAAACATTATTAGGAGAGAAAACAGTTACAAAAAGGATAAAAATGTATTGAGTGAAGTACTGGGCGCACGTCCAAAGAAGGGACTTAACATGTCAATTGAAGAAAGCGTTAACACTCAATAGCAACAAACTGAAAATAGAGATAACATGCTACAGGTGCAGAAGAACAATCGAAGCGATTATGAACAAACTAGAAAAGGATTAAGCATACTGGGAAAGAAGAGCGAGAAAAAATAAATGAATACCAGAAAGAAATGGCAACGATATATGCTCTGCCAGAATTAGAAACGCAGGAATTAGAAGACTCAGCAAAAGAAGATTTTTAGAGACAGAAACGCAAAAAGAGGAGCATAAGTACTCCATACCACGACACAATGCGGCAACATATCTCAGACCTACACTTTTCATCCCTCACTCCATTACCTTGCGTTATGTGACTCTCCTTGCTGACAACGAGCCTGATCCAAATGCAACCCAGCGTAGACGTAGTCGGCTCGGCGTCAGAAGTATGTTTCCCGTACCGTACACTGGTATATCAAATCAAATATAGGGTGGGTCGTAATAAACATCAGGAAAGTTAATTTTACACTTAAAAATATTGAAAAAACTTTATTTGGTCAGAGAATATTTTCTAGGGGAGCTACTACTCTGAAAATGACCCTTAAGAGGCATTTAATATTAAAAAGCCTGTAAAACTATTTACACCAAACTTCTGTCTATTATTTATTAATTGTTATTTCTATTGCGTGTTTTTCAATGGTATATCACGCAAGCTTCGTACTAATCAATTATTTTTCAAGTTCATTAAAACTGTAGTCACTGAGAGGAACATTATTTTATTTCGATAAATGAACATTATATTCGTCCATTGTTTTTAATTCATTATTTTTTTTTATATTTGCCACTAGTAAATTTCATCCTTGACAGTTGTGATAACTAAATACCAAATATTATTGTTCTCCATCGTGTTTCTTCTATTTATTACACAGGTCTACAAAAAGAAAGGTCTTGTCCTAAAGTTCTCATCTAACTTTTCTGAATTATTTTGACACACTGAAGCCGACTTAGGACACAAATTTTTTTTTCTATCTTGTCAGTTTCTCATCACCACCCCCTTTCATCCCCTAAAAAAGGCAAAAAAGGGCTTGTTGTAAGGTGCGGACTTAATTTTTCTGAAGTACTTTGACGCGCTGAAACCAATTCTGGACACAACAAAATTTTTAGGGGATAAAAGGGGGTGGTGGAGGGAAATTGACAACGATACAAAATTAGCTTCAACGTGTCAAAATACTTAAGAAAACTTAGATTAGAGTTATAGCAATAATGCTATAATAAAATTAGTTTGATGTAAATATACGTATATTTGAATTATTTAATCTTTTTATATTTGATTTTTGTGTATCTAAAAGTATATTATTATTTTTGTTATCCATTGTTTCTTCTTTTGTTTTTTCTCGATTCCATGGGAACTTCTCGTTTGCGAGTGAATGAGTCGCTATATACACCCCTCGTTAAAAACCGCTGCCCAAGGAATCACTACTTCCACATCCAGATTCTCTATCCAAGTCACTCACAACGAAAAAACTTTGTATGTGAAAATAATTGTATATGGAACTTTAATAATATAATATTTGAAATCCTCTACCCCAAAAACCCATAAAACGATACCCCACATCGGTAGTGGGGTGGGGGTGGTGATAGGGGGTGGATGAAGTAAAAAAATATTTTCAGGTTTCTGGTTCCTGTACATAAACTAAATCACATTTTTTTTTCATCCCCTTTAATAAGGAGGTGGGGGTGGTAATGGGGGTGGCTAATGCCAAAAATTTTTTTGAGACCTTAGCTTCTCTTGTATATACTAAATACCAATTTCATGGACTCTTACCTGCTTGATTTACCCATTTACCCGAAATTTACCCCGATTTACCCCCCAACCCTTCGACGGAACAAGATGAAAATATAATCTAGTTCTAGATCTCGTTAAAGTACATATGTGTACCAAATTTCAAGTCAATATCTTAAACGGTTCCAGAGTAAACGTGCGCACAAAAAAAGTTACAGACAGACAGACCGACAGACAGACCGACAGACAGACAGACCGACAGACAGACAGAAATTTTTTTTTCGCTCAAACTTAAAATCTCGACGTTTCATGACATTTTAAGCCTATTTGGACAATAAAAATTTTTAAAAATTTTTTTGTCGTTACTATACTTCCACTGGACGTGGAAGTAAAAAGAAAAGAGTCAATCAACCAACGTGTCGATTGCGAAACGTACTTTTTTAATCGGGGTAGGTAAAGTGTCACATCTGTCAACTAATACAAAAGCTGGTTTAACCTTATCAATATTGACAGTTATGACTTTGATTCCTTTCTTAAAGGTAAATAACTTATCTGAACGAGATAAAACTTTAAAGGATCCTTCATATAAAGGAGTAAACTAACGTTTAAACCGTTCATTGCGAACAAAAATAAAATCGCAAGAGGAAAGATCTGAACTAACAAAAGTTTTGTAATTGACGTGTGAAATTGGAGGAACAAATTTTAAATTATTAAAATAAATACATAATTTGTCAATGAAATGAGGGATATCTGGGGAATTATACGATTCAACGAAAAATTCGATAGGTAAACGAAGGGTTTGGCCATATATAAGTTAAGCAGGTGAACATTGCAGATCTTCCTTGGGAGTTGTCCTAAATGCTAATAAAATGATGAGTAATTCATCTGTCCAATGTGGTGTATTGGCTCTAGTTAACAAGGAAGTTTTAAGTGAGCGATGAAATCTTTCAATTAAAGAATTCCCTTGTGGGTGATATGCAGTTGTACGTATTCTATGAAAACCTAAAAACTTTGCAAATTCATTAAATAATCTTAACTCGAATTGTACCTCTTGATCAGACGTCACCGTCAAGGGAACACCGAATCGACAAACAAAATTTTGAAATAAAGTACGCGCAACTGTTTCTGCTGTGATGTCGCGAAGAGGGTACGCTGCCGGCCACCTAGTGAATCGTTCAATCACCGTAAGAATGTAAGAGTTACCTTTGGATAGAGGTAATGGTCCTACCAAATCTATATGGATGTGGTCGAATCTGCTTTTCGGGATGGTGAAGTTCCCAAGAGGACTTCGCGTATGTCGGCTGACTTTGACAACTTGACAGTTAATGCACGATTTTGACCATAAATTGCAATCTGTGTTTATTTTCGGCCAAAAATAGTTATTTGAAATCAACAGTCTAGTGGCTTTAATACCAGGATGAGATAAGTTGTGAAAAATATCGAATATAGTTCGTCTGTAAACAAGTGGAACAAAAGGTCTAACTATTGTACGAGAACATCACACCAAATAAATTCATTTGAATCTGGAATTTGTATCTTTTTTAAAATGAAATTGGTTTTAGTTAGTGATGATTTATCTGAAAATAAATAGTTGAGATTTGAATCTTTCTCCTGAGCTTCACTAAGCAACTTTAGGTCAAAGTTAACATTAAGGAAGGGAGAATTTTTAAGTTGAAGTGGTAAAATATCTTGTTTTAAAGAAGAAGTGTCGCAAATACGTGACAAGCTGTCAGCTATTACATTATGTTTTCCTTTAACATGTTGTATTTTACAAGAAAATTGACCTATGTATTCTAAATGACGTATTTGACGAGGAGATCTTTCTGCTTTTGTGAATAAAGCGTTGATTAAAGGTTTGTGATCTGTAAAACAATTAAACTTTCGACCTTTAAGTATAGATTTAAAATGTTTAATTGCAGTATATAATGCTAAAAGTTCTTTGTCGAAAACCGAATAATTGGTTTGTGCTATGGTTAATTTACGGGAAAAGAATGCTAACGGAGCAAGAAATCCCTTATTATCTTTTTGCTCTAAAACTGCACCCATGGCAAGGTTAGAACAATCGACTGAGAGAGATAAGATAGTATTGTCATTATTGCAAGGATGAGCTAAAACTACTGCATTACTTATAGCGTCTTTGGCTTTCGACAATCCATCTAAACATTCATTAGGCCAACTATTTATCTTTGTAATTTTATCATGAGATAAACTGTTACAAAGAGAATATAGGGGAAGTAAAATTTCAGCAAAATGAGGTATGAAACGATGATAAAAATTTACAATACCTATGAAACTTTGTAGTTGTTTGAGAGTTGTCGGTAAAGGGAAATTATTAATGACTTCGACTCTCTCAGTTGATGGTAAAATACCTGATGAAGAGATGTGATGACTTAAAAAGGTTAAATTGTCAACTCCTAAGATACATTTAGATGGTTTAATATTTATTCCGTATGTGTCTAATCTTTTGAAAACTATTTCCAAATGTTCCAAATGTTGTACATCTGATTGACTTGCGATTAAAATATCATCCAAATAGACAAAAACGAAAGGTAAGTTGACAAGTACTTCATTCATAAAACGTTGGAAAGTTTGACCGGCATTGCGTAGGCCAAAAGGCATGCGGGAAAATTCAAACAGTCCGAAAGGAGTTGTTATGGCTGTCTTATAAACGTCATTTTCAGCGACAGGTATCTGATGGTACGCTCGCACTAAATCAATCTTGGAGAAAATAGTGCAGCCGTGCAACTGAGAGCTAAAGTCGTGAATATGAGGTAACGGATATCTGTCTGGAATAGTAATTGTATTTAGTCGTCGATAATCTTCACAAGGTCTCCGATCATTTTTCTCTTTTTTTGCTACTAAATGAAGTGGTGAAGAAACTTGAGAAGATGATGGTTTACAGATACCCAATTCCACCATGTTGTTAAATTCTGTTTGAGCTATTTTAAATTTAAGATTGTCTAATCTACGAGGTCGTGAAAAAGGTAAATGACCTTCAATAACTATATGATGTACAACAGAATGTTTAATAGGTAAATTGTAATCTGGTGAAATGATTAAATTAGGAAATTGCAAAAGTAATTTGTTATATTTATGTGTTAAAGGAAATAATTTAAGTATGTCTAATCTATAATTGTCTAAAGGACTATTTTTAATAAAACAATTAATTGACAAATTAGTCTTGTTATCAATTATCCGAGCTCCTTTAAGATCGACAACTAAACCGAAATGAGACAAGAAATCTGCTCCGACGATCGGACTGTCAATGTCTGCAATATTGAAAACGAAAGGAAATAATCTGCGTAAGTTTAGATTGACTTTTAACAATTTCTTACCGTATGTAAAAATCGTTGAACCGTTAGCCGCGGTTAATATCGTGACAAAATTCTTTTTTAAATCTGTGAAAGCATTACGTGGCACCACAGATAAATCGGCTCCAGTGTCGATTAGGAAGTTCAAGTTGTTAGATCTGTCGTAAATAAAAAGTCGACGTTTGCTGCCAGAAAAGTCAAAGTCAGACGTCATAAAATTATCAAACTTCAGTCATCTTTGAGGATTATCAGATTTTTTACAACTTTTACTGAATTTGCACCATTCACCTCCACAACGATAAGCATTGGCACCATAAAGTTGATGGTAGTAACAAATAGTATTGTCTGTACGATCAAACTTCTTGGGAAAGTTATTACGGCTGGGTGAACGATTGCGATTAGAGGTACGAGTTTGTGAACTGTTTGTACTCCTACAATTATTACAGAAAGAAGTAGAAGGTTGAGGCTCGAAAGATTGATTAGGTAACTTAGATTCTAAAGAGTTTAATCGAGAATTAAAAAGTTCTTCTCTTTGTAAGACTTGGTTTATTGAAAGTCTCTTGAAAGTAATTGAAACATTTTTCATAGTAGTGACTAAATCTGATAGCGGAGTTGGCATAATTGGTTGATTGATGACAGTTTCCTTAGGTTAAAAAGGGAAATGTACATTAATTCACATATCAGCAAATGATAGTACTTGTAATGTTCAACTTCAATTGGGAGTCGGAAATGACCATAAATTAGAGGAACATCAATTCAAAATGTATCAGTAAATTTTCTGTGTATCCTTCCCTTCGTTAAACGATAAGCATCATCTGGATGCAATTTATAGTGGTATGTAGTATATGGAATCTCTTCTTGAAGTCGTTGATAAAAGTGGTTCTAAATCAGGAATGTGGATGTGTGCCAAATTATATCAATCAATTTAATAAAATTTTAGGTGTTTATATAATAAAAGTTTTAAGCATTTCTTTTGCTTTTAAACTTCTTTCAATCGGTTTGTTTAATCCTTATATTCTTGAAGTTGGTTTATATCTTTATAATCTTGGAGTTGATTTATTGTTTTATGTTCTTGGAGTTGGTTTATATCTTTATATTCTTGGAGTTGATTTATATTTTTATATTTTTGGAGTTGGTCTTCGGGTAATTATGTCTGAATATTCTTCTAGCTTCGAGAGTAGAAATAATTTTGCCTCTTCTCCAATTAATCCGATTACATAGATCTCATCACGAAGATCATGTGTATGTCGGGGTCACCAAATTTATAGCAATAATGCTATAATAAAATTAGTTTGATGTAAATATACGTTTACTTGAATTATTTAATACATCTTTTTATATATTTCATTTTTGTGTATCTAAAAGTATATTATTATTTTTGTTATCCATTGTTTCTTCTTTTGTTTTTTCTCGACTCCTTAGGAACTTCTCGTTTGCGAGTGAATGAGTCGCTATAAGAGTCTTAGGATAAGACCTTTTTTTTTGCCCATTTGGGGGATAAAATGGGGTGGTAGCGGGAAATTGATACGATATAAAAAAAATTTCGTCCAAAATTGGTTTCAGTGCGTTAAAATGCTGCAGAAAAGTTAGATCAGAACCTTACGACAAAACCTTTTTTGTGCACAGGTGCAAAATAAATGTACCGTTATCTTTTTAGATTTATATGGGGATACTAGGGCGTAATTCGTGAACATCAAATAGTCACTAGTTGGCAAAGTTCTTAATTTTGACATACTAATTAATATTCTGAGTTTTCGGCCTTGGGCAATTGCAACTCGCATCGCCATATTGGATGGAAAATTGTGGTAAAAATCCCCTATTCGCAAATATCTCATTAGGTTAAAATAAGTGTTGTCAAACGAAACAAATAAAATTCGATTCCAACTTTGAAGTGATGCAGGCCGTAGAAAATACTGATACATTAATTCATCAACACAACGATGTCATCATCGTATGATTCTGTTTTAGTTGTCGGGAAAGATAATCTGTCATCATCAAAATGCGTAAAAAATATACTCTCTTTAAAGCTTACAATACGGGGATATAGTCGAGGACAATGTCTCATCCCAGCATGCCTTCAGTGGTTGCGATACCCGCAATTTTCAATTAAGGAAAAATTAAAATTTTTAAAGGTGATAAACAAGTTTGAATTGTTTATAGAAATCATACAAGTATTCAAGGATGAAAAACAAATCGTGAATTCATCATCTCAGCTGGAGAAAAATTCTTGACCGCACTTTATAACGATTTCATCGATTTGGACACTCCGCTATCAACGTTTCGCTAGATCTGTAACAAAAAGTTACTTTAGTAACCTTACCCAGCGTCTTGTGTAGAAACATCGGCGCCTAGGGCAAACAACTAATTTTGCACCCCCAACCAAAATTATTAACATTTTTAAATATTAACCACAGGTATAATTAAAACATGTTTAAATATCTACCACTAATGTGTTCTTTTCTACATGCGCAGGTCCCGGTTGCTTGCTCTAGATACGATGCTAACCCCTCAAAATCGATGTAGCACAACACTATTCACTGCAGATCTACCACCAAGTTCAATCATGGTACGACAGGTTGAAAATGCATAAGAATTGAGATGAAAAATAAGTAAGACTAAACTTACTCTAATAATACCGTAAAAATCCCTCTCCTGAAACACTATTAAACTTCATCTCGTACAAATGTGAGAAAAGCCGTGGTTTAGCATGCGGGTATACGAAAACGCGATTAAAGTGCTCTATGTGCATTTTATATGTGCCTTTTGTAGTGGAGAAACATGCGAAAACGTTCCAGAAATTTTATCAGACTCTGATGACGAAGGCGAGGAAACTACTGATATCAATTATTTTCTCTCAATTGAAATGAAAAATAACACCACAAAAGAGAAGACCGAGGGGGAAGAGGAAAATTCTCAGCAAGATATCGATCCCGATCAACCTGCTCCATCTAAGAAATCAAAAAGAATGAGACACTGAACTTCCTTGACAGTGCGTTGTTGATTGAGCCTACTGGAGAAACCAAATTAGTGAAACTACCATTTATACTCTACCTGGTGTAGAAATGGGTATCAAAAGAAAATATAATAATTAAGTAATATTTCAAAAGAGAAATGGAATATTTTGGTAAATTGGAAAAAATATTTCACTTTACCCCCTTGTATCTCGAGAACTATTTGTCTCAGAGATTTTTTGTACAAAGAAGTGTAATGAATTTCATGCTCTAGATATTTTTCACATAGCTCCAGATATTTGCGAGAAAATTATTTTTTACAGCATTTTCCTAATATGGTGGCGGCAGCGGCAATGGTTCAGGGTCGAAAACTCGAATATTCATATTAATGAATATTCTAGTTTGACATATTAATGTCAAACTAACGAACTGTGTCAAATATAGCTTTCCTTGACTTTTTCAAGGTAACGCTCCTCTTCATGTTTCTATTTATTGAACTATTCGCATTTGTTACTGCTTAATATAATAGATCTATCGTTTCCGAGTTTTTGTAAAAACTGATTTCTCTTGCAAATAATCAAAAGTATTTGAACGATGAGATAGAGTAATTAGAGACTTGATGGAATTATATGGATTTTATTGTTTTTGTAATTTTCTACACAAAAACAATACATTGTATAAAACGTATAATCGAAAAATACAACTGTGCAGATATTCTATCTTCCTAATCAAGCTGAATTGATTTATATGTATGTAATATAATTTTACCTTCATACCTTTTAGATTCTTAGAAAGATGAAAGTATCTTTACTATTTGTTGATACTATCTATTAGACATTTTCTCCAATCCTGCCATCTAATAAAAAATAGTAGTGACGGGTAGTATTATCATGTTACATCTTACATCTACATAAATCCAAAACGTCAAACTTAAAATTGCTTACTAGTGGTTGCTGGAGGTTAAGAACGTCTCTGCGAGGGACCGCTCCAAGATAATTTATAGTAAAGCTAAAAAATATATATTAGTAATTCCTGCCACGACAGAAATAAGAAGTAATACATCATCTGATGTAATATCGGAAAGGAGACGAAATGCTGGAGATCATTATTCTTGCGACCTTTTGACAAAGAAATACGTATCAGATGCGTCAAATAGGGTTAGGAACAGGACGTGTCTCTCGTCGACATGTTCATCCCCAGTGAATAATGGATTGGATTCGGCACCAAGTCTGACAAGTGGACAACATGTTGATAAGGTTTGAAATTTACTACTCACCGTTATATTTTATTCACTTTCAATATCACGATGATCTTTTTCCCCAATCAGCAGGATTTTTTGGATTAAGAAGGAGACACTTGCAAATTTATAGTTAAGTATGTTATATATGTTGTAATCAGGGAGAATGTTTTTTGCTATGAAAGGAACCCAAACATGTTTAAATGTTTTGATATTAAAATAATTTGTTAGCACCGACTTTATGAATTATTTTGGGTCAAACGACAAAAATTAAAATGTTGTGCTGTTTCAAGTTGGATGATAACTTTCAAAGTAAACGGTTTTCTTATGCTGACAGATACACATTTTTTAAAAACAGCATGTAATGTATGAAGTGTAAATTTTAATCGAAAAGTTCCACATTTCCTCTATTTATTGATTACTCCAACCAGCGAGTATTAATAATGATAATAATAGTATTTACTAACCACACAAACTATATAAGAACAATGTAAATATAATTATAATTAGCAAATACAAATACATATCTTGTCATAAATATATGTAAAATGAAAATAAAATTATTCAAATAATAAAAAGTTTATGTTAGAGAAGCTACAACTAAGATATACAGGACACAAGCTGATCAATGCTGTAGAAACCTCCTTCCACTAAGATGGTCTTAACTTTATTTTTGAATAATTTCTCGCACTGTGTTTGGTAATGCAATATATAAATTAACACAATTACACCATGGGGGAATGTTTAAAAGTGGTAGTTTTACGGGCTGGAACAATGTCTAACTTGATATGAGTGGGTATCTGATATTTTAACAAGAATATACAGATTTTGTTTAGTGCATATTATAGATTTAACTATGCGCACGGACGGAGTTATTTTAGGAAAAATTAAGCCTTTTAAAGATTTAAAAAGAAATGTACAAGTTCAACAGGTACTCGATAATTTAAATAATATTGATGAAATTAATAATTTTAGGAGTATGGAAATATTACAAGAATATACTTGTAGGCTTTACGGAATTAATTGTAAGAATGTTAATGATGCTAGATTATTCATCTTCCAAAACAAATTCTCCTCAACATCTGTCGCGGAATATTTTATGAAGAATGTAAAAAGATTTGATTCTACTCAGATTCCACCATGTTGGAAATCATTGAAACAAAAGATTTTACGAACAATTTATGTTACGTTAATGTGGCAAAATGCTACAGAAGCAAACTGCGTCAATTTCTCACCAGAAGAATGTGGATGGACACTTAATGATAGTAAAATTGAACCGCTTTGGTTTGAAGGTGATCCAACACCTCTTTTAGTTGAAGACATTGTCGTGGTAGAGCTTGATGAAGAAGAATGTAACGAAATTGATGATGATAATTATAACAATAATGATGATGATGATCATTATGATAATGATGACGATGATCATGACGATAATAATGATGATGTTTAATGACAATACATGAATATGTATGTTTTAATGTATGTTTCTAGATATGCAAGTTTCTATCAATTTCATTGTACTATATGTGAAAATTATTTCTTTTTACTAAGTATTTAAACTTTATAAAATATTTAAATGAATAAAAACTGTTATTTTGAAATCATTATAATTGTTTATTGAATGATTAATTATTTTTACCTGAATACTTCTGTAATGGGTTGTATTAGTAATAACATAGGACTTTGAGAGACATTGCGGGTGTTTGGCACAGGCATAAACGTGGCAATGTTAGTTTTTCTAATAGATAAATGTTTAAACTATAATTTGGTGGTAGTTTGAAGCTGTTAATCGATAGGTACAGTAAGGGTCAAAAAAAAAAAATCAAAAAACTTAATTGCCAAGACATTGGCACAAGAATTAACGAGGCAATGCAATTGATTTTTTTTTACTCTGCAAACACTAAATTTTAGAAGTAATTTGAAGCTATTCCGCGATTGGTATGGTTAGTATACGAAAAATGTACCGTAGAAAATTCATACGAAATTTCTGCACAACTTCTGCCCAGGCAATGCGTGATTTCTTTTATGGTCGCTGTGAGAACATTTAAAAATTATTTTATTCTGTTAACTGATGGTCGCATTTTTTTACGGCCACCTCTTAGACTATTAAGTAAATAATAAAAGGTTATTTCCATTTATTTACCAGATCGAAATCCGTGTCGTCATGACGTTAAAAATATCATTTTTTTCCGCCAAATTGACATGACGGACATGAAAGGCTTTTTCTATTATTTTAGACAATGTACTGAACACAGATATCTGCTTGTAATTGTCAATGTTTTCTAGACAGTCATTTTTAAAAAGTGGAATAACAGGCTCATATTAAAAACCATCGAGAAAACAACCCTGGCAGAATGATTGGTTTATTAAGTATACCAGTGAACAACGTAATCACCAATATGCTTTAGCACTAGTAGGGCGGGATATATCATCAATGCATTAAGAATTTTAATTTTTTACATGAATATATCATAACTTCTTGTTCTGTGACGAAAATAAATCCAAGTTCATTTATTTCTATAATTAATAATTAACATACGATAGTAGCCATGTAAATGAACGTTCAATAAAGGGATCTAGAGGGAAATTCCGAGATCAAAATTTTTGACTTGAGGGCTGTGTTTTTTACTATTTAGGAAGGGGGTGCAGGAGGGCACGAAGAAGGTCCCTGTTTTTAGTTTTTCGCTCATATCTCGAAAACGGTTAGCCTTAATCAAAAAGCTATAAGCAAAATTAAAGCTGACTAAGTTTTCTACAATAATGTTTATATTAATTTTTTTCGTATCTGTTATGGTTCAGTAATGAATTGTATATCTTTTGATTGTATTCTAACTTTATTATAAATTTATTATAAATTGAAAAAAAAATAATATTCATCGTAAAAAAAAATTTTTGTACAGATATCCGTTTCACAGCAGACTGAACTCAAATATGGAATAAAAAATGCGTTTGCGTCTGTAAGTGTGTCTGTGCGTGTGTATGGTGTGCGTGTATACCGTTTCTTGTAAACACGATAACTTCTGTTAGACTTAAAATATTTATTCACAATTTGGAACATATGTAAAACAGCATAGTGCAATAATCCCTATTGAAATTGGACCTTATCTGCAATACATGGTGACAACCAGAGGCCTACAAACTCTCACTCATAATAATCGTATTAAAAATACCACGTTCCAAATTTTAGGATAACATTGATATTTCATCTAATTTAATAAAGTTAATGATAATTATTAAAAAATTTTTCAATTTACAATAAATTTATAATAAAGTTAGAATACAGTCAAGAGATATACAATTCATTACTGAACCATAACAGACACGAAAAAAAATAATTGAGACATTATTGTAGAAAATTTAGTCAACTCTAATTTTGCTTAGGGCTAACTGTTTTGGAGATATGAACGAAAAACCAAAAACCGGGACCTTCCTCGCGCCCATCTGCACCCCCGCACCTCCTATGTTCGGGGACTTTTGGTGTGTTTAGCTCCTAAATAGTTCAAATACAGCTCTCAAGTCAAAAATTGTGATCTAGGCATTTCCCTCTAGAAACCATTCATTGACAGGACTATAGTGACATATTTTATTCGACATGCTTCGCAACCTTCCGGCTACGCTACGGTGGAAAAATAGGAAGCAAATAATTCACGTGCTCCATAGGGTTCAGACACATAGTCCGCGTTGTATTTAAGAGTGATATTTTTATTTTTCTCATTATTTCTACCTATTTAAAATATTCAAAGTTTCCTTGCTTTTATTTAAAGAATTCTTTATTTTAAGATTAAAATATTTATGTTTGGCTACTTTCTCTTTTTTTATACTCCTTTTTTTCTAGTGCGATAAGCAATTTTAGCAATTTTATATAAAATATTCATATAGTGTTTTAAAATTCAGGTAAATATGTCGTTATTAATACTGTAGACACAGCGCTTTTCATATAGAAAAATACTAACCTAAATGTAGAAAATGTTGTAAAATCTCGAGAATAATATACCTAACTGTCTTAGTACTCCCTGAAAGCTCTTGATCACTTACTAGTAAGGGTTATGTTTCTTTGAATTATTTGCGGAGAATCTAGTTGCACTCGGTACGGAAATAACGTAGGAGCAGCATCGGCTCACAGCCTCTATGTTATAAGGAATACGTGACTGTCTGCTGAAAATGATGACTGCACATAAAAAAATTACGAAGTAATAACTAGTTGAATGTTTCGCATGTCTATTTTAGTAATTCTTGGATACATATTAGATTATTATTCAATTATTCATACCAATTTTTCTAGAAAATCTTACAACTTTATACGTTGCAAACGATGAAAACTGAAAAGTAAGTTTCTGGAGTTAAATGATAAAATAAATGCTGCAATACACCCAAAAAAGGAAATAATGACGCAATTATGACACCAATGTTTCAGAGTGATTCTTCCTCATCAGCGTAATGAAGCTTAAGGATTGACATTTGGAATTAATTGGCTTGGAATAAAACCTAACAAAGAAAATTACGGCACATATTACTCAATTTCAGCTGTTGTGTTCATCTTGTTTATATTGAGGACCTTGATGAGAGCAGTTCACATAAAACAGCCCTATGTGCATGGCCATTTTTATATAGAGGGAGTCCAGTAATAAAATAAATAAAATTGAACTGTAGATTCCTGGGCGAAAATTAAGATAGGTTCTTCATATAAAATTTTGCTAACTAAGTCTTTCTAGTTCTACTACATTACAAAAAGTTAGTCTTCATTATTTTCTATTTAAATTCACTTTTTTGAATTTCGTAGATCAAGGATTTTCATTGAAAATTAATAAAAAAATTACATTCAGCCAATTATTTTATTTGGGATTGCAGCATTTGAAAGTATTTATGACATTGCGTAGCAGAAAATGTGTTAATTTAAATAGAAAATGAAAGATATGTTTTTTTTTAAAACAATTAGTGAGCTATTAGTGGAGTCAATAGAACTTTTCACTTCAGAAAATTTCCGGGAAGCGGTAACTTTTGAGAATATATCTCTGAACATGTCAGGAACAACATACCAAAAATTACCAACAATGGTCCTTGAGCGTAATTTGTTATTAAACAAGTTAGTTGCAAAATACAATCAAATATATATTAAAATAATTTTTCTTTCAAAAACTAATCGCGCCATTCGAAAGTATGGGAAATTTCACAACAAAAACCTATATGAAGTTTTTTAGTACGATCAAAAAAGGTAGGCTCCAGATTTTTTTGTTTAACGTACTAAAATAGAACGCGGCGATACGTAAGTACCGGTACAAACATAGTGGAGCGCCGCAAGCAGCGAGTGTCGGTTCACTCGATTTATGTAGGTATATAGTGGAACGTAGATGTTAGCTTCAAACACAAGAGGTTAGGTATATTTTTGAGCTTTTTTTTGTTCGTCTGCAGTAGTAAATATGAGTTCAGACACTGAAGACGAGGTTCTAGTTGACAGCGTAGCACAACGAATATTACTGGTAATGTCTAGAGAGTGTTCAGTACACCGCATTAACCAAACTAGAAGAAAATTAGGACAGTATTACAACCTTTTTCAAGAACTGAAAAAAAACCTTGATTGATTTTTTCAGTACGTTAGGATGGACTATGCAACTTTTGATTATATATTGGCCAAACTTGCACCTCACTTAGAGAAAAAATTGACAAATTTTAACCATGGCACAGTGGTCCCAAATTGAGTTCTTTGGTTCAAAAATGACTAGAGAGCGCAAATCTCATCGGAAATGAAAATTTTTTTTTTAAATTAAACCGAAATTTCAACAAATCCTCGGAACTCTATTTTTGCAGAAAAAATATCCTTTTTTATTACATTAAGTTAAAGGCCAAAAATTTTTTTTTTAGATAAACAGCTTATCTAGCTTATCTAGACTATACTTATTCCTGTGATCAGGGGTGACTGATTCCACAGTGCTTTTCGGTAGTAAACTGACAGAATTAATTGTTTGATTTTCATTTGTAACTGGTTGTTTGCACCGTTGAATTATGACTGATTGTTTAGCGCGGTTTGATTCGTTTAAAAGAAATCGCGAATGTAAATCGTGAAGCGATGCTTTGCTAATACCGATGGACGCAAGCGCTCGGTGCATCTTTACTATGTGCGCCTCCTAGTGAATGTACCTAAATAAATCACGCATCGATGCTTAGCTCGCTGCTTGCATCTTGATTCGATGCTCCACTATGTTTGTACCGTACGGCGCGCGAAGTGAGCGCGGCCCCGGGCACGCTACACTAAATTTGTTGTAACTTTTGGACTAATTAATAAAATTGACCTCACAAAAGCTTAAATGAATGATGCATGAAGAAACATGTAGCTATTGGATTATTATATTTTCAAATATAAAAATGAATGTATGTAGGAAACATAAAGAGATTTGCGATGAAATCGGTAAAAGATCTACCATTTACAAAATGTTTAAGATAAAAACTTGGGTCCTTCAAATTTTACTCTTGAAGTGATGTATAAAAAGATGCGATGAGTGAAAAAAATCTCAAAAATTTATTTTTGAAAAAAATTTTGAAAAAGTAATAAAATTTGATACATATTTGATATATAATTACTCTGAATTAAATCGCGTTATTAGATTTCTGTAGGTGCAGTTTTTAAAGCTTAAAATGCGTACATTAAGATGCTTCAAGGGGATTTATCTTAAAAATTAAATTAACACTTGTTTTTTTACGAAAATTAAAAACAAAATTTTTGCTGGAAAATTGGTGAAATTATAGGTAAAATAAATGTTAATAACTTTTATAAAAAAATATTTTACCTACCTATCCAGCATACGTTTATAGTAGGACCTCAAAATAAGTAAATTTGAATATATATAACTACTTAAATACTGTTTACGAAATATTGAAAAAATCAAGTTTTCTCGATAAATCAATTCAATGTTTATTGTTCCTAAAATTTTTATCTTGTTTAAAATACCGAAAACATATTAAAAATATTCACGTGGCACAGGGCTATTTGTGCCGGATCTGATTGCACAAACCGTCAGATATTTTTGGAACAGGAACAAGAAGAGCAGGTCGAACTTCCATTAACTGAAGAAATGAATTTATATTGTTCAGTATAATTTGAATATTTATTACGTTTAATAAAAATCTTTTATTTTGCGTAAACCATTTTTACTTTTTATATCGGGATATACTATTTTTTAGTTAATATTATTATATTTAGTTATTAGTGAGACCTCACTAATGCCATATTGAATATGTTAATCCGCGCGAAATTTGTTTGAAATTTATCTAGTTATGTCATTTTTAATGAAACTTTTACCAACAAGTCGACCGTTTTGGATCAACAATTTTGTATTATTACTTTTTGATATCATAATCTATTTCAGCGACCTAAAAAAAACCCACAGTATCAGTTTAAGTGATATTTGTTTGAAATTTATTGAGTTACGAAATTTTCAATGAAATTTTTATCGAAAAGTCGGCCATATTGGATCAGCCATCTTGAATTACCTTCTTTTGATAATAATCTGTTTCAACGACCCCGAAAACCCCTTATATGTCAATTTGAATTAAATTACTTTAAAATTTCTCAACATAATAATTTTGTTAAAAAAAGGTTTTTTGTTTAAACAATTGATAAACAATTTCCTCACGATTATATGTTTATAACTTTTATTTTAAGCTATGTAAAAGTGATATCAAATGGTTTTAGGAAAATCGAAGCTTCCTGTAATTATTCCGAAATAATGCATATTTTCAGCTTCTATTGACTCCACTATATCGATTATTTAATAATTGAAAAATGTAATTTTAAGGAAAACCATAAATTAACATATTCTTAATCATTGGCTTGGTTCTAAAGCATGCAGATAAATAATGCAGAGTTAATTTTTCGGTAGAAAATTCATAATGTGTCCTCTCGGAAAATCGACTCGCTTCATATTAATAAAAATGCACACCAATGACTGAAATAGGTTTTGTTTTACTCAAAAGAAAACGTAGTAAAGGTCTGAAATGGGATGACAAATAATAGAGATATGGAGGGGCATTAAAAGTGGGACACGCTGTATGTAAAACAGAGTTTAAAAATGCATTACAACAATGTACTCTTCGTACATATTTATCTGGTGAATTGTTTAGTACTTGAACTAGGAACTTGAAACTTGGTATGGAGGCAGGCAGTAGTACTTTTTCGACTCACGTATATTTTTCAATATTCAAAATGGGGATTCTAATATGGCGGTTTATCTAAAGAATGTAATACTCAAATAAAAATGAAGGCGCTGTGAAAATGGTAAGAGATGTAGGTGAGGTACGGTACCGGTTTCAGAGACTGGACCTCGATCTACGAAGTTAAGGACGCCGGGCGAGTCTGTCACTTGGATAGGTGATCGTATCTCATCTCGCCGTCCTGGTTAAGTGGTAGAGTGGCATTAGCTAAACTTTTCCAGGGCAAAAATAAGGCATTAAAAAAAGATATGAGAAAAGTTATAGAGAATTAAATTTTTTACAAAAAAGTCAAGGAAAGCATGTCTATCTTTTATAACATATACAAAGAAAGTATGCTAAATGTGGCATCGTGCAGATTCATTAAGTTCAAATCCATATATTACCAATAAAAGATGCATATATGCCGCCACTTATATTATTTTATGTAAAATTTAATTCTCTAAAATCTTGCTTCTATAGTTTTTTTCACAGCTCTAACCATTTTGAAAGCGTCTTCATTTTAACATGGGTATTCCCTTGTATTCCCTTCTATTTACATATTGACAGCCATAATGGATCTGTCATTTTGAATTTTACAAATTTTTTTAGTTTTCTGAGAATCATAAAAGTACTACTAGTTTCTCTTTCCCAAGTTCAAGTTCCGTCTGGGAAGTATCCAAACAATTGAACGGACACTGCGGGACAGCTAAATACCGGGTGTCAACGGCATCACTTTCCGGTCGCCATTTTTTTAATTTTTAAACAGATCGAGATTAAGCTATGCACGTGTCACATGTTAAGAAAATAACGTTTTTTTATCTCTCAAATTTCATAACTTTCGGTTTCACCATTGGATATTTAAAAGGGACACCTATATATTTTTGCATTTTTGGAATCTGAATCATTCTGCATATGACCGTGCCAATTTTATGACTCTTTCCGCCATTTTGACCTATTTGCAGCTAATTTTAAGTTTCAATCTACCGTGTCGTGACTCACCAGAAATTGTTCTAATATTCATAGATAATTGAATAAAAATACACATTGAATTTTTATGTTAATGTGTCATAGTGGTCGAAGGTTGATAAAAACGTTTTTTCAATGTTTCTCAAAATTTTAAAATGAAAACATATCACTTTTATAGTATAGCTAAATGTAATTTTTCAACACCAATCTAACGATGTATCACATTCTGGAGGGTCAACTTCTAGTGGGTCACGGCACACAGATTGAAAATTAATTAAAATTGGCTGGAAAACATTCAAAATGGCGGAAAAAAGTAATAAAATTGGCATAGTCATATGCAGCATGAACTCTAGATTACAAAAGTATAAATAATATAAAAATATACAGGGTGTTTCATTTAAAAATAAAAATGGAGGTCACTTCCGGTGAAACCGGATGGAAGTTGTAGAAACTTGACAAATGGATAAAATGTGACACGTGCCTAATTTCATCTCGATCCGTTAAAAAATAAAGAAATGGTGGACGAAAAGTGATTTCGTTAGCACCCGGTATAAGCAAAAAAAATATAATTAAAAGGCAATATAACGGCTATGACTGTTTATCTGCATGATTTTTTGGGAGCTTCCAAACATGTTAAGAACTTTAAATTTTGCAAATAGATGGCCTAACCTCAAATCCTCAATAAAAGTAATACAATTGGAAAATTTAAAATGGCCGCGCCAATATGGCGGCCTAAGTTTGAGCCAAAATTTTTCTGAACTTCCAAACTTGAATAATGGTTAGAGAATATTATTTAGGTATTATGCAAATCACAACTTACACACTTGAATAATGGTCATTATTTAAATAGTTTCTCTTTTGTTTTATAAACATTGGATGGATGGTAGCTTCACACCGCCGCCCGCTCGAGCGAGTGCGTGAACCAAATGTCCAAACTTGTGGTTCCTCTCGTACTGAGCAGGATTACTATCGCAACGACGAGTCATCAGTAGGGTAAAACTAACCTCTCTCACGACGGTTTAAACCCAGCTCACGTTTCCTATTATTCATTATTTTTGGTTTGGAACACGGATATTTTATTAGTAAAATATAAATGAGGAAAAGTTTTTTTTATTACATTAGCTAGTAGGTGTATTTATTCAAGTAAAATTATATTTTTTAAAATGATCAAAAGTACCTCAATCCGCCATCATTTAAACAATGTTAATTCGCTGATTTATTAATGAAATGTACTTATGATGTATAAACATAATTTATCTGGATGTAACCATTACCGCATGTTTTAATTCCAACATTTATAATTTGAACTCCAATTAAAGTAGTAGCTTTATAATCATTGGATGAGTCGTTATCCTATAGGCTCAGTATTACAGCATTGTAATTTTCAGTTTAACTAAGCGCTTTAAGCAATGATACCAACCTAAAGCGTTACAATATAGCTAGATATTATCTAAAGTGTGCTGCTCATACACAGTCTATAATATCCCCATAAATAACAATTTTATGAGATTTGTCAGACCGTTCTACTGTATCATAGACAGTTTACTATAATTTAATGTCAGAAGCTGAAATAGTAAATGCTTTTACGACACTCGTTATATACTAGAGATAGTCCTATGCTATTGAAAGAATATTTATACTAGGTATTAATGTATCTAAAGGGAATATAAACAAATTTAAATCTACATTCGGCAAGGTCATACGTTGATGATTACTATGATGCACCATTAACTTTGGCTTTGTACAAAGAATATTGGTAAAGTTGAAATCAATAACTGAGACAATGCTGTTAATCTGCGACATAATAATTTCTAGTCCGGGTCAATTAAAATTAAAATGGGTAAATTATAGTGATTAACAACAATAACAAAACTAACTAGTTTTCAATAAAATTGTTTGTGGCGTATTATTTTTTAGACATTTCGAATTACAGAAAATATCAATATTAATAATTTAATAAAAAGTTTGAATTTTGAAAAAAAAAGTTGGCGTTCATTAATGGCAAAACAGGTCAGTCAGTATATCAAGAGAAATGTATTTGGTGGTGAATTAATTATTTTTTATTTATTTGCTTTCATCATGATTAGAGAACATTATTTAGGTATTAAGCAAAACGCAACATACACTCTTTTTTATTTATTATGAAATTACCTACTGTCTATATTATTGCCCTAATCTGGGCACGCTAATATACTAGTTAGGTAAAAACACTCATTATGCAGAACCAATCAAAACAACTACTCTTCTAGCTAATACTGACGAAGTATTGAATTGCACGAGGATTCTTAACATTTTAAAGTAAATAAAATGTATTAAAAATACTTAAATCGTTTATTTAAATTCAGTCATTCACACTTTTTTATTTAATATGAAAGTATCTACTTTCCATATATTGGTACTTTAATCTGGTCACGCTAATATTCTACTTAGGAAAACACTTTAAAACACTCATCATTGGAGAAGCAATCAAAACAACTACTCTTCTAGCTAATACTGACTATGTATTTAATTACATGATAGGATTCCTAGCGTTTTAAGGCAAAAAATATATTGAAAATACTTAAATCATTTATTGAAATTCAATCATTCACAACAATTATTGAACTTTGTATTCTATTTCAACTCTAGAAAAGTTGTACAAGTTTCTTCGAACTCGTTAGTTCTCATCAGTAGAGTATAAAAACATTCATTCATTATTTATAAGCCTGTTATTGATTTATTTTTACAACTAATTATTTTTTATTTATTTGCTTTCATCATGATTAGAGAACATTATTTAGGTATTATGCAAATCACAACATATACACTTTTTTATTTATTATGAAATTACCTACTTTTCTAGATTGTTGCCATAATATGAGCATGCTAATATACCAGTTAGGTAAATTTTATATATTTTATTTGCTTTAAAATGCTAAATTCTCATGCAATTCAATACTTCGTCAGTATTCGCTAGAAGAGTACTTATTTTGATTGGTTTTGTAATAGTGAGTGTTTTAAAGTTTTTGCCTAACTAGTATATTAGCGTGTCCAGATTAGGGCAATAATATAGACAGTAGGTAATTTCATAATAAATAAAAAAGTGTGTATGTTGTGATTTGCTTAATACCTAAATAATGTTCTCTAATCATAAATGATGAACTGAATAATCAAAAATTTATGTGTTCTTAATTGCTTGTAGCTGTGTATACCGGATGTAACACGAATATGATATCCCCATTTTTTCTGTATTTTTGCAGATAAAATTGAAATTATCGTCTCTACTTGATAAAGGCTACTTTCTGATATATAAACTAATTTTTTTCTACTTTTTCTTCTTCTTTTTTAATTTTCAAGTAGAACTCATTGTATATTGCTATATTTTTTGATTCTACGATTTTCTGAAAACAATGGTACCACTAAGTGACATTTGAAATTTTTTTATTCAATTTTTAGTATATGTGTGTGTGCGTATGTTTAAGTATGTTTAAGTGTACCATGACTATTCCGATTTATTCCAACCCATATAATGCTAGAAAAATCAAAATCATATTGAAAATACTAAATTATGTGATTTATGAGTAAACAAAAATATTCAGAATGGGTTTTCGGATGAAACTCGATTCTTTTAAACGGAATCATATTGGTACCAAGGTACCATTAACAAGGGATCTTGTGATCACTTTGCAACTGAAACAAATACAACTGAAATTACAGACTATCAAAAATTAAAATATCTTCTAATTAAATGGTAAAAAGTTATTAAGGTGGCTTTGAAAACAATGAAATATTTAGCTTGTCAAACTTTTGTTTTGACTTACCACTCAGTGGCGTCCTGGCTAGGTCCGCGGGTCCGCAAACGCGCACTGGGCCCTCCTTTAGAAAAAACGAAAAATTTGTAGTTTGTCTCTTATTTATTTCTCCAACATCGTCTATAATTTGTCGCTACCTCTTCTACAAAATAAGAAACTTACCTTTGCGTGTTTTCCAGGCAACAACGCTGTCGCGCGCTGTCTGTACAATAACGGCGATATTGTGTTACAATTTAAAAATTCTCCTCACTACAAAGACAAAAATTGGGCCTCCTTAAGCCCAAATCGCGGACCCAACTAAAACTTGCTAGGTCGCCACTATTACCACTGTTTCCACTGTAATTTTAAAATAGTTTGTAATTATAGCTAATTTGATTCTAAATGCCGCTTTATACAAGAGACTAAAAAGTGCACATGTCAATAATTGACATGTAATTATTACAGGATCACAAAATATTTTTATTTCATACTGTCCGGTAAATGACTATTTCGTAGACTCATTTACGGCTGGTAAATCGAACATTACAGTATCTGATACCGTAATGTGTTCCCTGTGAACATTACAGTATCTGATACTGTAATGTGTTACCTACCAACACTATCATATTATTGTTGTTAGTAAGCCATTATTTTTTAGTTTTGACTTTTAACTTTTTCACTTAAAAATATAAGAAATAAACTATTTAAATACACAGTTTTAGCAATTATTTAATACATGAAAAGTTTATTTTTAAACTACAATTATTTATTAACACTATTTCAAATGCTTTTCAAATTCTTTCAGAACTTCTCTCCTTAATGGTGAATATGTGGAATGAAAATCGTCGACGATCAAATGTTCATGTTTCATATAATATATCTAATACCTTGAGACAATTCGATTTTCCTCTTGTTTGACAGAGCCTCTTGAATTTTCCGGAACAACATTTTATCATCCGCTTCTAAAGTACAATTACGAAGTAAGTCAATGACGATGACAATTGTGTACAAAATGTACAAACTCAGTATATATGTTGCCGTATTGTTGAAAAACAATGATTAACAACATCTATTAATAGGTTATTCAAAATTTATAACAAAAATAACTGTCATAATTCAAAGAAACACATAAGAATGGAGTCATAGCCAACTATAAAAATGCGTCCCGAGAAGTGTTTTATTGAAGAAAACTATTCACCGCTGTGTAGCGGTTTTTTTACTGTGAAATATATTTTCTACCAACTTTAGTAAATGAAAAATTTTACATAACTATAGATTAGGCTTCTATTTACAAAATTTATAATATTTTGCTCAACTAAAGTTAGTATTTCTTATTTTATTTGAACTTCTAATAATTCATATTGTTACTATTGTGAAATAAGCACTTTGGCCCCCACCACTACTTATAAAACATATTTTTCTACCAACTTTAGTAAATGAGGTATGTAAACTACAGATTAGGCTTCTACTTACAAAATTTTTAATATTTTGCTTAACTAAGATTAGTAATTTTATTTAAGTTGGAGCTATATAATACATATATTAATACTGTTAGGTATTTATAGATACCTCTACTTGTAAAATATAATTTTCTACCAACTTTAGTAAAGAAAGAATGGTAAACAATAAAAAATCGGGCTTCTCTTTACTAGATTTTTATTATTTTGATTAAATAAAGTTCTCTAGTTCTACAGTTCTCTATTTTATTTGGAGCCAATATATAGATTATTTAATTTACACTAAATAAGATGACCTTTTCTAGAATAATTTTCCGGTTACTTCAACAGATTTATTTTAAATTTCCTCCGAAATCTCCATAATACAAAAACGATGCAAAAATTATGGTTTTATTTATTTGACAGTGACAAGCTAAAGACAATCATAATTAACTATGGAAAACAATGGCTATAACATCATTAAGGTGATGCGATTGTTAGATTACGGACTAATATTTTTTAAATTTCAATAATTATAGCTTTTAATTCATTTTAAAAAGGATTATAAAGACAGTATGAAATAAAATATTATACGATACACGTCCGGTAGGTTTCATTACAGAACTCGTTTATATTCCGGACTCGGCTCCTGCGTCGCCTCGTCCGTAAAACAACTCGTACTGTAATAAGGCATCTACCGGACTTATAACGTAAATTACTATTGCGAGGTGGGCCGAACCAGACCCAGTGCGGTCGCTGAAACCAAATCTGAAACTTATTTTACCCCCGTTACGTCAGGATTTTTTAAATTAAGAAAAACCTTAAATCTGTAGGTGAAAACCGCAACCAGGCCACTCGTCTTACTCGAATGAGTCGTAAGTCCACATAAAAAAAACCCAATAACTTAACATCCTCAAACCACAGATAGGCCAAAGGCTACATCTAGTGTAAGGTGAATAAAAATTGGAAACAATTTCTTTTTACCGATTTCATATTACGAGAATATATTCGATGATTTGGCGGAGTCGCCGGTAATATCAATTCACAAATTACACAGCCCCACAAAAAAAAGTTTTTGATCTGGATGACTGACCATAGTATTCCTATGTATTTTTCGACGCTGAATCCGAATACGAGGTCAAAAAAATTCGTATACCCCCAAATGTTTGCGCTACAGCCAAAAACAACCCCGAAAATGGGGTAAAACCGTCCCATACATCAGGATTCAATGAATGGATGTAAATGAATGGTGAAAAACATGGGAAGGGAAAATGTTTTATATTCAGCAGTCACTTACTTGAATATTGACTGGAAAACTACCCTTATAATATACTGAAAACTCCCCCCTGTACAGACATAGAATATATAAATGCCAATAAATCGCGAGAAATGTTAAAGTTTTTATAGTTTGGAATATAGTACATGAATCTTACGCGTGTCTCAAAACCACCCATATAACAGGGTGGAAACCACCCTTATATAAAAATAGACTGCGTGAATACCAATAGATTGTGGGAAATGGGAGGAGTTTTCGATGTTTTAATTCCAGAATAGAATTTTGGGTGACCCTGTTCTACCTTATTCTTAGTCTGTACAAAAACTACCCCCATAATATGGTGGAAACCATCCTCATTACAGAATAAAGCATAAATGCCGAGAAATCACGGGAAATAACTTTTTTATAGTTTAAGTACAGAACATGAAACTGGAGTGACTCCCAGGGCACCTCGCTTACTCGTGACCCAAAATCTCTTCTATAAAGAGTGGTAGCCACCCTTACATAAGAATAAATTGCATGAATACCAATAAATCGTGGGAAATGTTGCAGTTTTCATTGTTTCAGTTCCAAAATAGATTCTTGAGTGACGTTGATCTACCCTATTCTCATTTGGTACCCAAAATCATCCCTAAAAAACCACCGCTACATCATGATCTCCTTACTGGCTCTCTTTTATGTTCTTCCTGCGTATCTCTTTTCATAGACCAACAGTAGTCGGCCATCATGTGGACATCCCACCTTCCTTGATACCGCTTCTCCATCTTCGAAATATCCTGGTGAAAGCGTTCGCCTTGCTCTTCACTGTATTCACCGAAATTTTCTGGATGGCGGACAACTGTTGGTCCATAAAAAGAGACACACACGAAGAACACGATAGGGAGCCAATGAGAAGATCATTTGAAAATAAGAAAAAAGGTATTCTAGGAAAAAAAGATTAAAAAAATATTCATATTCTTCAGTCAAGCTGCATTAACCTTTTCGTGCAATAAATGCACGCACGAAGAACATAAAAGAGAGCCAGTGAGGAGATCATTTGAAAATGAGAAGAAAAGGTATTCTGAGAAGAAAAATTGAAAAACTGGCATACGTACATTTTATTATCTAGGGGTGATTTTTTATGGATGATTTTGGGTACTAAGTGAGAATAGGGTAGATCAACGTCACTCAAGAATCTATTCTGGAACTGAAACAATGAAAACACCAACATTTCCCACGATTTATTGGTATTCACGCAATTTATTCTTATATAAGTGGATCTTAAAGCTGTAGATGAAAAAAGCAGTAGTTTTGAAAATAGATATTTTTGCACCGATTTCAAATTGATATTAGGTAATAAGATACAGTTCCTTGCTACGTTCCACTATTAGGTAGACAGATATTCGTAAAACTGAGTGAAATTTTATTTATTACTTTTTAGAGGTATTTTTTGAAGATTTTTTAGAGGCGATTCGATATGAAAAAAAAACTTTTTAGTAGCTTCTTTTATTTATTTAACTTCTACATAGTTAAGGAAGAACTATTGTGAAATTCTCTTTATGTTGGGCAACATGTGAATGTTACTACACAAAAATAACACAGCCCCACAAAAAAATAATCCAAGGTCAAAAAAATTCGTATACCCCCAAGCTTTTGCGCTACAGCCAAAAACAACCCCGAAAATAGTAAAACCGTCCCATACATCAGGATTCAATGAATGGATGTAAATGAATGGTGAAAAACATGGGAAAGGAAAATGTTTCATATTCAGCAGTCACGTACTTGAATATTAACTGGAAAACTACCCTTATAAAATGCTGAAAACTCCCTCTGTACAAGCATAGAGTATATAAATGCCAATAAATCGCTAGAAATGTTAAAGTTTTTATAGTTTGGAATACAGTACGTGAATCTTACGCATGTCTCAAAACCACCCATATAACAGGGTGGAAACCACCCTTATATAAAAATAGACTGCATGAATACCAATAGATTGTGGGAAATGGAGGAGTTTTCGATGCTTTAATTCCAGAATAAAATCTTTGGTGGCACTGTTCTACCTTATTCTTAGTCGGTACAAAAACTACCCCTATAATAGGGTGGAAACCATCCTTATTACAGAATAAAGCACAAATGCCAATAAATCACGGGAAATAACTTTTTTATAGTTTAAGTACAGAACATGAATCTGGAGTGACTCCCAGGGCACCTCGCTTACTCGTGACCCAAAATCTCTTCTTGTTGCCCAACATAAAGAGAATTTCACAATAGTTCTTCCTTAACTATGTAGAAGTTAAATAAATAAAAGAAGCTACTAAAAAGTTTTTTTTTCATATCGAATCGCCTCTAAAAAATCTTCAAAAAATACCTCTAAAAAGTAATAAATAAAATTTCACTCAGTTTTACTAATATCTGTCTACCTAATAGTGGAACGTAGCAAGGAACTGTATCTTATTACCTAATATCAATTTGAAATCGGTGCAAAAACATCTATTTTCAAAACTACTGCTTTTTTCATCTACAGCTTTAAGATCCACTTTAATTAAAAAAAAAATCCTCACGTGACGGAGCAAAATAAGTTTCAGATTCGGTTTCAGTAACTCCAAAAACATATGCTACATTGGATCTGGTCTGGCGCACCTCGTAATTGATATTTTTTGGCCCGGTATTTTCGGAGAATATAAAATTGCAGGTCCTGCTACCGAGTTATATGAAAACGATATCCTGATCGACAGTGCCCTGCAGCAAATTATTGTAAATCAGTTTCGAAATTGGATTATTCCTTTATGGGAAAGCTTCCTATTTCAATTTTTATTATTCTGTTCAGGTAAATCATTAATAAATATTATAGTGGTATTTGCTAGGATATTTTTCAGTTTATTCTAGGCTTTAAAAGAAGTCACACTGACGAAACGTAGATGGCAAGACACGTGTATGTGAATGTTTGAAAGTTTGTTGTAACTGTTATTTTGGTAAGTGCTTTTGCTTTATTTATTAGGGAACTTGCCTAAAAAATAAAATTGAATTAAAATACTCAAAATCGTAAACTAACATCATTGAAAACCCCATAGACAACAAACAATTTTTTTTTAAATTTCTTCCAGAAATATAAGCGATTAAAATCTGCCTGATTTTACTCAGTCTTGAAAAGTGACGTCAGAAAGAGAACACAACTTAAACTAAAATTTAAATATTACTCCTTGTAAAAGCCCATAGCCAGATACGTATTCGTTGGAAAACATCTCAATATTCGTTGATTTTGAGTGATAAAGTTAGGTTAGTAGGTGTTACTCTGTGATAAAACTAAAATGCAAATGCGTATGCGGACGTCTCAAAGCCAACCGCCGCCCAGTATATCAATTAGGGTGAAGACGTACCGCTTGGCTAAAGTACGCGAGACTAGTTTTCACAAAGTGACGTCACACTGCGTCAACTTTAAATATTTATTGCAAACTAAGTACAGCGATTTAAGAACTGATATTCTGTGTGGCGTGTTTTTATACATAAACACACACTTTAATGAAATTTAGAAAATGGGCAAGTTCCCCATTTTGGTTTCATAGAACAGAATAGTTTCAATTAAAAAATAACATTATTGTGACAGCTGGACTATACATAATGGGCATATTGTCTTTCTCTTAATAGAAAGATATATGTTTTTATTTGCCTGTGATAAGATTTTTGTAAAAGTTAAAATAATTACTAGTAATTGCTAGCATTTTCTGGTAATATATAGCCTTTACGAACCACAGTGTGGAATTTACGTACTTTTTTGGACAAAATTACCTCCGGACCTGAATTCTTAACCAATTTTGGTGTACTTTGGCTTAAAATGTAGGGAATTAAATATACTTCTTGATGTCACTGCCACTTTTCAATTTTGGGGTTGATTAATTACTTGAATAAGGGATGAAATCAAGAATTTGTTTCTCCACATCCGAGCCAATCTATGAAGATGAATGAATATATATGGAAACAATAGAAGATGATTAAATTTTTGGAGAAAAGATGTTAATATAATTGGAGCTGTTGAAAAAAAAAACTTTGTAGTATTTCTTGTATTATAATTCACCCTTAAATAGAAAAACATACCTAATACATAACAATTCGTAAAAACAGTGTTTTGTATTCTGAATGATTGTACTCAACAAAAAATATCCACAAAAGTGTACATATGTATCCAAAACAGTCCAGTGTAAAAACAATCATAGAGAAAAAACACCCCCAGCTCGAATAACCACCCCTAATATTTATAAATTCGTAATTTCCAGATTCTTTCATTTCAAATTATTTTAATAAGTAGAGAGTAAAATAAAAGGTCTACAAATATATATCAACAGGGTTGGGCTGAGAAATAGTTCACCGAAACACTACCCTTAACTTGAAAAAGCTCCACTAATGTATATAAATTCGCGAAGAACAATTTTTCTTATTCTGAATGCCTTTATTCAGCAGAAAATATCTACAAAGGGATATATATTTATTGAACAAGAGTTCATTGAAGATAAAGCAAGTACTACCCTTGAAGAATTTAAATTCCGAATTTTCCGAATATTTAATTTCAAATTTTTTTAATAAGTAGAGAGTGCAATAAAAGGTTTACAAATATATATTAACAGAATTGGGCTGAGAAATAGTTCACCAACAAGCTACCCTCAACTGGAAATACCACCCTAAAATGTAAAAAATCATAAAAAGCAGTTTTTCGTATTCAGAATGCTTGTATTAAACGGGAAATATTTACAACGCAACAAGATTGCGTTAAGAAATAGTTACCCGAAAAACTATCTCCAATTGGTTAAACAACCCCCAACATATAAAACTTCGTAAAGACCATTTTTTTTCTAATTCTAAATGACTGTACTTACCTTTTGTCCGGTAATGTGGTTGGTTATTGTTCCATATATTATAATATGCTTCAAATTGAATTGGATAATTGGATATTTAATGAATGAAATCTTTCACATACATTTGACTATATTTTTTTTTATCAAATGTTACAGTTTTTTAAGGGAATATAAAAGAAAAAAGAAATAAAGAAAAAAAAAGAAGAAAAAAGGAAAAAAGAAAAAAAAAGAAAAAAACAAGAAAGAAAAAAGAAAGAAGAATGAAAAGGAGATATGAAGCTAGTCTCAACCCTGTTGAATGCAGAAAGCTTTTCGAGTAACGGTAGTAGCAGTAAAATCTCATAGAATATTTCAGATTACATTAAAATGCACATTTGATATATATTTTCTTTCCTTTTTCCTTCTTAGAATATATAAACCTTAATAAAATTATTTAGAATTAAGAAACGATATATTGGGGTGTTCTTAAATCTGGATGCAGTTTTTACGGGTGACTATTTCTCAGCCCAACCCTGTTAATATGTATTTGTAGACCTTTTATTTCACTCTTTACTTATTAAAATAATTTGAAATTAAAGAATCTGGAAATTACGAATTTATAAATATTAGGGGTGGTTATTCGAGCTGGGGGTGTTTTTTCTGTATGATTGTTTTTACACTGGAGTGTTTTGGATATATATGTACACTTTTGTGGATATTTTTTGTTGAGTACAATCATTCAGTACACAAAACACTGTTTTTACGAATTTTTATGTATTAGGTATGTTTTTCTATTTAGGGGTGAATTATAATAAAAGAAATACTACAAAGTATTTTTTTTTCAACAACTCCAATTATATTAACATCTTTTCTCCAAAAATGTAATCATCTTCTATTGTTTCCATATACAGTGTGTCCCAGGATAGATGTAACAAGAGGTGTAATGGACCAAAAATTTTGGAATTTTGGAGTGGTATTCGGGGATTGAGTTCTGCTTGTTGTAAAACTAAAGTATACCAAAAATGACTTGATTTGGTGTTCTACAGGGTGTTTTATAAGAAATGATGTAAAAATCACAACTAATAAGGTACCTCTATTTTTCTAAATATGAAAAAATTCCACTAAGAAAAGTTTTTTAGAATGCAATTTCATACCACTATACCAAATTTCAGGAATATAAAATTATTTTTTTGAAACTTTCCATTTTTTCAATAAATTAGTATTTTATTTTGAACCATTCAATTAAAACTGCATAGAAATTATTTTTTGTGAATTAATATTTAAAGTTATGTAGAAGCTAAAAGTAGGCTATGAGAAAAGTAGTGGATGATTAACATTTGCTCCTACACAACTTTAAATATGAATTCAACTCTTAATTCGCAAAAAATGGGAAGTTTCAAAAAATAATTTTATATTCCTAAAATTTGGTATAGAGGTAGAAATTTACATTCTAAATAACTTTTCTTAGTGGAATTTTTTCATATTTTGAAAAATAAAGTGGTGATTTTTACAACTTTGCTTATAAAACACCCTGTAGAACACCAAATCAAGTCATTTTTGGTATACTTTAGTTTTACAACAAGCAGGACTCAATCCCCAAATACAATTCTAAAATTCCAAAATTTTTAGTCCATTACACCTCTTGTTACGTCTATCCTGGGACACACTATATTCATAGATTGGCTGGTATGTGGAGAAACAAATTCTTGATTTCATCCCTTATTCAAGTAATTAATCATCCCCAAAATGGAAAAGTGGCAGTGACATCTAGAAGTATATTTGATTCCCTACATTTTAAGCCAAAGTACATCAAAATTGGTTAAGGATTCATGTCCGGAGGTAGTTTTGACCAAAAAAGTACGTAAATTCCACACTGTGCGACGCGCGACGTGAGGAATTTGCATTTAATTTAATTACGCAGGCACACAAAATTACAAAAGTGATCTGTTCCTGAAACTCCATTGGGTGACCCCCATGTATTTCGACGTGCTGAACACAAATCAGGTGTCCGTTTAGCTCCATCATTCATCATTTTTTGCGAAAATAATAATTTCTAATTTATGTTATTTTCGCGATTTACTGAAAATTAGTGGGGGAAGGAGCTAAACGGACACCCGATTCTTATTCAGCATATCTAAATACATAGGGGATTCTCAATGGAGTCCCAGAAACAGCCCACTTTTCACTCCTTTTGTGCGTGTCTGTGTGTAATATTTGCATATGCTGTTTTCTAGAAAATGGCGGAGGATCCGGTGATATTCATATATACACAGGCTGCACAGGCACACAAAATAAAAAAAATGGTCTGTTCCTGAACTCCATTGGGTGGACCCCATGTATTTCGACGTGCTGAATACGAATCAGGTGTAAGGTTTAGTTCTATCACTCATAAATTTTTAGTAAATCCCGAAAATAACCTAAATTATATTTTTTTTAGGTTATTTTCGCGATATACAAAAAAATGGTGGGTGATGGCGGAACCGAACGGACACCTGATTTGTGTTCAGTACGTCAAAATACATGGGGGTCACCCAATGAAGCTGCTCCTGGAACAGACCACTTTATTTGTTTTGTGTGTCTCTGTTACCTTTACTGTTACTTGTCTGTTACCTCGAGAGAAATTGTGACAAAATTTTATTGCAGTGGTCCTGTACGATGGCCTCCGACAACACCTGACCTAATTCTTCTGGATTTTTCCTTTGGCCTTATTTAAAAAATACTGTTTATGCAACTCCCATTACAACCCGTGAATACCTAGAGCTACTAGTAAGACTGTGCAGTAGTTCGAAATACAGCTATGGGAGTGCAACTGAGTGATTGATGTTAATGGACAACATTTTCAACAACTATTATAATTCGTTGTGTTTCTTTTTTGTAATTTGCAATCACCTTAATGTGTAATTATAATTAAATGGAAATAATCATTTTCTCTTAATTATCATTTAGATTAGATCAGTCACACATGTAAATAAGACATATGGGTAAATTCCTTATTATTTGTGGTATTGGTGCCAATAATGTACATGCAATGTATATCTGAATATTTAATAAAGATCTGTCTACCTATCTATCTATCAATATGGTTTCATTTGAAAAAAGTTTTGAAAAAAAATTGAAGCGCCTTCAAAAAAATTCACTAAAAATTATGAAATAAAATTTCACGAGTTAATTGAATTTGTTACCTAATATCGATATTGAAGTTGGTTGTATTCGTTATTTGTTCATTTTTACACCGACCTTAATATTTACATTAGGCAATAAGGTTCAATTAACTGGGCGATGCGACGGTGTTTTATTTCATAATTTTTAGCGAAAGGAGGAGGGAGGTCTCTAAGGCCGGTTTTCGGCCTAATTTATTTCTTGAGGAAAAAATTTGAAAAACATTTTTTTAGTATCTACTAACAATATTTAATCGATTCCACCCTAACGAAACTTTCCCGCACTCACCTCCCCTATTTATAACCCCTTAAACTATTAAATAATCAGCATTCAGTTAATTTGTTTGCAGGTCATTGAAACATTTTAACATGATTGTTGCTGAATAAAGATATTTTTGATTTTGTACGTGTATTTTCGTTGTTTCGGAAGTGGTTGGAGGGGGAGGAGAGGGTGACAGGGGGGGTTAAAAGGGAGGATGGGGGAAAGTTTCGTTTGGGGTGGAATCGATTAAATATTGTTAGTAGATACTAAAAAAATGTTTTTCAAATTTTTTCCTCAAGAAATAAATTAGGCCGAAAACCGGCCTTCGAGACCCTCCTCCTTTTTCAAGCTGATTCTATTTTTTTTTAATTTCTGTTTCACCCTTTTTTAGTGCAATAATGCAATTTATACATATCCTCGTATAGCTTCTTGTACGACATAATTGCGCCTAGTCTATCACTTTTTTCCTCTGCGAAAATTTTCGTAAACGCGGCGTTCCTCCTCGGCATGAAAAAGACGATTTCCACTCGTCGGGCTGGAAAATCGGCAAATATATTTTGTCGGACAATTTGAGAATTGGATTCTACATATATATTCTATATATTTCTACAAACTGTCCGACAAAAATTTTGGAACGTTAAGGGTGTCTACCACCCTAAACATAACATAACATAACTTTAAAACATTTATTGATAACCAACTGATCTTTTCAAGATTGCTTAATAAAAATATGTAGAATCCAATTTTCGAATTGTCGGACAAAATATATTTGCCGATTTTCCAGTCCGACGTGTGGAAATCGTCTTTTTCTTGCAGAGGAGGAACGCCGCGTTTACGAAAATTCTCACAGGGGAAAAAAGTGATAGACTAGGCGTAATTATGCCGTACAAGAAGTTGTACGAGGATATGTATAAATTGCAGTTATGTACTCGGGCACCTAGACTATTATCTTCTACACATTAAAATATTCGTCATTATGACTTTTTAAGCTTTAACATTAAGTTCGTTGTTGCAATAAACCATATTGGATGTTGAATTGTTAACTTTTGACACGAGATTCGTTAACAGCTACTTCTAAAACAAATAACCACCAATTTTAATGCAACTGCGATGGAATTTGATTTTTTTTATCAGAAAATTAAATTGTGACTGGCGACTTCGCCATATTCTCGAATATTCTCTACTAAGAAAAAATGTTTCTGTTTTTGCTCAACTTAGAAGACTTCATAGAAATTGCTTAAGCGAATCTATAAGTAATTATTCAAAAAATATGAAAAAAAGTTTCATCCAAAAAAACAATTTTTATAATTTTTGTTTACTCATAAATCATATAATTGTTATTCCCGACCTAATTCTGATTTTTGTAGCACTACATGGCTTAATTGGAATAAGTCGGAACACTCATTGCATACTTAAACCAAAAATAAAACCTTAATTAAGAAAAGTTTGACATTTGAAATCTCACTTATATGGTACCATTGTTTTCAAAGAATCCCGTAGAATCCAAAAAAGTAACAATATAAGGGTGCTTCATTTGAAAATCAAAAGCTGGTATAACTTCCGCTGAAACTGGAAGTATAAAAAGTCAATTTATATTATATTATCAAACAAACGATGTACAGTTTCAATAATTTATCTGTAAAATAAAGAAGAAATTAGGGGCATGCCATATTCGTGTTACACGGTATATCGTTTTTTAAATATTGCTTGATAATAAAATTAATGTTTTAAATTGTTAGTTCACTTATTTCAGGGATTGTTTAAATGGTAATTAATTATTAAATCAGTATTTATTTCGAAATTTAAGATTTTAAAATTTTAAAATAACGATACACTACCTATCTATTTAAGAGGATACTAACTTCATTGCCATAAATAGACTTTTCATTAAAAATCACTTATATACGATTTCTTGAATTTCGAACATGATAAAATCAAAGTAGTAGACTTTAACTGCTATAAATAAAATATATCGTTTTGATTTAATCTGGGAGACGGGGATGTGTTAGTTCTTAGTGGGCTGCACTGTATGTAGAATTTGATGCGTGTCACGTTTTCAGGGAAAAAAATTTAAAAGCCAGATTAATGAATCGCTGGATAAAGTATTTAGGAAATTTACATCGATTTCGTTCTAAACTCCCAGTTTAATACCCTGTAAATATTCAATATGTACATACATTATGAAAGCAATCCATATAATACATACATGTATCTAAATTTATGTATTTTTGACTTAATGTGGGTTAAAAAAAGTCGCGTTAAAATTATGAATGATCAAATATTTTTCTTGTTATATCTATCTGATTTAATCAAATGGATATATCATAACCAGTCAGAAATTTTTAATATTAATTATAGAAAAACATTTTTGTACGGAAATCCGTTTCGTAACAAACTGAACACAAATATCGAATAAAAAATGTCTGCGTGTGTGTCTAATTTCAATCTATTAGGTTGAAATTAGACACAAAGTTCGGAAGTCCAATGGAAATTAAAAACAGATACGGCATGGATTAAATTTGATTAACACAACCGCCTGAGATCTACTTGTCTTTCGATCACCCATTATTATTTGCGAAGTTTCATCATTGTAACGTATATTTGGCAGATTTTTTTAAACTATAGACTGTATTAAATAAATAGATTTTTCGAACTAGGTACTTTAACCATTAGAAGTATCGAATGACTAAATTACAGCCAACGATATTTCTAAACCGAGAATGGATACATATCCTTTCTAGCAAATAATGTGAGAATAAATAAAATAAATATTAAATAAATAAATAAAATAAATATAAACTATATTTTTAAGCTATTAGCTTAAAAATTGTGATATATATATAAATATGTGTAGATTATTTGTTTTCAAATCAATTGTTTAAAATAGAAATGAATTATAATATAATTATTTAAATTTGATTAAAGCAAATCATTGAATCTTATTTTTTGTATACAAAACTAAATTATTGTATCTCTCACTGTTTGGCGAAAATGTGTGATAAAATTTATTTAACAGGACAAGTTATTTTTAAAGGGAAGCGATATCAATTTTCTAGCAGAACAGACTTCAACTAGTTATTATGAAAATCCAATAATATGTAGAGAAAGATTTGAATTGGCGTAGCGGCTGCATATGTTGAACTTAAACGAGATTTAGAGATGAAACTTTTTATTCCTTTAAATCTGAATATTTTTGAAAGTTTGGAGATACAAAACTTCTTTATTGCAGTTATAAATATACTCTTTTATTTTACTACAGATTTATGCCGTGTTTTCTTAATAATTTATTAACAGGTATATTTTGCTCCATACATATATCGATGATATCTGATATTCGATTGAAATACATTTGATGTGTAATTTATGGCACTATGACTAAAGAGTTCTTATTTTTTTTACTTCAGATATTGTTTATAATTTATTTATTTTATTACTTCCACATTCACGTAGTGGAGTGGAAGTGTACTAACGCAAAAAGAAATTTCGATTTTTTTTTATTCAAATAGGCTTTGATATCATGAAACGTTGAAATTTTACGTAACTTTTTTTGTGAGTACGATTATTCTGGAACGGTGTATGATATTGACTTGAAATTAGGTGTATGTGTGTATACATTATAATGAGATCTGGAACTAGATTATGAATTTATTCCGTCGAAGAGTTCGGGGTAAATGGGGGTAGATAAGGGTAAATAGGTAAAGCAAGCAAGTAGGAATTCACAAAATTGGGATACACACACGCTGGCAGTCGCTGGCTCTGACTAATTTACTCGGATCTCCTCGGTCAACTGCAGCCTCTGCATTCGCAGTTTGATGTAGTAGGGGCCATCAGTACTTTATAGTTCGAGCGCTGAAATTCTTTTATTTATTTCAACTTCTATTTAGTTTTTATGTATGAAAATAACAATTTAAGGAAATACAAATTAGTGGTGACACAAGTGGATAAAGAGCCTTATTTAAAAAAAAAAGAATAATCAAAATCAGTCCAGTGGGAGCCGCTGGCGAAGCCGGTGTTTTAAATATATAGCTACTGATTTTGTCTACATTTTTATGTAATGTTGGTTATCAGAATACCAGGTGTTTGCAGGAAAAAAAAATTACGAAAATTGGTCTGGACGACATAGAAAACAAATAATCTTTTACTTTTCAATACATCCGACTGTAAAGCCCGTATTGTAAGATCGTGTGTGGTAATTGGGAAAAGAATAGTCGTTATACCGTACACATACGGTGTTTCGTATTTATTATATTAATTATATTTAAATTATTTATTATTGTTTTTTAATATTATTATTGCTATTATTGTTACTTGTATATATATTGTATTGTGAGTTGCCTATAGAATTCGCTTTGAACATATATTTTATTCCCAAGTACAATTTTTAAATACTTTTTATCTACCGCGTCTTTTTTGTGACATAAAGAACCTGCCGCAAGACACGACTGCTTGGGAATGTGGTGAAACGATTCATGCAATCAATTCAATTGTTCATAGTGTGCCATTAGTAATAATTGATTCAACGCTTTAAAACTGAACTTAAAAGTGGTTATTGTCATCGGGCCCAAGGCTCATGGCTCAGAAAAAAACCTTAAAAACTTAAACATAAATTAAACTAAAACTAAATATAATTGATTGTCTTCTGGAATAAATTACTATCTCTAAAATAATCAGGATTCCGTAAACACATATGCATACTCCAGTTTTCCGCTAAGTAATATCCGCACTCTGGCTGAATATTACCTGCCTACTGCTAAAATCCTAACCTAAAATATTCATTCACATGCTCCGTGATATGCATTCTCCAACTACTGTCGAAAAATCGCATTGACAGTGCTATTTATGTCAAACAGCGCAGCCCGGTTAGGCTCCGCCCACCTAAGTTGCACATTCCTAGCTCAGTGATTGGAGCGACCCAAACAGATAAAATAAACGCTTTCAGCTCAACCAGCCCCTGTCACTGTCGTTGACTTCGAGCAGCCATACGTGCACGTCGCTTTTGTTTTTTTTCAATATTAGTTAATTGCTCGAATATCAAGTCATTCTTTATATTTTACACTTTCAAATCATTTTAGGGACAGTATTTAAAGACCTCTCGAGATTTGGTGTGTACATAGAATACACACCAAATCAATTTAACAAAGAAATCGTTGACTGCTCATGGCAGTACGGCTATAGCCTTTTCTAAGGTTGGCCCAGGTGCCTTTTGGCGAAGAACGTCGATCTCAGGACCAGCTTGGGGGACATAGGACGAAGAGGACGAAAGAACGAAAGCCAGGAAGTATTTTAAAACAAACCGGGACCTGAACCATTCCAATTCCCAGTGCTCCATTTCATCTTCCATAGCCTCACCTCTCTTCACGAGGTGCATATATTGGTGGTTCTCTCGAGGGTTAACCGACTGCAACGCCCTTGTAGTCAGTGCCTTCGTGGGAAGCGTGCCACGTCGGGAGTAAATTTGGTGTACAAGAGCGAAGTACCTCCGAACGACAACTTCGGTTGTTGAGTTGACAGGGGTCTTCACTCGAGTGCACCTAGAACGCGAAACATACAGACAACCCGCGTTAAAGCCAGACTACCCGGCAGATCTAAATTTTTAGTTAGGGAGAGACAGGTGGAGTGTACCTTGCACGTGACCTTCAGTCATAGGGCACTCCGCCGAGGACTGAGTTATTTGAACCATTAGGCACAGCTATTTCCAGGTCATCCGGCTGTGTCCACTTACAGAATTTCTCAAGGTCATATCATATTATATTAGTAAAGAGCTTCGATAGGGGAAATGGATATGACAAACCCACTACCAATTCACCCCTGGGCAGAGCTCCTTGGGGACTTCGCCGTGTTTACCAACGAACCTGCGGCGCCGACCGCAGTACAGAGTTTAGGCATCACCAGCGAACCCCACCTTGGCAGGCCTCAAGGCCATCGCGTCGCTCGGCTTCCACCGTCGCTTCACGACATGTCCGATGCCCGGGACGTTTTGAGCCTTGAGGGGCCGAGCCATCGTGGACATGACTCCCTGAACGTGGGGCCTCCAAACCCTGAAGTGGTTTGGGAATCCATGAACACCCAGCCGGCAGGATTTGTGCGCCAAGACGCACACCTTGTGTGTAATACAACACACTGGCGCCCAACTTTTAGTACTCCGATACGCAATGACTTAATACACCAACAACCACTACACACCAGGGAAATGTTTCCGAGGGTAGTGGAAGACGATGAGAGGAGCTGTAGTGACATATGCGCCGGCGACTACTGTCAGGAATTCGGCCACTCAGAGGAAGCGAGATCTCGGCAAGCACAGGCAAATCACTCGCGCTTGCCACACCAGTTACATACCGTAAGCAGGGCTCGACAGGAAGAGCCGAAGAGTCACTATGCGCCTCCAGCGGAAGCGACGAGACTTGTCGCTGAGCCAACGATGACACCACACATCACGGTTGAGTTGGTGAAGGCAATGACAGAGCTCATCTCCCGCATGGAAACGACCAATAAACCAAAGGAACCGGTACCGAGCTTTGAGGGCCTTGATTGGGAGGACCCAAAAGAATTCCTAGTCGAGGTACAGAGGTACTTTATGCGAAAACGCGTGATCATGGAGGACCAAGGCTATGTAGCCACTGGCTTCCTCAAGGGTAAAGCCAAAGACTGGCACAACCTATATAGGTATGAACGTAGGGACTTCCTTGCCTTCAGTGAACGCTTACTGGCAAGATACAACGATCCCGCTTATTTGGGCGCATTAACTAGTAATTTATACGGAAGAAAGCAAGGCCAGACCGAAGGGGTTGCCACCTTCATAATGGAGAAGTGGCAGCTTGCCAAACGATTGGGGGCAATGCCGGAGCCTGCTTCCAGAATGCGCCACATTGTAGGACTCCTACTGCCCGAATTAAGGTCGTTTCTGAGAAACAAATACTTTGCTAGCATCGACGACCTCATCAAACAGGCCGAAGATATAGAGATGGACGTTAAACAGTCGACGCGCCTCGCGACAAAGACAGTGCAGCAACCTGCGGAAGGCAGGTCTAACAACCCGCCTAGAGAACCGCGAACCACTGCCAATCGCGCAAATATTGAAAGGGGTGAAGGCCCACCTACGCCATGCCGTTTCTGTGGCGAGTGGCATTTTCACCGGGACTGCCCAAGGCCAGTTCTTAGAGACGCTGTGGGCGGTCCCAGGAATCAATTGAACGTCGCCTCCGCTGCACAGCGCCAAGACCCTCCGAGACCAAGGCCTAGAACACCGCCCCAGTCCGAGGAGGAGCGTCTTGCTAGGGCTAGAGCGGAAAACTAAGAGAGGGGCGAGCCCGCTCGCGTCCCTCGCCCCTTGATCAACCACAGCAGCGCATCGACGCGCCCTTGATGCAAGTCAGCAGCTTGCGCCACGCATCCGCTGGAAACACTAGGCCGCCAAGGCTGAATTTGGTCCTTCAGACTACTAACAGACGAGTACTAGCTCTCTTAGATAGTGGGGCTAGTCACTCATTCGTACGCGAAGACCTGGTGCGTAACACCAACGTTCAGCCTTCCAATCTGACGGTCCAACTGGCAGATGCGAACAGCTCTGTGGAAACAGCGGGGAAAATACAAGTAAACTTGCTGGTGGCAGGGGCCACGTCGGCTGTGACCCTGCACATTCTACGGGAAATGTCAGATGATATCATCTTGGGGAGAGATTGGATGGCCCTCGAAGGAGCCGTCCTTGACTTCCCGAACCGCTGCGTGTACTTTGGGTCCACGGCCAGACACAGCGTGTTCTGGCACGACCAAAGTACACCCTTCGAAAGGATACATACGTCAGTGGTTCTGGGAGAAGGTCAAGCTCCCCAAGATGAACTAGAACGTTACCAGCAAGCACTCAATAAATTCTCCGATGTCTTCTCGGAAGACTCACGACAACCTACGACAAGGGTCTGTACGCACAAAATCAAGCTAAAAACGGACAAACCATTCAAAATTAGACGAACACAATTTTCTCAGGTCAAGCGACGGGTCATCCAAGAAGAGGTGACCAAGATGCTGGCTGCAGGGGTTATACGCCGTAGCCACAGTCAGTATAGCTCGCCGGTGGTCATTGTCACCAAGAAAAATGGCAAGCCTCGCTTCTGTGTTGACTATAGGCAACTAAACAGCATCACAGAAGACGAGGTAGCCCAGCTGCCACCGGTGCGCGAAACAATTAAGGAGCTAGGCGAAGCCCAGATCTTCTCAAGCCTGGACCTCAGGAGTGGCTATTGGCAAATTCCCCTGGCCGAAGAAAGCATTCCTCTGACGGCCTTCAGCACGCCAGAGGGGGCCACGTACGAATTCTTAGTCATGCCGTTCGGTTTGCAAGGTGCTCCAGGTACCTTCACGAAGATGATGGCCGAGGTATTGTCCGGGATGTTGGACAACTTCGTGAAGGTTTACCTGGACGACATAATTGTATATTCGGACAATCAAAACGAGCATCTTGTTCACCTCCAACTTGTGCTAGAGAGATTAAGGGTCCATGGCCTCCATGTTGCGTTGGACAAGTGCACGTTCGGAGCAGAAGCTCTGGACTATCTTGGCCATCGGATCACGGCACGCCACAATGAACCCACTGAAAACCACATCCTGCAAACACAGAAGTACCCAACGCCTCGCACCATGAAGGAACTGAGGGGCTTTTTAGGTACGGCAGGGTGGCTGCGAGAATACGTGAAAGACTTCGCCACCCTCGCAGCCCCTCTAACCGACCTAACTGGAAAGAAACGTTTTCTATGGACGCCAGAAGCGGAGACGGCGTTTCAGGCCCTCAAAAAGGCATTATCAATGCCATTGAAATTACACAGGCCAGTGCCAACGGACCGCTTTTACTTACAAACTGACGCAAGCTCCCTGGGCATGGGCTGCGTATTATTCCAATTAGATGACGCGGGAAACCGGAAAATTATCTCGTGCGCTAGCGCAAAATTTAACGAAACAGAAAGACGCTACCATATTAACGAGCAAGAGGTTCTGGCTGTGATTTATGCGTGCAAGCGTTATCGTCAATATCTTGACGACAAGCGCTTCACGTTGATCACCGACAGCAAAGCGCTAGGATGGTTGAACAAGTACAAGGATGAGCGCGCCAAGCTCACCCGCTGGGCGCTCCTCCTCCAGGAATTCGCTTTCGACATAATTCACTGTCCGGGTAGGGAGAACCAGTTGCCTGATATGCTTTCCAGGTTCCCAGCAGACGTCATCCAAGCCGTCACTGAGGTAGTCAGTGACGAACGTCTGCTGCTTCCCTTGCCCAGGACAGACGAAGTGCACCTAGAGATCATCAACGCCGGCCCACAAACCCTGTTTGACGCTATTAAAATAGCCCAGTTAGCCGACCTACGATGCCAGACCCTGGTGGCGCACTGGCATCAAATGATGGCTGGAGAAAGGGGCGACTGGGCTTATGCACGAAAGTTTGTAGTAGAAGATGGGGTATTATTTAATATAGAAACCAACACGAGACTCCTCCTAGTCCCAGAACCGCTGCAGCAGCGGGTTGTGACTGCCTATCACGACTCCGTGCTCGCGGAGCACCCGGGTAGAGATGAGACGTACAGGCAAATAATACAGAGGTACTATTGGTCCGGAATGTGGAAACAGGTCAAGACCCACGTCCGGTACTGCCTCATATGTGCCTCGACGAAGGCCAGTGCCCGCCAAGCAGCGGCCCCACTGCGCCCAAGGCCGCCCACGCGTCCGTGGCAGGTGGTCAGCATCGACCAGATGGGCCCCTACCCTGAGACGTTAGATGGAAATCGCTTTATCATTGTCATCTCGGACCTATTTAGTAAATGGGTGGAGGCAGTGTCCACCGTAACTTCCACATCCGCGGACATGATCCGCTGCCTCGAACAAACCTTTGCACGCTGGGGATACCCAGAAAGCATTATATCCGATAATGTAAATCAATTCAACAGCAACCTCTGGGAGCGTTTCCTTGATCAGTATCATATACTGCACTTCACATCACCCATTTTCCACCAGCGCGCAAATCCTGTAGAGCGGCGAAATCAGGAACTTAAGAAAGCCCTCAGGGCACAACTCATGCGAGCGCCGCATATGTCGTGGGACACGCGCTTACATGAAATTCTGTTTGCCCTTCGTCGGAGACGGAACCAGGCCACGGGGGTGTCTCCTTCAGAGGCACTCCTTGGCGCAGATCTAGCTTTGCCCGGATCCTGGCAACATCCCGCGGAAAGGGCACCCATCGATAATACACCTCCGGCAAGAGAGGAGAGGATTCGGCGGGCGCAAAGGCGACAAATTATAATCCAAAGAGACTTATTTCCGGAGCCACGTACCGCTGCGGTTCAGCTCACAGTGGGGCAACGAGTTTTGGTAAGGACGCACGATGCCGAGCGCAGAGAGTTTGGCAGAACGTGGTCCGGGCCACACACGGTAGTGACAGTGTGCGGCGACAGCGTGTATGAGGTGCAGCGAGGGGACAATGTCGCTCTCATACACATTGATGACCTACGCCCGCTCCCTCCAGCTAGGGAGCCGCAGGAGGTATTCCAGGAAGACGGAGAAGAGGACTCAACCGATGAGGACAATCCTCAAGAGTAAGGGTATACGTTGCTTTAGTGATCTTTCACCGTATAGTCAACCCCAACATAATCCTCGTTATCACGTAAATAAATGTAGTCTGTAAACCTCCCCAATAGACAAAGCCAAACCTCACATAATCCTCATTACCATTAGAATAAGTATTGATTAGGGACCTCACCGTAGTATAGGGCCTGACCTAATCCTAGCTTCACCTAGATATTAAATGTTGTGTTCGACGCGTCCAAACACTGGACGCTCCGCGCCGGTGCCAGAGGAGGCGAAGGACCACCTTCGTAGTTTTAAGTTTTGTTTTCTTCCTTTGTTCATTTCCTATTTCCTAATGTTAGTTGTAAGTTACCTATTGTTCCCTCTACCTTGTAACGTTTTTGGAAAAAAAATAATAAACAATAAAGAAAGAAATTATCAAAAAACTGACACCTCACATCAGGTCTCGAGAGGGGCGTGTCATCGGGCCCAAGGCTCATGGCTCAGAAAAAAACCTTAAAAACTTAAACATAAATTAAACTAAAACTAAATATAATTGATTGTCTTCTGGAATAAATTACTATCTCTAAAATAATCAGGATTCCGTAAACACATATGCATACTCCAGTTTTCCGCTAAGTAATATCCGCACTCTGGCTGAATATTACCTGCCTACTGCTAAAATCCTAACCTAAAATATTCATTCACATGCTCCGTGATATGCATTCTCCAACTACTGTCGAAAAATCGCATTGACAGTGCTATTTATGTCAAACAGCGCAGCCCGGTTAGGCTCCGCCCACCTAAGTTGCACATTCCTAGCTCAGTGATTGGAGCGACCCAAACAGATAAAATAAACGCTTTCAGCTCAACCAGCCCCTGTCACTGTCGTTGACTTCGAGCAGCCATACGTGCACGTCGCTTTTGTTTTTTTTCAATATTAGTTAATTGCTCGAATATCAAGTCATTCTTTATATTTTACACTTTCAAATCATTTTAGGGACAGTATTTAAAGACCTCTCGAGATTTGGTGTGTACATAGAATACACACCAAATCAATTTAACAAAGAAATCGTTGACTGCTCATGGCAGTACGGCTATAGCCTTTTCTAAGGTTGGCCCAGGTGCCTTTTGGCGAAGAACGTCGATCTCAGGACCAGCTTGGGGGACATAGGACGAAGAGGACGAAAGAACGAAAGCCAGGAAGTATTTTAAAACAAACCGGGACCTGAACCATTCCAATTCCCAGTGCTCCATTTCATCTTCCATAGCCTCACCTCTCTTCACGAGGTGCATATATTGGTGGTTCTCTCGAGGGTTAACCGACTGCAACGCCCTTGTAGTCAGTGCCTTCGTGGGAAGCGTGCCACGTCGGGAGTAAATTTGGTGTACAAGAGCGAAGTACCTCCGAACGACAACTTCGGTTGTTGAGTTGACAGGGGTCTTCACTCGAGTGCACCTAGAACGCGAAACATACAGACAACCCGCGTTAAAGCCAGACTACCCGGCAGATCTAAATTTTTAGTTAGGGAGAGACAGGTGGAGTGTACCTTGCACGTGACCTTCAGTCATAGGGCACTCCGCCGAGGACTGAGTTATTTGAACCATTAGGCACAGCTATTTCCAGGTCATCCGGCTGTGTCCACTTACAGAATTTCTCAAGGTCATATCATATTATATTAGTAAAGAGCTTCGATAGGGGAAATGGATATGACAAACCCACTACCAATTCACCCCTGGGCAGAGCTCCTTGGGGACTTCGCCGTGTTTACCAACGAACCTGCGGCGCCGACCGCAGTACAGAGTTTAGGCATCACCAGCGAACCCCACCTTGGCAGGCCTCAAGGCCATCGCGTCGCTCGGCTTCCACCGTCGCTTCACGACATGTCCGATGCCCGGGACGTTTTGAGCCTTGAGGGGCCGAGCCATCGTGGACATTATCGTCCTATTGTGGAGGTCCAGCGACATCAATAGCCGGCCGGTATTCAACGCACCGCAGATTTTTAGGTGAGTTTATGTCACTCGTTTTTTTCCTTAGCTTGTATTACAGTCCAAACTCTTTGTATTTTTATTTGGGAGCTTCATTGCTGAGAATGTCAGCTGAATCCCATACATTTTTTGGTTTACTTCGAGCCTGATAGAACGGCATTATCAATTTTGTACTTAAATATATATTTTCAAAGGCGAATTTAATATGCACATTCTAAATTAAATACACGTAAGTTAAACTCATTTTGAGAAAAGCATATTATATATCAATTGTGTTAGTTGCAAAGATTTAAATACTGCGAGTGTTACAGCAAATTCATTTATTAGTTATAATTGCCTAATCTATTTAATTTTGTTATTTTAAATTTATACATACATTTCTTAATTAAGGCGTGGGTGCTTTTTTTCGAGTCCATTTTCGCTAACATTTTCAATTAACTTTCAAAAATGGAAAAAAATATTAAAGAAATTAAGGCATTACGCCAAGAAGCTATTGATCAGTTACACGAATTATATAATGCAGGTCAAATAGCGATTGACAACGTAGCTTCTAGGAGAGTATTTAAAATGAGGTATGAGGATATTTCAGACATTAGTTCTGATTTTAAACAACATCACAAAAATTTAATAGGTGTACTTTCGGGGGTTGAAGGTGTGGACATGGTAATCAAACAAAAGGTCAGAGAAAACTTTAATCAAGAATATTATGCCATTAAAACAATTTTTGACGACTTGTTCGAAAATGCCGCTGCCGAATCGTCAACCGATTGTGTAAAGTCTAATGTTCATCTCCCTAAAATTGAGTTAAAAACTTTTAAAGGTGATTTGCGTGATTTTGCAGCTTTCAAGGATATGTTTGATGCTTTAATTCATAGTAATCAAAAAAACCGCTGCCTAAGGAATCAGCACTTCCACATCCAGACTTCCTATCTAAATATCTTACAACGAAAATACTAAAATGCACTCCACTAAGTGGAGATAATTGTTTATGGAACTTTAATGGTATAGTATTTGAAATCGTGTACCAGAAAAACCCATAAAATGATATGCCCCATCAGTAGTAGGGGTGATGGTGGTGGTGGTGGGAGTGAATGAAGTGAAAAAAATTATTGATGACTGGTTCTTGTACATACACTAAATCACAATATTTTTTCACCCGTAGTAATAGAGGTGGCTATTGCCAAAAATGTTTTTGAGAACTTAGGTCCTCTTATATTTACTAAATACCAATTTCATGCACTCTTAATTGCTTGATTTACCTATTTATCTCAATTTACCCTTCAACTCTGCCTAAGATCAATATATAATCTAGTTCCAAATCTCGTTAAAATACATACGTGTGCCATATTTAAGTCAATATTTTAAACGGTTCCAGAGTAATCGTGAGCACCAAACAGATACCAGGCTAAGTATTAAGTAAAAAAAAATTTTGAGGCTTAGGTTCTTGTATACACGCTAAATTACAATTTTATTTTTTTTCACCCCTTTTAATAATGAGGTGGGGGTAGTAATGGGGGAGGTTAATGCCAAAAAATTTTTTGAGACTTTAAGTTCTTTTATATATACTAAATACCAATTTTATGGACTCTTACCGGTTTGATTTACCTATTTACCCCCATTTACCCCAATTTACCCCCCAACCCTTTGACGGAACAAGATGAAAATATAATCTAGTTCCAGATCTCGTTAAAGTACATACGTGTACCAAATTTCAAGTCAATATCTTGAACGGTTCCAGAGTAAACGTGCGCACAAAAAAAGTTACAGACCGACAGACCGACAGACCGACAGACAGAAATTTTTTTTTCGCTCAAACTTAAAATCTCGACGTTTCATAACATTTTAAGGCTATTTGGACAATAAAAATTTTTAAAAATTTTTTGTCGTTACTATACTTCCACTGGATGTGGAAGTAATTAAGTAATAGAAAAATTTAATTATTTAATTTCTTGTTTAAGTGGACCTCCGTTATCTATAGCTAAAAGTTTACCGCTTTCAAATGATAATTATAAAATAGTTTATGACAATTTAGTAGCTCGCTATACAAATAAACGCTTGTTAGCCACTTCTCATTGGCGAGAAATTGAAAACTTTAAGAAAATCACAACTCGTACTGCATCATCTCTCCGACGCCTTTTAGATATTTTTCGAGACAATATAAACGCTCTTGAAAATCTTAATTTGCCCGTAGATCAGTGGGGTTTTATATTATTAAATAAAATGCTAGAAAAATTAGACGACGACACAATATCGGAGTTTGAACTGTCACTCAAGGGTACAGATATTCCAACTTATAACGCTCTTATTGATTTTGTAGATCAACAATGCAGAGCTCTGGAAAATATTGCTTTTTCCAGCTCACCCGTTAAATTCAAAAAGCCTGAAAGTCATTCGGCGCGCACTAATACTTCTAATTTTAATCGTCAAAATAGTTCTGTATTTTTTACAAATTTGTAGTCTGTACCTAACTGTTCTTTATGTCGACAGTCTCATCCGTTATACAAATGCGCAGATTTTATGAAAAAATCGACCGACGAGATTTACAAAAAATGAAAAATTATGTTGAAATTGCTTAAGCTCATTGCACACTTCACGAGCATGCAGATCACAATCAGTTTGTAGAAAATGCAATAAACGTCATCACACTCTGCTGCAGTTTGAAAATAGATCGCAAATATCGCCTACTGTACAAGGTAGCTCTATACAGGGTGAACCATCTACATCAAACTCTGTAGTGGTCGCAAATTCTACGCCTACGCCTCCTAGTTCTACTGCTCATTCTTTTACGGGTTTAAACCCACAAAATAGTGGAGTTTTATTTTCAACTGCGCTTGTAGAATTCGCTGACAGGAGCGGTAATTTTCATGTATTTAGAGCATTAATCGATTCAGGATCGTAAACAAACTTTTATTTCACAAAAGTGTAGTAAAAAGTTAGAGCTGTTTCGCTCTAAATTGTCCTTATTAGTACGTGGTCTCGGACTTATGCAAACTTTCATAGATTCCGGTACAATTAGCGCTACTTGTCGGCTTGTAGGTAAGCCTACGCCTCTCTTAGAGGTAGTAGCTGTCATTTTACCTAAGATATGTGACGCATTGCCCACTATCGAACTTCGAGAATACTCGTGGTCGCATATTTCTAATTTAGCGCTAGCCGATCCTACTTTTCATACACCAGGGGATATTGATGTGCTTTTCGACGCTGATATTCTTCCGCAAATTCTACTGAATGGTCACGTAACGGGAAATATTGATGAACCCATGGATCTCAACACAATCTTTGGGTATGTTTTAATGTGGAAAGTCAACGCTAATCTATCACCACAAATAACTTCGCGTTTTGCGCCATAGAGCCGGAACCGCTAGATAACATATTAAAAAAATTTTGGGAGTTAGAAAATATACCTAATGTCAATGCCATTTCAACAGATGATGAATTTTGTGAGAAATTGTTTTGTAATACAACTACTCGGGATAAAGAAGGCCGGTTCATTGTTAATTTGCCATTCCGCGAACCAGAACCTCATTTCAAAAATTCACGCCAAATCTCATTACAATTTCTGTACGCACTAGAACGAAGCTCAATAAAAAATGTTGATTTATATAAACAATACGCCTCTTTTATGAAAGAATATTTGGATCTGGGACATATGGAACCTGTGCCAGCTTCCATTAAATCCGAAACAACTTTGTTCAGAAAACAATGCTAGCATTTTTTGTTTCTATAACTCAATTTGTTTTTGATTTCCATATCAACAAAAATAATAACGCTACAAAAAAAAATATAAAAAGTCATTTCTCGGTCAACTTAAAAAATAATAAAAACCGCTATTTATCACCACGCGAGTGTCTTGTGTACCTTGCCATATTCCCATACTGGAGACCTGGAGTTTGTTGGGCCCAACTAGAAGAGAACAACACCAGGAAGTGCCGCTAGTACACGAGGTCACAAGGTATTTCAAATTCAATTATTAATATTAGTTCAGTTTGTCAGCATTACGCTGAATGGTCCTTCGTCCGATTTATTTCCGCGTTAATAAACATTTTTGATCCTTCGATGCCGATACCCTAAAAAAAGAAAATCAGCTTTGCCTTACATCCATCTAAAACCGTTTTGAATTAATTACTTCATAACTGACATTTGTTGCTTAAATTCATTTTGACACTAGCACACGGTGTTTTTTATTGAACCTGCCGCTATAATTAATTCATTTTCTTGTTTCCTCTAAACATATTTTCGTTATTATATTGTCATTCTAACGTATTTGTGAGTACTGATAATAGAACTATTTTGTAATTTTATTTACATTTGGTTAATATAACTTTATTAAGGAGCTTATCAATACTTACAAAATGAAGTTTGAGGATTTTGTAAGGGAATGTAATGTGGTAATTAGAAAATTAACCGCAGTGTCAGAATACTCATCTGCCGTTGTGGCAGACACTTCAACGCACTCTATGTTTTATGTAAAATTTAAAAGATCTAACCTCATTTACGAGGATTTTCAAGAACAACGCAAATCATTAAAATTGAGTCAACTCTCAGTTGAAAATTTGGATCAACTGAATTCACTGGTGGAAGAAATAGATGATTTGCATGATAACATTCAAGCTGTTGATATACAATTAAGCAAAATGGCATCTGCTGTTACTACAAATCAAAAGGTTGATGTTGAAAGCAATAAAAATACTGTTCATCTACCGGAGATTCAGATACCTAAATTTTCAGGTAATGCTATTGAATGGACTTCATTCTATGAACTGTTTAAGTCATTGATACACAATCACACAAATTTGTCTAACATAGAGAAATTCCAATACTTAATAAGTGCCTTATCTGATGAACCATTAAAATTAGTGAAACATTTACCAATAACCTCTGATAATTATCATATTGCATTCGGAACTCTAGAGAAAAGATATGACAATAAACGCATACTTATTTCGACCTATTGGGGAAATATTCTTAATTCGCCAAAAGCTAAACCTGATTCCGCAAGTTCTCTTCGTACTCTCTTAAATATATTTTCTGAAAATATTTTTGCTCTCAATAAATATGAAATTGACTTGTGGGATTTTACTCTATTTAATTGGTTAATGCAGAAAATTGATCCCAATACTAGAAAACGGTTTGAAATGCATCGTAGCATTACGGAGTTGCCCACATATGAACAGTTAATTAAATTCTTGACCGATCAATGCAATGCTTTGGAGTCTAGCACTATGTTGTCAAATATTTGTTCTGGTGTCTCTCAGTATTCAACTTCTAACACTGGAATATTTTCTGCTTCATTATCTCATAAGCAACATACGCAATCTCCCATAAAATCAAAACAGCAGTCTCTCGTGGTGGAAACATCTTCTCAAAACAATATTGGTTCAGCAGTGCCTCTTGCAAAACCTCAACAAGCATCTTGCTTTGTTTGCAATGCTAACCACTCTATTTTTAAATGTGATTTACTTTTAAATAAGTCGCCTCAAGATCGATATAACTTTATTAAAGAATGCAGACGTTGTGTAAATTGCTTTGGAACACATAGTTTCTCGACTTGTGCTTCCCTGTCTGTTTGTCGCGTTTGTCAAAAACGCCATCATACGATGCTACATTTTCCACGTGAAGCAACTACGATCTCGACTTTTAATTCTACAGATAATGCTGCCGCTGCTGACATTCCTCAAGTTGTTGCTAGTGCTATTGCTCCAGTTACAGTTCTTTTATCCACCGCCTTAGTATCTATCTGTGATGCTAGTGGTAATTTTCAAACTTGCCGTGCTCTTATAGACAATGGCAGTCAAATATCAGTAATAACTGAGAAATGTCTAAACAGACTTAATTTACCGCTTACGCAATGCTCCGTTCCTATTCAAGGAATTGGTCGAACTTCTTCACCCGCTTGTACTGGCATGACTTTTTGTCAGGTCACTCCGATGTTTAGACATCATCCCAGTTTTAATATACAGGCAATGGTCTTGCCGGTCATCTGTAATGATATTCCGTCTAGTCACATTACCACTCAAGGTTATGAACATTTAAAAAACCTGCCTCTCGCTGATCCTGATTATAGGAAATCGAGTGAAATAGACATCTTGCTTGGTGCTGATGTCTACTCACAAATAATACAACCCGCTATTAAATATGGTCGTCCTGGTGAACCAATCGCAATGAAAACCATCTTTGGTTGGATACTATCTGGAAAAATTCATATTTCTACACCAGCTGTTGTTAACTCATTTCATGTGTCTGTTTATTCACAACTTGATTCCACATTAAAGAAGTTTTGGGAACTTGAAAGCATACCCGACAAAATATTCAATTCTCTAGAAAACATGGAGTGCGAGCAAAATTTTATCAATTCTCATACTCGTGACAAAACAGGCAGATACATCGTTTCATTACCTTTTCGTGAAGATATTCCTATTTTAGGTAATTCTTTTAATGCCGCAATGCGTCGTTTTTTATCTCTGAAAAATCACTTAAATAAAGATTCTATATTAAAACAAGAATATTCAAATTCCATGCAGGATTATCTTGATTGTGGACACATGTCTCCTGTGAGTGGTCAGAGTGCTTCCAATCATTCTGATTCATGTTATTATATTCCTCATCATTGTGTGTTGAAGCCCGAAAGTTCTACCACGAAATTACGTGTCGTCTTTGACGCCTCAGCAAATTCTACTAATAATGTTTCTCTGAATGACACCTTATTAACAGGTCCTAAATTACAACAAGACATTGTATCATTACTTTTACGGTTTCGTACCCATTTCATTGTACTTATTGCAGATATAAAACAAATGTACAGGCAAATTTTAGTAACATCTGATCACAGAGCCTATCAACGCATATTATGGCGCTTTTCTCAAAACACTCCTGTTCAAGAATTTGAATTGAATACTGTTACATACGGAGTATCATCTGCTCCATATCTAGCTATCCGCACTCTTTTACAAATTGCTTCAGATGAAAAAGATAATTTTCCTCACGCTGCAAAAGTGTTACTTAGCGACATTTATGTAAATGACGTAGTCACGGGCTGTTCATCTGCTGAAGAAGCTATTACTTTACAATCTCAACTTCGAGATCTTCTTAAAAGTGGTGGATTTGATTTGAGGAAGTGGTCTAGCAACGATCCTATCGTATTAGAGTCCATACCCCCATCATTACGCCAAACTAATTGTCAATCATTTGACACTGCTGATTACTTTCAAAAGGTGTTGGGCTTGAACTGGAATCCAACTTATGATTCCCTAACTTACAAAATAGACACTATCGACCGTTGTTGTACCAAAAGATCAATACTTTCTGAAGTCGCACGCATATTTGACCCACTTGGATTGTTAGCTCCGCTTACTCTTTTTGCAAAGCACTTGATCCAGATTCTTTGGACACAAGGATTGTCTTGGGATGAGGCTCCCTCCGCTGAGATTTGTTCACGTTGGTCACAATACAAGCGTGAGGTATTATGCCTCGCTCAAATTCAGTTACCTCGCCGCGTTATAACGGACAATTATCAAGCATATGACCTTCATGGTTTCTGTGATGCTTCTGAGACTGGTTATGAATGTGTGGTATATTTTAGGGTTACAGAAAATGATGGTTCTGTACGCATTTTTTTGGTTTGTGCTAAATCTAGGGTGTCTCCGCTTAAGCGTATCACAATTCCACTCCTTGAATTATGTGCAGCACTGTTACTTTCAGATTTAGTTTATTTTGTACGTGACACCTATGCCAACATTGCTTTTAAAAATATTTACGCTTGGTCCGATTCCACAGTCGCATTAACCTGGATTAAATCCTCTCCACATCAGTGGAAAACGTTTATTGCAAACCGTGTTACACAAATTCAGGAAAAATTATCTCCGGAAAATTGGCATCATATTGATGGTATCGATAATCCTGCTGATTGCGCCTCACGGGGTCTTCTTCCCCATGACCTCTTGAAATGTTCTTCATGGTGGGCGGGTCCCAAGTGGCTCAGCTCTCCGCCTGAACTTTGGCCTATTAGTTCATCTTCTACCTTGCCTTCCGATGTAGACTTAGAAACCAATACAATCTCTCTCGTTGTCACTGGACAACATGATTTCATAATAATTTTATTATCACGATTTTCCTCTTTGCGAAAGGTTCAAGGAAGCATAGCTTATTTAATTCGATTTACCAGCTATTTAAAGGATAAAACTAATTTAATTCGAGGTCCTTTGGTAAATTTGGAACTACATAATGCGCTGCTTATCATTATAAAACATATTCAACAATTAGTCTTTGCTATTGAAATAAAGCAAATTTGTTTAAAAAGCCCTTGTGCTAAACCTATACGCAAACTTGCACCTTTCCTAGATCAGGAGGGTATTCTCAGGGTGGGCGGAAGACTTCGCCACTCTCAAGAATCCTTTGAGAGAAAACATCCAATCTTATTACCACGGGAACACCGATTAACTAAACTTCTTATTAATCAGTATCATAATAAGTATCTGCATCCTGGCGCAACCGCTCTTCAGGCTTTATTAGCTGAACAATTCTGGGTATTGTCCGCTAGACGAGCAATTAATCATTGCATTTCTCATTGCTATCGTTGTTCGCGACATAATCCAAAATCCTATACACCTCTGATGAGTGATTTACCCACTCCTCGAGTCTCTGAAGTTAAACCATTCCTGCACACCGGAGTAGACTTCGCTGGGCCGTTTCATATTACTTTTGGTAGACGCCGGGGTGGTAAAACTCAAAAGGCATATCTATGCTTATTTGTATGTCTCGCCATTAAAGCTCTCCATCTTGAACTTGTTTCAGATCTTTAATCTGATTCATTTATAGCAGCATTACGGCGATTTGTTGCACGTCGAGGCCAATGCTCTCATCTTTACAGTGACAACGGAACTAATTTCGTTGGCGCTAATCGTCAACTGAATGAATTAACCCAAAACGCCGCCGGAGTCATGCAAATTAAGTGGCACTTCAATCCCGCGTCTGCGGCTCACTTTGGTGGTTTATGGGAAGCAGGAGTCAAATCAGTCAAACATCACATTTCTCGAATTATTGGTGATCAAGTACTGACCTACGAGGAGCTTAATACCGTTTTTCACCAAATCGAAGCAGTTTTAAATTCACGACCATTATGTCAGCTTAGTAGTGATCCAAATGATCTTCAGGTCTTAACTCCAGGTCATTTTTTAACATTATCTTCATTAACAACTCCTCCCGACGAGGAGTTAATCTCCGTACCCATAAATCGTTTGTCCAGATGGCAGTTGTTGCAACAAATTCAACAAGGATTTTGGAAGCGCTGGCATGACGAGTATCTTCACACTCTCCAGCAACGACATAAATGGACAGATCCTACAAAACCTCCCAATATTGGCACCATTGTTGTCATCAAACAGGACAATGTCCCACCGCTAACGTGGCATCTTGACCGAATTGTCGAATTGCACTCTAGTCCTGATGGGTAGACCCGTGTTGCTACTGTGCGAACAGCTAACGGTGTCCTTAAGAGACCTCTTGTAAAACTATGTCCCTTACCTACTCCTCACTAGTTTTGTATTATTATTTAACCTAGTTTTAGTTTCATAGTTTTAGATATATTTCTTGTACTCATAAATACGTTTCCCACGGAAATTACAAACTTTATTACAAATGCTTCGCCATTTGGATGGGCGGTATGTTCAGAAAACAATGCTAGCATTTTTTGTGTCTATATCTCAATTTGTTTTTGATTTCCATATCAACAAAAATAATAACGCTACAAAAAAAAATATAAAAAGTCATTTCTCGGTCAACTTAAAAAATAATAAAAACCGCTATTTATCACCACGCGAGTGTCTTGTGTACCTTGCCATATTCCCATACTGGAGACCTGGAGTTTGTTGGGCCCAACTAGAAGAGAACAACACCAGGAAGTGCCGCTAGTACATGAGGTCACAAGGTATTTCAAATTCAATTATTAATATTAGTTCAGTTTGTCAGCATTACGCTGAATGGTCCTTCGTCCGATTTATTTCCGCGTTAATAAACAAACTTTTTATTTGCCGCATTCCTGTGTTCTTAAACCTCAATCGCTTTCTACAAAATTACGCGTAGTATTTAACCCATCAGTAAAACTTCCTTCGTGTCCCACGCTGAATGATACTCTTTATGTAGGTCCTAAACTTCAGAAAGATATTGTGACTATATTACTTAATTTTCGTTTTCATAAAGTCGTGTTTACCGCTAATATAAAGCAAATGTATCGACAAATTTGGATTAATCCTGCGCAAACCGATTATCAAAGAATTTTATGGCGATTTTCACCAGAATATCCTATACAAGATTACCGCTTAAAAAAGGTTACTTACGGAATTTCTTCGGCTCGTTGTCTAGCTTTGCGAACTATCTTAAAATTAGCTGACGACGAAGCATCTGATTTCCCTAACGCTGCCTCTATTTTGCATTCTGATATCTATATAGATGATGTTGTGACTGGCAGTCCGTCCCTAGAGCACGCACAAAACTTACAAACTGAACTGATTAATCTTTTCGCGCGAGGTGGTTTCGAGTTACGCAAATGGGCGAGTAATGATGCCAAATTACTCGCAAGTCTTCCCTCGTCTTATTTGGCCGATGACCCAATTTTGGGATGAGGGAAATGGACTGAAAATTTTAGGTCTCTACTGGCAGTCTTCTTCGGATGTTTTTTCATATCGAGTAGCGGCCACAGAAACCATTTGTACAAAACGTCAAATTTTATCACAATTAGCAAAGATATTCGATTCCTTGGGTTTTTTGACACCGGTTACCTTTTTAACGAAACGAGTTCTTCAACGTCTGTGGTATATTGGGCTTGGATGGGATGACCCACCGCCGGAAGACGTACTTGAACTTTGGACACGATTCCTAGAGGAGCTATCACTCCTGTCACGTGTTCAGTTATCACGTCGCGTCATCAACGACATTGAGCTCACCTACCAATTACACGGATTCTGTGATGCGTCCATGCACGGATACTGTAGTGTAGTGTGCATTCTCGAACATAACGGTGATAATGTTATTTCTGTTCATTTTGTCTGTGCAAAATCTCGAGTCGCTCCGCTGCGACACATTTCTATACCACGTTTGGAATTGTGCGCAGCGGTAATGTTATCTGATTTTATTTCATTTGTCACTAAAACTTATCGTGATAAAATTAATTTCAGCGAAATTTACGCATGGTCAGACTCTACTACAGCTTTGTCTTGGATTAAATCTTCAGCTCATCGATGGCAAACTTTTGTAAGTAATCGTGTCAGCTATATTCAGGAACGTGTTGCTCCTCTTCATTGGAGACACGTTGGATCGTCTGAAAATCCTGCCGATGTCGGTTCCCGTGGAGTTTTCCCTTCAGATCTCATAGAAAATTCGCTATGGTGGGACGGTCCTTCTTTTTTGCATGAGCCTAGTACATCATGGTCTAGTACTTTTACCTCAGAGATTCTTCCATCTGGAGCATTGTCTAAAGAAAGACGAATAACCTTAAATGTTGTAGTAACCGAGCATCTCTTAGATACACTCCTCAATCGCTTTTCTTCTTTCTCTAAACTACAGCACATTTCAGCTTATTCACTTCGCTTTTTCCATACTTGTACAAATTCTACTTCTAAAAAACGGTTTCACTTAACACAAGTAGAACTAAACCAGTCCTTACGTCTTCCGATTAAGCATACACAACGCACTGCCTTTTCTAATGATTTTGTTCAGCTCCAAAAAGATTTGAAACTTTCCAAACCCTTTTGAAAACTTGGTGTTTTCCTCGATGATTTCGGTCTACTTCGTATTGGCGGTCGACTACGGCATTCTTCACTGTCCTACAACAAAAAACACCCCTATCTGCTTCCGCGCTGTAGTCGACTTACAACACTATTTATCGAATGGTGTCATTTAAAATATTTACACGCCGGTTGCCAAACTGTTCAATTTATATTAGTCTAAAATTTCTGGATTTTATCCTCTCGTAGGGCAGTAACAGTAACACAACTGACTGTTTTCTCGCATGTAGGTGTGAACTACGGTGGTCCATTCTATATTACTATGGGTAGATTGAGAGGGTGCCAAAACGTATAAGGCATATCATGTCTTTTTATCTGTAGGGGCTCTAAAGCACTACATTTAGAGAGTTAGCCTCAGAATTGACCGCTGAGGCGTTTTTAGCAGCCTTGCGTCGATTTATCGCCAGACGTGGTAGTCCGAATCATCTTTATAGCGACTGTGGGGCAAATTTTGTGAGCGCTAATAAGCAATTGAACGCTTTAATGCAATCCGTTGCCGCGACAGAATCTCTTGAGTGGCATTTAAATCCTCCGCACGCACCCCATTTCGGTGGTCTTTGGGAGGCTGGCATAAAATCCGTGAAATCTCATTTATCCCCTATCATAGGGCAGCAACTGTTAACCTATGAAGAATTTTATACTGTGCTTACGCAAATAGAGGCAGTTCTGAATTACGCCTTTTTTGGCGGGCGGTATGTTTCGTATTTATTATATTAATTATATTTAAATTATTTATTATTGTTTTTTAATATTATTATTGCTATTATTGTTACTTGTATATATATTGCATTGTTACTTGTATATATATTGCATTGTGAGTTGCCTATAGAATTCGTTTTGAACATATATTTTATTTCCAAGTAGAATTTTTAAATACTTTTTATCTATCGCGTCTTTTTTGTGACATAAAGAACCTGCCGCAAGGTACGACTGCTTGGGAAAGTGTGTGAAACGATTCATGCAATCAATTCAATTGATCATAGTGTGCCGTTAGTAATAATTGATTCAACGCTATCTATTAAAACTGAACTTAAAAGTGGTTATCGTCCTATTGTGGAGGTCCAGCGACATCAATAGCCGGCCGGCATTCAACGCACCGCAGATATTTAGGTGAGTTTATGTCACTCGTTTTTTTCCTTAGCTTGTATTACAGTCCAAACTCTTTGTATTTTTATTTGGGAGCTTCATTGCTGAGAATGTCAGCTGAATCCCATACATACGGTTATTCATTTCCTATAAAAACGAAAGGTGCACATTTCATCTTTTCAGAATTCATACTTTTGGGAGTCCGGCATTAAAAACTGTAAAATTTCTGAAACTTACAAACCCATACTGGCGATTATCTACGTCGCACTTCAGCCACCCTGTTTGTAGATGGAGGTGGAAACATGACCATTGACCAACTTAAAGAGACAAGGCGGTTGAAGATCTACAATTGTAGCAGAAGGCTACCTTAAAAACTTGTTGCAAAATAAGGTGCCCAAACTATTCATAATTCAAAAGTAACGACACGAAATATGCAAGTTGTTGAAATTTCATTAAACAGTAGTGATAACAATGCACCCGATGTTTCAAATAAATTATATCCAGCCAATATAAGTAACTGTACCATGAAAAATGCAATGTGTAAAAATTAATTAGTATTAGTTTATAATATAAAAGATTTAACTAGTTTGTCTAACCTTTTTATTTCGAGACCGTTGCCGAAAAAGTAGTGTAAGAAACTCATCCGGAAAGTATTTTTTCTTGACTCGCAGACTTCCAACATCTTTCACTTCACTTTCACTGTCCTGATTTGTTAGCTAAATTATCTAATTAACGTTGGATGTTACGGAATTCGGTAAAAAACACTGGGTATATTGTGTCATACACATACATCCATGAAAGTGTTTATAAGCCGCCACATGATCTAGAGCCAACTCTGATATTGACGTCATGATGTGAATTCCGGACTCTATTCATAAATCATCATCAGACATGCCATATCTCTACATGTCATCGCACAACTCTTGTAAGAAATTAAAGTAGACACCGAACTAAAATAGTGGCATACTTTTAAATGCTTTATCTCAATCAAAATTAAATTAAATTTTCTAAGAATGTTCTGCGGTAAATTATAAGAACTACTTAGAACAGCTCAAGAATTTATTGTTATTTGCGTTCCAATTCTCGCAGTATTCCAAGGATAAACGAGAATATTATAAAATCGCTCGAGTCTGACAAATTTTACAATTTTTAAAAAGTAGATAAATATTTTAACCTCGTTTAGTGTTATCTCTACAAACAGCAAAAATAAAAACTCGGTATTATGTATTCGCCATACGTCGTCAGTGTTTGCGCCCCTAGCACAAATTGCTGGAGCTTGTGGAAGCATATGCGCTTTCATATTTTCAATGCTTCGATCAGTCGGTAGCTATATGGATGGTTAAACTTATTAAACTGGGCTGTGATATATAATAGTGGCAGTTGAGCCGCAAATATATAACTACTGATCTAAGGTTATTTTATCGCTTCGATAAATAATTTTATGTGGAAACAAGTATGGAAATTATATAAGCTGCTAAAATTTGGATAAGAGGAATGAAGAGTAGAATACGTGTTTGTTCCTTTTGTGAAATTCATTTTACTAAGCGGCGTGGCCTCCTCTTGTACAAAATCTCCACATAATTTTCGCCAAATTATCACACTTTCTAATAATCTGAGTGCACAGAAGGAGTCGTATAAATTCCTCCAAACAATATTATCAGTTAAGAATTTTAATGTCACACAAAAAAGTATATTTGATTTGAATAAATATGCTTCAATCCAAATAAATGATAAGTTTGTATATAATGAATAAAATCAATATTTCAAATGAAGAGTACTATTTATTTAAGATTATCCTTAATTAGATAAGTACGTCGTATTAAATTGAACATTTTATTTATTTAAAATGAAAAATCCTGGTTTTCATTTTAAAATGAAGTTTTTACTTCAATAAAATGCTTTTTCTGTATTCACTCTTTGTTGTATTGTATTAGAAAATGAACTATTAAAATTTAATGAGGAAATATATACGGGATGTTTTACGACCGAGTGCACATAGCTTACCCATGGATAGAGGACATAAAAGTGATTTATAATCACCCATGAATATAGAACATGCCCTCTAGAGTCATTTGTTAAAGAGATACAGGATTTCATGTGAATTTTCCCCAAATCTCGAGTTCTATATTTATAACAGTTAAACAAAATTAAATAAAATTTATCAACACTAACACTTTGAGTTACCTTCGAACGCGAGTCCGGGTAGGGAAATATTCTTTTTCTATTCCCCTGTAAAAACATCATTCTGTATACAGTTTTTAGTAAGGTTGACCTCAAATTCTAAAATTACATGAAAAATTGCAAAAATAAGTGTTTAACATTTTTGAACAAGCTTTTACTGTTCAAGAAATAAATTAACGAAAACAGAGAAAACGAGTAACATATCAAATAAATAAATGTTTATTTAATTTTCGACTCGACTTCAAGTTCATAAGCCAATGATGTAGCCTCTAATCAAGGATTATTTTATGACACAAGTAAACTTCTGCATCCCATTCTACTATCTTTTTCCTCCAACTTATTGTCTATTTTTATAATCTTATACTTTCTACACAATTCAGATTATCTGCAGTTCCACTTAGCGAGCATGTAAATCCCATAGTTTTACTGAACATTTACTAATATGCTGACCTTCCAATATCACCATTTTAGATGGGAAGGGTGGGTTGGTCTATATGAGCTCTTGACACATCACTAAATGGTCTAACCTGGTACACTGGCACACTCATTAAATAATCATGCCTAAAACAAACTGAGGAACTGCTCACTAAGAACATGCAGTTGAGAATTATAATAGGACGTCTAGCAGAACACTTTTCTGCCAATCTGCCAATAAGCACCTGCATATAATCGGAATATTTGATGGCAATCTGAATTGTAGACTAAGCGGGCGGAAATTAGCAACGGTGTATAATATATTCAAATACGAGGCTTTGGCCAGTAGAATTTACGGACACAGATATTTCCGGAAATCATCATCAATACCCAGTTTCAGATTCGCGTTACCTTACAATTGACACGTGGGTACAAAAATGACTAGAACAGTGAGAGTACAATAAGCCCAGGAGATTCCAGTGCCCTCGAAGTTCTCTAGCAGACGAGTTCTGAGAAAAAGACCGCATCCTAAGGAATCACTACTTACACATTCAGATTTCATATCCGAGTCTTGTACTATCCAAGTCTCCCACTACCACCTCCAGCCATTATTAAGATAGTGCGGGTGGGTGAAGCCCTAGAAAAAATGAGCCTTGGTTCTTGTATACACGATAAATCTCAATATTATTTTTTAGCCCTTTTGATAATGGGGGTGATACTGGAATGGCGTAGGCCAAAAAAATTTTGAGACCTTGGCTTTTTGTGCATACACAATATCCCAATTTGATGTACTCTTACTTGCTTTACCTACTTACACCCATTTACTCCTCAACACTACAACAGAATAAGATCAAAATATAATCTAGGTCCAGATCCGTTATATACATAAGGGTATGTTTCTATACATACAGTAGTCACGATTCCGTAAATAGGATTAATTTTGATCTTTCTTTAGTAGACATAGGCGTATCACAAGGCACCGTCCTGGGTCCTGTACTATTTATCTTATATGTGAATTCATTAGAGTCAGTGTTAGGTAAAACTTTTTTCACTATATATGCTAATGATTTGTCTTTAATTATCTCAAACAAATCGTTTGATAATGTAGACATAAACAAAGCTTTAGAAAGTCTCTGCAGTTGGTTTATTTAGAATTATTTATATTTCAATGAAAATAAAACAATAATAATTAAATTTCACAATAGACAAAAAAGTGTGGTACTGTAACGGTTAATATTAATAACTGTAACATTGAAAACGATGGTACTGGTAGTGTTAGTTTTTTAGAAATTCATACAGATGAATGTCTCAACTCGAAAGCTCATTGTAATTTTCTTGTTTCTTATATGAATTCAATCAATTTCTTACTTAGAAATATGAAGAAAATTTTAAGTAAAAAATGAAACAATTAATTAACTTATATTGTGCAAAGGTACAGTCACGACTATTAGACCAGGAGCCCGCCGACCACTAATTATGTGTCATAGGTTTACTCCCAAAATGGGTGAATTGTTATTAATTTCGGGTAGTAGAGTACAGAAATGTCCATGCCAGCCCTTTCTTTGGTACAGGGGCGTACGGCAGGCCCCCAAATGTGCAAGAAATATGACTTGTAAAGGTAAAAAAAAGCCACAAATAAGTCATAGGTTTACGCATCGGGGTTGGAGGAATTTGTTAATTTACCCCCAAAAATCATGAATCCAGACTCCCGTTCATTTTGGGTGATACAAGGAGATGCTACGCTCGCCCAAATCTGAAAAAAAGTCAGGTAAAAAAATGATAAGTTTATGAATGGCAATCAGGAACTTGGTAACTATGAACCTCCTGAGTGCGAAAATATATTTGCCATCTTTGAAAAGTGGTGCGAACGTCTTGTCTTTCACGATAATTGATGGCGTATCGGCTCTTCCTACCGCATGTACTAGTTACCCTTGTAATTCTATAAATATCATAAATTTACGACTGGCAATCAGATACTTGGTAAGTATGAACCTCCTGAGTGCGAAAAAATATCCGCCATCTTTGAAAATTGGTGCAGACGTCTTGCCTTTCATGATGATTGACGGTGTAACGTCTCTTCCTGTCGCATGTACTAGTTACTCTTATAATTCGATGAGTATCACAAATTTACGACTGGCAATCATAAACTTGGTAAGTATGAACCTCCTGAGTGCGAAAATACATTCGCCATCTTTGAAAAGTGGTGCGAAGGTTTTGCCTTTCACGATAGTTGACGGCGTATCGGAGCTTCCTACCGCATGTACTGGTTACCCGTGTAATTCAATCAGAAACTTGTTAACTATGAACCGACTGGGTGTTTGAAAAGTAGTGCGAAAGTCTTGCCATTTACGATAATGGATTGTTTAATGGATTTCTGTGATATGTAGGTTTAAATTATGAATACATTAAGGCATATTCAAATGACAAAATTAAAAATTGGGGATTTATAAAAGTGATAAATATGATATGAAATTATTAATTACGAATAAGGGTACAGTTTTTAGCACTTTACTAACGTAATGGTTACTTATTTTCTCCTTTAATAAAAATCTGCATAGTTTTTAAGCAAGACATATTTTAAAAAACACATCAGAAAGTTTGCATTTGTTCAGATAATTTTAATTTTGTAAATTGCTAAACATGCCAGAATATTAGACAGAATCCTGTTCAGATTTTGTATCTGTACTTTCATTATGTAGGCTCTCATCATCATCGTCTTCTTCTTCCGTAGATTGATCCAAATCTGTAAAAAAAAATAAATTTTATTTTAAGTGACACGATTTTATTCATTTAAAAGTAAAAAAAAAAAATTCTCCACATTCAAGTTGATAATACATTAGAAATATCGTGATGCGTAAACAAATGTAAAATGCATTTTACTCTTTTATGAATGTGGAAGATGAAGAAAAATATATTTTATTTTTTAGTGCATTAGAGAAAATAACGTATTTTCGCGATCAGGAGGTTCATACTTGCCAAGTATCTGATTGCCAGTCGTAAATTTATAATATTCATCGAATTACACGTGTAAACAATATGCGGTAGGAAGCTCCGATACTCCATCAATTATCGTGAAAGGCAAGACGTTCGCACACTTTTCAAAGATGGCGAATGTATTTTGACACTCAGGAGGTTCATACTTACGAAGTTCCTGGTTGCCATTCATAAACTTTTTCTTTACCTGACTTTTTTCAAATTTGGGCGAGCGTAACGCCTCCTTGTACCACCCAAAATAAATGGAAATCTAGATTCATGATTTTTGGGGGTAAATTAACAAATATACTTTTACAAGTCATATTTCTTACACATTTGGGGGCCTGCCGTATGCCCCTGTAATAAAAAAAAAGGGCTGGCATGGACATTTCTGTGCTCTACTATCCCAAATTGACAACAATTCACACATTTTGGGAGTAAACCTATGACACACAATTAGTGGTCGGCGGGCTCCTGGTCTATACTTTATGGTGTTTGTTTCTGAGGTATGTCCACACTATCACAAACCGTCTTTATATTGCAAAAACGTGTCTTACCTAACATAGCGAATGCGCCTAGCAAACACACCTGCAGAACCATTTTTGTGCAGTTTAAAATTTTAACTTTAATGTCTTTGTTTATGTTTAAAAATAAATATCTTAAAGTATAAATATAAGTTATCTGCTGAATACTCAAAATAAGGTCTTTGTTTATATTTTGAAATATTTATATATATTTTTCAAAATAGACATAAGTTAAATCTCAATAAATATGTAGATGAGTTAAATACAAGGCGTAGGAATGATATTTATGTACCATTTTAAAAATTGTCAATTACCAATGAATCGCCTAATTATTTAGGACTAAAATTTTTTAATATATTTCCAAATGATTTCAAACAATATGTTGAATTACTCCACTTCAAGAAACAATTGAAATTATTTCTGGTAGATACACGTTTTTATTCTTTAGATGAATTTTTTATTACTTAGGTTAAGTTAGATTAGCTTTTATTATATTATATTATTTTCTTCTTTACCACTTCTGACTATTGTTATACAATCTTGTAATTGCCCCAAAATAAAATAAATTGATCTGATTTGATTTGATTTGACTCTTGTACCAAATTTCAAGTCAATATTGTAAACCGTTCCAAAGTAATCAGGCGCACAAATAAAGTTGAAGACAGACCAACAGACATAATTTTTTTTTACTCAACTTAAAATTTCTATGTTTTATGGTATTCTAAACTTATATGAACAAACAAAGGTTTCAATTCAAGGTCAAGTGGGGTAAGTGCAAATTCGGGTTAAGTGCAATCACACAGTAAAATTATAAAACAAAACATCATCTAGTGCTCTCTATAGTATATTCTAGAACATTTTGGGTACCCCCGAAATATCCCACAACAGCAAGCGGAAATGTCTACTACTTTACTGATCACGACTTTGACAATGCCATTGGTGACAGTAAATAATGTCGAGTGGAAATAGTAATATTAAAAAATATTTTTAGGTCTTGGATATTAAGATAAATAATATGATTTACCTACGATCACTACTGTAAATAGTAAAAAACACACTACCTGCCATCCATGTAAGCTGAATTTTACATATTGTAAACAAAACGCACTGTAAACAAATCGCACGGTAAACAAAACGCACGGGACGCGCAATTATAGGTGGCTTATATCGCTGACGCGGGGTTTAAAAAAAACAAATGCGCCTACGTAATTTTCAAACGCTGTCCAAACTGACATAATATTTGTTGAATAATATTGTTGACTAGTAAACTAAATCCAAATTTTACTAAATAAATAAATAAATAGGATCATAGGTAAAGTATAGTACATAATTCGAGTTGTAAAGCAATTACGCACTCATGGAAATTCGCACTCGCCGCTACGCGGCATCGTGCGTAACTTTTCCATTCGTGCGTAATATGCTTCTTACAACACTCATTACGTAATATACTATTGTGCGTTGAATCCGAATTTTCAATTTAAAAAATTTTCTACCGCGGAGGTTTCGAGTAGATCCCGGGTTTTATTGTCAAAAACCCGTATTTTGAAAGATAAAACCGGATTTTACTCGAAATCTATGCTGTAGAAAAATTCTTTAATCGAAAATTTGGAATCAGCACCCAGAAATTCTTAAGGCATGAAGGTTTAGTCCTTGGAACAGAAATTTTACCGGACACCTAAGGTTGGTCTACTTTTCACCTATTATTTTTATTGAAGATTTGTTATTTTACTAGACACCTGTTATGTTACTAAGCATTTACTATTAAGCGTTCATTATTTTTATTGGGCATGTATTACTTTTACTTAATATCACAGCCACACACACAAAAATTTTTGTTCTGATCTGGGGGTCTGACTATGTTTACCATATGTTTTTGGCGTCGCTGTATCCGAATCCGAGGTTTATTTCACCTCATCTCATCAGGATTTTGCCATAACCTCAAAAAACCCATAATTTAAGCTACTAAACGCATATAACTCTAAGAATGAAATTGTAATCTGAAAACCCAAGCTCTTAAACTCCATCACCCAATAACCCACTTAACCCCATAACCTCATAACCCACTTAACCCCATAACCTCATAGCTCACTTATCTCATAACCCTAAGAATGAAGTTGTAATCGGAGATTGTTTTCACAGCCACACAAAAAAGAGACCTGTGGATCAGACCAGTGTATCCTCATGTATTTGGACCCGCTGAAACCGAATCCGAAGTCAGAATTGTTAGACTCACTCGTTTTTCACCCCTAACCCCAAAAAAAAACAACCCCAAAAACTAAACAAAAATGGTCTGTCCGGCGAACCAGACCAGTGTATCCTTACGAAGTACATATGGAAACACTGGATGGTCCGCCGGACAGATAATTTCTTGGGGAGTTAGAGGTGAAAGACGAGCCAACCTGACAATTCTGACTTCAGATTTGCTTTCAGCGGGCCCAAATACATAAGAATACACTGATCTAGCCCGTAGGTCAGACCACATTTTTTTTTGTTTTAGGGGTGTTTTTTAGGGTAGGGGTGAAAAATGACCGAATCTGACAATTCTGACTTCGGATTCGGTTTCAGAGGGTCCAAATATATAAGGATGCGCTGGTCTGGTCCGCCGGACAGACCACTTTTTTTTTGTTTTGAGGTTGTTCTTTGGGGGTTGGGGTGAAAAACGAGCTAATCTGACTGCAGATTCGGTTTCAGCGGGACCAAATACATAAGGATACACTGGTCTGGTCCGTAGGCCAGATAACTATTTTTTTGGTTTGGGGGTGTTTTTTGGGGCTCGGGGTGAAAAACGAGCGATTCTGACAATTCCGACTGCGGATTCGGTTTCAGAGGGTCCAGATACATGAGCATAAACTTGTATGGTCCGCAGGTCAGACCACTTTTTTTTGGGGGGGGGGGGGTGTTTTCCTGGGGTTGGGGGTGAAAAACGAACCAATTTGACAATTCTGACTTCGGATTCAGTTTAAGCGGGCCCAAATACATAAGGATACACTGGTATGGTCCGCAGACCAGACCACTTTTTTTGTGCGGCTGTGAAATCAATTTCAAATTACAACTTCATTCTCAGGGTTATGGGATTAACTGGGTTATGAGGTTATGGGGTTAAGTGGATTATGGGGTTTAAGGCCTTGGGTTTTCAGATTACAAGTTCACTCTCAGGGTTATATGCATTTAATAGCTTAAATTATGGGTTTTTTGAGGTTATGGCAAAATCCTGAAGTGATGGAGTTAAATAAACCTCGGATTCGGATTCAGCGACCCCAAAAACATATGGTAAACATAGTCAGGCCCCCAGATCGGAACAAATTTTTTTTTTGTGTGGCTGTGTATTTATTATGTTGCTGAATCTTTATTCATTTTACTGATCATTTTTATTTTTACTTAGCAGGTAACTTATACATTTAAATAGAATACTGTATATTTGATTATTACCTTCAAATATTTTATATAATGCTCTTTTTCTGTTAGATACTCAAGTAGTTCGTGGTTACAAACCTATGTCTTCAGGTTTCTAAATACACACATTACCATAACTTTAAATAAGGTATGACAAGCTAGAACAAGTTTAAATTTTGCAAACTATACTACTTAAAAAACATACTTATTTAAAGTAGGCCTATTCTGCGACTAAAGCCATTTCCCGACGTCAGAGGACGAGCACCCCCATCTGGAAATTTTTGTGGACACTTCCGTAAGAAGAGTGAGGATTTCTTACTTGCCTAACATCTACTAGACAACGGGTTGACTGCCTCACGTCCCCTGTGGAGGAGTGTATATCCACTACGCAATCCTCGACTAAAATTGCACGCATTCTATACATATGCTACTATAAGCCGCTAATTGGTGGGATGAGGTTGCGGTATTTTCCTGAAAATCATCCTTCCAGGTACTAAAATCGTTGCTTAATTTTTGTATCGAGATATCATTTTCTAAGGTTTAGGAAGTAATTATTTGTTCACAATCTGGTAATTCAGATATAATATATTTATATAGATTTTTCATTTTAATATACATTTGAATATTTTTGCCACAGGCATTATATTCGGGCGCGGCGTGAAGCACTCGGGGCGACCGATGACGGGTACAGCGTTTACGATAACATAATCTGACAATGTACGTTTGATGATCTCCGAGGAATGATTAACCATGCTATGTTTGAATTGCCTTGTGGCTAATGATAATTCCAAAAATAGCGTTTTGCTTCGTGGGGTTCAGCGGTGGTTGGCATTATGCAATACTGAAAATAATTATTTATAACCAGAAAATTTAAACATGTCAATTATAAAAAGGTATCTGTTTTGGTTGTTGTGTGGTCTCATTGTGTGTCTTCAGGAAGTTAGGAATGTGGAGGGTATGTGAAAGAGCGTGTTGTGTGGAGGGGGAAAGGAAGTTGTCCGTGTGTTGTCGTAATTATCTCTTACATAGGTTGTATGCTCTTAGCTTTTCATGTAATAGTCCATGCGTTTATGTATGTGTTTATTATGGTGCACTTTATCATGTGCTATGTCTCTGGTTAGTTCGGATTGTTAAATCTTGTTCGCAAAAATGTTTGAGCAGTTTGTCTGATATATTCCGTGGTACGTGGTATTTGTGCTAACGTATGTAACACCTCTATGCTCCTCTATGTTCTATGCTCTATGCTATGCACTACAGTCCGTTTCTACGAATCTTCGCCTCCTCAAACTTCTTGCTTCATCCATCTCTATCCCTCGCTGCCATCTTTCAGTTCCTTATGCCGAGTCTACCTGTATTCTCCGAAACATCCTCTCGCCAACTTCGGAAGGCCTTCCTCTTCTCCAATATCCTTCAGGAATAGCATTAAATATTTTCCTTGCAGGATTTGACCCCTCTATGCGCGCAACATGAGCTGCCTATCTCAGCCGACAGGTCCTAATAAACAAAATAATGTCTTGATTTCTGTACAATCGATACAGTTCATTATTGTACCTTCTTCTCCATATGTCGCGTTCATAGATGACCTATAGATTCTTAGACATAGTTTTCATTCGAATATTTCTAGGGTGTTCTGATCCTCCAGGTTAAGGGTCCAGGTTTCGCATCCATATGTAAGTATCGGTCTAATTATGGTTTTATACGGTTTTATCTTGGATTCACGTGTAAGTAACCTGAATTTCAAAAGTTTGGACAGTCTATAGTAGCATTTCTTCACTTCCAGAATTCTTCTTTGGATTTCCTTGCTGGTGTTATTTATGTCCACTAACGACCCAAGATATTCGAACTCTTCTACTGTCTCGAAGGAGTGGTTACCAGCAACGATGTTCGGGTGTTTCCAGCACTCTACTTAACTTTCATAAATTTTATTTTGGTGGCGTTGACATGCAGTCCGCTAGTATCTGCAGATTCCTCCATTCTTTGGAACGTGTTTATAATATCACGTCAAGTCATCCGCATATCCCATTAAATGTATTGATGTATTAAATATTGATCCCCTTGTATTTATTCCAGCCTTCCTAATTACTTGCTCTAGTATAACGTTGAATAGTAGACAGTACAGCGTGTCCCCTGGAAAAATCCATTCATTGTTGAGAATTTATCGTTATTAACCTTGATACAGAGTTCTACTTTGTTTATCGCCATTTTAGAAAGGTCAATAAGTTTATTACGGATCTTGAGTTCTTGCATTATTTCATATAATTTGCCGTCATTTATACTGTCGCATGCTGCCTTAAAATCAATAAACAGATGGTAAGTATCGATGTTATATTCAATTGTCTTCTCCAGTATCTGTCTCAGTCTAAATATTTGATCAATTGTTGACATGCCTGGTCGGAAACTGCACTGGTAGTTTCCTGCAATTCCCTCCACTATGGGTTGGACATATTGGTTGGATACTATGGATATATTGGAGAGGACTTTTATGACATTTCTGAGAGTTATCCCTCACACAATTCAAAATATCTTCTTTCTTATATATGGGGTATATCAGTCCCAGGCTCCGTTCTTCTGGCTTTATTTCACTGTTCCATATGTCTATTGGTATAGCGTGGACCCTGGCAGTAAGTTCTTCCCCACCGTACTTTGTTAGTTCGGCACACAAATTTGTATATAGGCAGATTAATTTCTTTTGTGTCGTCTGAATTCTTTTAAGCTATGTGTCGGACACCGATGCGAGTATAATCAAAACGGAGCGGAGCGTGCTCATCTCTAACCCTGTAATGTATAAATTGAGTCATTGCTATGTCTGTCTGTATTCAGAACAACTAAACCGATTTTAATACGAATTTCGTCATTGTACAACTTATTCTTTGAGGAATGTTAAGGCAGCGTCTTTAGGGAACTGAGTGGATAATATAAACGTGATATTATTTGAACAAAAACTGATGGTGATGCTATGAATATGGTGAAATACATAGATTGAAAACTAGCGAGAGGTAAATGAATTGTAATTATGCAACATTTTCAACTTTCCGTGGTAGCAGTTCCTTAAAAAGAATAAGCTGGCGAGTAAGTCCCAACAAACACACATAGTCAGAATCACTTCAATTCGACCTACTGTTAGGTCATAATATTTAGTTTACCAATTTAGTGATGAGAAAATTTACTTCAAATTGTAAATTCGAAGTAGAGAATAGGCCAGCAAAGACATTTCGTTGACAAGGTTATGGCAGTGAAATGTTACGTAGCCTATTAGTAAATTAATTTGTGGTAATTTTAAGGTACTTGTTTAATATTATTGACCTAAATACAGAGCTATTTATATCACAAGATAGGAGAAGAGGTGCTTATTACAATTGCACGTTTGTGAATGGCTGAATATATATTGGGATGAAACATATATTAGATGACAACTTTGATCACATGATGTCTTCAGCAATAGTTACTAATAATAGTAACTAACCTGTATTAGTTATATATAGTTATAAGCTATAAAGTTAGTAATATGGACATTTAAATAAAACAATTTTTGTGTGCTATACTCTCATCATGCGATGAAGAAATTTAGTTACACACAAAAATTTTCTGTAAACATACCTTATTGCACTTTTAAAAAATTCGTCCCATGTGAAATAATACAAACAAAAAAACTTGAAAATGATCATTATGTTTTCAAGTATAATTAATAACACCGGCACAAAGAAAAATTCTTGAACCTGAAACAAAACCTGTCAAAATGTATGCATATTTATAAATCCAAATCTATCATCAGATTTGGTCTACATCATCGGATTTTCTTTCTACTGTCAATTTATCCCTCAAGTATCCTATTATTTGAGAAAGAAATTGACAGTAGCAAAATATCTTGATCATTTAGAGCTTCTTTTTATCATCAAGTTTGGATTCAGCGCACCAAAATACATATAAAATGATGTGTCGTTATACGTTGACCTTAGAGGAACTTCTTATAGATGTCTATAGGGTATAAAGCGGTAACAGTAGCTTTTGTCTTTGAAGACTAACAAAGACCATTGTCCTTCTGGGTAAATAGTGGCAATTTAGATTCTATGTTTACTTATTGGGCCCAATATTTTCTAAAGTATGCCTGCGACCTTATTTGCTAGCCTGCCAAATTACTTATTTAGTTCATGACATGAGGCTTTTTATGATCAATATCAAAAAATCTCAATGAGCCCGTGGACTTTGAAGGCATTTTTCTAAGTAAAACTTACGTTAATTTGTACTTGTAAAGTTACTTAATTTGATTATGACATTTTAAGACATTTTCGAGGGAAGTTTTAGGTAATTTTTACACAGCAAAATAACCCAATGGGCCATTGCACTTTGAAAAAATCTTATATACAAAAAATAAGTATATTATAATCTCGGCTTCATGAAATTATTCTTGTCCTAGTGGCATGTCTATATTACTTGTTTAATACTCTAATTCTTGCAGCTGATAGCAGCATATACCTACAAACTGTTTCCAGGAAATTCGGAGAGCCCCCCCTGCTGTCTGCGGAGTAATTCAGTTGATCAACGCACACTACATATAGATTCCGGACAGCTGAAATGAAATAACAAACAATACTTGAATGTAATAGAAAATAATATATCTACAGTCGAGTTAACATGCAAAGTCGAAGTCGGCAATAAAACGTTAGAATAATTGAACCATCCATCCACAGACAGAAATAAAACGTAAATCTGCAGGTCATTGGAGTAAGCCTTGATATATCAGACTATTGTTGGATAACTAATAGAATTATCAAATCTATAGAAACAAGAGATAAACGGTCTAGGCAGGTGCAGACAAAGCCTTTAAATGTACATTTAAAGAAACAGTACTTAGATTACCAAGTTAACGGCGGTAATAAAAAAAAATTAAAATAAACTATTTCATGTTTAAAATAGATAAAAACAAAACATGTACAAAGAATTTGTGGTCAATGGTAAAAGAAATGTGTAATTCCAGTAATACAACATCTAATATTCTAAAAATATATGATGAAAGAGATGACTTAATAACTAATACAATCTAACGCTTTTAATAATACATATTGAACTGTTGGTATAAATATGACCGAAAAAATTAAATAAAAATTACAAGGAAAAAAAACATCTACGAATATTAATCCCATGTTTTTAATGCCAACAAATCCGAATGAAGTAGTAGTAAAACCAAATAAATTGCCGGGAACAGATGATGTAAAATCGATAACGCTAAAAAATATTGCTGGTCACATTTCTGGAATATTTGCATATATTATCAATAAAATGTTTAAGGTGGGGTGCTGTCCACTCGATTTTAGTAGTAGGCCTGTATACAAAACTGGAAATAAAATGTCGGTTACTAACTATAGGCCTATTTCATTATTCCAAACTTTGCAAAGGAGTTTGAAATGCTGTTAAAGACACGGCTATGCAATTTTATTAAAATGACACCTTATCTGAAAAACAATTTGGGTTTGTAGAAAGTAAATCGACACAGAATGCAATTGCGGAAATCACAAAAAAAAAATTACCATTCGCTAGACAAGAATAAACCTTCGCTGTGTGTCTTCTTAGACTTGCGAAGGCATTCGATACGGTTAGTCATGAACATGGTGTAAAAGATATCGGACTAAAACTTTTCGAAAGCTAAGCGAAAGGAAACAGACTATTCAAATTTCGGGTACACAGAGTGGATTCAGAACGGTTAGTTGTGGAGTACCACAAGGCACTGTTCTGATTCCAGTTCTGTTTATATTATATTTAAACAATTTATTCGCGATCGAAAGCAAAGGACACATTATTACTTTTGCCGATGACACTGCTATATATTATGAGGTAGAAACTTGGAGGAAGTATAAATGTGCAAAGAGCTATGTTTGTATCTTTTGGGATGTACAAAAACTCAATTCCGGACACAGACTTATTTAGAGCAATCCTTAGAACTGAATTATTTGAAATTAAGAGGACCAATGGCATAACATATTTAGGTATTTATGTTGATTGTCACTTGAGGTGGGATATACATTCCGACTATGTGTTAAAAAAACTGTACACTATAAATATTATATAAATTGCATTTATTATAACAGATGAATTAGAAAGCGTTGGCAATTAACTACAGCGGAACTGACGAGGAAGAAGATGAATTAAGTGATGATAATGATGATTATGATGCCGAGGATGACGATGATGATGATATAATGTTAATGAGCAGGGCCACACAAATAATTATTTTTTTATTAGTTCATGTGTATTTAAAATAATTCATTTTATTAAAAATATTTTTAGTCAATTATTTTTCACATAAGCTATTATTTATCTGCTTCAACGTGTCTATGCAACGAATACCGTATTTAAAAAAGACTGTAATTTAACATTTGTAATATACATTTTGAAATATCATATGATGCTTACGCACATTTTTAAATTACTTGTATGTATGTCAACCACTTTCATCCATAGGTTTTAACTACATTTGCTATAAATTAATTAAAAAAAAAACAAAGAGCAACACGGTAAGGATTATTTTGAAGTAATATAACACTATAAATTATTACATCAAATCTTTTTCTCAGTATGGCAAAACTTTACATACACATAATTGGTATGTCAACAATATTTATTACATACATTTGTTATAAAACTAATGAAAACAACAAGTGCCACACGGTAGGTTATCACACAATATGTACTAAAAAAAACACACTTTTCCGCGAGTATGGCGGGCCTTTCCACTAACTCAAACGGTATGGCACAAGCATTTTGAAGTATTTTTTAGTTCAAATATGCAGTGTACTAAAAATCAGTCAGCCGGTAGACTACACCGTAAAAAATTAGGGTAAATTTACCGTCATTACGTGCAAAATTTTAATGTAACTTTACCATTTAGGATTACCCAAATTATAGGAAAAATGAAAATTTTACACTCTTTTTGCGGGTAAAAAACATTAAAAAATGGGTGTAATTTTACACGCAATGGCGGTAAATTTAGTATAAAAAGAAAATCCTGTTTGGATAAAGGGCAATTTTGTTACGCTACGAGGTGCAACAAAATTTCCCCTTACTCAGACAGGATTTTCTTTTTACAGTGTACATAAAACATTAAAATTTCAAAATAAAATTGCAGTTTTACTGTAAGTGTAGGTACAACGACACGTTAAAGTTACACCTGAACATTACTTACACCGACATTATTCAGAAAAAATTTTTTTACAGAGTTATGTCATGGGAAATTTACTTAGTAAAGTGCTCAATTACTTGGTAATTCTACTAGTACTTTTATCAGTGTAGACTATTATTTTCATTCACTCAAAAATGTATCGGTATAATACATACTACACTAGTATACAAAAATGTGAAATGGACATTAAAAAAAAAAAAATTAACATGATGCACCCGCGAGAAAAGTATAGCATTTACGTTTCTTTCATTGCTTCTTATGTCGAATATTTAATTTTCTACAAGTTTGCTTCTATATATTTTTTTCATTATAGAGTAGGATTTTCGTAGCTCTTCGATTTTAAGTTTAAAAGGCCTGTTTGATCTCCTACGCAGCATGTAGAAGAAAAGAGATTTCTTCTACATGCTATACGCGAGTTGGATTAATAACATACTCGCTATATAGCCTAGGTACACTGATTCACCTAATACCGTGCGTGTAGCCGAGCGCTAGGCATAGGGAGTAAAATTACATCGCGCGTGCCAGCTGGCTGAAATGAAATAACAGGCTGGGATGCTCCGCTCGACGGAGGAATTTACGGCAGCTGTGTTGTCATATCTATCATGCTACGTGAATGTACATGCCTACTGGGAAATTACACGCACGGTATACTCTATTTGTATATTACTATATCTATTTGATTCGTTTAATTCTAAATTATAATTTTTAAACATTCCTTCGAGTATTGTTTAGAATTTTCCTTTATATTAGTTCTTAGATTCATTTTTCGTTTTTTGTTATATTTTATAATATATTACTATATCTATTTAATTACAATAAATTATAATTAACAACTACCAATTAATTAGTAAAATTTACGTGTTTTAGGATTACTTACAGACATACTGTACATTCAACTTCCCGTTAAACTTTCCACACTGTATATTAGATGAGATTAAACAATTACTTTAACATTACAGGAAAAGACGGTAATTAAAAAAAACTACTGTATTCAAAATATATTTTATTTTACTGGACACACATTCTGCTAGTGAGGAATAATTTATTAGAGAATGATTCCTTACATTTCTATTTTATATTCTATAAATATTTTCTCTTTATTTTACCGTCCACAATAATTCTTCTTAAATAGTGGATCCGGTAAATAAAAGTAATTATTCATGAATTAAAAGAGCACTTCATTAATGCTTTCCTGAATTGAAACTTTCAGCAAGTAATGAAGTGGATCGGCTTTGTCCGGATTTAATATCCGATAATTGCATTGTTCATTTGCATTTTCATCGATCGTAAATAACTAATCATTTTTATTTTTTATGTTTTTTTGAGTCCTTTGTTGAGTTTATTACCGGCGCATAGTATTATGAAAAAATTTCATTACAGGAATTTTTGATAGATTTTTGGACGATTAATTCGAATTATCACCATTTTTCATGTTGTTTCCTTTTATTCTTATTGATATAGATAAGCTATCATTATTGATGTAGATAAATATCATATACAGGGTGTAATTAGTTTCATGTCATTAAAAAAATGTATTATTGTTCAAATAGGCTTAAATTGCCGTGAAACGTCGAGATTTTAAGTTTGAGAAAAAAATCTGTCTGTCGTTCTGTCTGTAACTTTTTTTGGTGCGTACGATTACTTTGGACCATTTAAGATGCTTGAAATTTGGTACACGCATTTATTTTAACGAGATCTGGAACTGGATTGTATTTTAATCTTATTCCATCGAAGGGTGAGGTAAATGGTAAATATGTAAATAAAGTAAATAAGAGTTCATAAAATTGGTATTTAGTATATACAAGAGAAGCCAAGGTCTCAAAAAATTTGTTAGCATTAGCCACCACATTGCCACCCTCATTCCATTATTAAAGAGGGTGGGAAAAATAAAATTATGATTTAGTGTGTGTACAAGAACCAAAGGCCTTAAAATATTTTTTTACTTCATCCGCTCCCACTACTACCATCCCCATCCCCACTACAGATGTGACATATCTTTTTATGGGTTTTTGTAGGTTTTTGTGATTTCAAATATTATATTATTAAAGTTCCATAGACAATTCCTTTGATATAGTGGAGTGTAAATATAGTATCAAAATTTTTCTCGTCGTGAGAGACTTGGATAGGAAATTTGAATGTGGAAGTAGTGTCTTGGGAAGCGGTTTTTTATTCCAGACATTAAAGTGGGAGGTGCTGCGATGAACGTAATTCAACAATTTCTCCTACATCCCTGAACCAATTTAAAAAAAAATTGATGGGCTTTTAGAGACTTTATAAAATGGTACTAGGCTATTGAGAACTAAAGAAGGAAAAAAATGTTTTCTCGTGCGAAAATCTAAAAAAAAAATTGTTGTTGATTTCAATAGTCTGGTATCGTCATTCTGTTAAGTTTTCTCTAAAAGCCCATTAATGAATTTTTTCAATGTGTTCAGGGATGTAGAAGAAATTGTGTCGAATTACGAAATCATTTTCTTAAGCACAATTAAATATTAAATTTTATTTCTTTAAATAAATATTCTTGTAATTTTTAGTCCATAGCGGAGGTTTCAACAAAATTTTATAAAACCGAAAAACACTCTCGTAATGTGCGATGTATGTATATTATGCACACTTTATAACCGACTTCATAAAATTTATAAAACGAAGAGGTTCTCAATTCGACAAGTATGGATGTTTGTACAAAACATTACTTCGGGATTGGCTAAATTATAATTAAATATTAATTTCACCAAGCTACGTCTAGTGCACAGAAAAAACTGCTATTGTATTTCCAATGACAGTCTTATGTTTGATGACCTTTCTTTTAAATTAACATTAATTAGCATTGGTCTAAAACAGTGTTATCTTAACAATGAAATATCAAAATTTCCTTTGAGCACAAATTTTTAATTGAAAATCAATCATATTTAAATTAGCATTAAAAAAACTGCTGCCCAAGGAATCACTACTTCCACATCCGGATTTTCTATCCAACGAAAAAATTTTGTATCTGAAAATAATTGTTTATGGAACTTTAATAATATAATATTTGAAAACCCATAAAACGATACCCCACATCGGTAGTGGGGTGGGGGTGGTGACAGGGGGTGGGAGTAGGGGGTGGATAAAGTAAAAAAATATTTTGAGGTTTCTGATTCATGTACACACACTAAATCACATTTTTTTTCATCCCCTTTAATAATGGGGTGGGGGTGGCTAATGCCAAAATTTTTTTTGAGACCTTAGCTTCTCTTGTCTATACTAAATATCAATTTTATGAACTCTTACCTGCTTGATTTACCTGTTTACTCCAAATTTACCCCAATTTACCCCCCAACCCTTCGACGGAACAAGATAAAAATATAATCTAGTTCTAGATCTCGCTAAAGTACATATGTGTACCAAATTTCAAGTCAATATCTCAAACGCTTCCAGAGTAAACGTGCGCACAAAAAAAGTTACAGACCGACAGACCGACAGACAGACAGAAATTTTTTTTCACTCAAACTTGAAATCACATTGATGCTAAAACTACTGGTAATAACGATCTATATAGTTATTTGAGAAATAATTAGCTTTATTGAAGCAAACCTCTCAAATTTACCCAATAAAAATAATGGATATTCAGTAATAGTTTGTTTCTCTTTATTTAATAATCGATCTAAAATATTTATCCATTGCTTAAATTATAATGAATAATAGGTACAATGTTTTATATTTTCTTAGCTATCCATGATATATATTACTAGTCAACCATACTAGGACGGCAAGTAATCGCGCATAGAGAGAAGAAATATCGTCACTATTGGACAGAGACAAACAAGCTTGTTTGTCTTTGTCAAACGTGACGATATTTCTTCTTTCTCTGGCCGGCTACTTGCCATCCTGGGATGGTTGACTAGTAATAATGTAAATGTTGCTCCCTTTATAAGAACAATATCCAGTATTAGCTTTACTAATCCTTATCGTTGAGGCGAACCTTTTATAACTGCACAAGGCCCCATTGTCGCTAAGGAAAAAGGTCCTAGGTACCCCTTTCGGCATCTAATTAACAGCGAACTATCACAGATTTCGCAGCGCAGTAGTACTGATTTGTTTCTAATTTGGTTCTGCACAATAATAGCTGGTGTTGGCATGGAGGAATTGTTGGAATATTGTAGGAGTTACAAGAGTTAATCCTTGTATTTGAGTTGCAAGAGTTAATCGTTGTATTTGACGATAAGTTATTTATATAATACACTATATCTAGAGAAACAACGCGGAAATATGCGGGCATATGGATGGGCTACATCATTGTTATTGCGATCTATTGGTAAACCAACGCAAGTAAAGCAAACTTGTTTGTATACTTTTGTTAAAATTGACTTGTCGATTTTCTTGCAGGTATCTCGAAAATGAAAACATATTTTAGGTCGCAGTTTAAAGTATGATATTTCTTTATAATAGCAATGACCTGAGAACGATGAGAACAGTACTTTTGACATATACTGGTATAATAAAAATTGCAATAATCAAACTTCCACCTTTATAGAACAGTTATCAAAAACTTGTGAATCCCGATGTGCTACAAGTTTAAATTGTTTTAATGGTGAATAACTCTAGGGAAATAATAGCTGTAAACAAGTGTACTGATTAGTTTCTTTTCTTTAAATGAAAATTTTTGGCTACAGGATGTAATCAAATCCTTGGCATTGTATAATTATATTTTTTCTTTGCTTTTTATTTTCTGGCTTTTATTTTTGTTGTTAGCATTGAAATATCATAACTGTGGCTTGTGCCATATAAATTTTTTTTTATGTTTGGACTGACTTTAACTACTAATATTTTTTATTGATTTGTTAAACAGTGCGTTTACGAATGTTTTACTAAAGAAAATCTTTTTATGTGAAGTCATTGACACACTAAAATAAAACACGATTGAGCTTCATCAGATAATCATCTCTTCAATCATCTCATCATCTCTAAAATAACATAGTTTGAAGGTCGCTGCCACAACATCTGGCCGCTGCGATACCTTGCGTAGTCTATGGCGTATACTGTAACGTAGTACATATAATATTGTAAAATGATATATATGAAATATCTTAATCAATAACATGTCCAAGATAGGTAAATAAAATAAAGAGATTTTTAAATTGGAATTTTCACTCGCAATCCAAAGATCACGAGTTCTAACCACACATAAGGTTGTATGATATTTTTTAATTATATATTTTATTTTGTACTGACAAATGATTCACCAACTAAGTTGGTTAAAAATGTCTAAAACTGACATTGTTTTCAAAAAAGAGGAAAGGAGTATCTCATGGAATGTGCGACAATTATATAAAAAAGTCAACAAATTATTAATTATTAATTATCAATTACTTTATTTAATTATTACTATTAGTGCCAGGTTTTTGATAGGCAACCCAGCCGTTTCATCAAAGACATGATACTAGTAGCTTGTATAAAAATTTTCATGATGAAAAAAGATGACGGTATATCACGCGGCCGGATTTTAGACTAGTAGGTATTGATGTAAACCTCAAAAATGCAAGTTATTTATGGGAAGTCAACGTATTTATAATAAACTCAATATAATGACTTTTTCTCAATATATTCATACAGGAAACAAAAGTTATTTTGACATCAGTTTGTTTTTATACAAAACTCAAGCCGTAACTTACACGCTCATATTACTGAATAGGAAGAAATAAGCATTAAATTAATTGCATGCTAATTCGCACAATGGAATATGCAGTTGCTATTAGCAATACATTGCAATCCCATTTAGTTGAGTGGTTGTTATGTTGATTATAAATTATAATCATTATAATATGATATGACGATGTTTATAAGTAGTAGAGTCGTTCCAGACATGGCTCTATTTTTATGGTTATTCCGGCATTTTCAGTGTTTTAATTGGAGATCCCTATATACAGGGTGCATTACGATTAGTGACCTATTAGACGTTTTAGAAAAACTACATATAATTTGAAGTTGAAAATTTAGGAAGATGGGTTACTCAGAGGTGCTCTATTTAATGAGAGTAACGTCACGTATGTGACACTTCCTATTATACCGGAAGTTGACACCAATTTCCTTATTTTAAATCGCATGCCTTATTTTTTATGCCAGATTCGAATTCTAATCATTATTTTAAGGAAACTTTCAATATCATTCCCTATCTAAAAGAACAATATAGTCTTTGAAATATTTCGATTTTAATGTAATTTGATGAGACAATCAACCTCTAGTTGGAAATTAATAAAATTCGCTATGGTAAGTGCTGATAACCAATTTTTCTTCCATATGTCTATGAGAGATGAGGCTTATGTGGACTGAAGCTACAAATTACCCAAAATAACAAGGTGTCCGAAAAATGAGGTCCAACTTCGATCTCCATTAAATCGCTTATTTTAAATGGAATATACACATATATTTACTGGAATTGTACATTTTTCGATCTGAAATCGCGCCGAAAATGTAGATATTGCCGATCGATTTCAGAAAAAGTACTTTTCTTCTCATAAATAAAATCTGAGAAACAAGAAGATGGGTCGTGAAAAAATCAGTGAACAAAAACCGTCCAAAATAGAAGAGTCAGAAAGTGACGCCGCTAAAACTTCAACGAGATATGAAGGTAAGTGGGTCCCATTTCAGCTAATCCCTAGTTATTCAGTTGATCAACCTTTGATATGATCCTTGGCCCTTTTTTGATTTTGAACCATTTTTATACATATATTTTGGTCATCCGAGCCGGATTGGAAATAGTCCAATAAATTCCATCCAGTTCTGAAAGTTGTAACAAAACTGTGTACATACTATTGGTTTAAAAGGCTGTTTACGTTTTTAAGAAAAGCGACGTTCTCATGTTTATTTAAAATAGCCTGAATTCGACACGTGCTATGCAACTCTCGAACATACAAAAACAGATAGTTGACTTTCATGTAAAAACACCTCACAAAACATATTTTTGAGGTTGCGATTTGTTTTGGAATTGCGAAATTGGAAAAAATTGCCCTTTTTCATACTTTTTACGAAAATCACTATTTTCGCATTTTTAATGTTCCCACTCCTCTATATCTGTTATTCGTTGTCATAAAAATTTGATATTTTATATTTCAATACTCAAACCTTTCGCTTTCCAACGGTGTATGCAAAAACAATATACGTTTTGATGTGACTGAAAAATAAATAAGTATTAATGAAAAAGTTACCACTTTTGTATACTTTACAGCGATAAAGTGTTGATCGAGGTAACTTTTATATTTTTCAAAATAACTGCATACTGTAAACGAGTAGGCTGTAGCTAATGAAATGAGGAAGTCTTTTTATTCGGAGCGTTTTTTCATAAAATGTATATTAAGTTAGAAAAAGGTCGTGTAATATGAATCATACGCGCGGCGCTCTGGCTCGCAATCTATAACCATATCGGGCAACAGATAGTTTTCATTTTAATACGTTCTATGTGAGTAAGGAGCGTTATAGTTCACTGCTGTTACTTTTTTTAGAATACATTGTTGTAAACATTGTTGTATTTAAAAAAGTACATAATATTCTCAATATTTTCAAGTGGTTTATTTATGATTCACCGTAATGGTATAACATGAATAGATCGGGTGAGAAATTTTTAGTGTAAACATGTGCACATTTCCAAATATAATTTTTTAGCTCAATCTGTGGTTAGCATTAGCTTTGATCAGTGTATTGTGTGTCAGGCAGGAATTTCAGAAACTGTTCAAAATGTTACAGAAGAAAACTATATAAAAGGCCTTGAGAGCGCATTGGGAAAATAAGGATTTTCTTTTTTAAGAATCTCGTTTATCACGCCCAGTGTAGAAGATCGTATACGAGGATTTTTTTTATCAAGACATACATGTTCCTATGCAAAATGCCGACAATAAAGGCACTATTTCGAAATTACAAGCCAGATTGAGTATGTCTACGAATACAAAAAAAATATCTTATTTGCAATAAAGAACGCGACATTAAAGGAAACCGAAAGCAACTTTATGTATGTGTGTATTATTTTATTTTTAGCCCAAATGAGTAAATTAAATCAGTTATGTGCATTTAAAAGATAGACGTACCTTAATCGCAGTTAAATTTTAGCAAAAGCTAGCTTGCGTTTATTCGGGTATTAATACACAAGTGGATATTTTATCGGGTAAATTTTTTTTTGACAAAACCCTATTTTCCCATGAAAATTATTCAAGAATTAAAGGTATGGAAAAATTACGACACAAAGTGGGGCAATTTTTCCTATGTCCCTTAATTCGAGCAAAATTTTCATGGAAAATAGGTTTGAGTCATTCAAAAAAATTTACCCGAGTAGAAAATCAATCTCCTGTGTATTATAGAAGATTTATATATGATTGAAAAATACTATCTAAAATAATTATTAGAACAACAAAACTGTTTATTTAAAATTTAAAAACAGCAATTTATAATAAAAACAGCTGCCCAAAGAATTACTAGTTCTACATCCAGATTTGCTACACAAGTTTCTTGCAACGAAAAAATTTTGTATGTGGAATTAATTGTTTATGGCACTTTTATAATATAATATTTCAAATCGTCTACCCCAAAAACCTATAAAGCGATATCCCACATCGTTAATGGGGTGGGGGTAGCGATACCGGTAGTGGGGATGAATGAAGTAAAAAATATATTTTTAGGCCTTTGGTTCTTGTACACACACTAAATCACATTTTTTTTCCATCCACTTTTATAATGGGGTGGGGATAGTAATGATGGTAGCTAGCCAAAATTTTTTAGAGGCAGTAACTTCTCTGGTATATAGTAAAAACCAATTTTATGGATTCTTACCTGCTTGATTTACCCATTTACCCCAATTCACCCCCCTTCAACGGAATAAGATGAATCTAGTTCCAGATCTCGTTAAAATACATACGTGTACCAAATTTAAAGTCAATATATTAAAGGTTCCAGAGTAATAGTGCGCACAAAAAAAAACAATTAAAGACAGACAGACCGACAGACAGAATTTTTTTTTATTGAAACTTAAAATGCCGACGTTTTATGACATTCTAAGCCTATTTGAACAACAAAAATTTCAAACAAAATTTTGTCGTTACTCTACTGGATGTGGAAGTAAAATAGAAACTTTTTATAATGTTTTTAACCTCCCCACAATAACATTGTGGGAGGCTCCTACATTTAGTCCAGAATCGAAAATTTAATATAATATCAAATCTTTACGTTTTGAGGTCCAAGGAACCCAAAAAAGTGGTTTTTAAAAAATTTCTGTGTGTGTGTGTGTATGTATGTGTGTGTGTGTGTATGTATGTGAACACGATAGCGGCGAAACTGCTAAACGGATTTGGATGAAACTATGCATGAGGGTTTCTTTAGTGTTCCAGAAGATCTGAAAAGGTTTTGGTTGAGATCGTATTACATTTAGTGCCGTTTTGGCACAACAAGTTGTTTATTTCAAGATGACTTACAATTTGTAAGTTAACCATTGAAAAGCAGTAAAAATTCCGATTTCAACCATATATCTATCACACTTGCACCCTTTCGATTTCGGTTCCGTTAAAAAAATTAAAAAGAATTTGTTATATGTGCACGCATGACAGCATCCAAAGAATATTATTGGTATTATTGTTGGGGGAAAATGTATTTTGCCATCTGTCAAAAATATTTGGGTTGGTAACCTTTGTGAATGTTAATTTATAAGTTATATGGTACGTGACGTCACAGCTGACCTGAAAAATATATATTTCTTAAGATTTAAGAATATTACGTAGCCATTATTAAAATTTCTGCCTGGTTCCCGTACTCTCAACTAGTACAGTGTAATGTTTATGAAGTTCTGAATACTTTGTCCTAATAAAATAGGACTCTTTTTGTAGGTTGGAAATCTAACCTGTAATTAGCAGCCTATTTTTATTAATAAAAAATTAGGCAATCCGAACCACGTGACTTCCAACTTGGCGTGGCGGTCAAACATTTGTTGACAGTCGTTAAATGTTTGTCAAAACAGTTTGTGTTTTTTCGTTAGCCTGGCTAAATATCTTGAAATTTTAACAATATAGTGTTTTTTGCGGATTGTGGTAAGGCGTTTCTAGTAATAAACTTGATTTAATTATGCAGAGTAAGTATTTCAAGAAGTTGATGTTGGAAAATCGAGATGTAAAAACGATGGAAGATGTTAGATCATCCCTTTTAATCGCGGCTATCCATCTTCGATGTCGTTTTCTCAACAGATCATTTATATGAGGGAAATATTTAGAATTCACGGCGTCGGGTACACGGTAAAAGCTAACCTACTTTAGTTGTTTTTTTTAAAGGTAATAATTGTTTATAGCCGTGTTCAGATATTACGTCTGATTGATGGGATGCATCACAATTGTTTATTTAATGCAAATCGAGCTAACCGAGCTAAATCTGAAACGTTCGAATATTACAAAATAAAGGACTCGGACAAAGCTTGACTTGCTCAGACCTTTTTGATAGTGCAGGAAAATTTTAATTTGACGCATGCGTAGTCTGCTTGAACTCTCCATAATGTTATTGACATGTTGAGTGTCATTTGGGCTAAATTCTGTATTATTATTTTTTTATTCGCTATTCAATGTTCTACAAAATCTTCGAAACGTTATCTGTTAATACCCTTATAATATCCGGCAATTGATTAACATGCAACATAAACAAACATGAGAAGTTATGTTTTAACAGATTGCTTGTAGTCCACTTCAGTTCGTTCGATATTTGTCCATGGAATAAATGGCTCCAAAGTCACGTGTAATTTATCTGTTTGCTCAGTGCTTTGATTTCCGATGTAATATCCAAACACAGCTGATTTGGATCCACCGTTTGGGGAGGTTTCAGCCGCTTCCAGTAGCTGTCGATTTTTTATCATACATATTCATTGTATCTATGGGAAATACACAATTATTATAAAAAATGCTATTATATTTAGATTCTTCTTCATGGTTTCATGTTAATATGTTTTTGTGAAACATCACCAAATCGCTTTTTCTCGTTCATTTTGTGCATAAAAATCAAGATAAAAACGCGAAATGTCAGATCTTAATAATTTCAATAACTTTTTAGTTTGACACATGGCTACTACGAAAGAAGTAACATATATTTCTTCCACTGAACGAGTCATTTTTCGTATGTAATATCACTAGTGCTTAAAATTTTATCGAAAATTTTTTCGAAAGCGTGTTGCCTGGTAATATAAAGAGTGCAAATTGGCAATTTATTATCTGATTAAATCCCGACCGCTTTAGCGGGAGGGATTTAATCTTTGATAATAAACTGCCAATTTGCACGAGTTATATTAACTAGGCTCAACTTAGCTTGAGAAAAAATTTTTAGATAAAATTTAAAGCACGAGTGGTATTTGTGGAGAATATTTCACGAATAAATAATTCAATAAGTATATCTTCAATATTATGTTCAGTAATTAATTGCCTTCAGACATTTTCTTGTTGCTTTTTAGAGATTAATCACCTTTATCTTCAATTTCATCATTTACGTCACATAAAAATGCATTTTCAAAGCGACTCATCTAATAAAAAACAAAGTAGGTTAAAATTATGACAATCCAGAAAAACAATATACGTTAAACCATAGGTACTGTAACTTATAAGACTAGTCATCACAACAAAGCACGCTTCGACTAATCACATTACCGGTGAAATCACACAAATTGCATATTACCAATCTATCCCTTTTACGTTCTAAGGCTGCCGGCTCAGATGGTATGGTACCGCCATCTAGTAACGCTAGCTTAACTTAGTTACTAGCCTAAACAGTGAATTGAATTATTATATTAAAGTGTTTATTAATACATATTTATGTATTTAATCCTTGTTTCTAATTTGAGAAGTTTGATAGTTAAGTTAAGGTTTACTTGTTTAAGTAGAGAGACTTTAAGTACAACGAATTATAATGTATATAGTGATACTGCAGAGTTTTGATTTCCCAAATAAGTGTTAGCTGCTTTGTAATGATTGATGAATTACCATAGGTAAGTACCTACATTTGGGTATTTATCATGAAATAACTGATTTGTCTGCTTCATAGATATTCATATTTAATTTTAGTTTTGACAATTATTTTGTAATTATGTTAGGTATTAAGCCATTGAAAGCTGTGTACCTATAACTTGTCCCGAACCTATATAAATTCCACACAGCATTGGCTTTTTAGGTTATTAATACAATACTACAATTTACAATTTACGTTAACAATTATTAATAAGCGAGAGAAGATATTTATAGATAACATTTAAAAGCGCGATTTGTCCTATTTGCCGAAAACATGTCACGACACAAAACGTCAAAAAATTTTCGAAATATTTGCCGCTGCAGCGACCTAAAAAATTAGAGCGATAAATTTTGCATGTTGGTCCTGTCAAAAGCAGATCTAGCTTGAATTAGCACTAATAATGACGTTTGATTGGTGCAATGTTGTGAAAAAACGGGCTCTCATTGGCTATAGCGTTAATGAGTGAAATAATCTCATTAAAAAAATCCTGTTGGTCGATTTTTTTGAAAATGAACGTATTGATTGATTAATAAAGTAAGAACATATTAATCAGTATAAAACTGTTGTCATCGGTTGAAATTGAAAGAAACCACTGCTCAAGAAATCAGTGGAGTAAAGTACTGAAGCCTTTGGTTCTTGTACATACACTAAATGACAATTTTATTTTTTTTCACCCCCTTTAATAATGGGGGTGTTAATGAGGGGTGGCTAATGCCAAACATTTTTTTGTAAACTTAGCTTCTTTTATATATACTAAATACCACTTGTTGGACTCTTACTTACTTGATTTACCCATTTATCCCAATTTATTCCCCAACCCTTCAACGGAATAAGATCGAAATAAAATCTGGTTCCAGGTCTCGTTACATACATACGTGTACCAAATTTCTAGTCAATATCTCATATGATGCTCTTACTAGTTACTATCCAGGTTCCAGTATAGGGAGTCAAAATAAAATAACACACATTTATAATCTAATTATATTACGATTTTAAATATACATTTCTCTCTCGACTAACGTTCTAGATTATCTATTCTTTTTTTCCTGTTGAAGCGATAAGTGCAAATCAATTTGCTAGTCGGCAGATTTGCCATGTTGTTGTTAATCGCATATTAAAAGTATAATTTACAATAAAATAATTAATTATATTAGACCATTACACTTAAACGGGTCCAGAGTAATCGTGCGCACAAAAAAGCTACAGACAGACCGACAGACCGACATTCTAGCGCTATTTGAACAATAAAAATTTTCAAATTTTTCTTTGGCGTTACAACACTTGGATGTGGAAGTAATTCATGAAATGTCATTGATCTATAATTCACTAATAATGAATGTTGAAATTTGCAATATTGGTTTTGTCGTAAACTGTATGCTAATTGGTAAAAGCTAACAATTTGGGTCGACCTTAACTAGAGCTTCTAGTGTAAATGTGTGCTTTTAAGGTTAGCAGCAGTATTTACATATTCGTCCCTTCACAGCAATCTTGTCTAATTTCATATAATTTAGTTCTGGTTTCGAATCTTATGATATCAAAACTAGGAAGTTCCAAAGTGCAGTGAAATGATAAGGGCCAAAGCGACAATCTCGTGCCGTCCAACGTCGGATTTATCATAATCTACTTTATCGGATTTCTCGTAGAGGTGTAGTGGCAATAAAACCCTGCCGGCTTCTGATTATTCTGCATGCAAACACACCATAACTGTTAGTATTTAGGTTAACAGCTACACTTGCTTACATTTGTACGTTTGTGTACTTGTTTTGTAATCCTATATTTTTGTCCGTTTAACTATCGATTTTATATTATAGTACGGGAGCCCAAAACACTAAATAAATGTTTAATTTTACTTATCTTGAAGCCACATAAGATTACTAGATTACTTTTGTGTATTACATATTTTTATCGTAAACATACAAAATTGCCATACCACACAAGTGGATGGAATTACATTTTTGCACCAACGCAAGTTTATTAACTTTTTTTAATAAAAATAATAATCAATCGATCAATCAAAACCAATTTACTTAAAATTAAATACAACATTTTGACCTCCCCAAACAATTGTTCAAATGCCAGTCAGGCGTCCACGGTACCAATCGTCGTGGACATTGAAGGACTGAACGGAGTGTGGCCAGGTAAATCTAAAAGGAACTGAAAAATAATATAATATCTTCTGGTCACAGAAGATATTAATTAAAATTAAACATGTAAAAAGATAACTTGAATTAATTGAAAAAAAAGCATATATAAATAAATATCAGTGATAAATATGATGACGGCGGGAAAATTACTGACCAAAAAACCCACTTCAATCAATTGCAATGGCGAGCGGCTATGCCGCCCACGGATCTCCTCGAGAAGAAAAATGTCTGAATGAAATGGCGACGAAATCGGGTCGCACTGAAAATGTAGGAATTGTTTAAAGTGTTCAAAAGAACATGATCGAAAATCTGGACAGATCGTCTGCATGTATTATCACATTTTTATGCAGGAATAAAAAAATCACTAATTATAGGAATTTATTTAGATCATCCAAGTTTAGATCAGATACAGAAGTGTGTTATAGTAGCGTGTTTTTCGTCTTGTTTTCTTTAGATGTTGTACTGTCACGACATTCGGGCCGCTGAGATGGGGTTCCTTTAAAATACTCGCTGTTTGCAAGAGAGTTTCAATTTAATGAATTAAATTAATACTTTGTAAATGAAACATTGTGGTAGAAAACAAGGTACAGATTTATTAACACCAAAAAAACAACAAGACCAAAATAGTTTATACTCACATTAGTTACCCTCCGGGGGCTACTCCCTAGGAGGGGAGTTGGGCCACGCACCAAGCCACCACCAATTTGTACCCTGAACCAAAACCCAACTAAATTTTTAAACTCAAATTTGTCCCAGTTGCTACCTTTGCCAAATCAGCATTTTATCATTGTTACAAAGTCGCATGAGGTGAACATGCCAGCTTGTTGCTGACTCTACAGTTCCTTTGTTCACCAATGCAACTTTGTTTCAAGTTAATTTCACTTATCAAATCTTGTAATACTTATTCATTTAATGATGTACTGGGCGTCTCAAACAAATTCTGAATAAATTAAAATTACTGCGTGACACATCTCCCCCACTTAAGAAAGCTGGACCCCAGCTTTAAAACTTGTGTTTAATGAACAAACAAAACAAAAAAAATTTAAAGTGAATAGTAGTAACCACATAAACATAACATATATTATGGAAGTGTTAGATGCCAGAGAGAAAAAGAAAATAAAAAATACATCACATGGAGCAAAGTAAAAAAAAAAAAAATCCAAATAGATTATAATCCTGTCACTTGCAAGTCGTGAAGTCTAAGTCTCTACTTGAAGTTGCATTGTATCTCAGTTAAATCCATTAAATAGTTGCAGTTGCAAATTATAAACTAGCGGATGAAAAATCATTATCACACAGCAATGTCATTGTCAGTGTTTAAAATATATATATCATTTATAAATAAAAAAACATTAACTCTTCTCTTTTACTTTAGTACTGCAAGCCACTTTACCCCGTAGCTATAATAGATCATTCTTGATTTAAAAAAAAATTTGAACGGAAATGTCTAAAAGGCAAAAAAAAATAAGTCGTTGCAGTAATAAACTAAAGCAGGTTTTAAATGAAATTAACAGCAATACATCAAATGAAAAGGCTAAGAAAATGTCTCGCACTGTATAACTTTAAGTTAGCACACGGCTGTTATAGCACAAAATTTTGAGTCCGTAATTCAATTCTCAGACCACACTTACACTATTGTCCTTCCAAATATCTGTTATTCCCCCCTGGCTGATTTGAGGAATTACCATTTTCACATCTGGGGCTGTGATGTGTAACCTGTGGCTTCTCAGAACCGAAGGAACAACATCCACACCCGCGTTCCATGACGCTGGCTCTCATTCTGACCATCCTTCCTTTACGTAGGGCTGTTGGGGCTCCCTTTCCCTTCGTCCATAGCTGTTTGCCACCATTTTTCAGGAATGTGCTATCTGCTTGTCATCCCACCATTATTTGATCCTTCCATCTGGATTTGACTATCAATCAGATCAAGGCTAGGAAAAATTTAGGCGAAGAGGAACCACACGCAACGTGGCTGCAAAAAAAATTGCCTTTTTAACATGTGCCTTTTTGTTGCCTGACTGATAGGGGAACTCGTTCAAGAAACAGTTACCATTTTCATTATGCTTGGTTTCGGGAAAATTGGGAAAAAAATTATAGAAAATTTACCAATGGGCCTCGCTATGCCTGACGAAGGTGAAGTTCCAGATCTAGTTCTATTCTAATCCTGGGGCTTTTGACTAGGGTTGTTTTCCTGTGCTATGTGTGCCTCGTTGCCATGGTGTGATTACATAAAACAATCCCACCCGAGTAAATTCTTATATAATGGAAAAAAAATTATAAACAAAAAATTCATAAAATCGTGAAAAAATAATCCTTAAAACTGGTTCCCCTAGTTAAGTTATTGTTATTATTATTATTATTCATCTACTGGGTAGCACAAAAAAAATAAACCCTTTACTAATTACCAAAAAAAAAAAAAAATTATTTTTTTTCCTACTCATTTAAACGTAATACGTTATGCTAACTTACAATGTTACCATTAAAAATTTTAAAAAAAATTTACCCATGTAATTCAACAAAACACTTTAATTTGTTTTCCCATTTTTTTTAACATTTTAGTAGAGTTATTTAGGGCTTGCGAAAGAGGACCACAAAACGTATGCTTTGACAATTATATCCAAAAAGAAGAAAAAAAAATATATCTATTATTTTTCACTCCATTGACTCCATATCATTAAAGAATATTCAAAAAAAAGTTATGATGTTATAAGAAATAATTCCTTGTCTTTGATCTCTCAAAAAAACAAAAAAAAAAATTGAACAATCAACGCATATAAATAGTTCATTAGTTCTTTGATAACTCTTTCTCACTTCCAATTTTAATAAAACTCATCTGCGTTAAAAGCAATTTAAACCTATTTCAAACGCCATTATTTCTTTTTACGCAAAACTTAGATGATTGTGACTATAGAAAAAAAAAATGTTCCCAACCTTGTACCTCATAGGAAAAACTTACTAAAAAAATATTATTTTACTTTTAAAACAGGGAATTTTTCTAGGGAGACCTCTTCACCAATCATAGGCCACATAACTAATTATTACTCTGACTTTTACCCTCTGGGGGAGAGTATGTAATAAAAAAATTACTCTCGCGTGCTTGTTTACCATTTTTTCCATAAAATTTTGCCATACTTTCTCACACTTATTTGATGTCCTTTGGAAGAAAAAAACTTTGCTTTAGAGCATAACCGCTTCTAATGAGCAATTTTATATTTTCGCTTTCAACATACCGTGGGTGGTAAAAAAACTTCGGTCTATTCCATTTCATTCGTGGTTATTGATTGTATCTTCAATGTTAATTTTGATTGAATAAGGGCGGTGTCGATTGGTCAGCTATTTGCTCTGCCATTTATCTAGTAACCTCGCAGTAGCTACTAGCTTAAATCGCCTAGCAACATGCTTCGCAGTCCAACTACAGATTTTATTAATTAGAATACACACAAAAAAATTACTTTTACCCACCCCACACGGTGTTAGACCTATTGATTCTTTCGCTTGTTGGCGACCTAGGCTATAATTAAATATCAGAAAAAAACAACTTTTCCCACCATGTATTTTCCAATAATGGTTTACTACTCCAGGAATATCGACCGTACATTAACGACATTTATTACTTATGTTCTAATACGAATATGAAAATAGAGTTAACTTTCCTGTACCATTACTAGTTGAATCTTATTTGTCTCAACTGACGTACATATTATTTCTATTTCTTGCATCTTTCACACCCGACGCTTTGTCCAACCTCATTCACTAAACTGAGGAACTTTGGTACCAACACACATAATGAATCATCACACATTCATTATTAACTCTCTTTGTACTCTTTGTCACATCGCTCCCTTCTCAAAACAACTACTTCCCGGCTATATACCACGATGAACATTGAATTACAAAAGAAGAAGATTCCACTATGAACAGCCGCGTAACGGTACTTATGCTTCTCCAAAGGCTTTAGTACCAATAAATAATCAAAATATCGCTCTCAATATCTCCAAAAATATCTCCCGAAAATCAAATTAACTCTTACTCAATATAGGCCTCAAAAAAATATATCTCTCAATAACGTCTCATAAAACTCAAATTCGTAAAAACTCCTTTGGACCCTTCAATGACACATTATTCAAAAAAAATAAAGTTGCACTGTCGGCGTACTCTTTGTCACATCGCTCCCTTCTTTAAACAACTACTTTCCCAGCTATGTGCTTCGTCAGCATGAATCATATTTGTTACAGGGAGATACAATCATGTATGTCAACAGCGTAGAACAGTTTCTGTTTTAGACGATTGGCTGGAAGTTTAATTTATTTAATTCAGCACCTTTCTGATCTCGCATAAAGTTAAATCCGATATCGAGATTATTCACAACTCGTATTGCTAACTTGTAAATTCTGCGCCAACTTTTACAGTTTTATTATCTTTTGCTAACTGCAGAAGTATAATCTAACTCGTTAGAGGTTAGAATATTAGATGTTCTAGCCAATAATATGATTATGGCTCCTGGGCATATTCATCATTTTGTTGGTATCTGTAAAATTATCATAATTTAAGCTCTGTTATTTAATTATTCCAAACTTCTGGAGTAGAATAACATTAGTATGCATAATTTGTTGTAGGTACATCTTGTTCTTCATACAATATTCACATAGTGTTCACGAGATCACATTCTGTTGCTGCTGTAGAGATAATCCATCCTCTGCTGGATGTAAATAGTTATTGCACACCTAGATATGTGTAATTCTGTAGGTATTTCTGGCATCCAAACCTCTCTGTGCTCTACATCCTCAGACAACTTCAGGCGTCATTGTTTTCTGTCGAGATGGACCACTCACATGTTTGAATTGAAATATGGTTTGAAACCATTTATATTTTCGTGAGCTTTTTAGGAAATATTTTAGTTTTTTTAAAATAAAACAAGAATATATATCAGAAGTCGGTATTTCATTTCACACATGCGTTGAACTCTGTTTCTGTAGTAATTGTTAAACAAAATATATTGTCTAAAGTCTTGGTTAGTTCTTACTTACATTTTCGATAGTTATTCTTATATATGAGTTTAACTTTCAATACCATTTCTTTATTACTCCATATCATTTATAATTAGGCACGTAACCTTTGTAATCAGTCGTCACTTTAATTTATAATACATTTGTTTAATAAAACTATTCAAATTTAGACGAAGATAAAATAAATCCCTATTATGACTTTAGAGCCCCAGATTCTGCTCTGTTCATTTTTCATTCATGATTAAATTAAAGTTTTATGAAGCAAATTTTACAGTTAATTATATACTTCTTTATGATATGATGTTACCTCTACATGATCCCATTTATTCTAATCCCACTTATAACGACTTCATTTCTAAATAATTAATGCAATGAACATCAGGATAGGATTATCAGTTTAGTAGGCTATAAGCACAGCAAATACCATAAAACGTGGACGGGAAAGGATTAGTTATATCGTGAGCATTTTCAATGAAATAATTTCATAGTGAACTCTGACTTACACACATATATAAGGATATATGCATTAATTTTAACATCGCGTTCTAGTAATTTGCTAAATATTGTTGTATTTAGGTTTCCCAAATTAACTTTCTAAAAACAATGTTTTTATTGTTAATTTACAAAATTGAGTATTTGAGTTATTTTCACAATTATTCACTTATTTCTATACTAACCCAAAAGCACATACGCTCTTAAATAATAAAGTTGAAAATAACTTGTAACAGAGAATATTACAATATGTGAGTCTTAACTCACTATATGAAATGTACCGAGTAAAAATTCTATATGTTGACTGACTGGCATTGACTGCTCAGTCGTATTTATAACATTGAACATTTATGCTAACGCGATTTTGGTAGACGAAAGTACCGAGTTATAATAATAAAATAAAGATATGAAATAAAGTATTTAATTTATCAATGGTGGTCTTAAATTACTGTGTGAATTGAATGACTGCGGAAAAATTAGCTATATCTACAGACAGAAGTATAAGTTACTTAAAAAAGTTATATGTCGTCTCGTGGATGTGAACGTATTAATGTTATTTTTCTGACTATTGACAGTTGGTTTTAAACATTATAAATATAGTCTTAGTTATAACTAGCTGTGCCCGCGACTACGTTCGCGTGGAATTTTGAAATTAACTAAAAAGCTTCCTTGTAAACGACGTTATCACCAGAGGATTGTTTGCGTCACTGACACGGGAGAGAGCCACGTAGAGCTGGTCATGGGAAAGGCAACTGACACTGAGATCTACACCCGCAGCATGCAGCGTTTGGCCCTACGCTTTGTCAATGGTCATATTTTCTGGAATGTTACAGAACATTATGGAATATTTCAGAGGACTCTCAAATTTTCTGGAATGTTCCAAAATACTCTCATATTTTCTGCAATATTACAGAATATTCTGGAATATTTCTGAAAGCATTCAAATTTTTTGGAATGTTCAAGAATACTCTCGAATTTTCTGGAATATTACAGAAGTTTAAGCATGAAAGTTTATGCTGTGCAAATAGACTTATTGCAGAGATGAAGCTTTATCTCCGGTTCTATTAAATCGATTTTCATAAAACTCTACCTGTGAAAACCCTATTCAAATTGGTTCAGTAGTTTCTGCGTGATGCGCGTCCAAGCAAACAGACAAACAGGCAAAAATTACAAAAACTATTTTAATGTATTCTATTACTCATTTTGCACGACCCAGGTCAGTTTTTTTGCAAATATTTTCAATGTACAGATACGCCAACTTCACAAATTTATTATATGTAGTACAACCAGTAGTATAATATGTAAAAGAGTGCTAAAGCATTTTCTAGGTGAAAATTTTGCTGTGGGGTTTCAAATGAACACAAAATTCTGCCACCTTAATATTCACACTATTGGGGCCCTCTTTAGAATCATCAACTAAAAAAGTTCCAGAACCCATTTTCTGGCATTTTTGACACCTAGGTTTATTTACATGAAATATTAATCATTTTGGAAAAATATGTAATTAACCATGCGAATACTATACTCTGCCACTAAGGTCTATGTATCTGTTTAATCACGAACTTTAAACTACGACCAATTTTGGGCGATACAAAATGTTCTCAATCTCAAGTACACCAATGTATTTCTCTACTAGCCTTTGGGAGTGCACTCTACATTCTTCCTCTGGGTGTTTGAGGCTGTTTTAAATCCACAGTGGATAAAACTTGAGTATAATTTTCTTTTCGATTTTGAGCAAGTGAAAATTAATACCAGTTAGATATGAATTCCTGGACAACCCATCAAATCAATAGCTTTTTTTCTCCAAGAAATATGCCCCTAAAGGTGCTCTTCAGCATCCTATTCTTCCGAATCCTACATTTTTTGGCAAATCGAAAATTCAAAATACACATTGTCAACGAACCAAATAATCCAGAACACGGGACAAACAACTTTTAAATATCATGGTGAAACGCTCTGAAATTACACATCTAATCCATATCTTAGCGAACAGCAAAGCGCCGGCAAAGACATTTACACCAGACTTCTTAAATATCTGGCGAGGAAAGGTATCGTTCAGCATATATACATCGTTAACGAGATTCTACTACCTACTACAGCACTGGCCCCGTCAGTGGAAATGCACTGTGGTAGTTCCTATTTTGAAGCTGAATAAGAGTGTCAGAGTCCTCAGCAGTTACAGATCTATCGTTACTGTCAATTATTTCTAAGTTGGTGGAGATGGTCATCCTGGTGGTGACTAATTCTGCCCAGAGGGGACTTCACCTAAATGATGAGTATCAGTAGTCTCATCCGCACTCATTCCATCATTATTATTTTTATTACCAATTTTCATTTAGACAAGCCTTTTTCACATAGGTGCATTGAGCGGTTAAATAATATTTCCGTAAATTGAATTCTGATGGTATGAAAATAGATGAATATTTTCCACTAGTACAGTTATGTAAAAACTTTGAAAATCGAGTACCTACCTAATTTAATAGCTACCAAGGTGTATTACAGGTCATGATACCTTCCATTAAGTCTCTATAAACTGACTTTGAGTTTGGAGTCAAATATATCTTTAAAGTTTTCTCCCACAGTATGTTGGCTAAAAGGTAGTTCTTGGGTACACAAAAAGTCGTAAGCCTTATAGTATAAATGCTCTCCTACTCCGTCGTACTATATTTCGGAGATACTGCACCGATTTACAATTGTTACTGCTGGAAAATTAACGCGCAGCATTTTCGCAATTGTGTTCGTCTACTACACACTTAATTGTACAAACTGTTAGTACATAAATGCAATGCGCCCTATATGTGTCACTAAATAAAGCGAGACTACTGCACAAATCGTTACTATCGAGAATATATCTCGTATGTGTCATTCAATTGTAAGAAATCTGTACAAATTTCTGATGTATGTACCCTTTATGTGCCGCTGGTTGCTATTTAAAAAATTTAAATAACACAAATATTACTGTTTTTGTGTTAACACCCAGCACGCGCTGATCCCAAATTGCAGCTGAATTACTTCATATATTTGCAATAGCACAATAAACTAAATAATCAGAAATTAGGTTTTCGTATGTAGCTAACCTTCCGTAGTAGTAAAAAAAGTGACTACTATGTACCGCGCAGGTAACAAGCACCCGACCGTGCTATAATCATTTCGTTATGTACTATTAGTAACTTGAGGTCTCGCTTGTGATAAATCAGAAAAAAAAAGGTAAAAGGCCCAAAAGTTCTGTGACTGAACCGTAAGGGGAACACGGTGGTGAAAATATTTTCCGGCCTACCCTTCACCCTAAATCACCATCCGATTTTCCAATGCTAGGCATATTTTATCGGAAAATTCTATCAATGAAAGTAATCATTAGTCCGAAGTCCGAAGTCCGAAGTCCGAAAATATCATTTGAATAGGTTTTTTTGTTTAAAAAACTCATGACAATTTTCTTTGACATTGAACACAAGCTGTCAGGTAGTTGTCAAGTAATTTGTAGTTTTTTTATATAATTTTTAAAGGGCACCGCACGTTTTACAGGTAAATTGGTGGCCTGTCAAATTTGAAGAATTTTTATATTTTGTAGTTCAACTGATTCCGAACAATAAGTTTCTCCGGTAGAGGGCTCCTAATAGTGAACCTACTCCTCGTTACTGTAATAACAACAATTTCTCAAAACATACTGCAGGTTTTGAAATGATAACTGCTGGAAATGAATAACTACTATTTACCATTATTTGGTCTCAAACAGATGTGCCTGAACTTCCATTTTTGACGTCAAATCACGTTTTTGAATGCACAACACCTGTTTACTTCAATTTACTACATCATATTATATATAAGTAACTTTATTAAAATTCACTATCTTAGTAAATGAGTAAGTACCTGCATTGATTGATAGAATATTGATGCTAGCTTGAACAATTTTATATCTTGAAAAATAAACTTTGTTTTTGTACCAAGATTATGATGTACCCGGTATCAAGCTAGCATCAATGTTCTATCAATCAATGCAGGTACTTACTTATTTACTAAGATAGTGAATTGTAATAAAGCTACTTATATATGATGTATTAAATTGAAGGAAACGGGTGTTGTGCATTCGAGAAACGTGATTTGACGTCACTTCCGGCAAAACCAGAAGTTCAGGCACATCAATCTAAGGCCTAATAATGATAAATAGTCTGGTTATTCATTTCAATACCTGCAGTATGTTTTGAGAAATCGTCGATAGATTATCGAGGGATAGGTCCAATTTTTGGCGCCATCTATCGGAGAAACTGTCCATAATTTGAAGTTTTGCCAAAGGAACTTATTGTTCAGAATCAGTTGAACCATAACATATCAAAAATTCATCAAATTTGACACGCCACCAATTCACCTATAAAACGTGTGGTGTCCCTTTATCAATCTTTTAGATTATTAAATTTTTTTATTTTGATGAAATTTTGAGAGATTTTGGAAAATTCTGAACAACTTTCATTAGTAGAATTTTCCGATAAAAAATGCCTAGCGCCGGAAAATCTGAAAAGGGGTGGTTTTTCCGGTGTAGGGCTAGTGGGTGAAGGGTAGGTCCGAAAATATTGTCACCATTGTGCACCATGTCCTCGAATACGGAGATCCAGTAACATAATTTTTGGGGTCAAAGCTTTACCTCAAGAGACTATATGGAACAGAGAAAACTACATCGATATCGAAATTACCTGCGCATTTGCTAAATTTGCGAATGTGCTGGAAACCAATAGGTATAATTAATTTTTTATTGATGATATACACTTCCAAGGAATTGGATGCGAACAAGCAAATTTATCATTTACAAGGATTTTTCCAAGGCGTTCGACCGCCTGGATCACAGTATTCTATTAGAGAAATTGAGTAAGTTTGGGTTATCAGTGATGCAATTAGATTTTTTCTCTTCATATCTAGAGAACAGGCGTCAGTATGTGGAATACCGTGGTCACAGGTCGTTTGACGTTCTGGAATTTCCCAGGGTTCTATACTGGGCCCACTTATGTTTGTTGTTTTCATAAATGATATTGTAGCTAATCTCAATGTAGAGAGCCTCTTGTATGCTGATGATTTGAAAATACATTGTGTAATAGGAAACGAAAATGACTGGGAAAATCTTCACAATAACCTAGCTATGGTTAATGGATGATGCCTATCCAATCGCTTGCCTGTCAATATATCCAAATGTAACATATTCACCTTTTCTAAAATACGTAATCCTGTCGATTACAACTATCATATAAACGGTCAAATTTTACAGAGACCTGATACAATAAAGGATCTTGGAGTTGTATTTGATAAGTGCCTTAGTTTTAAGGAGCATATTATTTTCACCATCGCGTCAGCTTTAAAAAGTTTAGGTTTTATAATAAGAACCAGCAAAGGATTCAGCAACATTGATATTATGAAGTTTCTGTACTATTCATTTGTACGATCAAAATTGGAATACTGCTCATTGATATGCATTGCATAAATAATGTTGAGAATGTCCAGCGCCCATTTGTTAAGTATTTGGGCTTTATTGAAGATGGACATGTCTAATTTGAAAAATAGAAGAATAATACATCCAATAGTCTTTCTTTACAAAATTATGCACAACATGTTTGATTGCCCTCTTATTTTGGAACAACTAAATTTTCATATACGTCGTATAACAAGTCGGAATCGTGATGCTTTCTATCTTCCTACCCCTCGAACTAATTTATTAATATTTTCACCTTTATATTTCGTGTGTAATAATTTTAATCTACAGCAAGATCAGCTTGGTATATGTAATTGTAGTATTCATTCAATTAAACAACTTAATTTATGAGTTATAGCCTTCCCTTTTTTGTACTTCTCCTATACTTATTCTTTCTATCTCTATTTATTATAATGTTTTCATATCATTGCAATAGTTAGTTTTTAATCTATTAATGTTTTCGTATTCTCTATTGTAATGTTCCCATCCTGTAATTGATTACCTGTTGGGTCGTTGTTTTCAAATAAATAAATAAATAAATAACGTGCAGTACCCCGAAAGTTTGCCGAGGTGAAATCTTGCTAATAACTTTCTAGACGACATATTTCAAATTAAGAAAACCGCATCAAAAACGGAAAAAACAGTCACACACAGACAGACATACAAACATACGCGTCAAACTTATAAGTCCCCTTTTTTGTGTCTGGGGTTAAAAATGGAACGTTCTTTCAAGGTGCCTCTGTTCCTGTTCACTTCGACTTTAATAGTACAGGAAACGAAGACCGAAAAATCCCCCAATTCGGAAATAAATAGTGCTCAACGGAATATTATTTTAAGTTTTAGGGTTGACCCTTAAGAGTAACATACCATAAGTCCCCAGAATTGGGCCTCATGCGTAAGGCGGGAGGGGGGTGGAAAGGGCCGGTTTGTAGGTTTTTCGTTATTATCTCGAAAACTAAGCATCCCAGCGGAAAGGCCATTCTATACAAAATGAAAGTAAATTAAATTGTCTACAAAAGATTCTATTAATTTTTTCACTAGGGGCAGTAGTTAAGGGTGTACGTGAGTTTTAAAATACGAATAGCTGGATAAACTGTGTATTGTGGGAGGTAATGCTTAACAAATAGAAAATTTTATAATATTACAAGTATTTACAAGGCCATATTAAGTAATTGGTCGAGTTCATCGTCAAGATCATCATCATCGTCGTCGCCGTTGATGCTGACGATTGGAAGGCCGTTGGTACACGAAGCGCGGCAACTGCTGCACACAAGCAAGCAGGGTATGCCTGCTTTACGGCACCCGCAACGGCTCCCGCAACAAGTTGTGCACCCGCAAAATATGTTATGTAGGAAAGATTCTACTGTCACAAGCACATTCCGTGCTTGTGACGGGGGTAAGGAAGCCATCCAACCCCCTCATCCATCCTAAGCAGTTGGCTCCTGCTGCTGATCTCCATATAGCCATTGCTGAATCTCCAAACAATAATTCGTCCTTTGTAGTTTAAAACAATGTGATACAATACAAAACATAAGTTAATGTAAACATGCATATATTGATACAAACCTGCCATTTGCGAAGACCACTCTGTTGCTCCATTCGTTCAGCGGTTGTGATACTACCTCCGCTACTTACAACAAGAGCAAGGGAGGTGTGGTGAAAGTATTTTTGAAGGCCGAGGAACAGGTCACAGACATCTACAAAGTCTTCTGTGATCCCTCAGCAACACAGGACATGGTAGCTGATGCAGGAGAGCAGCTTTTTTTGGCATTGTACCAGGCCCCACAAGGAGCAGACCTGAGATGGGTACGACACCAGGCCTTTGTTAAAGCCTCGACAAAGCCAAAGCCTGATTTTGCGGCACTTCCACCCACCAGAGGGGCTGCTCGCCAACACTCCTTTAGAGTTTATTTGCAGGTTTGTATCAATATATGCTTGTTTACATTAACTTATGTTTTGTATTGTGCTTAGACAAGATTGTGTCACATTTTTTTAAATTATAAGGGACGAATTATTGTTTGCAGATTCAGCAATGGCTATATGGAGATCAGCGGCAGGAGCCAACTGCTTGAGGATGGATGAGGGGGTCGGATGACTTCTTTACCCCCGCCACAAGCACGGGCCCAGTTGCGCCAGAATCCGTCCTACATAAAATATTTTGTGGGTGCACAACCGGTTGCGCGGGCCGTTGCGGGTGCCACCCCCCTCCCGCCTAACGCATGAGGCTCAAAGCTGGGAACTTTTGGAATGTTACTCCTAAGGGTCAACCCTACAACTTAAAATAATAATCCGTTGAGCATTATTTATTTCCGAATTAATAATGTCTTCGTTTCCTGGCCTATAACGTCAGTTTTAATGAGTGAAATGCAGGATTGATTTGAAAATGCCGCTTTTATATAAAAAATTAAAAGTCGATGAAAAAGTTGTTAATCTGTAGCATTAATTAAAGAATAATTATGAACATCGCTCCAGTAGAGGTCGTTGGTGGATTGTAGAAATAAAATGGTTTGCATTTCAAATATACAAATTTATTTATTTTCGTAATTGTTAAATATTTAATTCAATTAATATTTTGCACGTATGCCATGTATTACCACCATTTTTGGAAATATCTATTTAATTATTAGAATATTGGATGTGTACAGTGCATATGAAAAGGAGCAAGATGACAACACCCGAACGAGGGAACAAAAGAAAACATAAGTATCAGCAGACTATTCATATTTACGCTGTGCGTAAATTGAAAAATGAAAAGCAGGGGATGGAAAGGAGAAAGCCGTCAAGTGTGAAATCGGTTCCGTACAGATTGCCTAGTGTACTTTTGAAATGATTCAGCATTAGAAAATGCTTCTTAGTCTTTTAAGTGTCTCATGAGTAAACAATAAATATGTCAAATAGAACCATATCTTAGTTTATAACCACATATGTAATTTATTTATTTATTTAGATTATAATTACAAAGTTATAAAGCCGTAAGAAAATATGAAGAAGCAAATAAATTTAAAATTTTTAACAATAGTATACACAAATATAAGTAAAAAAATATGTAGGTGATATATAAAAAGAACACATAACACAAAGTTTTCTCAGATTAATCCCAACCAAAGGAAAGTTATGAATATAGTTTGAGCAAACAAGTATGATAACTTGCCAGTTGAATGAAATTTGTCATGATAAAAATTTCACTAAGCGCACAAAGATCACGCACTACTTTTCGTTATCTTTCTTTATGCCTCTGAGACAAAGGATGTTATGGAGGCAAACTGGATAGTACAGGATAGTACAGTACTTAGAGGTAAAAAATATGTAAAATTTCGGAATTTCATATGTAATGAAATTTTTTTTATGTTATTATTGCAGTAAAATGTCTTCAGCTTCTATATGGTCCGGATACTTGCTCTGATCCTTGAGGGGTAAAAATCACTCCTAAATTTAAATATTTAATATTTGAAAAAATATTACCAATTTGTTTTTGAATCATAGGATACTCATGTTTTTGGGATTGCTGATTATGAATTTGAAGTCAAAATTAAAAAATTCAAAATGGCGGCTCTAATATGGAGGGCGGAAATTTTTCTCTAAAACAAGTGTTTTAAACGAACAAAAAAATTGAGCACTTAGGTAATGCTATACAGAGCAGAGCTGGGTAATTCCTGGTGAAAAAGTAATTAGCAATTACAATTCCTTTTTTTCGTGTAATTGTAATTGTAATTAAGTACTTTTTTTTATTAAAGTAATTTGGAATTGCAGGAAAATTGTTATAGGAATTGTAATTTGTAATTATATTATTTGAACTATCTAATTACAAATTACTTCTATAAGTACAATTACTTTTTCCAATTACAATTACTTTAAGAACATGCGTATGTGGTTTAACAAACAAGAATACATTAAAGCAGAATTTTACAGTTGCATAGTTTAAAATGAATCTGAAAAGTTCAAAAAAAGTTACTGACTAAAAACGAGTTTTTGGCGTGGTCCGCTGCACATTTATGTTTTTTTATTAAGTACACAAACTTTTGTATTTTTGATCAATAAACTTTAATTGTAATTATTTTTAAATCACAAGTAATTACCCAGTTCTGATACAGAGGTGCACCACTTAAAACTCTCCAGGCTTGTAACTTTCTTATTTTTTAGGCGACGACCATGTTGGGCACATCAAATTATAGATATTTTTAAGGCGTTTAAACATGTTTACAGAGTAATTTACAAAAAATTTTTTTTAAATTGTTAAGAAAGAAAATTTAATTTCCTTGAATATTTTTTTACCTCATCCTGTACATGAACTGCGTTAATGTTTTCTTATAAATGTTTTAATTAGCTTCAATTTATGTTATCACGTCATATTCGAAATTCATTTTGGTTTTAGAGAATAAATTAAGAACACTCCTTCCGATTCCAAACTGACTTTTTTTAAAATAACTGAAAAAATGTAAATAATAATTTTATGCTTTATTTTTAAAAGAAATATCACAAACAATACTCAACGTAACAAAACAGCAACAAGAAACAAAATAAATAAATATTTTTAAAAACAAACTTTATTAAAATGTACTAAATAATAGGAAATTACAAAATTTTTATTTTTTAAATTTTTTTATTTTAATAACATACATTGAAGCTAATTAAAACCTTTATAAGAAAACATTAACACATTTCATGTACAAGATGAGGTAAAAAAATATTCAAAGAAATTAAGTTCGCTTTCTTAACAATTTTTTCAATTTTTTTTTTAAATCACTCTGTATGCATGTTTAAAGACTTTAAAAATATAATGTAACAGGGTAGATTTCACCTCTAAGGGCGGTTGCGGTCTACTACCTGACATCACCTTCCACCATCTGTTTTATCTCCATGGAGAAAGAAAGAATCCCTGCAAAAATAGTCAATGCCAAGCTATCGTATGAGAAATAAGCAAAAAAAAGTTTTTAGTTATGCGCACCTTAAAGGGGGTGCGCATAACTAAAAACTTTTTTCACCCGAATAACATCGTGTTCAGCACCTTCGAAAACGGGATAGGGGGGGATAGGTTTCATAACTTTAGCACGATTTTGCATACTCTTCCGACTCTTTATTTCCACTACAATGATCAAAACTAAAAATAAAAATCGACTTTTTCCAAATTGTAGCAGTGGTAGAGTAAACTACAGCTCTTGACGGTTACTTAAAAAAACTGCAAAACTGCAAGATTACTTCAATCGATTGTGAAGTGGGCCGTCTCTCAATTTTTCTTCAAAAAAAGGTATAAATTTTCCACTGTGACGTTTGGCTGGTACCATCAGACGTCCAATACGGCAAAGGGATAATGAATGTGTCTCAAAATATTCATCAAGACGTGATTAAAAAGAAGTGTTTGCTTGAAGTATTGATAAAATATATTAATCTGAATATAACGACCATAATTTTTTAAGTTGGATTTGAAATAGTTTGAAATAATAAATATTTCCGGTTCTTCTCAATAAATATAATTTACAACGAAAATTAATAATTAATTATCTGCCATAAAATGATATCTGACTTTATATTATATTCGCACATAATTTAAGGTAGTTTATATCCGCAAAGTGGTCGATTCTGTAAAGGAAATCCTCAGACCCTACTCAATGCTATTATTGTTTATTTGAAACTGTCCATCTAAGTAATTGCATATTTGAGAGCTATGAAGTGTTCAAGGCACTGGTCATTATATATCTCCGGGAAATCACTTAGAAACCTTAACTTCAGGTTCTAACAGGTTAATTTTAAATGACAGGTTTAGGTTAAGGCGAAGAATCGTTTCCACTCGGCTTACTTAGGAATTCCTCATGCCCACACTATGAATCTAGAGCATATAAATAAATGGCTATCGACCATAACTTACTGTAGCATATAAAGTAGGTAATTTTACGTTTGTCCAATAAATTATAAAAATATATGGTACATCATTGTCTATAAGATAAAACAAAATGAATTTTGCCTGAAGCTACGTCACAGTCATACACATTGGATTACTCTAGCAGCTTTAATGTGTTTAAAATTAATATATTAGTACAGTACGTAGAGGTGAAAAATATGTAAACTTTAGGAATAATCTCATATGTAAAAATAATTTCTTTTTATGGGTTATTATTGTAGTGAAAGTTATCATCTTTAGTTTCTATATGGTCCAGATACTTGCTCTTTTAAAGTAAGTGTTCTAAACGGAAAAAATAATTTGAGCATCTAGGTGATGATTAACAAAAAACAGCATTTTATAAGAAAAATTTAATTACTGGACAATTACAATAACAAAATGGAGGTATTTTCTTTTAAAAAATGTGAAAACGCATATTGTGTCGGCCATAACTTTTTTTAACATGCTTTTATTAGGTCGACCTGTATCTAACTAGCTATCTATCTATGTAATAAGGTCTAAGGAACTGAATTTCACCCACTTCTAGTTATTGTATCATCATGAAATTTGGCAATTGTGTGTAGCTCTGATGACAATACAATATAGTATACTCTATATTATAATATGTTCAAAATGGCCACCGCTCCAAGATGGCGGATTGTCATTTTCTATACAACCCCCTTAATATGGGTATCAAAAGAAAGGGCCTGATAAGTAGAAAACAAATATGTGATCAAAACTTAAAAATTCAAAATGGCGGCGTCAACATGGCGGATAGGTTTTATCAATTATCATCAGATTCGATTGAAAATAGGTATCTTATCGACGTTTTTATACTCAACAGAGAGAACAGGTTCGATGATTATTTTTTGCTTAGCATGTTTTTTTAGTTTTTTATACTATTAATTTTATAGTGCAGAACAGAACAAAAATAATTTTGGAGCTTGATTAATTATCATTAATTCTGTTCCTTAGAATTGTTTATGGGAGCGTCGTAGTTTCTAAGATATTCAACACTTAACTATACTTCATTCTATAAACGTTCGGATGCCATCTATAAACTTAAATATCCCCGAAACTAATGATCCTACATAACTTTAAACAAAATGAATTAATTCTCAGCTTATAAGCTTTATTTTTGATGTCCACCATGTTTTCTCGAAAACCCCCTAATAATTTAAAATGCATTTTTTTCTGTGCAGTAAACGGAAGAAAAAATTTGAAGATCTATTTTCTTCCATTAACGAAAAATAGTATATGAGAATATATTTGTTTAATTACTGACTACTTACATTAACAACGTTTTTATTGGAGAAATGTAAACCAGCACATTGTTTCTTGTCATTACTTCTTTGTTTTTTACGCTACAGAAATGATCAAAAAATAATTTCAAAGCCTTATTAATAGCCTTTCATCTTGGTCGTTAACATTTTTGACATAGTTTTTATAATATGAAACATTTAAACTAGATATTTCGTCTTGTAAAGTTAGGACTCAATCTTCATACCTCCAGACAGAAACTAAAAAAAACGAAAATCATCTTCAATTTAGGAGCTTTTTCTATTTACCTCCAGCATATTTTCGTTCAATGTAATACTTTTCGAGTTACTTGATAAAAATCGTTTTGAAATATCTCTTCAAGCTAAAATACCAATGTTCAAGTCATTATAACTTAAATACTACCAATTTATATGAAAAGTTTCATAGAATCTTTTCTTCTCAAAATTTGATTTTGATTCTCCTATTATTTTTTTTTCAGGTGCCGCCCCCACTACAAATTTGCAAGCCCACCGCATAATACAGAACATTTTCTTCGGTGCATTTATAGATTCTAGATTGTTTAAGGGGTCGCTTGTTGGTCTTTCTTCATTTTCCGTGCGGGTGAACATTAAGTCGTCGATATATCAAAAACTATTAGGTTTAGACAATGGACACCAGAAAAAAATATCCAGAAAGGTTAGTAGTATGTAAATTTAATATTCAATACAGGATGTCCCATTAAAAGTATTGAAGTAATTTGAGTCTGAAAGTCACTTTTCGTAGTATTTCCGGTTCAGCCGGAAATTAAATTTTTGTGACTATCAAATTTTACTTGCCAATAAACTTAAATAACCATAACAGATTTGTTCCTACATTCATTTGTTTTATGTGAAAATGGGGTTATTTATGATTGATATAACATTTTCAGGGAGAGTGTAGATGCATCTTCACTGTGTATGTATCCTAAATACTCCAGTGAAGCAACGTGCAGCGTGGTTAGTAGGTACTTGGATGGGTGAAATTCATCTTGGGAAACACAGCGATCTCGTCCCACCTTCTAGCGGCTTGTATATCAGTGTATATGCGGAAGCTATGTAATTTCAAGACAAGAATTACGTAGTTGGTATACCATCCTTCGAAGGGAATGTAAAGCAGGCGGTCCCTTGTCTGTTAAATGTTAGGCAAGTAAAAGATTCCTACTCTTCTTACGAGAAGAGGTTCGGCAAAATTTCCAGGTTGGCTCGACTCCTAGCGTCAGTGATAGGCCCTGGTAGCGGAAATAGGACGACGTTAAATAAATATAGATAAAAAAAATGAAATATTAAAAAAAAACATTTTCAACCGCCATTTTCTCGAAAACTGTTAAAGATAGATATAAGGTATTGTACCTAGAATTTCTTGGGCAATCTAAATTTTGAACAATATACAGGGTATTCCATTAAAAATAACGGAGTTTATACTATTACCGGTTAAACGGGAAATGAAAATCAGGTCATGGAGCAATCAAAATATGCACCGTATTCAACCATACAACGTCCCAAAATATTTGAAAACGATATATTTTTTATAAGAAAGTTATAGGCTGGGTAGTAATATTGTAGGCACCCGGTATATTGCTGTTTAGATATCTTGTACAACTTCATATTTATGTGTGCCTAATCACAAACCTTAGTAACATTTTGCTCGAAAATTATAATAAAACATACTATATAAAAAAGATCAGTTTACACGATTCTGACTTTCGTCCTGAATGACGATATATACATACATACACACAGACTAACAGACTTTTTTATCTGATATTTTAGTTCAGTATATTGTGAAACGGATTTCTGCATAAAAAAAATTTTTCTACCATAATTATTAAAAAATGTCCAATTGCACAGGCCCACAAAAAAGAAAAGTTGTCTGCGCCGGGGGATTGACCATATCTATCCCTTGTATTTTGACCCGCTGAACACGAATCTGACCTTAATTTTTCCCCTATACATCAGGTTTTTTTTTTAAAGCAAAAAAGTTTAATATTTATATATTTATTTGCTGTTAAAAGAAAAACCTGACGTGCTGGGGAAAAACTAAGGTCAGATTCGTGCTCAGCGGCTCAAAATACAAGGGATAGGTGTGGTCAGTACCCCCGCGCAGATGATGGGATTGTGCCACACTGAGTGTGACACAGTGGCAACGAAAAAAAAAGGTCTGCGCGGGGGTACTGGCCACACCTATCTCTTGTATTTTGAGCCGCTGAATACGAATCTGACCTTAGTTTTTTTCCAACACGTCAGGTTTTTTTTAACAGCAAAGAAAGTCTGTTGAATCGTAATATTTATATATTTATTTGCTGTTAAAAAAAAACCTGACGTCCTGGGGAAAAAATAAGGTCAGATTCATGTTCAGCGGCTCAAAATACAAGGGATAGGTATGGCCAGTACCCCGGCGCAGACAACTTTTTTTTTTTGTGGGCCTGTGTTATTATAATACAGTGTCAGAAAATGTTTCATTTGGGTCGGCAATGAGAGCAAGCGAGAACGAAGCAACTAGGCTATTCTTTTTTTATCGTATAACACATCCTACTCGTGCCACCTGCTTTCCCCACCACGTGAACGTGGGCCGCTCTGTCTGCGGAATATGTAAAGAATTATTTGATTCGTTTTGAAAGTATAACGAGTTAAATAATTTTAGTTATTAAAGCACGTAATAATATTACCTATACTTAACAGAGCCAACTACAATAAATGGTACTGACATTTTTAATAGCAATGATGTACGTGTTTTCCTGATCGCGCGTCATTATTTGATCCCTCTACTAGAGAACTGGTACACGCCTTTATTGTAGGCGGTCTGTCAAGCCGTTGAAACTATGCCTGGCACCCAAATCCAAAATCTTCCGATACTGTATACCTATTTGATTCAATCAGATAGGTATTGTTATGTGTTTCAAGCCTCTAGAGACATAGAAAATCTAGAACATTACAGACATCCTCTGGAACATTGTAGAATGTGTTGGAATGTAGTGGAAAGATCCAGAACACATAACCTAGGACTATAAAAGAAGAGTAAGTGGTTGTGCAGTTCAGTTGAATACAGACAGTGATTGGAGAAACATTAAGAAGTAAACAAAGTGACTGAATTATTGAAAGTTATAGTACTATTGCAATATTAGTAAAGTAATTAATTGTTGGAATTGTAGTAATTCGTAAGTTAATAAATTAGTGTTTAGTGTTATAATTTCCGAATCCACGATACAGGGTGTTTACAAAAAGGGTGTAAGCACGTAACAATTGGTGTCAGAAGCGGAATTGTAACACAAGATTTTTGGACTGTTCGAGAAGGTTTCTACAGTGTTCTTCTCGGGAATTAGTGGTGACATGGAGGATTGACTTACGGGACATTGTTTAAGGACTATTTTTGGACTCAAAACTGTGAAAAAGTGCGTTTTCGGGAAAGTGCCGAGACACTGAAAAAGACTCATTTGTGTTAGTTACGAAAATTTCTAGAACATTCTATTCGCAATCTAGTATAGATAATCGAATTCTTTCAAATGGAAAGTGATAGAGACACTAAATAAGACTTATTTGTGTTAGTTTAACAAAATTTCTAGAACATTCTGTTTGAAAATTACTGGAGATAGTGAATTTTTAACAACTGAATAGTGACATAGACTCTAAATAAGACTCTTTCATGCGTTATTGTACAATAAACTTGGTTAACTTCATCGTATGCCCGTAACAAGAAGAAGTATGCAGGAGAGAAAGAAATGAAGGACCTATTTGCGGAGTTTACAAGAATGATGGCGCAGCAACGCCAGTAAGACAAAGAAAAGCAGGAAAAAAGACATCAAAAGGGAAAAGAAGAACAAGAAAGACGACGTCAAGAAGAAAAACCGAACTGAGAAACATGATGGAGGACCTGAAAATACGACAGCAAGAGGAGAAAGAAGAACAAGAAAGAAGACATCAAGAGAAAGAAAGAAGACGTCAAGAGGAAGAAAAACGACGTCAAAAAGAAAAAGATGAATTGAGAAAAAGTATGGAAGATCAAGAAAGAAGACGTCAAGAGGAGGAAATACGACGTCAAGAAGAAAAAGAAGAACAAGAAAGACAACGTCAAGAGGAGAAACAGAAACAAGAAAAGCGACGTCAAGAGGAAGAAGAGGAATAAGAAAGACGACGTCAAGAGGAAAAAGAGGAACAAGAAAGACGACGTGAAGAAGAAAAAGCCGAACTGAGAAAAGGATGGAGGCCCTGAAAATGCGACAGCAAGAGGAAAAAGAAGAACAAGAAAGACGTCAGGAAGAATTAAGGAAAATTCTAAATGAACAAATCAAAATACAACAGGACGGCTATAATTTCCGCCAATGAAGAATTGAAGAATGAAGTCAAAGAAGAGATAAACAAGGTAGAAGGGAAAGTAGATAAGATAGAAGACAAAGTAGGTGTAGTTGAGACAGAAGTCAGTCAGATCAAAGTAAAGATGAGTGAGTTCGAAGGAGAAGTGGAGCGACTTAAACGACAATTAAGAGAGAAAGTAAGCCAGCTAGTAACACCATCGGGTCATCGGTTAAAACCTTGCTCCTTTGACGGCCAAAGCTCATAGACGACTTATAAAAGACAATTCGAAGCAGCTGTATCTGCAAATAGCTGGGATAACGAGGAAAAGGCTATGCCATTAGTTTTAGCGCTAAGAGGCCAAGCCTCAGAATTAGTTCAGACTATCCCAGTGGACAAACAAAGAGATTTCAAAGTTTTGGAAGCTGCATTGAACTTGAGATATGGCGATCAACACCTTGCCCAAGTATACCAGGCTCAGCTAAAATCACGGACACAAAAGGCTGGAGAAAGCTTATATATATCCAAGTGCTCTCAGAGAATTTCAAGAACAATTAGCCGTGGGAGCCTTTTTAGATGGCATAAGGGACGAAGAGGTTAGGCGAGTTCTTAGGTTAAAGAGACACCAAAGTAGTAGAGAAGCTTTGGTGCTGCTTATAAGGACACCTCTCGGCAAAGAGTGCTGTGACAGTCGAAGAGTCAAATTCGGACAAAAAGAGCCTGGAGACTATACTGACTATACTGACAGACATGCACAAAAAAGATGAATTCTTCCGAGGAGCAGGACAAACCACAAAGTAGTGAAAAGCCAAGTGGGGGTATCCGATGTTATCGTTACGGCAAATTAGGGCATATTAAACGAAATTGTCGACAGCGTAGCCCCGAGAAGGTAAATTCCGTAGTTACCGAAAAGCCGCAGGAAAACTAGAGGTGGTCAGCACCAAGGGGGCTGTGCTAGCTGGGAAACATGGTGCCCCCAGAGAAATAAAGATTTCCCAGCTTCGAAGGATTCCAAGTAGTCTACTGTTGCCAGGTTATGTAAACAAAAGAAGATGTATGTTTACCATCAATACAGGTGCTACGTCATCAATAGTACGACAAGAATTCATATCTGGTATAGGAATCAACAAGAGGCAAAATGAAATGATCGTCCGGACAGCTACGGGAGACAAGGCGGCGGTTCATGGAGAAGCCGACCTGGATTTGGAGATTGGACATTTAAAGTTTAATCACAAGGTCATTGTGGCTGACATTACGGATGAGTTCATTTTGGGACTGGGCGTTATGAGATAGTATGGATTTATTGTTGACGTAGGAGAATGAGTTTTAAAAATTGGAAATGAAGAATTCATTCTGTCAACAGCAGACGAACAGTTTCAAAAAACCAGGCTATTGACAACACAGGCAGTCAAGATTCCTGCGTGCACGGAACAAATAATCGAGGCTGCTTTAGAGGGAAACCCTGAAGGATACTGCGTTGGCCTCGTTGAAGAAGACAGCACAATTAAGACTGAAAACATTATCTTGGCAAGAACTTTAACCCGGACTGCAGACAAAATTCCAGTTAGAGTAGTCAACTTGAACTCCCACTCAGTGACACTCAAAGAAGGCGAAGCAATTGGCTCTTATGAATCAGTTACTTGGATTGCAAGGTGCGAGGAGCAAATAGAGGGAAGCTCATCTACAAATTTAGACAAGGAAGTTGTGGCCTTGTTGAATTCCCAGTTTGAGCATTTATTCAAGGACGAACTTAGGGAGGCAATTAAGTTCTTGAAGAAAGAAAGTACGGTATTTGCCAAAAACACAGAAGCCCTTACAGAAACTGATATAGTCCAGCATCGGATCAATACTGGTGACTCACCCGCCATCCGTCAACAGCCGAGAAGACTCCCTCTAGCGAAGCAGGAAGAAGCTTCCGCAATGATCCAGAAAATGCTAAAAGATGGAGTAATTGAAGAGTCAACTAGTCCCTGGTCGTCGCCAGTAGTTTTGGTTGCCAAAAAGGACGGAACTTTAAGATTTTGCGTAAACTACAGAAAGTTGAACGATGTAACGAAGAAAGACAGCTACCCATTGCCGCGAACTGATGACACATTAAGTACGCTGGTAGGTTCATGGTAGTTTTCAACTCTAGACCTCAGGAGTGGGTACTGGCAAGTGGGACTTCACCCTGATGACAAAGAAAAGACGGTATTTTCAGCAGGCAGTGGTCTTTACCAGTTTCCAGTGATGCCGTTTGGAAGTATTCGGGAGAGTTAGGAATGCACACCTGAAGTTGAATCCAAAGAAGTGCTTACTGTTCCAGAAACAAATCAAATTCCTTGGACACGTTGTATTATCAGATGGAATACAAACAGACCCGGATAAAATTTCAGCAGTACGAGACTGGCCGAGACCATAAAATGTTCATGAAGTACGAAGCTTCCTTGGACTATGCACTTATTATAGACGCTTTGTGGAAAGGTTCGCGGATATTGCAAAGCCACTACACCTTTAACAGAGGAAAAGTGAAGTACCAGTGGACATCTGAGTGTGAAACATCATGGAAAAAGTTGAAGGCCGCATCATGCACCAGCCCTATGCTAGCATACCTACAACGGAATGACCTTTATATCCTGAACACTGATGCTAGTAACTCTTCTGTCGGCTGTCCAAATCCAAAATAGAGAAGAGAAAGTGATTGAGTACTTCAGCAAGGTGCTGTCTAAACCGGAAAGGAATTATTGTGTAACAAGGAAAGAACTATTAGCCATCGTCAAATCCGTGGATTATTTCCACAAGTACCTGTATGGACAACGTTTCAAGATTCGGACCAACCATGCTGCAATAAAATGGTTATTACAAATGAAAACCCCAGAAGGTCAACTGGCTCGCTGAATAGAGAGGTTGCAACTGTACGATTTCAAAATCGAACATCGACCCGGCAGATCTCATAAAAATGCAGATGCCCTATCTAGAAGACCGTGCAAGGAAGATTGCAAGCACTGCCAACGTGTAGAAAAACTGCAGGGCAGTGTAGTAGTCAACACTGTCAAAATAGATCTTGCAGACGATTGAACAAAGGATGCTCTAAGGCAAGAGCAATTGAACGATGCAGAAATTGGACCTATATTGAGAGCAAAAGAAGGCGAAACCCGCCCAGAGTGGAAAGATGTTTCAGACAAAGCAGTGGGGCTGAAAACTTTATGGGCACAATGGGATTCGTTTAGAGTCATAGACAGGCTATTGAAGAGAGCGTGAGAAAGCTCGGATGGCAAGGAAGTTGTTATGCGCCTAGTGATTCCCAGGTGTCGAGTACCAAAAGTACTTCAGGAGATGCATGATGGAGCATCTGGCGGACACTTTGGCGTCAATAAGACCCTGAGTAAAGTACGGGAACGGTTCTATTGGGTTAATAGTCGACAGCATGTGGAGGCTTGGTATCACAAATGCAAGATTTGTGCGGCCAGTAAGGGATCACAGACCAGGAGTAAGAATCAGTTGCAGCAATATAACGTCGGAGCTCCTTTTGAAAGAATTGCAATCGATATTGCTGGCCCGTTCCCAGTGACCACTGATGACAATAAGTACATCCTGGTTGCGATGGATTATTTCAGTAAGTGGCCGGAATCCTATGCCATTCCAAATTAGGAGGCTGTTACTGTAGCTAAGGTGTTGGTGGATAAGCTGGTATGTCGATTTGGTGTACCCCTGGAGTTACATTCAGATCAAGAGAGGAACTTTGAATCAGAGGTGTTCCAGGAAATCTACAAATTACTGGGAATCCACAAGACACGGACGACAGCTCTTCATCCCCAATCGGATGGAATGGTGGAGCGGCATAACAAAACCATGAAGGAACATTTTTCTAAGGTGGTTCATAAAAATCAGCGAGACTGGGATCGTCACTTGCCGTTCTTCCTCGTAGCATACAGGGCTGCCATTCTACTACGAAACAGACACCGGATTGTGAGATATTTGGACATAAATCAGACTGCCGTGTGACTTGATGTTTGGAACACCAGTGAATAATTATGCAGATGAAATTAGAGAACGGTTAAGAAATGTCCATGAGCTGGTAAGAAATGTCCATGAGCTGGTTCGAGGCCAAATCACCATAGCCAGTGACCGAATGAAGGCTCGTTATGACCGCAAGTCCCGTTCAGGAGGATTCAAGGCAGGAGATCTGGTTTGGCTCTATAACCCGTAGCGGAAGAAGGAAAGGTCCCCGAAGCTTCAGCCTCCTTGGGAAGGGCCATATTCCGTCATCACCCGAATCAATGACGTTGTTTATCGAATACAAAGGAGTAAAAAGTCAAAGATGAAAATTGTACACTTGGATGGACTGGCGAAGTATGTGAAAGAGACTGAATTGCCTGACCAGGACGTTCGGTCTTAAGGAGGGGGCAGTGTTATGTGTTTCAACTCTCTAGAGACATATAGAAAATCTAGAACATTACAGACATCCTCTGGAACATTGTAGAATGTGTTGGAATGTAGTGGAAAGATCCAGAACACATAACCTAGGACTATAAAAGAAGAGTAAGTGGTTGTGCAGTTCAGTTGAATATAGACAGTGATTGGAGAAACATTAAGAAGTAAACAAAGTGACTGAATTATTGAGACTTATAGTACTAGTGCAATATTAGTAAAATAGTTAGCATTAGTATTAGTTTACAATATTTCGAGACGAAAAAAAATTTGCGTAATTTACGTCAATTTAAAACAGGTTAATATTTTCCATGTGGGTAGACCAGTTCATTTTGTCTTTTTAGGCGACTTCAAAAAATTAAAAAATAAGAAGGTTTTAAATTCGACCCGTATATTTTTATACTCTTCGCAAATACGAAAACGAAGAGTATATTGCATTTGATCAGCACATTTCTAAAACCGTAAATATCGCTCGCAGACAAAAAATGTTCATATCATTGTGTTAGATTAGATTAGATTAGATTAGATTAAAGGGAGGAGCTGGCCGCTTGGCCTTGGCCACCGCGACCCTTTTGGATCTATTGTGGCGCTCCTGATCTGATTTAATTAGAGTTCCTTATCCAGCTTTGTCTTTTGTACCAGACTCCATAACCTTGATAGGGGCTCCTTAGTATAGCTATCTGCCCTTGGTTTTTCCTCACCAAGTATTTGGAATCTCAGTTTGGCTAGGCCTTCGCAATGGCACAGCACATGTTCTGAGGTTTCCTCTTCCTCTTGACAGAATCAGCATGTTGCATCATCTGCCAGGCCCATTAGACTCATATGCCTATTGAGCCTACAATGTCCAGTTAGAAGACCCACTATTATCCTAATGGCCTTTCTATTTTGGCATAGTAGATCTTCCGTGAATTTGTCCGACCGTTCTTTAATAAACTCTTTAGCCTGTCTTTGTCGCGGGAAATTCTTCCACCATTCTAGAGATTTTTAATGGATGATCGTTAGCCACGCCACAAAAGAGTTCGGGGCCCACCAGGGCATTAGATGCGCCTTCCCGAGCCAGTTCATCGGCCTTTTCATTTCCCCTGTGTCCCTCATGTCCTGGTACCCATGCCACGGTCACTTTATTCTGACTTCCTAGGTCCATAAGGGCGTTAATACAATCCCATACTAGTCTTTAGTCGACCTGCATGGAATCGATTGCCTTTAGCGCTGCTTAGCTGTCGGAAAAAATGGCAATTGACTGGTTGACAGTTCCTTGCCTCATTATTTCCTTTGAACACCACTGTATAGCGGCCACCTCTGCCTGAAATACTGTGGCATGTATTCCTAGACTTATCGGGATTTCCGTTTTCGACCTTATCCCGTAAATCCCAGCTCCTACTCCATGTTCTGTCTTGGAGCCGTCCGTGTACCAGACTATTTGTGCTGATATCGGAGGGCCATTCTTCCAATCCTCTCTGTCTGGTATTTTGATTTGAAAGTTTTTATAGAAGTATAACTTTTGGTACTCTGTACCGTGTTGCTGCCTTATGGGCGTTGTGCCTTGCATTAGCCTGTGCAACACCGAACGAGCTTCCCCTGGATGAAAATGTGTAGTGGTGGCAGATCTAGAAGGACCTCCAAAGCCGCCGTGGGAGCAGTTTTTATGACCCCCGTGGCGCACAGGCAAGCAAGCCTTTGTGTGCCACTTAATAGCCTTATTGCTCCCGGCTGCAGTGTCTTGGTCCACCATACCACCGACCCATAGGTTATCATGGGTCTAACGACCCTAGTATATAACCATAGGGACATCCTGGGGTTTAACCCCCAGTTTTTTCCACACATCTGCCTGCACCTTCCCAGGGCAATCGTTGCCTTTTGTGTGACTTTTTGGATGTGGGTATTCCATGTCAGTTTTTGGTCAAAAATGACTCCTAGGTATTTAGCCTCACTGGCAAATGGAATTTCTACTCCATTGAGCCTTAGAGGTTTTAGGCCTCCCAAGGATCTTTTTCGTGTGAAAGTGACGACTGTAGTTTTGTGAGGATTTATGGATAGTCCTTCCTCACTACACCACCTGTCGACAATGTTTATGGCTCTTTGCGACCGCTCTGATATGGTGCTCGCAAATCGCCCCTTGACTACTATTGCTAGGTCGTCAGCGTATCCTAGCCAATAAAAACCTTCTGCGGAAACTTTCCGGAGGAGTTCGTCGACAAGAGTTGCCCACAGTAGTGGAGATAGTACTCCTCCTTGAGGGCAGCCTGTACTCACCTTCGCCTCAATGGTAGTGTCGCCCAAATTGGATACTATTACCCTTTTATCTAGGCTGGCCTTAATCCACTGGCAGAGTACTGTTCGGACTCCTCTATTTGACAACGCATTCGTTAATGATTGCGTTGCCGCGTTGTTGAACGCTCCTTCTATATCAATAAATGTTGCCACTGCTATTTCTTTGTCATCCAATGACTTTGACAGTAGCCTGTTCAAATCATCAAGCGCGAGGTCTGTTGACTTTCCCGGCTGGTATGCATATTGACGTTCACTAAGGGGGTTTTCCCTTAGTACCTCGTCTCTAATGTACCTGTCCAGTAGTATTTCCAATGTTTTAAGTAGGAAAGAGGACAGGCTTATGGGTCTGTACGACTTGGGCATTTGGTCTGATATCCTGCCTATTTTTGGTAGGTAGGTGACCTTCACCTTCCGCCATGGCATATATTTCCAGGCCAGACAGGCTCTGAATATTTTGCACAAATGTGGTACTATTATATCCTGCCCTTTTTGGAGAAGAATCGGGTAAATTCCATCCATACCAGGAGATTTATATGGTTGGAACTTGTTAATTGCCCATCTGATTTTGTTGGGTTTCGCTACCTCGTTGGCTAGCCTCCAATCCTCAGGTCTGAGCCGCTCAGGCCTTTGATCTGGGAATTGCACGGCCTCCGAACCCTTCAATACCAGTGAGCCCGGAAAGTGTGCCTCCATGAGCAATTCAATACTTTCCGTCAATGTTTCTGTGTAAGTTTCGTCCTCCTTTTTAAGGAGGCCTACTTCATTTGCAGTATAACCATCCTTGGCCAAGACCCTGTGGATTCTAGAGGCTGCAGGGCCATCATTGACCTCTTCACAAAACCTCCTCCATGAGTCTCTTTTGGCCTTGCGGATTTCTATGTTGTACAGTGTGAGTTTGGCTTTGTAGGTGTCCCAGTCTTGTTTGGATTTGGCCTTATTGAACAGTTTTCTCACTTCTGTTCTGAGGCCTTCCAGATGTGTGTTCCACCAGACTGTTTTACCTCCGTTTTTCCTTGTTTTCTCTGGGCAGTTTTCCTGGTAAGCACCCATTATGGCCTCGCTTACCTGTTCCACTGCTAACTCAAGGCTCCCTACATCCCTTCCAGATGCTGTCCCTCCCTGCAGGTGCCTTCTGAGGGACTCTAAGTAGCCTTCCCAGTTGGTCTCTCGGGGATTTCTGAACTTTGTCTCCGTCAGGGATGGGGTCGTAATGTCAAATCTTATGTGCTTGTGATCGGAACCTGATGGCTCTTCTGACACATGCCAGTTTATGATGTTAGAGCGTATATTACTCGTACATAAGGTTATATCTAAGACTTCTTTACGTTTTTGTAGTTGAATAGAAATCTGGTGAAATGATATTTCATTTTAATATCTAAATACTTATTTATATATTTTACAAATATACATTTCATAATGTAATATACATATACAACCGTTAAAATATGATTTTACCTCGTGTCTTATAATGTAAAAATTTACATTTTTTGCAAGGTGGTGGTGTGGTTCTTACGCTTTTGACTCGGAATCCAAGGAGTTTGTAAATTGTATCCTTTGGTCAAATTAACAATAGAAAACAAATTGTGCCTATATAAAGTCATATTCCGACCAATTCTCACTTATGCCTGTGTGTCATGGAACTTAATTTCTGACGCACAGTGCCTGAGATTACAGAGGACTCAAAATAAATTGTTGCGTCTATTGACCAACTCACCAAGGTATATTACCATCGCCGACCTGCATAGGCTTACGGGGGTGCAAATGGTACGTGACTTCATTGACGAGACGTCACAAAAATTCTTTACATACAAACTCACAAACTCACCGTTAACACAAAACATAACAAAATACGTAGACAACATAACATTCCACACACCCATAAATTACTTTACGAAAGACTTCTAATATACGATTTACCATTACCAGACTGACGTAATATCCCACCATAAAAAACACTTTCCCTGAATCATTCCATAAAAACCTCTCACCCTACCACCATCCCCTCTACCCCATTTGACCCTCCACGGAAATCTATAACACATCAAAAAATTTGTCCATCATGGGCAAATAACCTTTTTTAACAACTGAAGTAAGTAGGGTTTTTTATTTCATTTTCCCTACACAATCAAATATTACCCACAGTAAAATAAAAAATGAATTAGTATTAAGTTTGAAATCGCTTGATATTCATAAACAAATATGGTTTAACTATATAGAGACCAGCTATCAATATAATACATGATCTTGGAAGTCATTCACCGGAACACCTGGTCGCTGTGTCATTCCGCGCGCCTCGGCCGCGATATGTGACACAATGTATATATTATTAGTGTAAAACTCATATATTAATGACTTATTTATTGACATGTTATGATAGTTAAATAAAATAAAGGAATATGTAATTTGGTAATTTGGAATCCAAGGGTCCCGGGTTCGAAATCCAGATGGGGATGGTACCTATATTTTTTTTTTCTATTTTTACTTTATTTTACACTGAGTATTTTACCAATTAAGTTCGTACTATAAAATTAAAAATGTCTAAAACTAACATTATTTACAAAAAACTGCGAAGAGTATCCTATTGAATGTGTAACAATTATATAAAAAGTTCAGTGAACAGGCGAAGAGTACGTTTTTAGCTTGTTTGATATGTGTGTTCAATCATTTCTCTGGATCGACTTAAGCGATCTATATAAAATTTTTCTCGAACTGTAATTGGGCATGGCTCGTGGTAGTCTCACAATGATTTCATCAAGCTACGTCTAGCGAGCAAAAACGGGAAACAAGATTTTTTAGCCGAGAATTTGGTGAAGGCATGTTGATACCGCATCTGATCTCAAAAATTAAGCACATGCTATGAGCCGTCCAAAGCGGTAAATCCAATATGGCTACCGTATGCAATATGGAGATTTCAGAGACTTTCTGATAACGAGACTGACGTTAAAGTTTAAAAATACAGAACAATAGATACGTTATTTTATTGTGCAGAAACTAAATAGAGGCGTCATTAAACATGACGAAAAACATTTTAGAAAAAGAATTAAACTGCCTTAAAAATGGTCGCCAAAAATTATGAAGAAAAATCCACCGTCGTTCAGTTAGTTGAACCTTATATCGATGTTGTGTAAAAATTAACAAATAATGAATTCAAATGTATTTTTAACCAACGTCAATATCGATATTAGGTAATAAGATAAGGTTCCATTAAGTGGGCAGCGAGATTTTATTTCAGCGACCTTTTTTCATTTTTTTTTTTTTAATTAAATAAGTTTATTACTATTCTGTCATCTATAAAATATTCATTTTATAAATGTAGATTATTTTAATAAATTTTCCTTAAAAAATAGAACAAAAATAACTTACTTTTATAAAACGACTCTACATAGGTTATATTTTATTTAAATATTTTTCCCATTATTAGCATGATTGAATTAATAAAAATGAAAACTTCTTTAATTTTTTGTTGATATAATTTTTTTAACCCCTTACAACCTATTCCTTCTTACGAAAGCGTAGAAAGGACATGTATAAAATATTTTATAATTGTCAGTTTAAACTTACAATTATGTATAATTGCAACTTCAAACTGACAATTATATATAATTGTAAGATTAAACTTGCAATTATACATAATTGTAAGTTTAAAGTGACAATTATAAACATATTTTCGTACAAAATATTTTTATAAAAGTCAGTTTAAAGTGACAATTATGTATAATGGCAAGTTCAAACTTACAATTATATATAATTGCAACTTTAAACTTGCAATTATATATAATTGCAAGTTTAAAGTGACAATTATCTATAATTGTAAGTTTAAAGTTGCAATTATAAAATATTTTCGACTATGTCCGTTCTACGCTTTCGTACTTTCTACCAAACTTTTTAAAATAATTTTCCTATAAAATTTGAACATATTTGCAGTTAATTTGCCAAATTTCAGGATTTACCTGGTATTAGCCCCACTGTGCTTCGTTAGGTTAATTGAGCATTGTTATCTAACATCGATATTGAAGTCGATCTAAAAATAAAATAATGAAATCAAGTGTATTTTGAATCGACTTTTATATCGATATTAGGTAATGATGTTTAGTAAACCGGTCGGCGGTAAAATTTTATTTCATAAATTCTTAGTGACCATTTTTCTTGAAGTCAGTACAATTAAAGAAAAATGACATGACAAGTCAAACTCTTAAAACCCATCTTACATATACAATTATACAATATTTGCTATATTGACTATGAAATAATGTTACATCAAAATTTTATAATTTGGAAATCAACAAACTTGAATATTTTCAGAAAAGAACGATTGTATATTGCTTTTCGGAAACCAACATGTATCGCATTAAAAAAATATTATTTTGATTTTTGCAATTCCAGTCATACTATGAGCCGTCCAAATAGAATACTCTGTAAACAGTAACTGACAGGTAAACGTCGGATATAGTTATATTAAAAAAGTTGTCGATTCTCATCACACCAGCGCCAGCGCAACGTGGCCTAATATGTAGAAAACTTCAACCTTCAACTTTAAAGTTTTCCGAAAGTAGGGAGAAGCAAGTTTCCTTCTAGGTAAAGTTTTTTCACGGAAACACTTAATTTCGGTGTTCAATTTAAACGTTTTCGTATGCAGGCCATGAGATAGCACTTTAGTATTAGGGCGTCCGTCCAGCAATTAGAACAGGGGGCTAGGCCAATGTTGGCTACAACTGTGGACTGAATATCAAGTAGCCTAGGTCGAGACTACGACGGGTATCACCGCAAACATTAAAGGTCTTGAATAATTTGGCCTGAGGATTGTCGCAGTTGCTGTTCTTTTTTAATTATTAGTATAAAGTTTCAATGTTGCATCCGATATTCCTGCTACTACTTCTTGTATTATAGCGGGATGATTTTGTGGATCACTATTAATCTGTAGCGGCACAAAAGATTGGCCAAAATACAAACGTAAATATTCAAACTAAAAATTGTTTTTCTTAGTAATATAGTCAGCTAAATAAATCAAATACTCGAAACGTTTTTAAATGTCCGGGTGGCATAATCGTATGTTACAGACTGAAATAGGCATTCGGGCCCACGAAGTATGACTTATATGTTATCGACGTATCCTTACTTTACATCGGTAACATAAGATGTCCAATGCTATTCAGAATTCAGATTTATGTTACCGAGGTATCCTCACTTTACATCGGTAACATAAGACGTCAAATGTCATTCAGAATTCAGATAAATGGTGTGATAAGTGATACCGAAATTATTTGCAATTCATTTGTTTTTATGCGATTATACCTAACAATGAATACAAAATTTAAATTTACTACCACACAGTTTTCCATATGTGTTACAAGGTGAAACTATAGTTAATCTAAAAATTCATTCGAAATCTTGTGAGTGAGGTGAGTTAAGTTGAGTTCTTATTCATGTTTTAGGTTAGCTTTCTGTTGTTTTCGTTTCGATATTGCACTACTTCATTTCCAAAAGCAACAATTATTGTTACTATCTTACTACGTTGACACGTGTAATGCGTTATTAATTAATTGACTATTTTATAAGATTATTAGATGAATCGTCTATATACCTACTTTTAGCAAACAAAAATACATTTAGACCAACAAAAATGGTAAGAAAGTGTTGTCATAAATGTCGTAAACCACTGAAAAAGTTTTACTATTTTGAACATACTAACAGAATATTTTTTGAAAAATGCTTTTTTGATTTTATGAAAAAATGAGACGCGAGAGAAATAATTGGATATTTTAGAATTCAACATTTCCGAAGTCTACATATAATATTCTTATACATTTTTACTTTCGAGCGACACTAGGAGTAAAGAAAGTATTGTCATCGTCCAAAAATTCGAATTCGAGTTTTCGACAACAACTCGAATTTCAACAAATATCGACTTTATATATCACTCCCAGATACTAAAAAAGTGGTTTAGAAAAAATGTCTGTCTGTGTGTGTGTGTAACTGTCGCCTAACCTAGCGCCGAAACCAATTGACCGATCTCATTTAAATTCGATATCTAGAGTCCTATCACAAATATCTCGATAATGTTTTTTTTTATTTTTCACCTACCCTATAAATTAAGGGTAGTTTATTGATGAGCAAACTAAGAAAATCACGATTTTCTCAAAAACGGCTCTAACGATTTTCCTCAAATATTGTACATCATATTCCTAACAATATGCCCATTATTGGTTTTTCCCGGAAATTCAGATAAGGGTAGTTTATTGAAGCAATTATTTTTTAACTTTTAATATTTTATAATCCTCCTATCCTTTTTGAAATGTCAGTCATTCAGCACTTACTCAGTGACCCTACCTGCTTATGTTACCGATGTAAAGTAAGGATACGTCGGTAACATAAAAGTCATGCTTCGGGGGCCTGAACGCCTATTTCAGTCTGTAACATACGAATATGCGTCCGGGTGTTATCTGATGTTATTTCAAAAAGTTCTTTTGAATTCGAATTGAACGCAAAGGAAATCTGGTGTACACTCAGAAGGAAATCCGAAGAAATCTTAAGGAAATCCCAGGAAATCTGGAGGAAATTTCAGGATTTCCTCCCCTTCGGATAACTTCCCCCCCTCCCTTCAAAAATTTTTTGAAATAAATTCAAGGAAATCATGGGAAATCTTTTGCTTTTCGGATTTCTCCCCCCGCTCTTCAAAAATTCTTTGAAAAAAATTCGAGGAAATCTTAAGAAAATCTGAGGGAATCCCAGGAAATCTGTGTAATCTTCGTCAAAGAAGAAATCTGGTGTACACTCAGAAGGAAATCCGAGGAAATCTGGAGAAAATCTCAGGAAATCTTTTAATTTTCGGATTTCTCCTCCTCGCTCTTCAAAAATTTTTTGAAAAAAATTCGAGGAAATCTTAAGGAAATCCGAGGAAATTTTAGGAAATCACAAGAAATCTGGAGGAAATCTTTTGCTTTTTCGGATTTCTCCCACCCCTCTTCAAACATTTTTAAAAAAAAATCCGAGGAAATCTAGAGGAAATCTGTGTAATCTTCGTTAAAGAGGAAATCTGGTGTACAAAATTTTGGGGGTGCACAGCTCCCTTATTAACGATGCGATTGTTTAAAAATTTGGGTGGAAGGAGAATGTGTCACGGTAAAATATTTAAGAATCTACCAGTGGTGTTGGCTATGAAGAGACATAATCCTAAGTCTCCATAAAAAGATATTAGGCATTTTTTTAATCAGTAACTAACGCAATATTTTTTATCAGCATACTTTAGAACCCCCCTATCCAAAATTTAACGATATTTTGTTTTCGAATTTTATTATATTTACTTTTTCTACCATAAATTGTCATCGATACTTTCAAAGTCGGCAATCTTTAATGCCCAAATAATTTACAGTTTGGTTCAAAATGTTTGGTAATTTTTCAATAAAAATTCTTGGCGTATGAAATTTGAAAGTATGATGACACCAGGTGATAGAGATGATTATAAATAGAAAATGAAGAATGACTTTTTTTCGAAAAACAATTTGTTTTCATGTTATTAATCATTCAATGTCTGAAAAACGTAATTTTAAGAGGGCTTTAATTCGTAAACCATAAATCAAAATGTCGATAAATTTTGGATATAGGGGTTATAAAGCATTCCGATCAATAATATTGCATTAGTTTTTCATTAGAAAAATGCTTAATATCGTTTTTTTGTAAAATTAGGTCCATTTTTCTTCATAATCATGAACGCCACCAGTGAATTTTCAAATATTTTACCGTGACACAATCTTCCACCCAAATTTTAAAAAAATCGCATTGTTAATAAGGGAGCTGTGATATGAGATTCACGAAAAGTGAGTGATAATATATATTATATCAATTTTACTTACCGTCCAGTTTAGATGTCGGTAAGTAAATTACTTACCGACGAGTTTGACCTAGAAATCAGTAAACATAAGCTACCGTCTTGGCAACAGATATGGTAAATAGACAAAAAAAGCTCGATCGTGCAAAAATGTATTTTACGGAGAAATTGTTCATTTCAAACAATTTCTTTACTTTACCTTCAAAATCATTTTTAATAACCTAAATAATATTACTACATATATTTCTCGTATGATTGCGCGTATTTAATTACTTACTGCTATTGTTGAAAGGCCTTGTAAGTTCAATTTCCCATTTAATGATTTATTTCTATAGAAATTTGTAGTGCTTTATAATTCATAACAATACATATGCGGTAAGCAAAGTAAGATATTTTATTCGTAAAACATGCAGCTCTAGCTTGATAGGAATATGTAAAACAGTAATCTGTGTAACAATAGTAAACAGGAAAATATAATTATTAATATTAAAATTAAATGTGCAATTTGTGAATGTTATTGAAACACTTCTGTTTTACTTACCTGTGTTAGATGTTATACAATTCATATAACATTAAAATTATTTGTTATACCTTACCAACCTCATATATGTCATTATGGAATATTTGAATCCTTTTCTTTTCATCGGAAACAAGGGACTATTATTTTTAAATCAAAATTCTGGTTGTTTAATAAATTAAGTGCAAGTAGATGGACGTCATTTAATCTTTTTTATTAGGGAGCAGAGAGGGGGAGAGAAACGTAAAACATCATAGAACACATCTGGATTTTCTCCTGCTGAACCAATTGTTATGTATATTTAAATAATTGTATTCTGGTATTATTGATCAGTTTAAAAATTAGACTGTTGCTATGAAACACACAGTATAGGATGTAAGCGATGTAAGCTCAAATTACCGGTTCCATCACCATTTATTTCATTGAAAGTCCTTTTAAAAATGAAAGCCTCTTTATAATAAATCCGGCTGTCAGACATTGACACCTTCTGCAGGATACTGCACTCATAAAGATATGGATATCTGTTCTTCTAACATCAAATTACGGAAAATTGCCAATATAATTTTATTGCCTATATCTTATAAGGGCTTCTGACATTTCTCATTTTATAATGTATGCATCCAAGAGAGCAATTTGGAAAAATTACTAGGTAGTTACTTTCTCCTACGTAAGCTGCTGCAATTTGCCTCTGAGCATAAAGGAACAAGATTTCATATATATTTATTAAGAGGGTTACTGCAAGATACTGTAATACGTGTTTATGAACGTCAAACCAAGTAAAGATTTGAAAGCAAAATTTTTCAGAACTATTTATTTGGCTCGTTCTTTTCTCACTTTTTGTATTGTTTTTAAATTGATTTGCTTAGTTTAAATCTGTTTATTGTTAATTGTTGATTTTGGAAAATTAGAAACTGAAGTCAAGAAAATACTGCTAGGCCCACAAAATTTGCCATTGTGGCAAACTCTTGGTATATCTAATTTGTTCGTGTGCGCGTGTAGTACGTGTAGTATGTGTATATGGTTTAAAATACTTGAAGATATCGATCTGTGCCCCGTGTTTTAGAATTATCTATTATAATGTAGCAAAATATCTATAATTACTTCAAGGGCGGATTCAGCTTTCTGTCATGTGGGGAGGGGTAAACTCCCGGATGAGTACGATTTTTGAATAAACTGTAGTTACTTTTCACAATAAAAATTTTATTTATTGCTTAATTTTAATGCTGCATGCATTAAAATTAAGCAATAAATAAAATTTTTATTGTGAAAAGTAAATACAGTTTATATACATAAAAGTTTATATACATAAAATATAAAAACAATCATATTTGGAAAACAACGAATTAAAAACGATAAAAATTTTAATTTATACTTAGTAAAATAGGCGTCCTGAATGTGTACATTGAAGCAACTTTCATCGCGGTTAGTACTTGGTTGGAGTAACCCATCTAAGGAAACGCGACATTCTCGTCCCACCTTATAGCGGCTTGCATATCAGTATATAAGTAGAAGCTATGTAATTTGAGACGAAGATTACGTAGTGGATATACCATCCTTGGGGGGGAATGTAAAGAATTGTCTATTAAATGTTAGGTAAGTAAAAGATCCCTGTACTTCAACAGAGAAGAGGTTCGGCAAAATTTCCAGGTTGGAGATAGCTCATCTCCAGTCGTCGGTGATAGGCCTTGGTAGCGGAAATAGGCCGGACGTTAAATAAATAAATTTAAAAAATTTACAGAAGTCGCAATTTAGCAATCTTCGTTAAGGCATTGAAAATGAACTTGGCTAACTTTCTGACATGAAATCTACAAAATTTGAAAAATGTACAAGGGATAGAAATAAAGAAAAGTTTTCAAAATTTTAAAACTTTTATTAAGTTGCGTATAGAAAAGTACAAAAGCTACGCATATTCGAATACTGTAAAAAATGCACAGCTCGGTGAAATTGTAATACTGGACAATACAGTGGAATACGATAAACTTATAGCTAGAAAATAAAAAAATATACAAAAGTGCAACATGAGTTTTTTAAAAATATTTCAACAAAAAGGGTAATATCACGTGAAACTACCAATCGTCTGTGGGATCGCAGGGACACCACCACGGCCACCGATTTGCTTTTCTTCTGTGACGTTTCATTGCCGTAGCGTCATCCAAACCGCGCTCCATACGGACGAATTCGATTATAGAATAAGGGTACAAACATAGTGCAGCGACGAAGCTAGAGGTAAAGTGACGAGGTAAGAGGCGCGACTTAAATTATGTATTGTTATGCAGCGAAATCTAGTATCTGACGAGTACCTGACGAGACTAGAGACGCTGCAAGAGGCGAGATAAGATTTGGAATTGTTGCTTAGATAGGTTTTAACTTGCAAAGTCCAGTGTGCACTGTGTAGTCTAGTATAGTTCACAGTAGACTTACCAGGCACTCAAAAAATGTCGGCGCCTTTGACCATCAAACACGCCGCATCTCACCGCCAAAGACGCCGATATTTTTTACACGCATACAAGTGTGTTATAAACTATAATCTGTATGTGGTATGATTTCGGAGCAAATAATAAATTGTTTATTTACTAGAAGGCCAATATAGAATACCTCGCGTCGAGATCATCGGCATCTAGACAAACTTTGGAACACTGAATAATTTTGATGTCCAGGCACTGCAAAACTCATCGTCACTGTCTAAAAACATTTTCTACACTGATTTTATTCGAGAGATGCACAGAGAATGACAAACTTTGTCTCTGAACTATGAACTAGCGCCTTTTGTCGCTTGCCTCTAGCCTCGTCGCTGCACTATGTTCGTACCCTAAGCGAAACTTTCAATGAACATCTCCAGTGAGACGTCCGATTTAGTGATTTTGAAGTCTCATATTGCACGAGAGGCGTAGTGTCCAAATACGAAGGTTGCAAGTGATTTTGCCACTTTCAAATTTTAATAGACTTCTTTTTTTATCGTAAACGAAAAGAGGAACTGGAATTCTGCTAGACATCTCCAAAGAATTGTACACTCCCACGCCAAAAACATCAGGTGCTAGTTCACTGTGAAGGATTTTGCAGCTTTTGTCATAAGCAATTTGCTTCGTAAATTTTGAAATAATTCCCGCAGTTTATTTGCCAGTCCGAATAGTTTGGAAGCCTCGACGAAAGCAAAACCCCGTACCATGAAATAGACTTAATAAAAGTTCTGAAATAGAACAAATGTTTCGCAATATTATTTGTGTTATTTTACAAACACACCTTATTACTAGCATCACCATCACCACAGAATACTCCAATAGTTCGGTGGAATATTATGTGCCTGTGATTACATATAACGCGCACTGTTTTATTTTCTATCTCACTAACACAAATCGCGTTCGAGACACACTTCATATATTTTATTTTCCGTAAGGTTCAATTGTGACGTCGCATGACTCACTTCGATTCCCGTTCTCTGAAATACAACTCACAGAAATTCTGAATGCAGTGTTGCCAATAACAATTATTGTGTGACAATCGAAGACAAAACTATAATAAATCGAATCATTTTAAGTTCATCTTCTGCCAATTACAACACTTTACAATAATTTCAGAAAAATACAATAAAACGCAATTCTACATTTTTTGCTCATCATCAACAAAAAAAATTACCCCTGACCACCCTCACAACTGCATCCCGGATTCTCTTAAAAATTGCAATCGACCCGTTAAAAGTCTCAAAACACGGAATTTCACATAAATATAAATTTTTAGCATTTTCTGATAATTGTAACTTTTCCCTTTTCCCAAAATCCAACTCGACTAAAAAATTTTCATGAACTAACAGATTCAAACATAGTACCAAAAACACAATTAGACACTTTTGCTCACCAAAAATTTAGCACGAAAAAGTAAATTTCACCCCCGATCACATCCCATATTTTCTTAAAAATTACAATCAACTTGTAAAAAGTCCCAATACACCCAAGTTTACACAAATATCGATTTGTAGCCTTTTCCGATAATTACAACTTTTTTCCCATTTTTCATCCCCCAAATTCAACTCGTCCAGAAAATTCTTAAAAACTCACAGATTTGTCCAAATATTGCCAAAAACGCAATTCGACATTTTTTGCTCATCAAAACATCAACAAAAAAAATATCATCCCCGACCACCCCCATTAAAAATTACAATCGACCCGTTAAAAGGCTCAAAACACGAAATTTCACACTAATATGAAATTTTACCATGTTCTGATAATTATAACTTTTCCCATTTTTCAGCCCCCAAAATCAAACTCGACCAAAAAATTTTTATAAACCAACAGATTCAAACATACTGCCAAAAATGCAACTAGACACTTTTTCTCACCAAAATTTTAGCACGAAAAAGTAAATTTCACCCCCGACCTTCAGCCATCCCCCAACCACATCCCATATTTTCTTAAAAATTACAATCAACCCGTAAAAAGTCCCAATATACCAAGTTCACACAAAAATATCGATTTTTAGCTTTTTCCGATAATTACAACTTGTTTCTCATTTTCCCAAATTCAACTCGACCAGATAATTCAAAAACCCACAGATTCTGCACACACTGCCAAAAACGCAATTCGACATTCTTTGCTCATCAAAACGTCAACAAAAAACATTCCAAACATCCGCATCCCAGATTCTCTTAAAAATTAAAATCGACCCGTAAAAGTTTCAAAACACCGAATTTCACACAAATCTCGATTTTCAGCTTTTTCCGATAATTACAACTTTTTTCCCATTTTTCAACCCCCAAATTCAACTCGTCCAGAAAATTCTTAAAACCTCACAGATTTGTACACATACTGGCAAAAACGCAATTCGACATTTTTGCTCATCAAAACATTAACAAAAAAGTCACCCCCATAACTGCATCCTGCATTCTCTTAAAAATTACAACCGACTCGTTAAAGGTCTCAAAACACGGAATTTCAGACAAATATAAATTTTCAGCATTTTCTGATAATTATAACTTTTTTCCATTTTTCAACCCCCAAATCCAACTCTGCCAACAAGTTCTTAAGAACCAACAGATTCATCTACATACTGCCAAAAGCGCAACTCGACACTTTTTCTCACCAAAATTTTAGCACGAAAAAATAAATTTCACCCCGACCTCCCCCCCCCCCAACCCTATAAACCACACCCCCCGTATTCTATTAAAAATTGCAATCGACCCGTAAAAAGTCTCAAAACACTGAACTTCACACAAATATCGATTTTCAGCTTTTTCCGATACTTATAACTTTTTCCCATTTTTCAACCCCCAAATCCAGCTCTGTCAGAAAATTCTAAAAAACCCACAGATTCTTCCACATAATGCCAAAAACCCAGATCGACATTTTTTGCTCATCAAAACAACTTTACCCCTGTGCATCACAGACACGAAAACGAGCCCTGTACGATATCCGCTAGTTAATCCCCTTTCCAACTAGACTAAAATCATATTTGGATCTTTCAAAAAGTATGCGATGTAACAGCACCGAACGCTTTCATGTCCAAAAAAACGTTTCAACCCCCGTATTTTCGCCCCCTCAAATTTTAAATTTTCTAAACCTCTTCCAATAGCTTACATTTCACGAGATCTTCAAAATGACACCAAAAACATCCACCTAGCATACATAAAACTTGCAAAAATTCGCAAAACTGCGAAATTTCCAAGCGTTACACAAATCGCTTCTGGACCCCCGTATTACCGTTACACCTTCGAGTTGTTAAACAATTTCAATGTTAAAAAAATACTTTAAATTTAATAGAAGTGTGCCACACAGTAGTAAAAGTAGAACTGTCATGCTCAAACCAGATTTGAAAAATGATGGTTTCAAAAATAAAGTATCATAATTTTCCATGTTGTGTGTATTTATATTATTTTGAAAAAAGAAACTTTTTGTTGGCATTAAATAGTCCAGAATAAGGGTTGTATGTTCAGAGTATATTGTGTATTTTCCAATAAAATGTGTGCCAGAGAAGAGGTTATACAAGGTCTTCCGTATCGTTATGTTCAAATTTTGAGAGCGTAAAGTATACTTAATTGTATGACTAAAAAAATCTGTAAAAGTATTTACGCAAAACTTCCCTCTGCATGCAGCACCTTTCACGTATTCATTATCTTTTGTATAAATGACTACGTTGTATATATTTTTTAACTAAGTAGAGAAGATTATCAGATTCTATTCCTGGCGATGGTGACATCATTTCAAATATTATTTTCCTCTGTCGTTTCTTAATTAGTTATTTTTTAGAGAGACTACTTTGTATACTTTTTAATAAAAATATGTCAGGTTTAATCCTCGGTAATTGTATCAACTACAGTCCAAACATTATTTCTACCACAATTATTTTTTATAGTGACCATTCTGTATATTTTTCATACTTTCTGCCCTGACAGTTTTGCTACCTACATGTGAGCGATTATCATCTGTCACATTTTTTCATTAATCCTTTTAGGGTGACGATCCTGTAAAATTTTTTATCTTTCGTTGACATTTGTGTTAACTGCATGCGAAATATTATCGTCCTGTCACATATCTTTACTATTTTTTTAAGGTGACCATCCTGCATATTTTTCGTATTTTTCTTCGTAGACTTGACGTTAACTGCATGCGAAATATTATCGTCCTCCGTTATGTTTTTTAATTTTTTTTTTAGTGACTATACTTTTTAGATATTTTTCTTTGGCATTTGTGCTAACTACATGCAAAATATTATCGTCCTCTATAACATTTTTTATAAATTTCTTTAGAGTGACCAACCTGTATAATATTCATATTTTTCTTCTTATCGTACTCCACTACATTATTTGTTATTTTTTTTATAATGACCACCCTGTATATTTTCATATTTTTCTTCCTTGACAGTTGTATTAACTGCATGCGAAATATTATCGTTCTCCATCATATATTTTTCAGATTTTTTTTTAGATTGATCACCCTGTATATTTTTATTATTTTTCTTCCTTGACAGTTGTGCTAAATACATGCTAAATATTATCGTCCTACATCATATTTTTTATTAATTTTTTAGGGTGACCACCCTAATTTTTCATATTATTCTTCCTCGACAGTGGTATTAACTTCAAGCCAAATATTGTCGTCTTCCATCACATTTTTTATAAGTTAAAAAAATTAGGGTGACCACCCTGTATGTTTTTCATATTTTTCTTCGTTGACAGTTGTTAAATATTTTTCTTTGACAATTGCGTTAACTACATGTGAAATATAACCGCCCTCAGCTACATTTTTTCATTATTTTTTTTTGGGCAATCACCATGTATATTTTTGTTAGTGACAGTCAGCATTAACTGCGTGCGAAGTATTAACGTCCCCCGTTACATTTTTTTCATTAATATTTTTTTGAGTTGACCTATATATTTTTTTCATATTTTTCTTTTTTAACTGTAACTACATGCAAAATATTATTTCTCTCCATCACATTATATAATCTTCATATTTTTTGGCAGTGGTTAACTATGATTTTGAACGGAAGTATTATCTCAGTTTTTCGTTGGCGTTAACCCCCTACCAAATATTATTGTTCTGCATCAAGTGGTTTTGTAGATAGAGCCAATGTACAGACAGACACTAGACCGACAGACTGATGGAATTAAATAATTTTAATTTTCGTAATGATCCGAAAAAATCTAGGAGGGTGTTTTTTTTTAGGATTACAATATTTCCCTTCGGTAAGCGAGGGAAGTAAAACACAAAAATGGTAGGTCGATTTTCATTTATTTCGAAGTTACAGGCCTATTAAAGTGAACAGTAAATAAAAAATTTATCTTAGTCATCCGTGGGAATAAATAACAAAAAAAATATCAAAAATATTTTGATATGGGGAATAAATTTGGAAAGAGAGAGATGAATTATAAAGTAGAGGTTCTTAGTACACTTAATATATTTTAGCCATATGTTTAGCAATTTTTTTCTAACATCCTGGTTTTGATTATGGATAATATCATTATTTGTTGAAACTACGGAAAATCTAGTGGCTTCTTTAGTTGCTTGATCTGTAATTTCAATTACCGTTATTCCAGCATGGCCCTTTGTTTAGATAAATGTTAATGATATCTAATTTTGACTTAGGTTATTGACCATTTAACCAGTTATTTATTAATATTGTATATTATGACATTCTTGTAACTAAATAACTGAAGTGGTTAATAGCTTGCAGAAGAAATTTTGAATCATAAATAATGACTATATCTCTCATACTAATGTGAAATTTTACCATGTTCTGATAATTATAACTTTTCCCATTTTTCAGCCCCCAAAATCAAACTCGACCAAAAAATTTTTATAAACCAACAGATTCAAACATACTGCCAAAAATGCAACTAGACACTTTTTCTCACCAAAATTTTAGCACGAAAAAGTAAATTTCACCCCCGACCTTCAGCCATCCCCCAACCACATCCCATATTTTCTTAAAAATTACAATCAACCCGTAAAAAGTCCCAATATACCAAGTTCACACAAAAATATCGATTTTTAGCTTTTTCCGATAATTACAACTTGTTTCTCATTTTCCCAAATTCAACTCGACCAGATAATTCAAAAACCCACAGATTCTGCACACACTGCCAAAAACGCAATTCGACATTCTTTGCTCATCAAAACGTCAACAAAAAACATTCCAAACATCCGCATCCCAGATTCTCTTAAAAATTAAAATCGACCCGTAAAAGTTTCAAAACACCGAATTTCACACAAATCTCGATTTTCAGCTTTTTCCGATAATTACAACTTTTTTCCCATTTTTCAACCCCCAAATTCAACTCGTCCAGAAAATTCTTAAAACCTCACAGATTTGTACACATACTGGCAAAAACGCAATTCGACATTTTTGCTCATCAAAACATTAACAAAAAAGTCACCCCCATAACTGCATCCTGCATTCTCTTAAAAATTACAACCGACTCGTTAAAGGTCTCAAAACACGGAATTTCAGACAAATATAAATTTTCAGCATTTTCTGATAATTATAACTTTTTTCCATTTTTCAACCCCCAAATCCAACTCTGCCAACAAGTTCTTAAGAACCAACAGATTCATCTACATACTGCCAAAAGCGCAACTCGACACTTTTTCTCACCAAAATTTTAGCACGAAAAAATAAATTTCACCCCGACCTCCCCCCCCCCAACCCTATAAACCACACCCCCCGTATTCTATTAAAAATTGCAATCGACCCGTAAAAAGTCTCAAAACACTGAACTTCACACAAATATCGATTTTCAGCTTTTTCCGATACTTATAACTTTTTCCCATTTTTCAACCCCCAAATCCAGCTCTGTCAGAAAATTCTAAAAAACCCACAGATTCTTCCACATAATGCCAAAAACCCAGATCGACATTTTTTGCTCATCAAAACAACTTTACCCCTGTGCATCACAGACACGAAAACGAGCCCTGTACGATATCCGCTAGTTAATCCCCTTTCCAACTAGACTAAAATCATATTTGGATCTTTCAAAAAGTATGCGATGTAACAGCACCGAACGCTTTCATGTCCAAAAAAACGTTTCAACCCCCGTATTTTCGCCCCCTCAAATTTTAAATTTTCTAAACCTCTTCCAATAGCTTACATTTCACGAGATCTTCAAAATGACACCAAAAACATCCACCTAGCATACATAAAACTTGCAAAAATTCGCAAAACTGCGAAATTTCCAAGCGTTACACAAATCGCTTCTGGACCCCCGTATTACCGTTACACCTTCGAGTTGTTAAACAATTTCAATGTTAAAAAAATACTTTAAATTTAATAGAAGTGTGCCACACAGTAGTAAAAGTAGAACTGTCATGCTCAAACCAGATTTGAAAAATGATGGTTTCAAAAATAAAGTATCATAATTTTCCATGTTGTGTGTATTTATATTATTTTGAAAAAAGAAACTTTTTGTTGGCATTAAATAGTCCAGAATAAGGGTTGTATGTTCAGAGTATATTGTGTATTTTCCAATAAAATGTGTGCCAGAGAAGAGGTTATACAAGGTCTTCCGTATCGTTATGTTCAAATTTTGAGAGCGTAAAGTATACTTAATTGTATGACTAAAAAAATCTGTAAAAGTATTTACGCAAAACTTCCCTCTGCATGCAGCACCTTTCACGTATTCATTATCTTTTGTATAAATGACTACGTTGTATATATTTTTTAACTAAGTAGAGAAGATTATCAGATTCTATTCCTGGCGATGGTGACATCATTTCAAATATTATTTTCCTCTGTCGTTTCTTAATTAGTTATTTTTTAGAGAGACTACTTTGTATACTTTTTAATAAAAATATGTCAGGTTTAATCCTCGGTAATTGTATCAACTACAGTCCAAACATTATTTCTACCACAATTATTTTTTATAGTGACCATTCTGTATATTTTTCATACTTTCTGCCCTGACAGTTTTGCTACCTACATGTGAGCGATTATCATCTGTCACATTTTTTCATTAATCCTTTTAGGGTGACGATCCTGTAAAATTTTTTATCTTTCGTTGACATTTGTGTTAACTGCATGCGAAATATTATCGTCCTGTCACATATCTTTACTATTTTTTTAAGGTGACCATCCTGCATATTTTTCGTATTTTTCTTCGTAGACTTGACGTTAACTGCATGCGAAATATTATCGTCCTCCGTTATGTTTTTTAATTTTTTTTTTAGTGACTATACTTTTTAGATATTTTTCTTTGGCATTTGTGCTAACTACATGCAAAATATTATCGTCCTCTATAACATTTTTTATAAATTTCTTTAGAGTGACCAACCTGTATAATATTCATATTTTTCTTCTTATCGTACTCCACTACATTATTTGTTATTTTTTTTATAATGACCACCCTGTATATTTTCATATTTTTCTTCCTTGACAGTTGTATTAACTGCATGCGAAATATTATCGTTCTCCATCATATATTTTTCAGATTTTTTTTTAGATTGATCACCCTGTATATTTTTATTATTTTTCTTCCTTGACAGTTGTGCTAAATACATGCTAAATATTATCGTCCTACATCATATTTTTTATTAATTTTTTAGGGTGACCACCCTAATTTTTCATATTATTCTTCCTCGACAGTGGTATTAACTTCAAGCCAAATATTGTCGTCTTCCATCACATTTTTTATAAGTTAAAAAAATTAGGGTGACCACCCTGTATGTTTTTCATATTTTTCTTCGTTGACAGTTGTTAAATATTTTTCTTTGACAATTGCGTTAACTACATGTGAAATATAACCGCCCTCAGCTACATTTTTTCATTATTTTTTTTTGGGCAATCACCATGTATATTTTTGTTAGTGACAGTCAGCATTAACTGCGTGCGAAGTATTAACGTCCCCCGTTACATTTTTTTCATTAATATTTTTTTGAGTTGACCTATATATTTTTTTCATATTTTTCTTTTTTAACTGTAACTACATGCAAAATATTATTTCTCTCCATCACATTATATAATCTTCATATTTTTTGGCAGTGGTTAACTATGATTTTGAACGGAAGTATTATCTCAGTTTTTCGTTGGCGTTAACCCCCTACCAAATATTATTGTTCTGCATCAAGTGGTTTTGTAGATAGAGCCAATGTACAGACAGACACTAGACCGACAGACTGATGGAATTAAATAATTTTAATTTTCGTAATGATCCGAAAAAATCTAGGAGGGTGTTTTTTTTTAGGATTACAATATTTCCCTTCGGTAAGCGAGGGAAGTAAAACACAAAAATGGTAGGTCGATTTTCATTTATTTCGAAGTTACAGGCCTATTAAAGTGAACAGTAAATAAAAAATTTATCTTAGTCATCCGTGGGAATAAATAACAAAAAAAATATCAAAAATATTTTGATATGGGGAATAAATTTGGAAAGAGAGAGATGAATTATAAAGTAGAGGTTCTTAGTACACTTAATATATTTTAGCCATATGTTTAGCAATTTTTTTCTAACATCCTGTTTTTGATTATGGATAATATCATTATTTGTTGAAACTACGGAAAATCTAGTGGCTTCTTTAGTTGCTTGATCTGTAATTTCAATTACCGTTATTCCAGCATGGCCCTTTGTTTAGATAAATGTTAATGATATCTAATTTTGACTTAGGTTATTGACCATTTAACCAGTTATTTATTAATATTGTATATTATGACATTCTTGTAACTAAATAACTGAAGTGGTTAATAGCTTGCAGAAGAAATTTTGAATCATAAATAATGACTATATCTCTCATATTAATTTCTTTTTTCCAAATCAAGGCATGTTCTATAGCAAAGGCATCAGTTGTGTAGATTGAGTAAGAATCGTTAAGGAGAATGTATATGTATTTTATGTTGTATATGTATTTTATGTTTGGTTGGTGTCCGAAACATAGAATGGGCAGTATAATTGGCCATCTATTCTTGATTCGACTGTACAGATCTCTACTTTTTCATTATAGATGCTTATTACTACGGGAGCCCCCCCCCCCCCCCCCGATCTTTGGGGACAATGTTTTTCATAAAGATTAAAACCTAAGGAATAATTTAAGAAATGTCCTAAAAAAACTGCCTGTACTTTCAAAATGGCGTCCGTTTAAAAAAAATGCAAATATTGTTTTTGTCATTTTACACAAAAACTAAAAAAGATGGAGAAAAACTTTCTGCGCAAAAAACTGCATAAAATTTTCTACAGTTTTGTTCCTATACAATATTTGGATAGGAGTTTTCCAGATAAATGATTCAGCTCTTAAAATAAAATATAAAATTCAATATAAAACGTAAGTAACACCTCATTCGCTTTCAGATTCACTACCGCTGTCTCCCGATACATCGAATATTTCTTTCAAGTCTTCTTCCTCTATTGCTTCATTTATGATATCGTTATCATCTTCACTTTCGTCTATTATGATTTTATTTGGAATCATTCCCTGAAGAATTTCAAAAAGCGACTGAGGCAGTATTTTATCTGCTGGACAACAAAGAGGTGAGGTTCTCCATTTCCTTGCCATCCATAATCATTCCAAGGCTTTGGAATATTGTGAATACCTTCGTCGGATAATCGCCAAATACGCGTTTGGTAAACACTCCTTTTAATATGCTCATTAAGACAAGCTCTTGATGGTGGAATCGAAGAAAAATTAACTTTAGTGTCAATTGATGAAGTCAAATCTTTGTCACCACATTTTTGTCTAATGGCAATTAGTAAATGAATGAAAGCCCAGTAATGCCGAATACTTTTGAAGTCCAACCTTCTTTTATTGCCAAATCCGATAACAAAGAGTACTTTACATTTAATTACTTCCACGTCCAGTGGAACTATAGTAACGACAAAAAAATTTTTAAAAATTTTTATTGTCCAAATAGGCTTAAAATGTCATGAAACGTCGAGATTTTAAGTTTGAGCGAAAAAATTTTCTGTCTGTCTGTCTGTCGGTCTGTCTGTAACTTTTTTTGTGCGCACGTTTACTCTGGAACCGTTTAAGATATTGACTTGAAATTTGGTACACATATGTACTTTAACGAGATCTAGAACTAGATTATTTTCATCTTGTTCCGTCGAAGGGTTGGGGGGTAAATTGGGGTAAATGGGTAAATCAAGCAGGTAAGAGTCCACGAAATTGGTATTTAGTATATACAAGAGAAGCTGAGGTCTCAAAAAAATTTTTGGCATTAGGGAGGGGGGGGGGGGGGGGGTGCACGTACAGCTAGAGAGGGCTGCCCGACTGTATGAATATAATCGAGATTGAAGATTTCCTGTGACGCTCTGAGTTCATCAAATTTTGTACACTCAATAAGAGTATCTAGTAAAAGTGGACTATTTTGGGCCTCCAATAACTTCTTGTAAAATTTTTAGTATTAAGAAAGTAAATATTAATATTAATGGATTAATTTTAATTATCTTTTTCTACAACTGTCAAAAACAGTCTATTTTTTAATGTATACACAAGAATCGAGACAAGAATTAAACAAACATCTAGTTCAAAAATATTTATTGTTTTATGAAATAAATCAACTGCAAGTAGAAATTTTTAAATTATTTTATTAAAAACAGAATGATTTTTTTAACAGTTAATTCAATTATTACGTCAGTGAAAAGTGTTTGTTGTCAAACATATTGGTTCCTAGTTACACCCGAGACAGATCTGATACTATGTTTTTTAAATTAATTTGCATTAAATATTATAATACAACATATCGTTTTAGTTTAATCAAATTAAAGTCGTTGTAGAAAAAATATTGTTTGCATCTCCTGTGCGAAATTCTTTTGTCATCTCGGACGATTTTTTCGTTCTCAATCACCAAATTATTATTTAGATTACAAAAATAACTATTTTACTGGTTAAAAATTGTCTGGTAAAGTCTAAAGGAGATTCTTGTGCCTCAGCTAGAATGACATTACATGTTGATGACTTCATTGCTCCTATGCATATCCTGATGAATTTATACTGGATGCGGAAAAAATTAGAAGATTTGTATTTGATACTTATCAATAGAGGACACTTCCATAATCTATAATATACTGTACATTAGGGTGGGCTGAAAAACACGAAAATTTGAATTTGCAGATATCATAGTTTCTAATTTATTACTATGTATCTAAAACTAATTCGGGTAAATTTTTAACCAAATCGGTGAATGTCTAGCCGCGCCCCCACGGCCTAGAAAATGAAAGAAAGGGTCAATTTTTCGATTTTTAACATTTTTTAAATTGACATTTGAAATTTTTTTTTAACTCATTATTAATGTCTAAACGCGTGTAGCAAAAGTTTTCCGTATAAAATATTTTTCAGTTTCAAGGAAATTAGACTAAAACGTAGAATTCGACGAAAATAAGGTTTTCTGTATAAAATTTCTAATTTCCTTGGAACTGAAAAATATTTTATACGGAAAACTTTAATCGGAGAATTAAATCCAACTTAAGAATACTTCGTCCCAAACCAGCGCTTAGTAAGTACGTCAAGTTGATGTTGCAATCGAATGTGGCCAACTGCGAATACCTGTTTGATTGCCATTTTACTAGATTATGGCATAATTTATTTTTACCTGTGGTACCACTGAGATTAAGTACACAAGTTATATATTTTTTTATTTTTATTATTCACATATTGTTCGCAGTCGACAACATCAGACTGCAACTTGCACTCGTTTCTCAATATGTACTTTTGTACCTTCATAACATTTTAGAATTACACGAATATATTATGTAATCTACATAAAGTTCGTTCAAACCACAGAGAGACACTGTATATTAGATTCAATGTTTTGTACATATCTTCACATGTTGGCGAAAAATTGTAGTAAAATTTTGCTAAAAATTAAAAATCTGTCAAGTACCAATCGGACTCGCATGCCGAGAGTTCTGCACTTTAAACAATATATGAGGTAGGTCTTAGCACAACAACCACTTAAATTTGAAACTATTGTAAAAATGAAATGCTTCTCAGGGATAAAATATTCAAACTTTTGTTAATTTCGTTGTTTATTACAGATTAAAAAATTTAATAAGTTGGAAGTTGAAGTTGGCTGTGATCGACTGCTAATGTCTATTTGATTAACACTTTACTTCTGTGGTGTCGCTAAGATTAAGTTCAAAACTTTTTTATTTTTATTGTTCAAATACATGCTCATAGTTGGCAACTCCCTAACTTTAGTTACATTTTGCGGCAAGATTACACTGAAATATGGTTTATCCAAAATATGACACTCTACGACAGCCTATGATGATCACCCTGTACGGCAGATATGGCCCAATTTCAATAAGCAAAATTTTATCAATTTTAAATAAAAAGTCATGCTTAACAGAAGTTATCATGTTTAAGAGATATTCGTACTCGACTGCAACTTTCATTACCTACTTACGTAATAGTAATATTGAAAAACATTTTAAATGGTATATTACAGTACAAGTGAAGAAACTAAGAATTTGTGGCTGGCTGGCGCCCATGCTACTGTGCAAAAGGCACAGGCGTGAGCGATTTCGTTTCTTCACGAGTGCTGTATAGCGTTTTGTTTAATCCTGTCATTAAAATGTTAAAAGAATATTCAATTTTGTAATAACTGCTACTTTGGTTTATGGTTATGCATGGAGTGCAAATCAACATAGACAACAGGTTGCCGTGCTATGGTTTGGGTAAATGTAAACATTTGCAGTTGTCAAGAAAATTATTCACTTGACGATTGGTGAACATTTTATGGAATTATGGAAGTAAATGATGATATTACTGTGGCAGCAGACATTCTAAAAGGAGCTATTGACGCTAGGTTCCATTTTTTGCCGATGAAATCTAAAGGACGGCATTTAAATGAAATGGAAGTTTATTGTAGTTTCACAATTGGAAATTTGACAGTAATATGGGTGAAAGCATTTTTACTCACTGCTTTTTCCCACCCGTTGCCATAGAAACAACTTGAGTGAAAAAAACAAAGGATTTAGTTTTGGATCCAAGTAAGAAACTGCATATGGCAAGACAAAGAATTAACAAATAAAATGTAGGTATCACCTAATCCACGGAAGTTCATGCGATACCGAGAGATACACAGTTTCGATATTTCGTATTGCATTTTTGTGTGTCAACAACCTTAGTAACACGATGCTTGAACATTTTTCACATATTGTATATCTTGCAATTTCGGGTGCTTAACCTTTTGCTTTAAAATTATAGTAAAATTATAATTCATATAAAACAACAATTTATACTCGGCAAGTTCAATTAGTTATACACAGTTAAAATAACTATACGCAATTAAAAACCAAGTGTCTTTTTTTTACCATATCATATCACTGTTTATCCACGTGAGCTTACTAATTGAATTGAAATCGTTATTTCCGAAATTTACGTCGGAAAATTCAAATCTGCATTGAAAAAAGTCCTACATGCTTCCTAGAGCAGGTTGATTTATACCGATCGGTTTCCAAGTGCGATAGCCGGATTTTGTTTGTAGTGGGCAAACGTTTAAATGAATGCGAATTCGTATTTTTAGGCTTGATGTATTTTCTGCAACGTTAACCACTTCTTTTTATTGCAAAGCTCTTCATTAAAACCACTAAAAGCTAGTAATGGAATAGATTCTTTCATTATTACAGCCGTTATATTTATAGGATTTTATTTAAATATCATTATCTATAGTACAATTATTATAATCACAGTAACCTATATAGTCTGCAGAGCAAAAAAGAATAATTCCTATGAGAAATTTATTGCATATACGGGGTGTTTGGTATATCGATAGAAACTAGAGGGTGACATGACAGAGGGAGACATTTGGAACCTCTATAATCATATATACCCACCATTATGCAAAATATGACAGATTTTGAGATATCGTCTTATTCAGATATTTTCCTTTATTATTGGAATTTCTATTAATAGACATTTACAGTTCCCTGTAAGGCCTCCGGTCTAGGCGCCGGTACTCGATGAGCGAAGTTAAGCAACGTCGGTCGGGTCCGGCGCTTGGATTGGTGACGCAAGTTCTCGTTGGAGATCTCAGTCCATATGCTGAGCTGTAAAGGCCTGACTGGACTGAGATGGCTCGGCGAGAGAAATACAGGGGCTGATAACCATACCTGGGGCTCCTTATCAACAGACTCGAAGTCTAGGAAGGAGGATAGGGAGCCCTAAGGCACAAAAAAAAGGGAGTACTACAATAGACCTTATACAGTGGCGGTCTCGGTGTCTAGGGCTTAGTCGGCATTTTACAATAAACATTCAAATTCAGTTCGTCAGTGATTTGAAATTTTTGAAAATTTTTTTTACTGAGCGGGGGGGGGGGGAGAAATCCGCGAAAATTTTTTTGATGAGCGGAGGGCGAAATCCGAAAAAAGTTTTTTTTTCATCTCAAAATTTTTTTGATGAGCGAAAAGGGAAAATCCGGAAAAATAAATTTTTCGTCCCAAAATGGCCCCTCATTAGACGAGACCCTAGGGCCCAGTCGGCATTTGCCGACTAGCCGACCTGGCCAGACCTTATAGGTCGCAGTGGGGAAGGCCAATCGCCTGCTCGTTCAGAGTAACCTAATCTAATCTAATAGACAATACCATTGCAAGATTTTATGTGTTAAATATATCTTTTCCTAATTTTCAATGGAAGTTTCCTCAAAAAATTACAAAAAAGTATTTTAAATGTAATTAAACAAATTATGCATATAAATTAAAATGCGTGGATGCGTTTACGTACAATTAAAATAGCACACATGAAATATATTCAAATAACTTTAAAACTTATTTGTTTTATTCCCTTTTAGTCTAGGAGGTAGCTACATATATGCTGCCTGGGATATAACATGTTAGCATTGCTGTTATGTTTTAGCAAATATTTTATCTTATGTGAGTCAGGGGGGACCCTGCCCTTTTTGGCGCTAGCCGTCCCAGAAAATATTCAATTGTGGAACAGAGTATAACACTTTGGGTGCTAGTTGAAGAGGGTATCTTGGCGATCAACATTCGATATATACTAACATTTTTTCTCCGTGCAATTGGCAGCATTGGCAGTTATGGCCAAAATTGGAACATAGTATAACTTTCTGACCAGGTGGAAACTTTTCTTTGTCAATGCTCATTGCTGGAAACCCATATGCCAACATTTCCTGCTTGTCCATTTTCCAGATTTTTGGACAAAAATTGGACTTTTGGCCATGACGAGCCAAAACTGGTGCTTTGGTAGAAATATGACAAAAAAAATTGTCCGAGTTTCAAAATTGATGAGCGAAAGGAAGAAATCATTTTTTGTCCAAATTCAAAATTGACCATCGGGGAGTAGAAATATGAAAAGAAATTTTTTTCGTCTAGGTTTCAAAATTGATGAGCGGAGGGAAGATCTAATTTTTTTTAACTAAAATTGATGAGCAAGGAGGCGGAAATAGAAAAGAATATCCCTAAAACGAAAATTGATTAGCGAGGGGGACAAAATATATATTTTTCATAAGCAGAGAGCGCAAAGAACTCGCGACGCCCCTCATACTCTAACGCGCCCCCCTTCACGCATTGTCGCCCCTAGGCTATAGTTTAGTTAGCCTTATGGATAATCCGGCTCTGCTCCTCAGACAATACAAATCTGTTAGGAACCTAAGTACAGTGTATGGATCTATGTCTATTATTATGATGTTTAAAATTAATGAGTCTAAGATGCAATTAGAGCAAATTACTACTTTTGATGTTCAAATACGAATCACAGTTTCTAATAAATCCACATGTTCTTCATCACATTTTGGTAGTGGTGACGCCTAATCTCATTACGTCCTTATTTCTTCCACTTGCTTCAGTAATTCTTCTGATAAGGTGGTCGCGGCTAGTAATTTCAACCTCATAAGCAAGTTCTTTCGTTCGTCCCCAGAGGTGAAAGTTGAATGGGGTCAAGTCTGGAGACTTCCTTCTATCCTATCTATAAACGCCTATATTTTAAGATTTGTCATACTTTTATGATAATATACATATTTCATAGTCATATAGATTCTAATATGTATCATAGCCTTAAAACTATTTATCAATGCACTAAACATCTTGTTTAATATTAAGGAAGTTGCCACAATCACCTATTCAAGTTTTTCACAAAAATATTGTTGACGATATTGAATGACGATCAAAATAAGTTTTCCTCGATTATCTTCTTTGTGTTAAATTTTATTTACACAATTTTTCTCTATTGTTAATACTGTAAGATTTACAGCAGTCACAAAAGCCAAAATTTGTACTTCACTGTAGCTTTTTGCAATTATCTCTGTTTTTGTTCTAGTTCTAGTTATTACCAATATTGTAGACTATAAATTTTCCATACATAAACGTGGAAAAGTTACAATATAAAAAATTTCATTTTCGAAATTTCAAGCTGCTATAATTTTTAAATAATTGGCCGTGGAAGAAAATTGTTTAAACAAAAGTTTTATGAAATTTTGATGTTGATGAAAATATTGATATAATTAATTACTATATGAGAACAGCGGTGGTAGATAATTACAGCTTTCTGGTGGCTTTAAATCGTAGAGTATTCATGATTAGGGTTGCCATAAATGTCCGGAAACTATATCGGGACACTCTGTATTTCCCTAATAAAAAGGCATATATGTTAAAGAAAAATATATCATTGTCTTTTTAACAAAATTAAAACTGTTCCTTATTTTCAGAAATTTCATTGTTTTTATCGTGACGTCAAGACACAGAGGTCAATAACGGTGACTGTCCCGGTTGGCAACCTTATTCATGATGCAGAAAAAGATGTAAACAAAAGTTGTAGCTTTTTCTATTTTCTGTAATATTTATTTAATTTTCGAGCAGAGCTAACAGAAAAGGAGATAATTCAGAAAAACATTTTTTCTCATGTTTCGAACATGGCGTTATAACGGCAACGGTATTTTTAAGGAAAACCTGAATTAATGATTGTGATAACCCTCTTTACATCATAAAAAAAGAAAATTTCTTGTCAGAATTACTCATGGGTCAAATAATAGATTGACTCTTTCTCTACTACTACTACTACTATCTCATATTTACTTTATGATCAAAAATTCTGTGTTTCTATATACAATTAGTACAGTCAATCTGTCATTTGACTTGTGAATAATTCCTACAAGGAATTTTTTGTTTAAATAACAATTAGTTAATGTTTTTCATAAATACTACACTACAATACTACCACTACAGCCGCCATGTTGGAAAATTCGCGGTTAAAATAGGTTTTTCTCAATTACCCCTCTCCTGTTAGTTTTACCATAAAATTAGGTACCAATACTGTAAAAAACCAAAAAATCTACAACCTTTATTTAAACTGTTTTTCTGTATATATTTTACGACTTACAGCCGTCAGAATGGTGAGAATTTGTGTTTCGCTGCAGATTTTTGCAAGTATCTCTGTCCGCGTTACTCGTGCAAAGTAATTAGTTATTACCAATATTGTAGCTTATACAATTTCCCAAAATTTTTGTTGAACAATTTTTTCCTACGACTAATTGTTTAAAAATTACAGCAGCTCTAAGTTTGAAAAATTTCTTGAATTTCGGAAAAATGTTTACCCCGTTGTTCCGACATTATTAACACTTATTAATTTTTCATTGTCTATAAAATTGACTTATATTTGTACTAGTTCTTCAAAAGAATAAACATACGAATTTTTGGAGTTTTCACTGATCTGTCAAAACAAAAATTTGTCTCTATTGCTAATAATTCACGATTTACACTCGCTCAAAAATGTGAAAATTTATGCTTAACTGCAGATTTTTGCAATTATTTCTATCCCGATTGCTCCTACGCAGTAACTAATTATTACCAATATTGTAGATTATAAAATTCTTTCTTCAACTATCAATTGTTTTCAAATTACGGCAGCTCGAAAATCTCACTGTTTTTTAAATTTCGAGCTGCTGTCATTTTAAAACAGTTCACCGTGGAGGATCATTGTTTAACCAACAATTTTTATAAATTTTATAATCTATAATATTGGTAATAACTAATTACTAGCAACGGGGGCAGAGATAATGGCAAAAATCTGCAGCGAAGATTAAATTTACACCATTCTGACTACTGTAAATCGTAAGATATCTATAATAGAGAGAAATAGTTTAAATAAATGTCGTAGCTTTTTTATTCTCTACAATATTGGTAATATCTAATTTTAAGGGAACGGAGAACAGGAACGGAGATAATTGAGAAAAACCATATGTTCCAAATTTCGGCCGCAGAGGCAACGATATTTTTTTGGAAAATATTAATTAATGATTGTGGCTACCTCCTCTACATTAGCAAAAAATTCCTTGTATGAATTATTCAACATTTTTTGCTCTACAGACTGAATTAAATGCATTGTATGTAAATCTAGTTGGCCTATATGCTTTGACCGTTTCTGATACATTGTAGTAATATAAATCAAGTGCGAAATGTAAAAAAAATATTGAATATTAGGACTTCGTTAGTACTCTCGATAATATTACTGACAGAGAAAATGAATTTTAATGTGTTTTTATAAGTGACTATATCCTTATTTTGACAGGAATAGGTAGTGGAAATATAATGATTGTTGGTGACTTCAATATAAATTGGTGTTTAATAATTCTGTTAAAAATAATTTCAAATCTAATATGGGAAAGAGAAACTTAAAATAGTTTGTTGAAGATCTTGCTAGAATAATGAGTAACACGCGTTTATTTTTATTCAGCTACAAAGGACCCCGCAGAATCCTTACGGGAAATGGCTTTCGGTCAATCTCTTTGAAACTCTGGATTCTGGTTCTGATGTGCAGAACAAAAATTCTCAAAGGCAATAAGTCCTAAAAATTCATGGTTCTGAGATATAGCCCTCTGGAGTTGGACTTTACGTGCATTCTGCAGCATATTTAAATCCTGATGGGAAATGGCTTTCGGTCAAACTCATTGTAACTTTAGATTCTGGTAGTTCTTGATGTGTAGAACAAAAGTTCTCAAGAGCGCTAAGTCCTAGAAACTCATAATGCCATATTAACTATGCTGCAGAATGCACGTAAAGTACAACTTCAGAGGGCTATATCTCAAAACCATGAGTTTTTAGGATTTAGTGCCCTTAAGAACTTTTGTTCTTCACATCAAGAACTGCTAGAATCCAGAGTTTCAAAGAGTTTGACCGAAAATCATTTCCCATAAGAATTTAACTATGCTGCAGAATGCACTAGTCCAATCAATGAATGCCCAAAAGGAGATCGTAGAGAACATTTAGTAGGGGATTTTCCTCTTCAGGGGTGTGTAGGGGTAGTTAGGAGGTAACAATACTAAAAGTCTCCGCCCCTAGCCCCGCCGCTCCAGGGGAGGGGGGTGAGGTGGAAAGGTTCCTTTTTTCGATTCTTCGCTTATAACTCGGAAAAAGGTAATATATGCAAAACTCAACGAAATTAAAGTTTCCACAAGAATGTTTATATTCATTTTCTTCCTATGTCTTATAGTTTACGAGATACTCGCCAGCGAAAATCGATGATCAATAAAAAAAAATCAATTATGTACCTTGAATATTTCTATCAAAGCGGTTTACCGTGGTTTGCTAATAAATCAGTCACAAAACAATCTTTATTTTACAACACTCAACGTATTTACTAACGTAATATTTTATCGAAATCTATACATTTCCTTAAATATACAGTGTGACTCACTTAAAATGAAGATACCCTTATAACTTTTTTATTTTGTTTCCGATTTGAATCAAATTTTACTCAAGTATAGAACAAATTGGAATCTACTATTGACCAGAAAAACATTCGGCTGCTACAAAGTCAAAGCCACCTGCGGTACCAAAATATGCTGAAAAAAATAAAACATTTTGAATGTTAGAAATTCAAAAAAAATGCATCCGATCGGCGCCACAAACGTACATACATCAAAATTTGATTTGGTTATTGATGGGGGATTTCTCATGCATAAGCTCTTCCGGCAAAAGGGATCCTCAGTTTCCGCAGTTTGTGGTGGCTATGTGAAATTCGTCAAGACCCATTAATATGATTTTTAATATTTTTCCTCATATTTTGGTACCGCGGGTGGCTTTGCCTTTATAGCAAGTGAATGATTTTCTGGTCATCTTACAAAAACCTATCAAATTAACGAGGCTTAATGAAAATGTGCAGCTTGACACTATTGATAGTGCTGGTAACGGTTAACGGGTATAGACCAAAAGGTGTTAGAAAATGACTTTTTTAAGTAGTCGACGTTTCGTCAAAATTTAGTCACATCCTCAGGACTCTACAATAGAACATACTGACGTAGTTATTTATAGGACAATATCAAATTATTATCAAGAAACGTTGTAATTGTTTATCACTGAATAAAATATATAACACTTAATTAAACAACCGAAATACATAAAAGTTTATCCTTTTTATATTAATTTATACTAAAAATGTTACTTATAACAAGGAAAGATACTGAAGAAAGACACTAAATTAAAAAAGTAGTGTATTTTAGTATTTAGTATAATTTAGTAACTTCCCATCACAAGAACAGAGTTCCATATGGGTTCAACTATATATGAGTTATACAACTTTCTGTTAGTCTCATGACGTACCGGTCTTCATATAGATTCAATATAGGAGATGTGACATGACCTCGCCTTTGAGCGACTTTTTGGCAAAATGGTTTTTTGTTTTATTTATGCGAAAGGCGGTTTTCTCTATAACTTTGTCATTTGGAAAGACCTGCATTTGGTTTTCCTACTATCGCTTTCTACCGATTATCCAACGCCGAGGAGCAAACCGCGAAGGAAATCTGACCCCTCGTCCAATTGACGAGCCGCTGGATGAATCCAAATTTGTTTTATTCGAGAAACCGGCCTTGTTCATTTTTACGAATTTTTGCCAAATAATTGCCTATAGACGCTACGCGCCTTTGCAACATTTTTCGATTTCACCCTTTCAGTACGTCACATCGTTAAAATTTTATATTCATTCTTTTGAATGATATTTACAATGATTATATCTCTGGTTTCATTGTGTTTCGTCGAACGATTAAAAAGTACATTTTTAGCGTACCTCTTAAAAAGTATATTGTTTTCTTTTCCTTGGGTCGATTCTGGGATGTTTTCTAACAGTCTCCCTGCCGCCTGGAAATGGTGTTTAAAAATTATTGCTTAAAATGTTTTAATTTTCGAGAATTTATTGGTCGAGAGAGAATTTATGGACAAAAAAGACAAAAAGAATAAAAAGTATAAAAAAGAACAAAAAAACCGCTGCCCAAGGAATCACTACTTCCATATCCAGATTTTTTATCTATGCCACTCACAACGAAAAAATTTTGTATGTGGAAATAATTGTTTATGGAACTTTAATAATATAATATTTGAAATCCTCTACCCCAAAAACCCATAAAACGATACCCCACATCGGTAGCGGGGTGGGGGTGGTGATAGGGGGTGGTAGTGGAAGTGGATGAAGTAAAAAAACATTTTGAGGTTTCTGATTCTTGTACACACCCTAAATCAAATTTTTTTTTCATCCCCTTTAATAATGGGGTGGGGGTGGTAATGGGGGTGGCTAATGCCAAAATTTTTTTTGAGACCTCAGCTTCTCTTGTATATACTAAATACCAATTACATGGACTCTTACCTGCTTGATTTACCTATTTTCCCAAAATTTACCCCAATTTACCCCCCAACCCTTCAACGGAACAAGATGAAAATATAATCTAGTTCTAGATCTCGTTAAAGTACATATGTGTACCAAATTTCAAGTCAATATCTCAAACGGTTCCAGAGTAAACGTGCGCACAAAAAAAGTTACAGACAGACCGACAGACAGAAATTTTTCTTTCGCTCAAACTTAAAATCTCGACGTTTCGTGACATTCTAAGCCTATTTGAACAATAAAAATTTTTTAAAATTTTTTTGTCGTTACTATACTTCCACTGGATGTGGAAGTAATTAAATTAAAGTGCCGCACAATTCGGTATCTTTTGAGTTTTTAAATTACTAATAACTTATAAATCTATAAATTACTCAAGTTAATTCCTAACGTGAGCATGTAGTAAAATCTGATACAACGTGATATGTATGAAACCAAAAATAATAATCCAAAAAGGATTCATATTCTAGCAAATAGTTTAACAGGTAACGTAATCGACTATTACGGTTTGACTTCAGACTCATCTTAAAGGATAATCTTTAAGGACGCGTATTGTGATTTTATGGCACAACAGATTTTGAGTGTTGGGTCTTTTTACGACACACGAAACCTTTTTTAGAACAGATAACTGCTTTGGTCGTTTTATAACCTTACTAAAACTAAACAAAACGGATAAATCTAATAGATATTGCTGATTTTGTGGAAACAACATAAAAATGTTTATGTTATATTTTTACACAATTTATGCGCTTTCAGCAAATATAAAATATATAATATCGTTTCATAAACAAAGCTTAGTTAAAATTGCTATGTGATTTAATTTTCAGTCTAATGAAAATAGAATATAAATAGATATAAATAAATATCGAAATATTTCTAATGGAGAAAACACAATTTTACCGTTACGCTTTTAGTACATTCCCAAAGCATAAAAATGACACAATTTAACAATTTAACAGTAATGGGCTCATTTAATGAATTTCATTTAGTAGTTGTTACTTCTTGTGGATAAAGTATTACTTAAAATTAGGCGCTATTAAAAATTTCAGATGAATCCGATATGTGGTTTTCGAAATATACGACTTTTAAAGAGGGAATTGGAAGCGCGGTGCGACCAACATCGGGACGTCAGAGAATAGTAATATAAATTGGTGAAAATAGTTGATAAACTGAAATTCTTCACAAACACGCATAAGTTTCAAAACACACTGCTTGAGTTAACGATTTGCAATATTAGAGAGATATGGCAGTCAGTGATACCGCACGACGTTCGCTAATTATGTTACGTTATTGAAGCAAATAACGAGGCTTTGTTTCAGACTTATGGCATTGCAGTTCCATTCTAACGTAACTAGGTTATCTTCTTCGATCGATTAATTAATAATAGATTTAATTACAACTGAATAAATAAACTAATTTCTCATCTTTTCTCTAAAATTGAAAAAGAAGTAGTAAATAAACCTTAAATGTATTGAAATTATCAACTTAACCTCAAAAATTTCTAAAGAAAATAATGAACGAACCCGAAACTAAGTAACAACTGACATAAATACAGATCGGCTGATTTCAAGACTTATGCTCTATAAATCTTGGGCTTCCCAATATTCACCGAGGTGAGGATAACGTCGTTTACTCGACGTTCGCTAAACGTGCGAAAATTACGTCAGGCGCTAAGTTATTACCGCGTGCCTTAACGCAGATTAAAGGTGCGCATGCTTAGATGTCAAATAACGCGATCCTGTAATAGCGCATGCCGTTATCTGACTATGCCATATCTCTCTATTGTGAAACTATAATAACGCGCCGCAGCTAGCCACTTCGACTAGCGGGTTCCTATCAAGTGACGTCATGGCCGGTACTCGCAAGGCAGCGCGGTTCATTTTTATGATTTTTTTTAGATGATTTGTAGGCCTCACAAAATTCTAGTTTTTTGCACAGGGTCTTAAAATTATAAAATCTTTCTGATAATTAAATAAGAAAAAAGTGCCAAATGAGCCCATTCACAGATATTGATTTTTTCTGTAGCAGAACTATGTATTTAACAAATGCCATATTTTTAGGTTCGAATTTTATTAATCTCACTTATAATTTTATTCAGTAACATTTATTTTAGACTCAAACACATCTTTCAGTCAAAAGCATCTTATTATGAATTATTTTTTAAATATGTATACAACAAAATAATAAAACCGCTGCCCAAGAAATCACTACTTCCACATCAAGATTATCTATCCAAGTCACTCACAACGAAAAAACTGTGTATGTGGAAATAATTGTTTATGGAACTTTAATAATATAATATTTGAAATCCTCTACCCCAAAAACCCATAAAACGATACCCCACATCGGTAGTGGGGTGGGGGTGGTAGTGGGTAGTGGGGGTGGATGAAGTAAAAAAAATATTTTGAGGTTTCTGGTTTTTGTACATACACTAAATCACATTTTTTTTTCATCCCCTTTAATAAGGGGGTGGGGGTGGTAATGGGGGTGGCTAATGCCAAAAATTTTTTTGAGACCTTAGCTTCTTTTGTATATACTAAATACCAATTTTATGGACTCCTACCTGCTTGATTTACCCATTTACCCCAAATTTACCCCAATTTACCCCCCAACCTTTCGTCGTAACAACATGAAAATATAATCTAGTTCCAGATCTCGTTAAAGTACATACGTGTACCAAATTTGAAGTCAATATCTTAAACGGTTCCAGAGTAAACGTGCGCACAAAAAAAAGTTACAGACAGACAGACCGACAGACAGAAATTCTTTTTTCGCTCAAACTTAAAATCTCGACGTTTCTGACATTTTAAGCCTATTTGAACAATAAAAATTTTTAAAAATTTTTTTGTCCTTACTATACTTCCACTGGATGTGGAAGTAAAATATGTAGACAAATGTGCACACACATTTCTTTAAAATACACTTTGAACGCCTAACAGCTTATACACATTTCTTACTTCGAAAGAGTTGACTGCCAGTTGTTTAATCTCAGCAGAGATGGAATTATATAGGTTTGCGGCGGTATATGTATAAAAAGTAATAAAAAACGTGTCAAGTGTTGAGGAATTCTTAAGTATTCCGTGTCTCATGGGTTGCGATGATGAATTAAGCAATCAATCTGGAAATCAATAGTTCTTTTAGATGTTGGGGATATCCTGCATAAATTATATTTTGGACCTATTATCCCGCAGGCATTAATCTGATTTAGGTATGAAGCATAAACAGCATCTCTGTTGAAAAAAACACTGCTTAAGGAATCACTACTTCCACATCCAAGAATTTTACAGTGAATAAATTTTGGTACTACATTCGCACTCCACTAGGTTTCGTAGAACTTTAAAAATACAATATTTAAAATCAAAAATCATATAAAATGATATGCCACATCGGTAGTGAGGGTGGCTAATGCCAAAGAAATTTTTAAGTCCTTACCATCTCTAATAATGGAGTGGGTAGTAAATGAGTGTAGTGGTGGGAGCTGACCGATGCCAAAGTTTTTTAAGACCTTGACTTTTCGTACATACACTAAATCTCAATTTTATGGACTTTTGCTTGCTTTACCTATTTATCCTAATTTCCCCCCTAACCCTTCAACGGAATAAACTCAAAATTTAATTTAGTTGCAGATCTCGTTATGGTACATAGGTGTACCTAATTTCAAGTAATATCGTAAACTGGTCCATAGTAATTTTCCACGGATGAAAAAAAATATTTTGCAAGAAAATCTTTACATTTTTTTTGTTATTTATTCTTACGTCACCGGATGACTAAGATAAGTTTCTCTTATTTATTGTTGACAAATTTAATAGGCCTGTAACTTCAAGATAAAAATTGGCCTACCACTTTTGTGTTTTTTAGTCTTACAATTAAGTTTACTTTGCAAATGCTATGGAAATTTTATCTCCACGAGGATAGTTTTATATTTACCTGATTTAGGCCTCTTTGCTTCCACAGTTGTTTTAATGTTTGCCTGTCGGCTGCTCAGTATTTTTCGGTGGTAATAATAATAATAATAATAATAATAATAATAATAATAATAATAATAATAATAATAATAATAATAATAATAATAATAATAATAATAATAATAATAGTAATAATAATAATAATTGGTTGCACAACATAAAACCCCCCGGGCGACAAGATCTGGCCAGAGTGGATGCAGAACTTCGTGCAGCGCTACCAGAAGAGGCTGACATCTGGCACATAAATTGTGCCATGTATGCTGCCGCTCAATGCTTGTCTCAGATGGAGAGGCGAAATACTACCTCTCCACAGGAAAGAGCGGGACGGCGCATACAGAAGATGGAAGCCAAGATCCGGTAGGCGAGGCAACACGCATCCCGTATCCAATGTGTGATGGACTATATGGCAGCCAATAGGCCCTTCACGCCTAAAGTACGGCGAGTAGCTGCCAACCTAAGACGCGTCCATCATGCACTTAATGGGGCAGTGCTGCAAACCACCAAACAGCACTGCCTCGACAGGATACGGATGCTAGTGTCTTGTAAGAAGTCACTAGTGAGGCGAGCGAGGGGGCTGGCGGAAAATAGCCTTTTCCGCAAAAAGCCCTTGCGCCTCTTCGAACCGCCTCAGCGTGTTGTAGAGAATCCGCCAACGGCAGATCAGGTGGAAAACTTCTGGAAAACGTTGTACGAAGAGAGGCTTCCACTCAACAGATACTCTCCAGCCCTGGCACACTTTGAAACCTATTGCCAAAGGTTTCGGCAACCTCACGAGGTGTGCCAACCAATAACCCCAGAAGAGGCTCGAAGAGCTCTTGAGGGCTCTAAGAACTTTGCTGCTCCAGGTCCCGACGGGATAAATAACTTTTGATGGAAAAAGTTATCGAATACCCACCACCATTTGGCCAGAATTTTTAATGCCTGGCTAAATGGGGAGCAGCAAATTCCTTCTTGGGTTATTGAGGGACGGACAGTGCTGATCCCCAAGAACGGAGATTTGTCTAACCCAAAGAACTACCGCCCGGTAACCTGTTTAAACAAATGTTACAAAGTGTTTGTTGTTACATGCGGGTGCTCCACGCAGTTGAACCGGTTTACGAACAGATATATGAGCAACGAGGGCTGCAAGGAGAACCTGCTGATTGACAGATGTGTCACTCAGAACTCCGTGCAGTATAAGCGGAAACTCTCCATGGCCTGAATCGACTACCGCAAGGCATTTGACATGACATCTCATGAGCTTATTTTACACTTGCTCCAATGTCTTGCGGTATCCGGTCCCGTAGTGAGATGTATTGAAGAACTGATGCCGCTCTGGAGGACTCGCTTTACTATAACATCCGGTAACTATAGAGTCCAGACGGAGCCGGTATCGTTCAGAAGGGGAGTATTTCAGGGAGACTCCCTCAGCCCCCTTCTGTTTTGCATCTCACTACTGCCATTATCCGTTTCGCTCCGGAAAACCCGTGGATACAACTGCGGTACCCCCGGCGATAGGAGGCATAAGGTCACCCATTTGTTTTATATGGATGACCTTAAACTTTATGCCTCCGGAGAAAGGGACCTACACCAGTCCCTTAGAGTGGTACAGGAGTACACGCAGGCTGTCGGTATGGAGTTCGGGTTGGACAAATGTGCACTGGTCCATCTTAAGAGAGGACGATGCGGGGACTACGGAGAGGACGCGCAGCTCGTAGACGGAAGCATCTTACATCATCTAGATGCCGGAGAGTCGTACACTTACTTGGGTGTCGAGCAACGCTCCACCCAAAAAGTGAGTGTAGTGAAAAACGCTCTCCGCGGCAAGTATCAGCACCGACTCCGACAGATCTGGTCTTCAGAATTGTCGGGGAAGAACAAGGTGTCTGCTACCAAGATGCTTGCCGTTGCGATCCTTTTCTACTCCTTTGGAGTGGTGAAATGGAGCCGAGAGGAGTTGCGTCAACTCGACGTAGGAACCCACAAGAAGATGCATCTCAATAGGAGTTTGCATCCTAAATCGTCCGTTCCACGGTTATACCTCCCACGACATCGGTGAGGCCGTGGACTCTTGAGTTTTGAGAGTCTTCATAACAGGATGGTTCTGGATGGAGCCTGTAAGATTATCAGGAGTTCAGATCCCCTCCTCTGCATGGTCCGAGACCATGAAAATGCAGGGGTAGGAGCGTTTTTGTTTAAAGCAGCACAGAGAGCAGCCGATGGACTTGGTCTCTCCTTCGACGTCGAGCGGGTAAATCATGCTTCTGTCACCGAGTTGGAACCTGCTCGGCGAAAAGCCCAAATTAAAGCTGCAGAACACAAAATCTTTCTGCAGCTTCATACGAATAAGCCAATGCATGGAATCTTCTATAAAAATATAGAAGATCTTGGCTTATCCGAAAGGCTGACCTTTGCCTTCTTAAGGTCAGCCGGGCTGAAGTCTGAGACCAAGGGATTCATAATGGCTTGCCAGGATGGTGTATTTAACACTCTCGTTTATCGAAGTCGTGTGATGGGTATAGAGGTCCCTGATGTCAGCTGCAGGGCCTGCCGCAGGGCACCAGAGACTTTAATGCACTTGTTGTCGGCTTGCCCGACATATGCAGTCTCGGCCTATATCCAGAGGCACGACGGGGCATTACGAGTGCTTTATTATCACTTAAGGCACTCGTATGGAATAGACGAGATACCAGTGCTGCCTTATGCTCCGGGGGATATTGAGTCCGTTGTGGGAAATGAGAAGTGTCTAATTTATTGGAACTACTCTTTTCCCACAGTCAGGCAAATACAAACCAACAAGCCTGACGTAGTCCTCCTCGACCACCAACTCAAGACAATGTTTGTCGTGGAGTTCTCGGCTCCCGCGAAGGACAACATTGTCTTGAAGGAGGAGGAAAAACGGAAAAAATATCGAGATTTGATCTTCGAACTCCGCAGACTCTACCCAGACCATACTGTTAAGATAGTGGTACTGATTATAAGAGCTGCTTCAGAGGTGTGCCGAGGAAACTTTCCATATTTGATAAAAGTCTGTAATAGTCATGTAAATAATATAATTGTATGCACTTATTTGGTGTCACAATGAAGCTTGTATCAACACGAATCAGATATCACCATGAAATAGCCTACCAATATACCCAAAGGAAAGTTAGAAGGAAAACTTCCTAGAAAATTTCCGTTTTGAAAACTCCGAAAGTTTCCAGGAAGTTTTCCTTCTAACTTTCCATTGGGTACATTGGTAGGCTATTTTATGGTGAAATCTGATTCATGATGACGCAAGCTTCATTTTGATACCAAATAAGTGCATACAATTATATTATTTACATGACTTTTACAGACTTTTATCAAATATGGAAAGTTCTCGTCACATCTCTGCACTGCTTTCAGAACTTAAGATCATACTGGCATGCCGAAATTCGGCAGAGGTCTTAGCCGGCAGAATGCAGAAGGCTGTCATTCTCGGTTCATTACGTCTGCTCAGGGCACACGATTCGCGGACCCAGTAGTCACTCACCCCACGGGCGTGGGGAGTGGCTACCGGTACTACCAGCTCCCCTCTGTGAGTGTCGGAGCCACAGAGTTTAAAGGGTGACTGGCTTTTAGAAAATAATAATAATAATAATAATAATATTGTTTATTGTAAAAAAGAATAATAATAATGACAATAATTTTACATAAGGAACTTGCAACAAACATAAAATTGAGTCTAAAAAGTAACTAAATACTTGCATAGACCAATTTAATGACAAAAAAATCAAATTATATAACGTTAAATATCAATACAATCAGTAATTGAAGTTGAACTTTCAAAATCCTACATTATCCAAATTAAAATTAGGTACTATTAATTAACTAATTAGTTAATATTAATTACATAGTTTTGCTTAAGGTATGTAAAATCAACACAATCACATTTATCTAATATTAAAATTGCCCAGGGGGAGTCTCAGAATTTAGCTGTGTGTAGAGTTAATCAATCAATACGACGTAAAAGTGTTGGAATAGTACTAGTGATAAATGCCACAATTTAGAATATTCTTAGTTTGAATTCACTTGTAACTTAAATATATGAAGTACATTAATTAACGAAAATTAATAAAATTATTATTAAAAAAATAAAAAATTAATAAAGTAATAAAAAAATTAATAAAAGTATTAAAAATATTAAAGCTAATTTTTCAATCAGCTCGTGTATTTCTTATCGCCGCACTGTAGGCAGATATATTTTTATTCCTTTTTTAAATGCTTGTAGATGTATTGCATTCTTTATTGCCACTGGTAAATGATTATAAAAATTTGGGCCAAGGTAATAATAACATTTTTGTCCTAGAGTTTTATACATAAAGAGGTAAGGAGTCGTTTTTATGTCTTATATTGTAAGTGTGTTCATTTTTCTTTAGTAATGTTTTATTTTGGAATTGTTTGACGTCAGATTGGATGTAAAACAGCTGACGCGGGTCCATTAAACCAGCCTCTTTATACAATAAGTCAGTGGGATAAGTATTTTCTTTGTTAAAGATTACCTTTATTATTCTCTTTTGTACTAGTGTTAATTTTTTTTTAAATTGTTTTACCAACACCTCCCCAACCTAATTCGTAATTAATATGGGGTTCTACTAAGAAGTAATATAAGGTTTTTAGGTATCTAATATCTTTGATACTTTCTCTAAGCTTTTTGAATGTATAAATTTAATGTTGTAGTCTTTTATGACGTTATTTATATGTACGTCCCATTTTAAGTGTTGGTCAATCATCATTCCGAGGTATTTTACTTCTTTAGTTGGATTTATTGTAAATTCATTATTTATCTTGAGGCACTCGAAGTCTGGTAATAATGTTTTATTGCAGCTTAAAGGTGAGTAATATGTTTTTTCCGTGTTTAGAGTAAGAAACTATGATCAAGAAAATCTTTAACTTTTTTGATATCTAATTCGACAGCATTTTTTAATAAACTCCATGTGTAGCATGTGTAAAATATATCTGTGTCATCTGCATAGGTGACAATTTTACCACAGCTTTGGACTGAGAATAGCTCATTTAGGTATATGATAAATAAGATAGGCCCTAGCACATTACCTTGTGGCACACCACATTCAATTTTCTGCTGGACGGAAGAAATCCGTTATATAGGTCGTTCGAAGATAAAGGAGTTCGCAAAAGCAAGATATCTCGTCATTTAATTCTACTGGTTTATCTCTCTGTCTATCTATATGTCGGTCTAGTGTCTGACTGTTGGCGCTATGTCTGCAAAACTATTTGATGAAAAATAATACTTGGTAGGTAGTTGATTTTATTGCCAACGAAGAAATGGGATACACTTTTATTGAAAAATTTATAGGGTGGACAGTCAAAAAAATAATAATAAAACAAATTTGACAGACAGGATAATAATATTTGGCATATAGCTAACACCACTGCCAAGAAAGAAATCTGCCATATTTTTAGTTAAAGTATGCAGAGTGGTCGTCCTCAAAAAGTAGTCAATAAAAAAAAAAACAATGCAAGAAAATTATATTTAGTTGACAGTATTGCTAAGGAAGGAAAGCATATGTACTGTTAATGAATAGAAAAACGTACAGTGTGGTCAGTGATCACCCAAAAAGAAGATACGAGGATATTCCAAGATACCAAAATAACACTCTGTTTCTCAGATTAGAACGAACTTTATATAGATTGAGTTATATAGATTATATATATACCATGAAATAATAACGCTTATTCGTACTTAATACGTACCAAATCTTGTTATTACTTTATGTTCAACTGCAATAAATTTAATAAAATAATGAATGTGGAATTTCATTATATGATATTATTGAAATAAATAAACTACCACTGTCGAGAAATTTCAAAGAAGACGAAGCACTCTCAAATGCTATGCGTACATTTCCTAGAATTGGAGATGTATAATTGGCATATTAGCAGCGTCCTTTTAATTTAGCTATAACTAAATGATATTATATGGTTATACAGAGTTGGTGTACTTCTGTTTATAAAGAAAATGTTTTGATTTTATTAACTAGTCTTATTAAATTAGCTTGCCTAATATGAGCCGACTTGGCATATTCTTGTAAACGATTTATCGTGATATTTGAAATTGAAAAAGAACATGAAATTGAATATGAAACAAATGTTTTTTTATGCCAAGGGGCATTTTTCACAGAATTTCAAATTTTTTATTTTATTCAGGCCTTAGACAAAACTGCCTAGAATGATGTATTCAAAATTTTAATAAGTACGAAAAGGTGTCTTATTCGTAAAGAAAAGAGAACTGTATTCTACAATGTATATTAAAAAATTAAGACTGTTCTGCTTACCAACATCTAAACCTTTTTAAATCCTATCTTACAAGACCTTTCAACCTACATTCATAAATATCCACACTCCACAGCACAGCACGGTGCTAGTGTAGAAGAACATACTACCTGGCGTCAAATGACGTGACACCGATTTATTTGATTAGGGGCGCCAGCCGCGTTCTGAGCCGTTCTTCTACTCACAGACGGGTTTGAGATAAGATGCCCTTCGGTAGCCGAGTAATGGATCAAGGCTACATTACCTCAGATCATTAACGGCGCTCTCTCTGGCCGTGATTTCCCTGATTTAGGGTTTTGATACCTAAGTTAAATTTTCCCATAAAAAAAATCCCCGTCTCTTCGACGGGATTAATTTTTGACGTAAAGGTCACGTTTTTATCTGCTAATAACGGACTCTACACCTTAGGATTTCTGACAGGGTGTATTAAATAGGTGGTCCGACTACGGCACTTTCTTGTGATAATAATGGCTTCATAAGTGCATGCTTCCTATTTAATTTAGTAGATGGCGCGAGCTTTAGCGTCCTACAAAAACATGTATATAGGTACATGAATTTGCTTTGCTGCATATAGTGTTGCATATATTCACAACTGAACAACAATTTCAGTTATGTAAAGGAACAAACATTCACCAGTTTCAAATTTATATGGGTATGGTAAGAAAATAAAACTTATGTAAAATATACAAATTTATTTACAACAGTACTGGGCGTAATGAGCTGCAATATTATAAGAACAAGATTTACATATGTTTACAAATAGTTCCTTTCTCCAAAATTACTGAGCATTCTCTATGCTCCCAACATAAGTTGACTTTAATTGCACATCAGAATGAATACTTTGATAATAATATTTGTACTTGGTCCACCTAAGCAAGCGTTGTAGATTAAATTTTCAGAAAAATATGCTGCAATTCTTCTACAGTGATCGGTTTACTGATTGATGTTAACTTAATATCCTTATGCAAAAAATAACCTCTATTGTAGGACCAAACATGAGACAAAACTCAACCTGAAAATAGGAATTATACAAATACTTAATTACTTGAAAAACTAAATTATCATTTGGAAACAAATACTATCTAAAAAGCACTTACCGTCTTAAAACATGTTGTAATTAATTTATCATGCTGTTCTGCCTTATGTAAACACTAAGCTTCTACTTTCAATACATTTATGAATACCCCAATTCTTATTTGGTAATTTGACGTCACATTCTTCAGACAAAATTTTTTCTAGTAAGTGTAAATACAAACTCTCAGAAATAAGGATAAATTATACTATCGTGAACATCACTCATTTAATAACTTCTTAATTTTCTTAGCGACAACATTTTCTGAAGAACAAGCATCTAATTTGCTTGGAAGTGCACCTTTCTTCAACCTTTTTCTTTAAAACTGCCGCTAAAAGCATAAAATATATTTAAAAAGACGTTTTTATATCTATAGGTTATGTTACAAATATTTATGTAAATTTAAAACTTACAGTGTATATAACAACTCCATTTTCAGACTGTGAAGTAAAATTACTTTTTATACTGCTGGAGTAAAAATGTTTTTCACAAATATGTGGCTTTTTATTTCAAGTAGGTACTTTGTAAACTATCACATTTCTATCTCTTCAGTATTTTTTGGCACTAAGAAAAGTGATAATTTTTGGTCTTTATAGTCATAAGCATAAGTACACAAATAGGCACTCCATATTTTCTAACCGTGTCTTATGAAAATATAGCTGACTTTTTTATATTTTGCGCTAGCGTATTGAATGTATTTCTTCGAGGTATTTGATGTCAAATGTCACTGATATTTTGTTTGACTACAAGATTTTTCACTAAAAACGAAAGCTCGGGAATGTATGCAACACTGTATGCACGTATGTACAGAATCTGCAAAATTATCTTTCTATGCGTAAATAATGACGGACACTATTGCTCCTGCCATCTATTACATTATGTACAAAGTAAGCACTTATGAAGCCACTCAACGGGTCCTTGTCGCACCACCTATTTAATACACCCTGATTTCTGAGAAAAACGCATAAAAAAATCCCTATCAAACCTCCGTAAGGCAACGAGAAGGTCAAGTGTTAATGTGAGTTAACTCGACACATCCGGTTTTCGATACGAAAGTTCCAGGGATGGTAGACTAGTAACAAGTCTCAAGATCAATTAAGATGCAATTAGTTCAAAGAATCCGTTTATTTAACAGATATGGTTATACACAAAAGCAAAATTCTTATTTTAAGAATCGCGCATTCCCCAATTAAGGCAATGGCTTTCAGATCATACAAGCGAGAGCGTTTACGCTAACGATCGATTAGGCACAGAACCAAATGCACGCTTTTTAGAGAAGTCATGCACTATTTTGTAATTTTATAATTACGACTGACTGATTGTAACATAAAAATGTTTTACTAAAAAAATTTAGTTTCGCTAGAGACTACTTAGCTTTAAAGTTCTCGTATCGTGGCGGTTCACGTACTAAAACACATTCATGAGGACTTATGACTGCATAAGTTTAATAGCGTTCGGTCAGTCTTGCTCCTATGCAGTTGTTCAATATTAGCAAAATTACAATGATCCACCTCCGAGCGACTTTTAGGCAAAATTGAATTTTTGGTTTTTTATGCACGACGCGTTTTCCTCTATAACTTTATAGAGCGGGAGCTAGGTGGCTTTTTCGACAGCTCATCGTTTTATGAACTTTAAGATATTTTTATGGTTTAATGGATGATAATGATTCATAAAATCGACTTCACGAACACTGTTTAAAAATCAGTGAAATCATGTCATCGTTACAAGGCTCATTTTTTTTGTGTGTACACATTTTATGTTTAGAATGAATAAAACACGATCGCCAGAAAGTGTGGGCCGTCAGAAGGCGCAGCCAGAAAGGTAACTAGTGGAAGCATTATACTCTTCGCCGATTTACTGAGCTTTTTATATAATTGTTACACATTCTATAGGATACTCTTCGCATTTTTCTTGTAAATACTGTTAGTTTTTGGACATTCTAAATTTTGTGATACCAACTTTGTTGTGAAAAAAAATATAAAAAAAAATATAAAAAAAAAATCACGATGTGAGGGATCGAACCCGGGACCCTTGGATTGCCAAATTTATTTTGCCAAATTTACATTTCTTTATTTTATTTAAATGTGGCGAACATGTCAATATTAATTTCATTATCTCATTGTACAATCAAAATAAATAAACATTGCGTCACATACTCGCGACTGATCGCGAGAAGTGCCACAACGGCCAGGTGCTTCGGCAAAAGAAATTCAAGCTCATGTTACTGTAGTATATTAGACGATTTCAATTAGCACAATCGTATTTTAGCGTGATTATATCAAAGATTTTATATTAATAAAATGAATTTACTTTTTAATGAGAGACGAAAGTAATAGTTCTGGAAATGCAGGGAAAATAAAATGAAAAACCCTGCTTTAGGTTGTCAAGTGTTTAAAAACATTTATTTACCATGAATGGTAAATCTTTAGATGGTTATAGCTTTCAACAAGGGGTCAAGAGGGGTAGAAGGGATGATGAAAAAGGTATGAGGTTTAGAAGGAAGGTGTTTTTTAAGAGTACCCTTGGATTGTGAGACGAAACTCTTGCCGCTACACCACCATTTCTTATTACTAAAATTGTTAATGAGTGAAATATATACCATTAGAAAATTTATTGTGATTATTAGGAAACACACATTAGTAAAATGTATTAAAAAAAAATAGTGATAGGAAATAACATTTCGCAAGGTTTCTATTTATTACAAACCATAAAAAAATGTAAAAAAAATTTTTTTTAAATTTTAAATTACTAATAACTTTTTTATTTACCAATCTATTTTGTTAAAAAACAATAGGGTTCTTCCTCTAGCTAACACTAAATTATTCTCCAAATTTCAATACAATCGGATTTTTCTTTCTGGAGTTATCGTGCTTACAAGAAACGTGACGGACGGACAGACGGACAGACGGACGGACAGACGGACAGACGGACAGACGGACAGACGGACAGACGGACGGACAGACGGACAGACAGACGGACAGACGGACATTTTGAAAGTTGTTCAGAATTCGTTCACTAACATAACGATACAAAAATTTTTTCTATACGAGCGGTATTTACTGATTTAGAAATGTGCCGATCAAATACAATATACTCTTCGTTTTTGCGAAGAGTATAATAATGATACAATACATCTGAGGCACGGTACGGAGTCAAGTTAGCCGAAAGTGTTAAATTCCTGTATGTTTAAGGAGCCTATGGTACTTTTGTTGACACTAAGAACTTTACGGGGAGGCTATTCTATTATTGAAGGAGCTTATATTTACGTTTTAAAAAGGAGCCAGAACTTGTAACGAAGAGTTTAGAGTTCTGAGATGAAATATGCGAAAAAAAATCCAATTTTCTTCAAAAATCCTAAACATTTTCTTTCTGGCTAGCCTTACTGACGGGAGTTTCTTTCTGGGAATTTTTTTCTGTGTTCAAAACATTTAAATAAACATGCTCAACCTTAAAAAAGTTTGTAACGATCATGTTATATAACTCGGTTTTTTTACGTCTTTGACCTTTCTGGTTGCGCCCCCGATGGCCCACACTTTCTGGCGATCTTATTTTATTCATTCTAAACATAAAATGTGTGCACACAAAAAAAATTGGCTTTGTAACGATGATATAATTTCACTGATTTTTATATCTTGAACCATGGCCAACTCGACGGGCTGACATATGCCAGAAGTCTATTTTGTCGTTATTTAAGTTCGATAGAATTAATCAGCGCATAGAATATGCTTGTAACGATGAGTGTCCGAAAAAGCCACTTAGCTCCCGCACCATTATTATTTGAAAAGCCCTGCTATTGGCTTTCCTACCATCGCTTTATATGGACTACTCAATGCGCTCGACCAAATTGCGCGCCGCTGGGTGAATCCAAACTCATTTTATGCGAGAAACCGGCCTTGTGCATATGCATTGATTTTTATCAAATTTTTGCTTATCGGCGCTACGCCGCGCCGTCTTTGTCACGATCGTCGGTTTCGCCTTTTAGATGCATTGCATCGTTAAAATTTTATGTTCAATCTTTAGAATAGGACATTCAATGACCGTACCTCAATGGTCAATGTCTTTGGCGGAGGAATAAAAAATATTTTAATATTTTTCAAAGTGCATTTTTGGAGTACTTTTTAAACTAGCTTCGAGGTACTTTTGAAAAATTAATCTTCAAGTCCAATTTTGGCGACTTTTGATAAAAATTATTCTCAAGTCCATTTTTTGGCGTACTCTTAAAAAATATTATTTTCTGCAAAGTCCAGCTTTGTTGCACCTTTGAAAAAGTATATTATTCTTAAATCCTTGCCATTATATACTTTCGCTCTCATATCCTGAACTAAAACATATTTTCCAAAGTGAAAATTCGGTGTTTCTTCGGATTTTCACCTGGTCATTTCTAATGCCTTATAGAACTCATAACGGTTCTTATGGACTGGTCTGTGGCTCTGTAGTCCCTCAGACTAAAAAATGTCCTTAAATGAAATTTTTGCCTAAGTCGAATTTTCATTCTGCCTTCGACTTAGGTCGATTCTGGACTAGCACCAGAGTAGTCTGATGATCTTGAAATCCGACGTGGATTCGAGGTAATGGCGGTGATGGATGGTTAACTGCGCGAAAATGACAAGTTACCATGCAGGTGACGAAAAGCGGTTAGGTTATGTACAGTGGTCGGATACCGGGAAGGAGCAAGCAAACAATAACTAATGCAACAATAAGAAAAATGGCTACTCTAGGTGTCAGGCTTGGCTAATACCAGGTACCTTAAAGCTGAAAAGAGATGTATGATTAGTTACGACGAGACAGCGTTCTGCAGCTCCTAACCTGAAAACAGTTAAAAATAATAATATGGCCACGTCCCGATTTCTCCGCATTAGCAGATACTACGAAGACCTCGGAGACGCTTTCTCTGTGCCCACAGGGTAAGCGCACTAGCACATATTACGAATACCCTGGGTACACCGGAGTCAGCCACGCTAGCACGACGGTTGGCGCCCGGATGTGAGCTCGTACCCTGGACCTGAAATTGGGTGAGCGTCTTACTTTCTCCGCATTAGCAGATACTACGAAGACTCCAAAACGCTCTCTCTATGAACACAGTTTGCGTGCACTAGCAGATATTACACGCACCCTGGGCACACAAGAGTTACCAGACAGCAATTAGAATTAAAGGCCCTGATTTCTCCGCATTAGCAGATACTACGAAGACTCCAGGAACCTCTACTTTATGACCACAGGGTACCCGCACTAGCAAATATTACGGATACCTTGAGGACACCACCAGTAAAATAAATACAAAGACAAATAAAAGTTCACAGTATCAGCCAAACCGCTATAATTATTACTATTATTCTTACTTATATCCTCTAATTGCTCCTGGCGCGTCTGGTTGAATATGGGGTGGTAAACCGACTGACTTCTGGACTGGCACGTCTATCTGCTTCGGAAGCTCGTGAGGAACTTCACTTTCGGTGCCGCTTTCAATAGCTAGTAGGCTCGTATCTCTTCTCTCGTCCGGTAGTGGGAGAAGTGAATGCGCGGAGGCCGTGAGCGGTGTAGACGGCACTTGTGAAATTTTCGTTACAATGAATTTTACGGACTTAGTACAGTTTCGTGAAATGGTATATTTTAAGAAATATTGACAGAGTCCGAAAAGTTGGACTTGAAATAATTTACGGAAATATTCACTTACGCTTGACGGCTGGTCACGGGTGGGCACCTCTGCTCGCTGCTATTGCTTTGGATCGACTGACTGACGCCACAGAGAGCGTGTGCTTAGGACGGTCTCTTGGCGCTGTGCTGGTGTGGGTCTAACGCGGGAATGTTTTACGCGGTAATAAATTGTTCGTAGCCGGTTGGGTTTAAATAAGCAATACAAAAATTAAATAACAATATTTATAATATGTAAAAATGGGGAACTTGTTTGGGCCTCGGAATTTGCTTCATTACACCATGTGAGCTACGCAGAATTTAGGGTGACAAAAGTATCACGAAACGCACAATAATCAGACATGCTAACGCCTAACTTTTCTCATTTTTCGTATTAATGAATGCTTTAGATGGGTTTGGGGACGTTTTCTATGAATTCTTCATAGCTCGCTTCTCCAAGAAATATGTTTCCAAAAGCGACTCACCAATATAGTATTTTCCCAAACCCCCTCAGTTCTTGTCCACAACAATCAGAGAGAGGACAATATAAAACGGTTGATAGTTCAGGGAAAACCAAGTAGTAAGAGGCGAAGAGGACGCCCTTCCAAACATTTTCATTGCATAAAATACCGCGCGATCAACCTAAAAAAATTATTAATAAAAAATGACGGAAGAAAATTATATTTGGAATGTAGCTGATACTATTGCCAAGAAAGGAATCTTTACACTTTTAGTTATAACAAATATTCAGGACGATCACCCAAAGAAAACAATAATTAATTATAAATAAAAGGTCAAATGGAGAGAATAGGAAAGTTTTGTGAAAATACATTTTTCCTATTGAATGTTGAAATTCAATGAAAAGCATTACGGATAGGATTTTGCAGAGTGAGAGGAAAATATGCCTTTATTTTCGATTTCTTATAAATATTTAAAAAACCAAACATAGTAAGTATAATTTTTAAAACTATTTTAGGTACTTGCTATTGTTCTAATGAATACAATGGGCATGTCCACCAAAAAATATATACGTTAATATTAGTGAAAACCATACATTACAGCTTCTAGTACCAAAATCAGAAATTGTTTTATTTATAAATATTTTAATTTTGCAGTTTTCTTATATTTCTTAGAAAAAAATATATCATGCGAAAAGAAATTTTCTTTGAACAGGAAAAGATTGAATCAATACCTTGTTAAAATTTAAATTCGATATCTCTAATAACAAGCGGGAGATTACGTGAGAAGTACTAAAACGCAAAAGTGTTTTCATGATTTTTGTAATTTTTGCAAATACATGATTTTGTATCCAATTTCGCAATTCTGACTGAATTGGCGAACTCTAAATTCGAATCCGGCAGTCAATTTTAAATAAGAATCTGTTTTTCGGTTTTGTATATCTACTCGACCCTCCTACCTTTAAAATGCATCCTAGCGAGCGTTAAATTCCCTACTACTTTCTGAAAGTCAGTATGATAAGATTTCAGTAATTTTCATTGATTTTGTTTTTACTTTGATTTTATTTTCTAGTAACTTAAGAAATAACTTTTTTGTTTTTGTTTCATCAGGTACAAGTAAAGTTGAGTGCACACGGGCGTCATGTTAACGCGCATCGTACAGCTCGTTAAAATGTATGGTCGTATTAGTTAGTATACACGAACATCGATCATGCAGTATGAGGCTCAAATGATGACAATTTTTTTGGTGTACTAAACAGATTAAAAGTACTGCTTGTGTATATTCACTGCTGTCTGCTAATGTCATTCAACAACGGGAGTTAAAGACTCTAGACGTTCCTTGTAAAGAAATCGAGGGTATGTTGCCTACGTGCGTCATATTTTCAACTAGAGATCCGTGTGTACGTCATCAAGGAATACTATATAATTCAACAACGGACTTGCACAGAGCATAATGTGCCAGGCGTTTGATTCAACGTCCGTGTGTGTCTTTGTTGTGATGGTTATCTCTGAGTTCTTTTTCTCTTTGTAACTGTGTTTCAGTTTTTCAATGTTCGATGTTCATGTATTGTTATGTAATTCTCCTGCGTTCAATTAACGCGGGAGGATGAGGTAACTACGATCATTCACCTAAGATAAACAGATAGGTTGGTAAATATACATATGTATCAAATTGGTCCTTTTGATACAATTTTTTTCTCAACAGTTTTATTTTATCTGTTTAACCACTGGCAAAAGATGAAACAAAATTTGTATTTCATTAATTTCTCTCAAAATTAACATACATACAAAAAAACATCATTTATTTAACCATCATACCATAACATCTTTTGTAAAATCAGTAAATGAAACTATCTCAAACAATGCTAGGCTAGTGCTAGTTTGAAAAAAAAAATAAAATTGCCTGTTAGGCAAGGGCCAGCCGGAAAATTTAGTTAAGATTATAACTATGAGAAAAAACAAAAATTAAACACGAGATAAAGTGAAATTGTGAAATGGGGTTGAAATGTTAAGGGGTTGAAAGTGCTTTTTTGCGATTTTAGGCGAAACGTGACCTCCTAGCGAAAAATGTTATTCAAGAAAATTGTAGATAATAAAAAAATATAAAACTTTCATATAAGGCACTTTTCACCATAACCTCAAATTTTCCGAGAAAATGGCGGAGAACCGATTTGTCGGTTTTTTTATTTTTTTCTCTTCATAAAAATAATTCACTTTACATGAAATTTTGTGAAAGTATACATTTTTTGCACTGAATAAGCATGATTTTTTTCGAATCTGGGAAACAAGTAGTTTCCGAGAAAGAAAATAATTACGTACAGAAATTTTAAAAAATTTGATTATGAACATTTGATTTAAATAACGTAGATGAAAAGGTAGAATTATTAGTAAAAAATATTAATGACCTATTTGATATACACGCACCCTTTATCACATCTAGATTCACTAAAACATATGCCCCCTGGTTAACATATAATATAAAAATAATGATGAAAATACGGGATAAAGCAGAGAATCGTTATAAACGAACAAAGAATCCAGCTCATTTTCAGTTTTATAAGGAAATACGTAATTATACAACTAAAGCTATTTAAAAAGAGAAAAAAATGTATATTGAACATATAATAAGTAATTCTAGGGCAAAACAAAACTGGAAATTTCTCAGAGAAAACAATTTTGTGCCTCAAAATAAACTTAAAGAGATTCCAGATCACTTACAAAATGTAAATGAAGTAAATAATTTTTATATAAATGTTATTCCCGAGACAACTGCATGGAATGAAGTTATTGAGTTTTATAAAAATCATAATATAAATAATTCAAATTTTAAATTCGAATATATAAGTTTCTTTTTTTTATTATTTTTTTAACTATTTAACGTCGGCCTATTTCCGCTACCAGGGCCTATCACCGACGCCAGGAGACGAGCTACCCCCAACCTGGAAATTTTGCCGAACCTTTTCCCTTAAGAAGAGTAGGGATCTTTTACTTGCCTAACATTTAATAGACAAGGAACCGCCTGCTTTACATCCCCTCCGAAGGAAGGTATATCCACTACGTAATCCTCGTCTGAAATTACGTAACTTCCGCGTATACAGTGATATACAAGCAGCTAGTTCATTCAGCATTATCTATTATTTTTTTTATAATTATATTTAAATTACTGTAAATTATTTTGTGGTTAAGTGTAAGAAAAGCGTGCATGATTTCTTGTAGATTATGACCGCTTAACTTCGCCATTTATTCTTCATGTATTATTTTATTATGAATTTTATAATTAATTGTCATGTTTATATGAAAAATAATAAAGACGTGTTATTATTATTATTATATGTTTTTCTCAGCTTATTACTGATTCCCTATTAACCGGGACTCTACCTGAGTCCTAAGGTTTAATGTTGGTAATTTTGTCCATTACTTTATAGATAATACTTTACGAATAAGACATTATTATTATTATTATTATTTTATTTTTTTCTAAAAGCCAGTCACCTTTTAAACTCTGTGGCTCCGACACTCACAGAGGGGAGCTGGTAGTACCGGTAGCCACTCCCCACGCCCGTGTGGTGAGTGACTACTGCATCCGCGAATCGTGTGCCCTGAGCAGACGTAATGAACCGATGATGACGGCCTTCTGCATTCTGCCGGCTAAGACCTCTGCCGAATTTCGTCATGCCGGTATGATCTTAGGTTCTGAAAGCAGTGTGTGTCTAGTTACACCGAGGGCTCCTATAATCAGTACCACTATCTTAACAGTATGATCTGGGTAGAGTCCGCGGAGTTCGAAGAGCAAATCTCGATATTTTGTCCGTTTTCCTCCTCCTTCAAGACAATGTTGTTCTCCGCGGGAGCCGAGAACTCCACGACAAACATTGTCTTGAGTTGGTGGTCGAGGAGGACTACGTCAGGATTGTTGGATTGTATTTGCCTGACTGTGGGAAAAAAGTAGTTCCAATAAATTAGACACTTCTCATTTCCCACAACGGACTCATATGAGCATAAGGCAGCACTGGTGTCTCGTCTATCCCATACGAGTGCCTTAAGTGCCTTAAGTTATTATTATTATTATTATTATTTACATTTTTCGAAAAGAAAACCAAAATCTTCCACGGAAAACTTTATTGGTGTTTTTTTCGATTTCAGTATTTTATCTACGCTCATTTTAACCCTTGAAATGTCTACTTTAAAATGGTATATACATGTTGATGGTTTATTTTCCATGAAACCACTTAAAATTGAGAAAAACCAAAAAAAAATGACTTTTCGGATCACGAATTTTTCAATATTATATGTTATTTTGAATATTATTTTATTATTTATGTAAATAATAGATTGAATTTCAATGACAGAATTTACTTCAATGTAATATTACCAAAGTTTAATGAATTTAATTGAAGAAATTATGCAAAAATATTCTGAAACTTAAGTTTTTCATGGCAATGCACCGTACGTACTGAAAGTCGTATAGCCCATAGTCGATGAAGGTATTTACCTACAGAAATTTGCAAAAAACTTAAGTTTCAGAATGTTTTTTTCCCACTTTCTTTAATTAAATTCATTCAACTTTAGTAATATTATATTGAAGTAAATTCTATCATTGAAATTTAATCCATTATTTACATAAATAATAAAAAAATATTGAAAATAATATATAATATTGAAAAATTCGTGATCCGAAAAGTCATTTCTCAATTTTAAGCGGTTTCGTGAAAAATAAACCATAACATGTTAGACCATTTCCGTTGTTTTTTTTTTTCGAAAAATGTAAATATCTCGGAAACTACTTGCTTCCCAGATTCCAAAAGAATCATTCAATGCAAAAAAATGTATACTTTCACAAAATTTCCTGAAAATTGAAATATTTTTACGAGAAAAAAATAAAAAACCGATAAATCGGTTTCCGCCATTTTCTCGGAAAATTTGAGATTATGATGAAAAATGCATTGTATGAAAGTTTTAGATTTTTTTATTATCTACAACTTTTGTGAACGACATTTTCCACTAGGAGGTCCCGTTTCGCCGAAAATCGCAAAAAACCACCTTCAACCCCTAAACAGCACCCCCATTTCACAATTTCACTTCATCACGTGTTTAATTTTTGCTTTTTCTCTTCTTTATAACCTTAACTAAATTCTCCGGATGGACCTTGCCTGTTAATATATTTTTTTCAGCATTCAAAATCCGCTTTGGCACCAGCTTATGCGCTAATTGATGTATTTCATTAATTTAGTGAGACCGTTAGTAAAACAATTGCATGTACTACGTATGCGTAGGATGTCATGGATATTTGCAACGTAGTAGTTAATATGGGGCACCTGTTACCGAAAACATTCCTTGCATAAGGAATTTCCTTTACATATACATATTGCAAAATGTCAGTCATAAGTTTTATAGTCGCTCATAGGCACACAAAATGTGAATTAAAATGGAAATCAAGTATTTACAGTTGGTACGTCAAAATCATTGGTATAATAGACTAAGAGCTCGTTACAAAAAATGCAAGAGTTTTGGAGAGGTTAGTATTTTAATATTAGATTATATTTAGGGTATAAATAAATGCCGGGTGTTTCAGCCTCGCTTCGTCTACGGCTCATATATCGGCTCTCCTTTAAAAGATATCGAACATTTTTACAAATGGGGTGATAGTGGATACAAAAGTGTATAGTCGTGGTTGTCTATTTATTATACCGCACACATTAATTGACCATTAATTTTGGTGATTCGCTTACCAGGGTGGGTTTTTTAATCGCATATCAATACTTGCTATGGTAATTTACTGTCCCATTATTGAGAGAGGTAGCTTCGTTGCTAAATAAGATCTTTGATAAAAATTGGGTATCTTCGTTAGTTTTGTTTAGCGTGATATTGTGGAAATCAGTACGATTTTGAACATATTTCGCATAAAGGTTTTGGAGAGATTCAATATCAGGGTTGTGTATTTCTTGATTGTACGATTTACAGAAGCTTTAAGTACTTATTTTTCACAGATATGTTATTTCATTTAAATATTAAAAAAACTCAATTTTGGCCCCTCCTTCTCGCAAAAAAGTTCCTAATTTCAGCTAGAGACAAATGTTCATTGATGCCACTTTTTTATGGGAAATTTACTACTAATTTTACTGTACCAAAAATTATTTACCATTACAAAAGTTACAAAGGAAAACACAGAATACGCTTCATTTCATTGGCACTTCGTTCCAAACTAAAATAATAAGTTGCTTCTCGGCAAAATGGTGACTGGCAAAAGACTTGTCAAGACAGTAGTTTATAGAAATATTTATAAAGCAATTGAAGATTGACAATTTTTTAATAAATCTCGAATTGTGCCATTTTGTCATTAAATATCTTAGCAGACATAACAGATATAGGTACTAATGGTACTTTAGAAGAACTCACTACCGAGCGCCAATTTGACGCGACATCAATTTATTTTTAGAAGGACGCCAGCCGCGTTCTGCTCCGTTCTTCTACTCTTAAGCGGGTTCGAGATAAGATATAACTCGATAGACAAGTAAAAGGTCAAGGCTGCACTACCTCAGATCATTAAGGACGCTCTCTGTATCGGGATGCTACTTATATACTGATAATAATGGGTTTTACGTCTAAGAAGTTTTGTAATTCTTGCATAAAAAAATCCCTAACAGAAATTTCTCTTTGATAGAATTAAAATTTGACGTGATTTTTATTTATGTACACAACAATAATGAGTTTAACCAACACCACCTAGAGATTAAAGCCACACAACCAGCTGGTGACGTCACTGAAAGAAGGCGGCGTAATGCATTAAAGCAATGCTATTATACTACATGTGACTACTCCCAAATACGAAATATTTATTACCTGCGTAATGTTTGCTGTTTTTAAGCTTAGAGTGATATTTTACTTATACTATATAATAAAAAATATGCATATATTGGTTTTAGATATTGAGATACATAATACATTTGGACGTAATTAGAACAATAAAAATCACTTCTAATTTGCTTCTACTAATTCTTATAAAGTAAAACGGTTTTTTTTTTTTAATAAAAGAGTTTCCTAATTAAATTCTGAGGCAAAACTAACTAACGAAAAGCGTATTTGGTCACTCAAATAAGATAAGTGAAAACCTTTAGATTACGAGACTTAAAAATAATAACTCACCAGAGTGCATAGAAATTTTAAAGTTTTCTCGATGAATAGCTTTAATCCATTTGTTTCTCAGTTTCTCATCTTTGGGAAATTTAAAAACGTGTACCTTTTCCCGGTGGCATAATTACCAGTACAGCGAAGAACGCAGCATTTGTTTACCATTTTGCATGGCAATTAAGTATTTTATAACTATCACTGGAATGTATTATTTGTTGACTGTTTTGGATGGGGGTTTTAGATCACATTTACACGTTTAAAACACAGAATAAACAATAAGATACATTTGACACTACACTTGACAACCGTTGAAGCGTGACGTCATGTCAGCTGTTGTCTGGCTTTAATCTCTAGGTGGTGTTGGTTTAACGCCTATGGATTTTTGCGATTTTTTCATAAAAAAAAATTATCGGAGATTTCTCTCCGACGGGATTAAAATTTGACATGATTTCTATTTGTTTACCTACCAATAAAGGATTCTACACTTAATTATTCCTGAAAAAATCTCATAAAAAAATTCCTATCGAGCTCCCGTAAGGCGTCCAGAACACTGAGTATCAGACTTGCGGAGTCACGAGACTGTTTCGGTCTTCCAAACGAAAACTCAATGGATTAATTAAGAACTCCTGATATCAATAGAATAAGTCCTGATGTCAATAAAATGCAATTAGTTTAAAGAATATCATTTATTTAACAGGATTAAAACAATACAGTTAGATTCTGCAAAATGATATAATGTGAAAGAATCACGCCTCCCCAACTAAGGCAAAATACATTTTTATCATACAAATGAGAGCGTGCGCTAACAATTGATTTGGTAAAAAAGATTCCTACTACTTCCCCAGAATTTAATGCAAGCATTTAATATACAGAAAGTAGGTATTTTCATAATAAATAAAAAAGTGTGTAAGTTGTGATTTGCATAATACCTAAATAATATTCTCTAAGCATTTAATAAGATTTGTAAAATGTATAATTATGATAATTATGGCTGACTACAAAATAATATAAAAATATTTTACTTAAAAAATTTTGGTAGCTTATGATTATCTTTAAGGTTGTATAATGTGATTTTATAATTCACAGAACGGAGTTCATTAATTTGTTAACGTTCGGCCAGTCTCGCAACCTATTAATCCTCATGCAGGTTCAATAATGGAAAAATGACACCGATTCGTCTCCGAGCGACTTTCTGGCAAAATAGGTTTTTGAGTCATTTATGCACAAGGCGGTTTTCTCTATAACTTTATTATTTGGAAAGCCCTGCATTTGGCTTTCCTACCATCGCATCGCTTTGTATTGACCATCCAACGCACTCGTCTAAATTATGAGTCGCTGAGTGAATCCTAACTGTTTTATGTGAGAAAGCGGCCTTGTCCATTTTCACTGATTTTTTGCAAATATTCGCCTATAGACGCCATAGTCCGGATGGTAACCTGCACGAATGGATTCCACCTTGCATTTTATGCTCAAGCGTTGAAATTTGGTACACTTGTTCGTTATACCTTACCCTTTGATATGAGAAATGTTGCCACAGTCGAGCCCCCCGCGGGGGCCCTGTTATAGCATGAATGCGTATCTTCAGGGGCAAATCTACATTTTCGCTTATTGTGGAGCTAAAAAGAGTCGTAGAGGGCTGAAATTTGGTACACATGCGGCATTTGGGATATTTAAGCTCACAAGCACGCCCACGGCTCTTTTTTCAAAATGTCGGCGGGAAAATCAGTTATGTTATAACCGCATATTGGTAAAACTGGTTAGGTGAACGAAAATGCAATTGTTACCCCTGCATTTTTTGAGAATGTTGAAAAAAACTGTGTGACGTGTTTCGTGGAGGATAATAATTCGAAGGAAATTAATTGGGAACTGTGCATACTATACCAGAAACAGACACAAGAGGAACTGAAGTATCCGGGAAAGAGTCTTAAAGATAACAAGTATGTTGGATACTCGAAATTGGCTGAACATTTAGATGAATTTGAGAGGTTTGGGCGAGTGTCACTGGACGTAAATATTTCAGCTCTGGATGAGGAAACCTTTTTAGCTAGAGGAGCAAAATGGCATGAAACCTGCTACTTGGAGTTCAGCAGCAGCAGATTTGAACTGGCAAAGAAAAGGCCAAGCACAGAAGTTGTTGACCCAACAATTATTTCGCCTGTCAAATCTCGCACTAGAAAAGAGTCCTTCTGCCCAGACTATTGCTTATTCTGGGGCTTGCCTGGTACCGCACCAACATGTTGAGCAAAGTATCCACAGTGCATTGCAGTACGGCCAAAAACTCAAAGACACGCTAACACTAGAGAAGCTTGCGGGGGCCAGCGACTTAATGGCACACATATTAAAAGGGCATGTACCACAACAGGTGCCGTGTCAATTACCTAGACCGGGTAAAGAGAGCCGCATTTGCGTCCTATAAAACAGGTAAATGAAGTATTTCGCTCTCGACGCCGCTCTGTTGCGGGTCTGTCCGTGTATATTCCGTAAGGCGCACATAGGCAAACCCGTAATACTGTGACGTCTTACTAACATATCCGGTAGAAATTGTATGACTAAAAAATATATTTTTTGCAGGTTTAGATCGCGCTCAGGCCACGGACTAGATCTCGCTGGCCTCGTGTCAACATGAAGACAGCAAGGGAAATCAGTGACAACCCCCCTGTTTCCAAATGGTGCAGCTAGCACGAGAGTACTCAGACCGTATGGCGGAACACTGTCAACCATCTACTGATGTTCATTCTACTAGGTTGAGAGAGCGAGAATAAATTTGGCACAGGCCGCTGACATAGTTAGACAGAAATCAATCAACAAATCTCAGCAAAGGAGTCCAGTGACATGTCAAAAGAAAATCAGTTGTCCAGTGTGCCGTCCTCTCTCATTACTCTTCTAAAAATGATACTGAACAGGCCGGCGTCAGGCACCGCCAATTCGGAAGATGTTGACGTTATTTTGCTCTCATTGGCTCTCAACTTATTTCATTTCATGCTGTGAAAAGGACTAGGAAAGGATCTATTAAACGGCACGACAAAAGTAGAGAAAATCCTCTACCCGTTTATGTTGCTGCCAAATTGTACGGCGAAACAAGAAAAAGCAGCTGGTTGAAGATGCTTGTCCTCTGGGATTTAGCATTTCATACGACCGGCTACAAACAATTCTTACAGAAAAGGCGAATAATGCATGTGACCTGTACCACACAGAAGGCGTGGTGTGCCCAGTGGAGTTGCGCCGAAACTTGTTCACGACAGCAGCAGTGGACGACATTGACCACAACTTGTCCTCAACCACCTCCACGGGCTCGTTTCACGAAACTGAAAAATAAAAAACTAAAAAAAAAAAAAATAACATTAATATTAATTCATTCGCCCTGTCATTATTTTCGACCTCACGTACTAAAAACATGATTTTTCGAAATCAGTGACCCCAAAAACACATGAAACGTGATCTCACTCGAAAAAATGCGACAGAGTAAACTTTTTCGGAAAATAACGTTATTTTGTGCATTTTTCTGCCACCGCCATTTTGAAAAAAAGGGCCGTGGGTATTGGTACACTTGCTTGTGAGTTTAAACATCCCAAATGCCGCACGTGTACACATTTTAGCTCCATAATAAGCGAAAATGCGGACTTGCCCCTGAAGGTTGGCCACCATGCTATAACAGGCCCCCCGCGGGGACCGCGACCATGGCAAAATTTCTCATATCAAAGGGTAGGTTCTAACGAACAAGTGTACCAAATTTCAACGCTTGTGCATAAAATGCAAGGTGGATTCTCTTAACCTCCAGACTACTACGCGCCTTCGCCATATTTATCGATTTCACCCTTTTTGATATAATACGTAACATAGTTAAAATTTTATATTCAGTCTTTCGAACGGTATATATAATGACTGCATCTCCATGGTCATTGTCTTTGGTGGAGGAATTAAAAAATTATAAATAATTTCGTAAAGTATATAAAGTATATTGTTTATTTTTCTTTGACAAAAAATTATACTTTTATTTTTGATTAATTTTTCATGACCACCATATACTTTCACTCTCAGGACCTGGACCAAAACATATTTTTCTTAGTAAAAATTCGGTGTTTCTTCGACTTTTCACCTGGTTATGCCTAATGTCTTAACGAACTCATAACTCCTTTTGGGCTTCCGAGCCAACCTTCAGGGGCATTTTTTTCGTTGTGAATGACTTGGATAGAAAATCTGGATGTGGAAGTAGTGATTCCTTGGGCAGCGGTTTTTCTAATTTTTTTCAAATTCAACACCTTGTAAGCTATGCCAAATGAAAGGCCTTTGAAGAAGCTTTTTACTGATATGCGGTACTGTTGCAGAACCTCCCAGAATCGAGTCGAAGCCAAAACAAAAATTCGACTTAGGTAAAAAATTCATATAAGGGCATTTTCGACCATAACATACAAGTCTGAAGGGCTTCCGAGCCCTTCAGACTTGTATGTTATGAGAAATTAGAGGGGACGGGATTTGGGACTTTTTTTTTCGGTAAAATTTCTCCATTTTGTCACTGTAATTTATCGGTAATTAACTAAAATCGATCTCATATACGATGATCACTTAATATCATGTATTACTTTGACGCTCCGTTAATCTCGGCCCTTCGAAACAAAGATTTCTGAGAAAAATTATTTTTTTAAGATTTACATGCACCCGACATGAAAACGTGTAATTTACTACATTTCCTCGAATATCTCGATAATTATCGTTTTTTTCGAAAAAATTGTAGACAGCTTATGTAATGAGGATTGATTGAGCTTTCCGACACTTTAAATTTTTCTTTAACATAAAAAACAAAAGACTTATGACCGAATATACATACGGGTTGCCCAATGGAGTTGGAGAAACAGACCTTTTTTGTGTGTGTATGTGTTACATTATGAATATCACCGGATCCTCCGCCATTTTCTAGAAAATCGCGTATGCAAATATATTACACAGACACAAAAAGAAAAGTGATCTGTTTCTGGGACTCCATTGGGTAAACCCTATATATTTCAACATGCTGAATACGGATCAAGTATCCGTTTAGCTCCGTTACCCATCAATTTTTAGTAAATTGCGAAAATAACCTAAATTATGAGTCGTTTTAGGGTATTTTCGCGATTTACAAAAAATTGTTGGCCAATGGAGCTAAGCAGACACCTGATTCGTATTCAGCACGTCGAAATACATATGGGTTACCCAATAGAGTACCAGAAAAAGACCACTTTTTTATTTTGTGTGCCTGTGTTATTAGTAGAATAAATGCTTGTGGTTGTCATAGTCAAATTCAACAACTGGAAAATGGCCCCGAAATCCGTAGAATATCCTGTGACACCTTTGCATCCATGTAATTACTTCAAATTCATCAGACTTGTATCCGAAACTTTCCAACCATCCGCCAATGTGATTAGAAAACTTCGCACCCTCGCAAATTTTCATAATATGACGTTATTTCAATATTAATAATAATAACTTCTCTTCAGACTTTAAAATTAACAGCTAGAACTAAATCTAAGTTGATGAATCCTACCTTTATTGAATAGAGTATTATTGTTTTAGATTGTAAAAGTCAATGGGTAAAAAAATTAATAGTACAGGTATAATACAAATGCAAATGCAAAAAAATGATCCCTCTATGAAGCTGTGGGTGTCATTTTTAGCGTAAGATTGAAAATTTTGATGAGTCCCTAAAAATTGAAATTGTAGAAAGGTGTTTTTCGGAGGGAGGAGGAGAGGAATTAGGCAAGTGAGGTGTTGTTTCCTAGATTTCTTTGTTTGCTGAATCTAATAGAAACCATGTCGATAAAACCAACCTGTTTATAAGAAAATGATATTTTACAAACACAACAAAAAATTGAGAAAAAAATTAACATAAATGGATCTATGAATGAAGACAAAATATTGCTATTGTTGATCGTTATCATCATCAATATGGTCACATTCTTCTTTATCAAAGTTTTCTAAGTTGATTGCTGAGTACTCGTCGGGAAAACTGTCTAAGTCTGGATTAACACAGGTTACTTTTTCACGCGTTTTACAAAGTGATGAACATGTCACACGACTTTTTGCACAGGTGCACAACATTTTGGAACAATTTCCCCTGCATGAGCAGAATATCAGTTTCATGATTGACTCAGGAGCTGGATCTAGTGTAGTTTGCTTTAGCCTCAAGTCTCCGTGATGCCTTTCCAATGATGTGGATTTAACTTATTTCCAAGTCATGTTTGAGTTGGTAATATGTGTAGAAGAAGTGCTGCGCAGCACTTGTCTCAGTAGGTGGGAGTGATTCCAATTTTGATGACGTTTTCTTCAATTATTTCTGATACATTATGAATTGAAGTTCATTGAGAGAGTGAGTACCATCTTTTGATCGTACAAATCCAGCTTTCTGAACTTCGTCGTGAGTAGAATTCATGTTATTGGATGTTGCTATGCTTTCCTTCAATCCTATTTCTATTTCAAACAGCTTCAGTAATTGGTTTTTTCTTTTCCTTAGATTGCACTTACAGCGTCACAACCATTGAATGCATGGACTAAAAGAATGTAGTTCTTAACTTCCACATGATGTCTCTGTAATGAAGCAAAGGAAAAAACTTTTTGCTTGGTTCGACCGATTTTAGGTTTCAACATGTGTATATTCTAATTCTCAGTGGCTAGAGCAGTTATAAGAAGCATAATATCTGTATCTTGAGCAACAATGGCAGGGGAATATTTTTATGTAGCCGTTTCCACTATATAAGCTTATCAGCATTTCCAAAAGTACTGTTTCCTTCAATGTGTTTGCAAGAAAATTGATTTCTCAACATAGTTATAAGTTGCTTTTTGGAAGGAAGGGAAGGGAAGGGAAGTTGGTAGTAGGAAAAGGGGGAAAAAGAGACAGAAAAGTCCATAAACCTGTCTTCCTTTCACAGTCGTTTCCTACTTTCTCTCCCTCCCTCTCCTTTTCTTTATCTCAACTAATCTCACTTCTATCCAAGGTAGTCACAACATGTACTTTTCTCACTCTCATAGCACTTAGATCACATTGGTTTCATTTCATTCAGCAAGCAAAAAGAGGAAAAGGGAAAAACATTTCTTTCAACTTTATTGCTTTAATTTCAATTTTTTAACAGGATTCTTCAAGTTGTATAAAAATCATAATTATAATCATCTTTATTGGTCTTATGCACTATTTACATAGATAAGACACGTCAAATGTAAATATAACTACAATATATAACACATTCGGACTTACACATATATTCACAAACTTATAACTATAAAACGCAGTATGCGAGCACATAAATTAAGTTGTCAAGGTATTTCTTTATATTGTGACATCATTTACTTAATATATGCATAACACATTTAGGCTTACACATATGATAATATATCACCAATTATAAAGCATAAAAACAAAGAATACAAGCACATTATATTTTAAAAATTATCAGTTATAATATCCCTAGGACATTGATAATGTACGAGATAATTTTATGACAATCGAAAGCACGTTGCTTGCTAATATTGATTGGGAATTGGCATTGCCAAAACGTGACATTTTGAAATTTATTTGGCAGTTATTATGAAGTTGTCAGAGTTAAATAATTTTAATGTCCTACAAGTCTGTTATTTTACAATAACCACCCTATTTTGAGATACATTAAATGAAAAATAACGCCCTAGGGCGTTATGAATATCTATAACGCCCTAGGGCATTATAAAATTATAATACAACCCAAAACAAGCAAATTATGATAGCATTATTGACAAACAAAATGCGTTGCTATGCAACGGCGGAGTTTACAAACAATTTTGATTTTTTACTCTCTTTTAAATCAAATCGTTCTGAACATAATAGATGTCAAATTAATAAATCATAAATGTCAAAAAAAAAAAAAATTCGAATGAAATAACAGACTTGCAGGACATTAAACGTTGAAGGCACCATGGGTGTTATAGGATAATGACGCCCTCGGTCGACGTACACTCTCTCGGGCCAGAGGCCCTCGGGATTGTACACTGCCGACCTCGGTGCGTTATTATCCTTATAACACCCTTGGTACCTTAATAACTATATTGTCATAGTGATTGAAAATTTCCTTGGATGGTGTTATCATTGTAATGTTAAAATGATTGGATGATTTGTGTCACATGACAATAATTAACTAAATTTAATTGGTTGTTAGAACTATCAAAAAATTTTCGTCAAAATATTCCTTTACACTGTAATAGCACTTACTTAATAATATATTTTTTACCGCCGATTTAAATGCGGTGTAACTTTGTTTAGCACGAATTCCTTTCGGTAATTTATTGAATAATTTAATGCCTATATAGTTTGGGCTTTTTTCGAACAAAGATGTTATGCGGTTGTAAATCTTAAGTAAAGTGCCATTACGTCTGGAATAATCATGCACGTCGTTAGTTCTCTTAATTGATGTATATTCTTTTTGACAAAAATAGTTTCTAATATAAATATACATGGAACAGTAAGCAGTGAAACTTCTTTAAAATATGGTTTTAGGTTAAATATGAATCTAATGATTCTTTTCTGAGATAAGAGGATTATGTCTGCATTGCTGCCTAAACCCCACAAGGTGATGTTGTAACTTATATGACTGCATACCAATACAATGTCTTTTTCATACACATAGGTTGATTTTATCAAGTTCCTTTTGTTTTTATTAGATTCAGCAGTCAAGGAAACCTTGAAAACGACACCCCACTTGCCTATTTTGGTCTCTGATAATTCCTTTCCCTCTCCCACTCGAGAAACACTTTTCCAATTCTTAGAGAATCTTCAGATTCTTCAAACTTATGCTACAAATAACTTATCCCCCCAAAGTTTCTTGAAGGGACCAATTTTTTCGTTGTTGATGTGCATCTTGAAGCTATTTTACCTGTATTATAATAGATGATTTAAATACGAAAATTGAAAATAAGAAAGAGGCATCGAATCAATTTCAAAGAGAAAGCTACAGGAATACATTCATGACTTCTATAACCAGATTCCCAATAACTGGAGATTTTGATGACGATAGGTTAACAAGACAGGATATCGAGCCAGTTTGTGGTTCATAAAATTGAGAAGGAAAGCAGAGAAACGAGAAATGTACGTGACACATTACTCCTCCACAAACTGAAAGGCCAAGTTGGGTTTAACGAGAATGTTAGTAATAAGAGAGTGTGCAGTCTTACAAAATGCATGAGTGAAAAGAAGATAAAAGAAGATGCCATGAATTGATGAATTCAGAATTGTAAATAAATGCTGTAATCATAAAAATACTGACTACCCTTTATTAAAGGAGCCATAAGTTACCTCAATTGTAGAGAATGGGAAACAAGACATTCATCTTTGATTCAGGAAAAACACAGGTGAAACTTATCAACAACACTAAGACAAATGTAAAGTTGGCAAAAGCATCAGATACTGTGTTCTGTCGCCAATCTTCTTTAATATTCATAGGGAACATGTGATACGATGTGTGTTGGAGTACTGGCAAGATGGAGCAGCTATATGTCAAACAAAGATTTCTAACTTGAAATTTGTAAATATCACCTTAGATACAGAAGAATGCAGATAGTAAAATGGGCAGCTTATCAGATGAATGAAACTTAACGCAGGGCTCTAGTTTTCTTCATGTTTCTTCACGTTTCACGAGATTTGAATCATACAAATGGTGTATTGACTTGTTTATTATGTAGATTTGAAGGCATCTGTCCTTTTACAGCCTTCATTGGTTCAGATATTGGAATTATGTTACCATGGAGCGAATAAAAACAATTTTATTGATGCCATCCTCTTAACAAACAACCGCGACTGACAATGAGTTTTTGGTTCTTGCTTTAATAAAACTGTAGAAATATGATGTTGACGGTTGGTTTCTTTCTTAATATTTTTGTAAGCACGATAATTTAAGAAAGAAAGCCCGATTGTAAGTTTTGCTAGCTAGAGGAAGAACTTTGTTGTTTTTGAGTAAAATTGAGTAAAAAAAAATGATTTTCAATTTTTGTTTTATAGTTGAATAAAAATCTTGTGAAATGTTATTTCCTATCATTATTAATTTGCATATTTTAGTAATAAACATGAATATTAATATAACATATAACCTCAAATATGATTTTTACCAAGATACATTGTATTATAGAAATTTACGTTCATTAATACAATGGATGGTGGTTACACTTCTGAGTCGAAATATCTTAAGATCTAGGTAGGGGTAGAGTATTGTTAATATTTTTTTATTCCTCCTCCACCTCATCCTCTTCAATTGCCCGGCTGGATATGGAAGTGAGTGTCTGAAAGAAATTGTATACTTAAATATGCAATAAATCTGATTTGATTTGATTGATTTTGACTTGATATCAAAGGGTTCCACATAAAAATAAGTTGGATGTATTTTTTTTTTTACTTTATTTTTATACTGATTACTGCTACATTAACTGAGTTATCATCATAAAAATAAAGCAGCTAAACATTAACATTATCCATAAAATAAGTGCGAAGGATAGAATGTATAACAATTATATAAAAAGTTCAATAAATCACTGTAACGGTTCACTTTTTAGTTACTAATAAATCTCTATTGAAATCTGCTAAATTACATTATTTTATATTTTTATTAACAAAATACCTAACGCCGCCACTGTTTTAAAGGCATTTTTGGACATTCTAGAATATCATGTGGGAGTAAATGCTTCGAAGGCCTCAAAACTAGACATATTTCTTCAATAGGAGAGCACAAATTTAAAATAATGGACTGTGATTGGTCTGTAATCCTACTCTCCACATTTTTACATACCCACGATGCAGTGAGAGAAACAAGGCACATAAAATGGCCAATCAACGTTTTCGGGATACTTTTCGTCGGGCACTTGGCCCTGGAAGTCGTCTATCTAATTAGCTATTATGATGAATTTTACCAATTAGTATTGATATTCCAGCACTAGCATTTGTTTAGTAGAGACGTGAAGAACTACATATATAATGTGATAGTGTGGTTATAGCTGCTCTTGCTCTAAGTGCATTTAAACAATAAAGTACATTATGGTGACAGTGCTTAGTATACCTAAAATTGTATAGTTTTGCATTTTGGCATGGTTACAACTGATGCCAATCTATGAATTTATTTCTGTAACTATTATATAGTTATCCATCGATTCCCAACAGTTACTGTAAGTACAAAAACAATTATATTTCTCCGTCGTGTCTGTCGGCAACTTGCAGTATCTAAGGGCTATATTCCCTTAATTTCCTTCGTATATAACTGTGAACCCTATACTTGGTGTCACTCATCATGTGTTGTGCGTTTTTCCTTTAATTTCACTTTGTTTTGGAATTACTGTAACTTTCGTCCCTATCCCGCTGCTTGAACAGATAAACAAAATTGCTGTCGCGAGTGTGCCATACTTTTCCTTAAACAACTAATGCTTTTTACTTTAATGCTTTTACCTGTAAAGTGATATTGTGCACGAGCACAGTATTTTTATGTACGTAAATTTTAGTTAAATATGCTACTATGCATTTAATTTTATTTCCTTTGTAAATATCTTTCCTTATCTATAAAGATTCGTTTATTGATTTAAAGTATCAAAACATGTAGTTTATTAGAAATGTTTTATTTAATGTGTTCTCATAGTTATATTACGTTGGCCAACTAAGTATCTATTTTTCCTAGTAGCTTTGTAGTTTTATGTATTGTGGCCTTTTGCCAAGTATTATCGCCTTACATTTTTTGATTACCGTGTACTATTACTTTTTCTGTCTGTCTGTCTGTCTCTCTGTGTACTATTCATTTTGTATAAATTGTTATGTAGTACTTTAATTTCGTAAGTACAATTTATTTGCCCATGCTCTACTCATTGCTTTTTGTTGGGACTTTATTAATTGTAATGTTTACTCCATGTTTTATGCACTCCCCTAATTATGCAAAGTCTGATAACGCTGTGTTCTATACCAAAATATGTACAAGTGAAATTGAACATCGACATCGACACGTTCCAGATATTTTTCGATAACTAAATGTAATGGAGAAGATGAATTGAATTGATTCCATATATTGATACACTATTATTAAGAAATTCAAACTATAAGGAATCGAAGCACGGACGCTGGAATTGAGAAAATCATATATCTCTACTAGATTCAATTTTAAAATCAAATTAATAAAGCTAGGAGAATCTGAAAACGGCTTGAAAGAAACGTTCAGATTTTTAGTCCGTCATAGATTTTCACCTTTTGCGTTTGCTTTTAGACGAATGAATGAATAAATCAAGCTGCACAGAATCAAAACTTTATCACTTTTCAGCATAATATTTCTATAGAAATAGAAAAACTCGCATCAATGAGAAGGATTGCAAATTTTGGATCTATCTAGCGCTGAAATATTTGTATAATATGATAACTCCCAAACTCCGGGTAATATGAATATCTGTTCAATCTATATGTTAATTAGGTTTCGAGTAAAAAGGAAGCTTTAAGAGTTATTGGATATATTCTCCTTTAAATTACATATTAAAGTTTGCTATAAATCAGACTGGTGGACCGTAAACTCTCGTTAACTAGTTCTCGAATAGGTTTTATTTTACATATAATAGATCCTAAATTGGAAGTAAATTGTGTTTGGGGCACTGTCGAATATACATATCCGGCATCTTATAATCGCTGAAATAAACTGGACAGTGTTTATAGATAAAAGTTTTAATTGGTTTTAGAATGTTAGTATTTAATGGTTACGTGGAGTCTTTAATCTTTTGAGCTTTTACAGAGCAGAATGTTTAAACTTTAGAAAATATTTTAAATAATCGTGTAGACGGTTCAATTAACAAGATGAGTTCAAACTAGACATTATAAGTATTAAAAATGTGCAAAATATGCAGTCAGCAAGGTAGAATAATATTCTCTTTAGAAATTGGAACATACTTCAAGCTTATTATCAAATCAGCTAATAATTGCATGTATTATTATACTCTTCGCAAAAACGAAGAGTATATTGTATTTGATCGGCACATTTCTAAAATCGTAAATATCACTCGTAGAGAAAAAATTTTCACATCATTATGTGAGTGAACAAATTCTGAACTTTCAAAATGTCCGTCTGTCTTTCAAAGTTAAGAAAGAAAAGTCCGATTGTATTAAAATTCGGAAGGTAAGTTAGGGTTAGCTAGAGGAAGAACCCTATTGTTTTTGAAGAAAATCGATCAGTAAATAAGAAAGTTATTAATTATTAAATTAAAAAAATAAATAAATAAAAAATTCTCTTCATTTTTGTCGCTTGTACTTAAATAGAAATCTTGCGAAATGTTATTTCCATAACATATTTTTTTTGTTTATGCATTTTACTAATATATATTTCATAGATATATATCTAATGAGTTGAAATATGTATGATTGTCGAAAGATATATATGAGACAATCAATTTTCGTAGCAATATGTGACGATGCAGTGGTTAAAGTTTTGCGTTGCAATCCAAAGACCGTGTGTTCGAATCCCACACAGGTTGGATTTTTTTTTTTTTTTTCATATAATATTTTGACAACAAAGATAGTATCACAAAATTTAGGATGTCCAAAAACTAACATTATTTACAAGAAAACTGCGAAGAGTATCCTATAGAATGTGTAACAATTATATAAAAAGCTCAATAAATTGGCGAAGAGTACGTTTTTAGCTTGTTTGAAATTATTACTTGAAAATTCACTTATAGCAAAAAGATTTAAGTAAATATCATTTAAAAATTTATGTGTATACAGTGGAGTCGATAAGGGTTTTAACCTCGGAACTCGGCGCACAAGGATGAAATCGTCTGAGACTTTTTGCAATGTCTATTTTATACCAAAATCTGCAAAGTTTACCAGTGTATCTCGTACTCTTATTAATAATTAATTGTTTAAACAAATAGTTGTTGCAAAATAAAAAATAAAGGCAATTTTTTTACCACAAAAGACAATAACTTGTATTTTTTCAAAAAATAAAATAAAAAACAGAAAAGGCACTAATATCTATACCAAAAATGTATCTTCGATCTTCAATTTCACAATTAATTGTCAAAATATATTCTATATTACGCGAGGGCTTATCAGATGATTGGAGGTGGATGCCACTCCTACTCTGGGGGTAGTACCTAAAAAATTATTAAAACTGAAAGAGAATTAAATTTTGATAAAATAGGTTCGATCAAATTTTTTATATAAATTGATTAGTTCTTAAGTTATAACGTCTCAAAAATTGCGATTTTAGCTCGAGAAAACAGATATTTCAAAACGGTTTTTAAATAACTCGAAAAATATCACGTCTAGCGAAAAAATGTTTCAGGCAAAAAAGTAAGCTTATAAAATAGGAAAGAATTTGCATTTATTTTTCATTTCCGAAGGATTTATACTTTCGGAGATATGAAAATTTAAAGCTGTCGTCTGAATCTTTGTAAGAAGAAGTATTTAAAGGTTAAATACAGTTCGACGTTGACAACCGCGGAGTTAAGACGTAGCGAAGTGTTTTCTTTATTTAGGTGATTCCCGTGTGTTTTACAGTTACCGATTAATTGTTTCACATTTTATTGCAAGTGATATTGTAATAAATAATGTTTAATTCACGACCCCTGGACCACGGGGGATCTAATAATGATTCTTACGGTAATATTAAAAACGTAAGTATTGTTTATGGAGAAGAAATGGAAATATTAGAACAGAATAGCGATAAAGCGGGCAGTGGCCCAGGATTCGACTTGCAATCACAAGCTGTAAGTAATCATCTAGGCGCGGCAGGCCGCTCCACTACAATGCTGACCACTGATACGAATAAGACTGATGGAGAAAAAAAGGTAGTACATAAGCAGTTTACAAAAACTAATATTACTAATAACAATGAGATTTTTGATAATAAGTATGATTTGAAATATTGTCATTTATACAATGGTCTATTTTATGTGTATATTCAACACACAGATAAAAATGTTGGCCATTTACATCCTATGGCAATAGGAAAATTATTACATCAGAGTTTCAAGAATTCTAAATCTATAAAAGAAATTAGTAAAGCAGGTGCAAATAGGATTAAAGTAGAAATGAATACTATACAGGATGTTAATAATTTAATTGACGATTCCGTTATTAAAAGTAAGGGATATTAAGCTTATGTACCGAAACACTTAAGCGAACGTCGTGGCGTTATTAAAGGGTCCGATATAACGGAGAATGAAGATTATTTATTAAAAAATGCACAGTGCACTTCTGTTATAAAAGGATGTAAAAGAATTTTAATAAAAAATAATAGCGATGGTAATGTTACACTTCAACCTACGGGAACTATCAAATTGTCATTTTTGGGTAATAAACTTCCAAATTATGTGTTTATTGATAGCGTTCGATTCTTAGTAGAACCGTATATTGGAAATGTCATACAATGTTACACGTGTCTAAAATTTGGACATGTCTCCTCACAGTGTAAAGCAAAGGAAAAAATTTGTGTAAATTGGTGTTTAGCTCACGAGGATGAGTGCAAAATAGAATCTCCTACTTGCAGCGACTGAGCTTCAAATGATCATAACTCACTTTATAAAAAATGTGACGTATATTTGAAACAAAAAAATATTAAAAAGTTAATGGCCTCTCAAAATATCTCGTATAAGGAAGCTTCAAACTCCTTGGGTAGTTCTTCATATGCCGAAGTTGCTTCTAGCAATAAATATGCAGTTTTACATAATCTAAATGATGAATATATGTTTCCTAGTTTACCTACAAGGAATCGAAGTAACAGTACGGCAACGTCTCAATATTCTCAATGTTCTCAGTCTAATAATTATACCGTTGCCAATTTGACGAAAAAGAGAAAGATGGACTCATCTTCAACCAAACCTGATCTTCCCCTCAAACCCCTTCCTCCTAAGCCATATGGCCCCTCTACTAGTAAGGAAAATTATTTTACCAATTGTACTATTAATATTTTTGTTAACAAGCTAACCTCTTGTACAAATGATATCATCAAAAAACTCCGGAATGAAAATATAACAAACGAAGAAGAAATATGGGTCAAAAACAGCGTGGCAAGGGTATTTAACGGTGTTGGTCTAACGGACCAACAATAAATATATTAAAAAAAAATGGATAATATAAATAACCTCAACATTTTACAGTGGAATTGCAGATCAATTAACTCTAACAAATTAAGCTTACTTCACCACATTAATACTACACGCGTAAATATAATTATCCTATTTGAGACATGGTTAAAACCAGCCTTCAATTTCAATTTTGAAAACTTCAACGTCATTAGAAATGATCGGCTAGATAGTAAAGCAGGTGTTGCTTTACTAATTTCAAGAAAACTAAATTTTTGCGAAAAACGCTTAACTAATAATTTCAATGATGGCATCATGGTGTGTGAAGCAACCATTCTAGGTGCCACTAATATCGACATTTTATCAGTGTACCGCCCTCCTAATGTAATCGCTAGTAGTAATGATTAATATTTTTCAACAATGCGCTCATCCTTGCTTGATAGCAGGCAATTTCAACGCCCATAATGGCCTGTGGGACTCTTCTAAAAACGACAACAATCAACCATCAACCATCAACCATGGTAACTCCCTCCTCCATGCTATAGATGATTGTAATCTTGTCGTTTTAAACAATGGTGCTGCAACACGTTTCGTCAATGATATGTCGAACTTAATATCGGCCGTTGACATATCATTAGTTTCCCCTAATATGGCAAGCATCTGCAGTTGGAGAGTCGAAGACGATACATTAGGATCCGATCACTACCCCATCACTATAGAAGTTTCCAATTATATTATGCCTGCTAATACAGTTTTTCCATCGTCAAGGTGGAATGTCAAGAATGCCAACTGGCAGACTTTCCAAGAGTATTTAAATAATTACTTCTTAAATGAACCTTAATGAATTCCGCTCAAGAAATATACAATTACTTTATTGATGGGGTAAACAGGGCTGCCGATTTATCATTCAAAATAAACAAACCATTTATACCTTCGGCCAAAAAGCATCCAATATGGTGGTATGATGAATGTTCAGCAGTAGTTGAGAGCAGAAAATTATCTTTATCCATTTACAATCGGAACTCAACACTGGAAAACTACTTAAACTGTAAAAGAGAATCTGCTAGAGTCAAGAGATTACTGAAGGCGAAAGCCAAGTCCAGCCAGAAATATTTCTGTAACAATCTAAACAGCCATACGCCTGCAACAGATGTTTGGAGGTAAATAAAATTAACGAAACATGCCAACGCCAATCACACCATAGTAAAACCAGTATTGGACGAACACCTTTCTGAATTCCTTAATACTTTAACGCCAGATATGGTATACCCAAAGCCAGTATCTTGGGAACCAGAAATAAATAATCACCCCCTATCTGCACCGTTTTCAATGACCGAGTTAGAAAATGTTCTCAATAATAAAATTAATACTTCTCCTGGAGAAGATAGTATTCTTTATTCCATGATTGTCAATCTTCCCGTTTCTGCGAAATCGGTACTGCTTCGTATGTATAACAAAATGTATTTGGTGAAAACGTTGAAGAATTGAAATCCTGCGTGGTGGTGCCGATTCCTACACCCAATAGGAACGACAATCTACCAACAACATTTAGGCCGATCTCACTTCTTTCTTGCCTGTTTAAAACATTAGAGAGAATGATAAAAATCAGACTAGAATGGTGGTTGGAATCTAAAAAACTTTTGCCGACATTCCAGTATGGCTTTCGTAGAGGACTTAGCACACAACACGCTCTCGGACAATTCGTCACAGACGTCCAACTAAATTTCTCGAGATACAATTATTTATGAGCTATTTTCCTGGATCTCAAAGATGCATATAATTCCGTTAATTTGGAAGTCTTACAAACAAGGCTAATTGACTTTAAGTTGCCACCGTCGTTATGTTACAACATTATTAACCTTTACAAAGAAAGACGAACATTTTTGAGAGGAAACCAAAATAAGTTAATTGGTCCCAGATTTGTTTCACGCTCAGTATTAAGCCCCCTTCTTTTCAATATTTATACAAGTGATTTTCTATCTTAGATTAATTGCAGCGTTGTGCAATATGCTGATGACTTTGTAGCATACTGTGAAGGAAGAAAATTGGATGACTGTATTCATACTTTAGGCGCAATCATGACAAGAGTAACTGATTGGTGTGATACAAAAAGCTTTGCAATCTCCTCAAATAAAACTGTTGCTTCAATTTACACTCGACATCGCTTACCCAATTTCCAAATACTTAACCTACCGCTATTTGCTATCCCCTACAAAACAACCGTTAAATATTTGGGAATATTACTCGATCAGAAATTGAAGTGGAAGGATCAATACAAGCGGTGATAAATAAAAGTGAAAAGGCTATTAATATTATTCGCATATGCATTAAAGTATCGTGGGGAGCAGATGTAAATATATCCTTGCTTTTATACAAGACGATGGTTCGATCTGTCATCGACTATGGATGTTTTTTTTATGGTTCCGCATGTAAAACTCTTCTAGGTCGTCTTGACGTTTTGCAGAACAAAGCTTTACGAATATGTTTGGACGTGATGAAATCTATTCCAACAGAAGCTCTGTATGTGGAAGCAAATGAACCCCCTTTAACATTAAGAAGGGAAAGGTTAAGCTCAAAATTCGCCCTCAATGTTCGCGCGTCTACAAATCTTTCCAACCTAAACACAAGTCTACATAATATCTGCATAGAGAATTTAACAAATAAATTTTGGGAAAAAAAGACAAGCCCTTCTCTAGCTGATGGTAACACCTCCGATTACGACAATTTCATACTCAAGCATAACTTGCCCTATTTTTTCACCTTGAATTATTTCGCCATGCTGATTACTCCTAAGGTGCATTTGCCTGCTTTCACTGACAACCCGACACTCAACAAAAACATGTTTCGAGCTAGTGGATATGTACAAAAACCACCTATGTATTTTCACAGATGGATCAAAAAACGGGAGCGGTACTGGTAGTGCCTTTTTCATTCCTAGCTTGAATTCAGAGTACAGATTAAAACTTCGACCAGAAACTTCAATCTTTACTGCCGAAACCATTGCCAGCCTTGAGGCTATTAATGTAGTTAGTATGCTAAATTACCCTAATGTCACAATTTTTTCAGATGCAAGAAGTGTTTTAAATAGTATTTCCAACTTTGGAATCTACTCCTCATGTTTTGTGTTAGACGTCGTAAATAAAGTCTCACAGCTGGCGCATCGCAACATTAATGTCAACTTTGTGTGGATTAAAGCTCATTGTGACTTACCACATAATGAGAAAGTGGGCAAATTAGCCAAGAGTGCGATCGTAGACGGCGATATTTTTTTATACAAAATCCCTTCATCAGACTTACACGTCTCACTTAAAAAAACACTACATGTAAAATGGCAATGCCGATATAAAGACACATGTTCAGATAAACCCACTAATTACTTTTTATTGAACCCACTTATATCTGAACCAAAATGGCATAAAGGGCTATCCACCACCAGGCATTTCTATTCCACTATAACTCGTCTGCAATTTAACCATGGCCGATTTCCTGTATAAAATTAAAATAATAGAGTGCGATCGCTGCGAATGCGGTGACGTTAACCACCTTCTATTTAATTGTAGACTCAAACAGAGAGAATCCGACCATTTAATACAACGTCTCCAGGACATTGGCTTTGTATTACCTCTGAACATAAATTACATTTTCGTAAAGCAAAATTTTGATGCGTTTCAAATCTTCGTTGAATAATTGCAAACATGCAACTATATCATTTAACAGATTTAAATATTTGTGAAATTCGAATTCCAGCCTACCTCTGTAGTTTCCTCTGTCATTCCTTTCTCCTCCTTACCGAGGCCTACTTGTAATGTTTGTTTATTAAAGTCGCCATGATCGGCCCCTTGGCGTGAAACGTGTGCCCTCTGTAATTTTCCCCATAGTTTTTTAGTTGATTCTATTTTTCTCTTTTATAATGCAAAGTACGACAATCTGAGTAGCTGGCTAATGGGAAATATCCGAGGCCAATCTAAATCCGAAAAAAAAAAAAGGTTAAATAACTCAGAAACTGGCATTTATGGATAAAAATTAAAGGCTATTAATTAAGCTTTCAAACGCTTGTTTTTATTTGTTTCTATATCATAAAGAAGTAAAAAGCAAAGAAGTTATGAGAGAGGCATTGTGCGTGTTCATATTTTCTCTAAATAAATATATACCAGCTGTCAACGAAATCACTTTCTGGTCGCCATTTCTTTATTTTTTTAACGGATGGAGATGAAACTAGGCTATACATGATACTAACATGATATTTTTTTATCCACCTTCCAAGACTTCCGGTTTCAACAGAAGTGGGGTCTACTTTTGAATTTTAAATGGAACACCCTGTATATTATTGCATTTTGGGAATCTAGATGTCATTCTGTATATTATATATGACTGTGCTAATTTAATTGCTTTTTCGCCATTTTGAAATTTTTACAGCTCATTTTAGTTTTCAGTCCAGTGTGGCGTGACCCACCACAAATTGTTCCAATGTTCGTATTGTAATCTATATGCGGTTGTCTACAATAATGGTTCAAATGCAATATAAGATGATAGCCTAAGACCACGCAGAGACCATATTATTAATTATTGGTTAATGAGTGGTTTGAAAATGCTCTCTTCGCTCGGATGGATCTTAAATGCACCTCGAACTGCAATTCTAAAAGCATGTTTGAGACTCCTACAAAAGATAAATTACATGCCATCCTGTACTACCACAAGAACTGAATGACTATGAAGGATTAGTGAACTAGTAAACTTCTATAGTAAATAGACAAAAGTCAATGGCATTAGAAACATGCACAATCCAATTGGATAGAAAGATAATTTTAGAGATATCCTACTATCTTACCCAATATTAATATTTCTCACAGATATTGTTTTTTGTACCACCGTAAAGTATTTATAAATATCATATCAACTTGAAATTTCTATTAGATATATTACTAAATTAAATCTCTAAAATACAGCTGCAGCTGAGTTAATACGGTCTCGAATTTATCCACACTGAATTTTTTTATGGGAATATCTCAAGCAAACACGAACAGTGAGATGAATAGATTTTTGATATGATAAAAAAATGATGGTGTGATGGTAAAGCTTCTAGCATGCCGAAATCGAGAATGCCTAGTAATGGAACTGGGGTCTAGATTATGAGGTACTAATTTTATATTAAATATGTACAGATGCCACTGTAAAGTCACTTTATATTACTTACAATATTTTAGCATCAAGGATTTGACTCTGACTTTCAAATAGAAAAGCATTTAATGTAGTTTTATAGCAATCAATAAGATTATAAATTTAATAATAATAAAAATCTCACTTTTTCATAAAAATTTCAATTTGATGCAATGCAATTTAGACATATTATGAGAATATTGATTTTATATTATTTATACCTGACAGCCGAGCATACAGTTGCAAAAGATGACGTAATACTGTCTGAAGTGTTATACAACTAGAATAATACATGTACTACAAGACGCCTGTGAATACCTTGTGAATAAGAAGAAGAAGAAGTATATGTATTCTCATTCCTAGTCGTAAGTCTACGTCTCGAATTTCACATTATCAAAAGCCTTGCTACGGTATGAGCCACATTGGTGTATAATAGCCTCTCTAGTGAGTGGCATGAGTTTCATGAACCATCACTTTCGTATCGCAGGTACATAAGACTTAAACTACAGGCAACACCGCTGAGCAGCATCAGCTATAATAAGATTCTTCGAGTTAAGCTGTCGTTTAAATGAAAGAAGAACGATATGTGAGACCCCTTGATGAAATCACGAAGATTAGAGATTTGAAGACTATTCAATCAGGAAAATGGGCAACATATAACAGACATACAAAATCACCCATCTGAAATAGGTTAAATATTTCACCCGTCATGTCACTAACAAACCTATTAACATAAATAAAACATAACACCATTCACCCTAGGAGTAAGTATTATATCTTATGAACAGAACTCGAGGAGGCCTCGCGCTTTATGTAGAGTACATCGATTTATCCCATTAGAAATGCAAAAATTAAATCATGGAGTAAGCAATGAAAGGAGACAGATAATTCTACAAAGGTGGTTAAATTCAAGAACATTTTGAAGAGACACAATCTTGAGAAGATCACTGCAAATATAGTAAAATAACTGCCAATTACCGAGAACAAGACTTTTGATCGCTAGGGACACACACAATTTCAGGCAGTGTCACAAAATTACAAGCAGAAACGGCTCAGATGAAATCTTATATATAGGGACTAAACTTCTAATACAATAATTAACCTAACGATGTTTGAATGGGCGATCAATTTTTTTAAACAAAGCTAGTCTCTGGGGATGGATGGAATATTTTCTGCACTACTTAAAATGGTAGTAAAATGACTTGCAACAGCAATGTACAATAATACTATTCAGGGCTAGTTTTTTTGACTGACTAAGCAAGTGTGAGTTAACAATATTCGGACAAGGACTTCTTCAAAGAAAATAAGAGGAACTGGATAGTAAAGAAACTATATAGACATACAGATTCGATAATGTCTCTTTTACTTTCTAACCAAAGCAGTGAGAAAATCGATAACCAAAACAGCAATATGTATATGAGCAAGGATGTGTAGGTAACATTATAGTAAACCCCGGATTTAACAGACACTCAAAAAATATCGGCGCCTTTGACTCATCAAATGTAATTCCCGCTCATGATTTTTTTTTCTGTGGGCCTGTGTTATTGACCAGTGACTATGCTTGCCGATCCAAGGGCTTTCTAATTTAATATAAAGTCCTTCCTGACATTACATGCAGATACTCTACACTCAACTGTGTGACTATTTGGTACACTCTAAAGTGCCAGCACTATCAAACAAAGAGCAGTACACATATAGAAAATTTATAATAAAAATTATTAATTTGCTAATTACCTTTATAAATCCGCAATAATTTAATAGAAAATATAAAAAAATGATGAAATATTTAATCTCTCTTACAAAAATATTTATTTCATGTGATCCAGTGATCCCTTTGAGAACTATTTTAAGTAAGAGTATTTTTTTATGTACCTAGCAAATTGTATGGAAGCGAGAAATATATGATGTGTTTCGTTTACATATTACATTTTGCAAATATTACAAAATGAAAAGGGGAATAAAGTGAATTTTGCTATCATTAACATTATAAATTCTAATGCGCTACAATGAATATAATAAATAGAAATACATGCCAGTATAATTTGATAGAATACCCTAATGTAGATGAACCTGAATTTGCGAATTATGCGTAACTCAACTTTAATTTGTGGTTTCTGGCAGGCCATTAAGCTTCAAAGGATTAATAACTCGAAGACTTGTATAAAAAAAAATCTCATCACTTGCTTTGAAATGGTCTTCGCCGTCTCATATTTATTATTCTCTTTAGTAAAAACTAGTCTAGTCGAAGCGTGTGCAACGAAACACAATCACCAAACATACATAAACTGTCATAAAAGAGACATTATTAATAATTTGTTTTCACAATATTCTTATTAATAAAATAGAAAAATATCGAGATACTCAATAATGCTAGAGTCGAGAAAGTTAGATCTATTAAACTAAAGGGACGAAAAAGAAATAAAATTTAAAATCTGTCGTGTTAAGGAAAATAAAATTATATTTAGAAACTGAAATAATTTTATACAGGATGTTCAACCCGAGAAAGGAAAATATTTTTAAATAAAAATTAACTGTGAACTTAATCACCATTATAAAACCCGTAACAAAGATGAAACATATGTAATAAATATAATCTTTCTCTCTGTACAAAAGTACCAAAATTTGAAGGAAGCTTTTTCTGTAATCAGTTTACCATCTGATATAAAAACTGAACCATAGGCGTAATTCGGGGTGGGCAAGGGTAAGCAATTGTCCATCCAATATTTTGAAAGAGTATTAAATTGGTAAAGCACATCTGGCGAATTCCGAAATTCTTCCGGAAAAAATAATAAGTATGACAATTACGCCAACCAAGTCGTCATGTCAAAAGTTTTAAATACAATTCGGCAGGGGCGGATTTCCTGTCTATGGTTTAACTTTTTGCAGCACTCGCTTTCCCTCGAACATTTGGGTTTATAGGGTAGGGTTATCGTTTAAGAATTACAGGCTTTGCTTCCATCTATTGGGTTATCTGTGAAAAGTCCCTGCCTATCCAATAAAAATGCTGAAATTACGCCAATGAACTGAACGGCTATAAAGAAGTACAAACAGAAACGTAAGTTTCTAGTTGGAAATTGTTTTTATACAGTGGAAAAGTTTTAAATTACGATATTGTCATTTTTCTATGCCGGGTGTCAACGGAATCATTTTCAGAGTTCTCAAGATATAAGTCTTAAATTTGGCAGGGGGTAATATATACCAAAAACGGCAAATTTTTCATGATGACACTTCATGACACTTTTCCTTCACTTTCAGTTTCCCCGGAAATAACCCTGATTTTAAAATTTTAAATGGAACACCCTGTATATTTTTACATTTTTGGAGTTCGCAGATGATTTTAAGTACGACCGCGTGTTTTTAAAAATTTGTTGAGATTATTTAATTTTTTTAGGGCCATTTTTATTTTTGCATCTAGAGTACAGTGAATGCACTTAAATCAATCAAATGGACCAAGACACCGGCTCGGTGGCGCAGTGCTTAGGATGCTAGGTTTGCGACCACAGAGTCCCTGGTTCAAATCCTGGCTAGGGTATGGATGTGTAGCGGCATTTTTCACGTGTTACCGAGATGGTAGCAGCGGGCTAGGCTGCGGTTGTGTGAGAGACAACACGGTCTAGTCGCTCTCCTCTCCTGAGTTCGAGTCTCAGCTGCGGCAGATGGCAATGTCGCAGGGAATGGGTGTTGTGATGTTGTCTATGTGTGAGTGTCTGTCCTGGTAGAGTGGAAGATCAGCCTAGAGCTGAACTCCGCCAGGACATTAATATAAATAAGGCTAATAAAAAAAAATAAATAAGAGAAAAATGTAAACGTGAGATTTCTCGAATTGGTTTAGTTGCTACGACAAACCAAAACTTCCGAAATCACTAATTTGTAATTATGTCAACTTTTTCAAATGCCAACATCTTTTAGACACCCAGTAACTACATACTAATTTTCACGACAAATCTACTGATACCATCAAATCGAAAATCGGTTTGATATTAACCCAACTACACAAGTTCTTTGGTGGATAATATAATTAAAATATCAAGAGAATACACTTATCAAGTAAATATGCCGTGAAAATTGAATAAAACTAGATTCAAAACATTCATTTTCTCAACAAAACAACGCTGCAAATAAAAGAAATGAGCTGTGGAAACAAAAAGAAGTTGACAGGTAATAATACGTATGTATTGTTAACGTAATCAGTTTGCTTTTTATCTTTAAATTTCTTGTTGTTTGTTGTGTATTAATTATTATTATTATTATTATTGTTTAACATGTTAGACATGTTATTAGTTTTTGGAGACTGCCACAAAAATTCCAGTAACGCCTCAGATTTGTATACCCAAAGGTATCTAATTGTGGAGAAACAGGTCAGGAGAGGAATTGATAACAGTCTTGCATCTTGAATGAGTTGAACGATACCGTATTAAATAGATCAGATGAGTTTAATGACTTGGGGGTTCTATTCGACTCGAAACTAAATTTTAACAAACATATAGAAAATATTGTTCTCTCTGCTAATAAAAGTTTGGGTTTTGTGATTAGAAATTCAAGTGGTTTTAATGACATTGAATTATTAAATCTTCTTTATTCTGCATTTGTTAAATCCAGACTTGAATATGCTTCACTTATTTGGAATCCAGGATATAATAAATATTGTAATTGCATAGAGAATATACAACGGCGCTACCTAAAATTCGTTTCATACAAAATTGATCATGTATATCCCGCTGTTGGCTTCGAACATGGACAGTTGCTAAATAGATTTGGTTTTCTTAGTTTACACGACCGCAGGAAACTTTGTTCTCTTTTGTTTTTGCACAAGTTAATTTTTAATCTCACCGATTGCCCTAACATCTTGAATATGTTAAATTTTCATGCCCCCTCATTTGAGACGCGTAATCATAAAACATTTTATCTTCTCACTCCACGAACAAATGCTCTGATGTTCTCTCCCTTATTTTTTATGTGTAACACTTACATGTCAATTGAAGGACAGCTTGATATATTTTACTCGAGTATTTCAAGTATTAAGTGTATCTTTTCGTAGTAATTTTTAATTTTATTTTAATATTCTTTTAATCTGTTAGTGTATTATTATGCATGTATATAATCTGTTCTTTTTGCTTTTTGTCTGTTTGTATATTATTTACGATTAGGTATAAATTATTGTATTGTTTTTTTTTCCCACCCCGTAATTGGTTTTTACTGTGGGGTGGCGTAACTATATAAATAAATAAATAAATAAATAAATCTTTTATCGTTGATGAAGCGACATAAATTAACATATTTGTAGAAGTGAATCGTACTGCTTCTACTAGAGAAATTGGCCACGAGGTGCAAATTAGTCATGAATCAGCATGAAAGATTCTCAAAAAATATAGGTACCTCTCGTTTAAATATCAAGTGTACCAGCATTTGTACGAAGATTAGATTATCGTGACAGGTTACTTCAGAACAATACCGTTAACCACGAATTTTGTCTCTTTGATATTTTTTTCTGATGAGTCGAGATTCACCAACAATGGAATGTTCAATAAAAAAAAACAATAGATATTGGGCGCAGGAAAATGAACATTTAATGAGGCAAGGTAATTTTCAGGAAAGATTTGGAGTAAATGTGTGGGTTGGGGTGATTGTAACAAGAATTATTGTACCTATTTTCTTTCAAAGACATTTGAAAAGAAATAGATATTTAGAATTCCTACAAAATGATATTGAAGAAACGTTGATGGACTTACCACTTGCAGTTTCTGAACAAATGGATTTTCAAGATGGGGCTCCGCCTCATAATGCCTCTCGAGTTAGGGCCCATTTAGTGAACCGGTATATTGGACGAATAATTACAAAATATTGGACTTGTACGTTGGCGTGCCCGCTCACCAGGTCTAAGCCTTTTAGATTTTTTTTGCGTGGTGTTTCGTGAAAGAATAAGTTTTGTACACCTCAAATGTTACAAAACCGTATCCACGCAGTTTTTGCAAGTATAACTCTTGCTATGTTGCGAAATGTTATGCCAAACACCATTGATCGAGTCGGAAAATGTCAAGAAGAAGGGGATGCACATTGAACATTTGCTATCATTTAATTAATCTTTGAATGTTTTTATTGTTAAAATAAATCATATCGGACAGCACACTTCTTTTATTTGCGGCGTTGTTTTATTGACAAAAAGTGAATGTTTTGATTCTAGTTTTATTCAATTTACACAGCATACTTACTTGATAAGCGTATTTTCTCGATATTTTAATTATTATCTACCAAAAAACATATTTGGGTTAATATCAAACCGATTTTCGATTTGAAGGTATCAATGGATTTGTCGTGAAAATCAGTATTCAACTACTGGGTGTCTAAAAGATGTTGGCATTTGAAAAAGTTGACATAATTACAAATTAATGACTTCGGAAACTTTGGTTTGTCGTAGCTACTAAACCAATTTGAAAAATCTCACGTTTACATTTTTCTCTTATTGTCTTGGTCCATTTGATTGATTTAAGTGCATTCACTGTATGCAAAAATAAGAATAGCCCTAAAAAATCAATTTTTGAAATTGCGCAGTCATACCGGAATCAATAAATGTAAAAATATACAGAGTGTTCCATTTAAAATTTCAAAGTTGGGGTTATTTCCGGGGAAACCGGAAGTGATGGAAAAGTGTCAAATTATAAAAAATTTGCCGTTTTTGGTATATATTATCTCTGAAAAATTTAAGACTTATATCTTGAAAACTTTACTCTAATGATTCCGTTGACGCAGGGTATGCATTATCTAAAATTTTAATATTAACAAAATGTGTATAGTATTCTTACAAACTTAAAAGTAGATAATATAGCATATTCTGGTCTGAATTCTATTATATATCTTATCATGTTTAAGAATAAAGGCACTTAAGTCAGTTGATGAAAATGGAAAGAGAATGCTTCACAAAAATATGATCGACAGAAATCTGACCTGATGATTAGACAACTTCAGTCTTCCTACCACTTCATAAGAAAAAAGCTACAGTTGTTGTAACTACAGATTGCTGGCATTAAAGTCAATTGAGAGTAAAATAATACTGAATATTCTTCAACGAAGAGTTCAGCATTATCTCTCTTGGTAAACGTATCCTAAGCAGGCATGACTTGTTGAAGAGCTCGCTACTAATGAGCAAATACTAAATTCGCGAAAAATTATCAAGAAGGTAGGAGAATAATACGTGCCCATGTCTTTGTCTCACTGACAACAGTAACACTTTTGACAACGTGGAATGGAACAAACTGTAGACTGCATTATTAGATATGGGGACACCAAACATCTGGAGAAACTTCGCACACAACGCTAACTCCGATAAATGCAAATTCGGCAAAAGCGTCAGACAGGGCAGTATTCTGTCCTCAATCTACTTTAACATCTATAGTGAATACGTGACGTGTGGGCAAGCACGGTGGAGTAGCTATAGGCGCAACTAACATTTCTAACTTGATATTTACATGTAATATTGTAGAACAATCTTACACACAGAGTCTGATGGACGTGACACCAATTTACTTATTATGGGCGCCAGTCGCGTTCCCTCTTAATGGTGTGTGGTTGTCTCCACTCCCAGTCGAGTTTTATTTATGTAAGAGATGTTTGATTTACTAGAAAGGTAAAATCTATACTTACAGCAGTCTACTAACTACCTTCTCTCTCAATTTGGCGTATATGGCGATGCACTTTAGCTTATTTGTCTAACACTGTAATTAGAGACCTCATAACCACTTTCAGAGAAAATCCCTCTCGAGCTTTCGTGATCCGATCAATGTATTGAATACAAACTTGCGGACAGGAGTACAATAGCAATCGATTAGGTAAAAAGATTCACACTACTTCCTCACAAGGCACTTTGATGTAGGGACTGACTGAAAATAATATAAAAATATTTTACTTAAAAATTTTGGGACAATAGTGGTTAGCTTTAAGGTTCCTTTTAGTGATTATATTATTCACAAGAACGGAGTTGAACTATATGCGGGTTTATTTTGCTTTCCCGCTTCCTTTATGATGACGTACTGGCACCATAGGTTCACTATAAGGGATGTGACATGGCCTCGCTTTCAAGCGATCTTCATAACATTTGACCTTGTTTATGCACAAGGCGGTTTTGCACTTTGCCCAAATTTTATGGTCATTCTTTTGAAATATATCCACAATGACAACAATTTCACTGTTTCATGAAGCGGTAAAGTGAAATTTTGGCGTACTTTTGAATTGTGCGCTTTGTCCACTTTTAGCATACTTCTTAAAAAGTATAGGTAATATATTTTCCTCCTTGTCCACAAAAATATGTATTAAGTGAAATTTTGGCGTATTTTTGAATTCTGCGCCTTGTTGTGCCTTACGTTTCTGCGAACGTGTATGAGTCCTGTTGTGCCAGTCTTCGACGCTGATGGCTTAAATATGTTTAGTTATGCACTAAATTGTCTTTTAATAAACTTTTTCTAAGTCGAAGTTTTTACTTATTCTTCGACTTAGGTCGATTCTGGGAGGTTCTATAACAATATCACCTTAGTGGCAGAAAGTGAAGATGAGCTCATACACTTACTGGACATGCTTCAATTAATAAGGTCTGATTATGGTTTCAGTATAAATTACAACAAAACGGACTCCCGACTGCAATTTTTACTCGTTAATAAAAGGTTTTGAATATTCAACTTAACTAATATGATAGAATAATTTGATGTTATATAAACAACTTCTAAGCATTTGAACATCCCCATCTTCATTTTAAAAAGATCTAGTTGGCATACTTGTTTTAAGTAGATGAATTATTTTACAGAAACAAAGTTAACCGTAGGCGTAGGTCAATTTTTTCACAAAGCATAGTTGGGAATTGTAATTATACCAATTATTAAAGTACAGCTTCCGAACTACAACATTTAAAATCAAGATGAATGTTGGAAATGGAAAACGTGGATGTAGTGTTGCAGAACCGCATTACCCGGAAACACGAATAATCCACCTTAGCATTTCTTACTTCAACCTGTAAGCCTATTTCGGTTACCATTCGCCACGATTCTCATTAGCAAACAATATATCACCCCTCGTTAAAGGTTTTAGGATGCTAAGGAATATTAATTGGTAGGTAGTCTGTTACTGCTAGCTAAAAATTACAAAATGCAAATGCTCGCTTTAATTAAGAAAAAAAATAAATTTTTGTTGTCTTGGCGGAAAAGAATTTTGTCTTTCTGTGAATGCTAAAATTGTACAATGAATTAGGAAACTAACGAAAGATATTCGAGACGCAAAAAACTGTAACGAACTTTCTGTTATTATTAATATATTTAATTTATTAATACGAGTTCATATATCCATGTAGGATTAACAATAAATAATAGTAATAGTTAAAATTCTCGTTGTATACAGATCACCATTGTTTTGCCCTTACCAGTTTAACATGGACCTTAATAACTATTTTCAAACATTATAATAAATGATACGACCACGCTGAACTAATTATATCGCGTGACTTAAAAATTTTTGTTCAACACTAAATTACCCTTTTGTAAATTGTCCGTGAATTTCAGAGACACAGACTTTTTGTTATAGAATTAAAATTCGTCAAAAAGTTGAGGTCGAATTTTCGGATGATTACAATACTTACTTTGCTCACTTCTATTGTCGCTCGAAAGTAAAAACATATTATCCCAATACTTGGTGACATTAATGCAGATGCTTTTGACCATGTTTTTTGTCCAGAATATCTAAATATCTAGTTATACATATTTTTAGTCACTATGTAAAAATACATTCCTTTGAATAATAAAAAACTGTTATCATAAACCCATTTAAGGTGAGCAACCTGATCTCCACTTAAGAAGGAAATCAAATTCCACAATGGTAATTAACAAATTTGATTATCGGAATTGAAGGCGTATGCAAGCAGTATTATACACTGTAACGATTCAAAATTGATTAAGTATTGATAGTTGATACTGATTTACAATTTTTTGTCTTTGTTTTATAATTTAATATTCCGCGAAACCCTCCTAGGCCGGCCCTGAATCAAACGCCGTATTAAGAAATAAATCCGCACGAAAAATAACGGCGGTAATAGCTCGAGTCCTACTCCCATATAAGGAAATAGTGAATTTCGTCAATACGTGATATCCAAGCGCCGTTCCCCACTCTGGCATATATAACTAGAGAATACCTTTTACGCCGGGAAAGTCTAAAGTCGAGTTCTAGCTTGAATGGGGCGTTTGTGGTCGGCGTGGCGCCGGCCAAATGAATTTGAGGCCCCATCAAAAGATTTGGCAGATTCCTGGAAATTTTTGTTAAAAACAATGTAAAGTATGGTCCAGTGAGTAAACTTAGAAGAATTCGTTCTATGTTTGGTATACTGTGGTGGCTGTACTTAATACCAATTAACAAATTGTTGTCTACTTGTTTTAATTTGATTTGCTCATTAGAGTCTGGTGTAAAGTGCTTCGTATCTACGATCCGGCTTCTGTAAGTACATTTTCCCTTTTTATCCCTTGGCCAGAGACCTGTTGCATCATTTTCAACAAATCACGTTATATCTAGTAGACTGGCGGTATATGACCAGTCAGGTGCAACGTTTTTAAAATGCATGATAATCATATATATGAATCTAATTACCATGAATATGCCAAAAACTCGAATTTTAGGCAGTCGTCGCGTGCAGAAGGGTATGCAAATCGATTTCTGTGAACGATTTTGAAAATGGATGCCAATAGTGCCAAATGAAAGGCCGTGAAAAGAAATCCAGCGGAAACTTATTGGCATGCAGTTTCCACGCGCGCAACAAATTTTGGTGCGCACATTAAATCGTAAAATTTTTTTAGTATCTCCGAACGAAGTTAAAATGCATGCCAATACGTTTTATGATAAATTTGCACTGTCAAATGACGATTTACCGATTGGCATGCAGTTTTATAATGCAGAACGTTATTAAAAGTTATTCCTAAAAATGCACAAAAATTCAGGTCTCTCCGAACGATTTTAAAATGCATGCCATTGAGGTATCTTATCGGTAATGAAAAAAAAAAAAGACAAAGATGATATTAACAATTGGCATGCAGTTTTGGGATGCTTAAAATATTTGCCGTCATCCAAATACACCACAACAAATAATTTCAGGTATCTCTGAACGAAGTTAAAATGCATGCCAATATGTTTTATAATAAATTTGCACTGTCAAACGACGATTTACCGATTGGCATGCAGAACGTTATTAAAAATTATTCCTAAAAATGCAAAAAAATTAAGGTTTCTCCGAACGATTTTAAAATGCATGTCATTGAGGTATCTTATTGCTAATGAAAAAAAAGATGAAGTTAACAATTGACATGCAGGTTTGGGACGCTTAAAATATTTGCCCTCATCCAAATACACAACAAATAATTTCAGGTATCTCCGAACGAAGTTAAAATGCATGCCAATCACGTTTTATGAAAAATTTGCACTTCCAAATGACGATTTACCAATTGACATGCAGTTTTGTAAAGCAGAACGTTATTAAAAGTTATTCCTAAAAATGCAAAAAAATTCAGTTATCTCCAAACGACTTTAAAACGTACGTTAAGCAGTTTTATGAATAACTTGCACTACCACATGACGATTTACCGATTGGCATGCAGTTTTGTAGTGCAGAATGTTATTAAAGTAAAAGTGTTACGCGCGGAGAAAGTGGGCGCAAGGGCTTATTTCAACTTTGGTCGCTTTTTTTCAGTGCATCGCATCGGAGAGTTTCACTATAAAGTCAATTTACCAACGGCGTCGGTTTTATTGCTGTGGGATAATTAGAACGCGAGATATGAGCGATTTAAAAAAAATAAGAAAATCCAAGATGAAGGCGGACTGGATGAGTCTGAGACTGCGAAAACTCTAAGTTCAGGTTCTCATCGAAGACCTTTTCGAATAAGTAAGGAAAAATTTACCCAAAATCTTTGGCTCCTTATATAAAATTTGCCTATATGCACTCGGCTAAGGGTCACCCAAACACGTCACTGCTTCCACTTCGCCTGCATCTTCTCTTCACTCGATATCGGCTCTTTGAGACAACCTGTTTAGTTAAAGAATCTTGGTCCGTACCCAAGATCGCTAAATTTGGCGATCTTGGTCTGTACCGTGTTTATCTCTTTCTTTCATATCACCAGCGCGGTGCGACACTCGTGTTGTCGAGATGCCATGCTTTTTAGCGCCTCGTCGTTGTGCTCGCTAACGTGAAATTAATAATTTGTACTTTTAATTACATTGTATTATTTGCAACAGTGTCTAATACAGTGCATAGCTGGATCATCCATAAGCGTTGTTCTTAATATCAAGCAACAACGTGTGTTGTTTTGGTAAGTACGTATTTATTTTGCTTAGAGATTGTTATAGCCAGGGAGGTAGCGAGTTTTCGTGAAACCATTTGTATAAAGCTAGATTCTTTCCCATGATAGCATTAGACATCAATGATGGTGCAAATCTGCCAATCTATAAGTCCTGCAAAAATGAGTAAAAAATTAAATAACATGTTGCAAAAAGAGATATCGATTTTCTGAAATGTCAGAAAATGTCACTTTTGATTCGTTCGTGCCGAGCCGAATTTTCGAATTTCGCCGTGCAATTTACGATCAGGTTGATCTGGAAGACTTCCTCTATACGTCGAGACATCGTACGGCCGTCTCAATGGTGTTTTTCGAAAAATATGAACGTGTCAAGATTGCATATTTTTGCAATTTTTTCGGCTCCGAAATGTAAGCTGTTTTTTGTTATTTGTCGCAGATATCTCCGAAACGGTGGGAGTTAGCTCGAAATAAAAAACAAGGTCAAACGAATATTTTCCACTACGAATCTTTTTGCTACCAACAGAATTTGGCGCGCTTGCAAAAGTGTATTTCAAAATTCACAATATTTTTTTAGGATCCAAAACACTTTTGTACACGTTGAAATTGCATGCCAATTTTTAATACTATCTTTTGTTATCATTACCTACAACATATTGCAATAGCATACATTTTAAAAACTTTCAGAGATAACCTGAATTTTTTTGCACGGTTTGAAATAACTTTTGATAACGTTCTGCAATACAAATCTGCATGCCAATCAGTAAATCGTCGTTTGGTAGTGCATATTTATCACAAACTATATTAGCATGCATTTTAAAAGCGTTCAGGGATAACTGAATTTTTTTCCATTCTTAGGAATAATTTGTAATAATGTTCTGCACTAGAAAACTGCATGCCAATCGGTAAATCGTCGATTGGTAGCGCAAATTTATCATAAAATTTATTGGCATGCATTTTAAAATCGTTCGGAGATAGCTGAATTTTTTTGCATTTTTAGGAATAACTTTTAATAACGTTCTGCACTACAAATCTGCAGGCCAATCAGTAAATCGTCATTTGGTAGTGCATATTTATCACAAAATATATTAGCATGCATTTTAAAAGCGTTCAGGGATAACTGAATTTTTTTCCATTCTTAGGAATAACTTGTAATAATGTTCTGCACTAGAAAACTGCATACCATTCGGTAAATCGTCGATTGGTAGTGCAAATTTATCATAAAATTTATTGGCATGCATTTTAAAATCGTTCGGAGATAGCTGATTTTTTTTGAAAGAGCAAATTATTCATAAAACTGATTAACGTACGTTTTAAAGTCGTTCGGAGAGACCTGATTTTTTTTGCATTTTTAGGAATAACTTTTAATAACGTTCTGCATTATAAAACTGCATGCCAATCGGTAAATCGTCGTCTGACAGTGCAAATTTATCATAAAACGTATTGGAATGCATTTTAACTTTGTTCGGAGATACCAAAAAATTTTACGATTTAATGTGCACACCAAAATTTGTTGTGCGCGTGGAAACTGCATGCCAATAAGTTTCCGCAGGATTTCTTTTCACGGCTTTTCATTTGGCACTATTAGCATCCATTTTAAAATCGTTCACAGAAATCGATTTTCCATGCAAACCGAAAATCGATTTGCACACCCTTCTGCACGCGACGACTGCCTAAAATTCGCGTTTTTGGCATATTCATGGTAATTACATTCATATATATGATTGGCATGCATTTTAAAAACGTTGCACCTGACTGGTCTTGTACCGCCATTCTATAGCGGTGTTATTGATGTAGTGTTCGTGTAATGATTTAATTACCGATTGTTTGGAGTAAAAGAAATTTAACTTTTATCGATTCCCAAATTACACAAAATACTGTATTGGTGTTTATGCCCGAAGATTTTATCGATATGCAGATGATGTCTGCAGATTTTGTATTTAACTATTAAAGTTTTTGGATGCAATGTTTTTTATATAAACCTTGCTAATGTACTGTATATTTGTTAGTTGTTTACTGAATGAGTAAATTAAATTAATGTTTATAAAAGCCTGTTCAGATCGACCGGCCCTCATTACTTAATATTTTTTATAATTTATTTATCTTCTTGTGCAATATGCTTATATACAGCGTGCGCCACGTAAAACTCCCCAGACTTCTAACTTTTTTATTTTTGTAGCGATGACCATGTTGGGTACATCAAATTATAGACATTTTTAAAGCCTTTAAACGTGCATACAGAGTGATTTAAAAAAAAAATTTAAAAAAATTGTTAAAAAAGAAACTTCATTTCTTTGAATATTTTTTTACCTCACCCTGTACATGAACTGTGTTAATGTTTTCTTATAAATAGTAAAGGAAATAGCGTGCAAATTCGACGACGAGTGGTTACCGTCTGCCAGTCGGTAATCGAAGGGACCATATAAATACAAAATTTTTTTCTCTCTGGAACTTTTTGGTATGGTGGGGGATAGGGAGGGGGAGGCATTTATTTTTAAATCGAATAATTATCGATATCTGTCCGCATAGGTAGTTAGTATATGTACTTCACATACCCCAATTGCGCTGGCAGACGAAACTTCCGAGCGGCGCGCGCGCTAACCGGAAAAAGAAAAAAAAATGTTTAGTTCCTTTTTCCGGTTAGCGCGCACGCCGCTCGGAAGTTTCGTCTGCCAGCGTAATTGGGGTATGTGAAGTACATATACTAACTACCTATGCAGACAGATATCAATAATTATTCAATTTAAAAATAAATGCCCCCCCTCCCTATCCCCCGACTATACCAAAAAGTTCCAGAGAGAAAAAAATTTTGTATTTATATGGTCTCTTCAATTACCGACTGGCAGACGGTAACCACTCGTCGTCGAATTTGCACGCTATTTCCTAGACTAAAAGGTTTCAATTAGCTTCAATTTATGTTATAAAAAAAAATTAAAAGATAAAAATTTAGCAATTTCCTATTTAGTACATTTTAATATAAGTTTGTTTTTAAAAATATTTATGGCTTTTGTTTCTTGTTGCTGTTTTGTTACGTTGAATATTATTTGTGATATGTTTTTTACAAGTAAAACATGAAATTACTGTTTACATTCCTTTTAAAGTTATTTAAAAAAAAAATCAGTATTTTTAATTTCTTTCTCTTAACAACAAAAAGAATTTCGAATATAACGTAATAACATAAATTGAAGCTAATTAAAACCTTTATAAGAACACATTAACGCAGTCCATGTACAGGGTGAGGTAAAAAAATATTCAAAGAAATTAAGTTTGTTTTCTTAACAACTTTAAAAATTTTTTTTTTAATCACTATGTATGCATGTTTAAAGGGTTTGAAAATGTCTACAATTTGATATGCTCAACATGATCGTCGCTTCAAGAATAAGAACGTTACAAGCCTGGGGAGTTTTAAGTGGCGCACCCAATATATTGTGTATATTTGTTTCTTTACTGTAAAAGCGATATTTTCATTTTCACTCACACCCTATAAAGTCTTGTGCTCATTGTTGCTTTGTTTAGTAATATAGTTTGTTATTGATTAATTCAGGTTGTTACTTCTAAAGCCTTAAAATAGTATCTTTTTTTTTAGTAAAAGTGTAAAATAATCTATGATGAAGTAAAACAATATTTTGAGGTTTCTGGTTCTTTTACAAACCCTAAATCACAATTTTTTTTCATCTCATTAAGTAATGGGGTGGGGGAGGTAATGGAGGTGGCTAATGGGGATGCGTAATGCCAAAAATGTTTTTGGGACCTTAGCTTCTCTTGTATATACTAAATACCAATTTGATGGACTCTTACCTGCTTGATTTACACCATTTACCCCAATTTACCCCCCAACCTTTCGACAGAACAAGATGAAAATATAATCTAGTTCTAGGTCTCGTTAAAGTACATATGTGTACCAAATTTACCAAACGTGCGCTCAAAAAAGTTACAGACAGACCGACAGATAGACAGACAGTCCGACAGACAGACAGAAATTTTGTTTTCGCTCAAACTTAAAATCACGACGTTTCATGACATTTTAAGCCTATTTGAACAATACAAGTTTTTTAAAAAAATTTTGTCGTTATACTTCCACTGGATGTGGAAGTAAAACTGTTGCATTTAATTATTGAGTTTATCTTTATTTATTGTTTTCTAAGACAAACATTTGTTTATCTGCTTCCATTTTCTGTTTTACATAACATCCCATAAGTCGTATATATCGTGTTTTCTAAATAAAAAATTAATGAAGAAGAAAAGGATAATAATTTATTTTAAAAATTCAAAATATGCAATATCTTTGCTCATGAGTGTATTTGCAAAGAACCGCAGACAACATACAAGATAACACATTAATTGAGACTCCTCGATTACTTGAAAATTAAATATTTTAAAACAAAAAAAAAATTAAATTATGAATGTTGTTCTTTATTTGGCACATTTTTTACATATTTTACAGTAGTAATGGTTATTTTAATGCCGCTCCAATGTTATTTTTATTACGTGAAAATTAGACCATCAAACCCGTGACTCCATATGCAATTTTACTTCATTCTTCTAAATAAGCCCCTTACGTCGGATAACTAAAACGTGAAATCCTCGAGTGTACCATAAATTTATTTATACATACATTAGCGGCGAGAAAAATTCTAATCTAGCGGAAGAATATTCATTTAAATTTCCCTAAAAGTATCCGTGCTATCCCGACTGGCGTTCATCTTCTTAACTTCAATCCTTTTTAATCTTTCGTTACACAGTATATTGTAATCGTGGTAACGCTGTTATCAAGAGATCAAAGTTTTAGCGGAAAACTTCCGACCGGAGACAAATGTTCAGTACGAGAATAACATTAATGCCATGCGGATGCCGAGGTTACGATATTGTCATAAATAGATTTTGTGGCATTATGGTATTACGGCAGATATCTCTTGGAAACTTGGAAGTTCCTTATTAGTTTCTGGTGCACCTGAAAAACAAATTATTTTGAATAAATTTGCATACTTACTTCTTACGTTAAATCTACAACGTTTCTTTTTTGTAGACAACCTTAAATCAGATGATAAAAAATACATTGTATACACTGTATTTAAATACATAAATCTGAGTTGAGTAATATTGGAAAAAATAATTAGAAAACGTAAAGTGTTATTATTCGGATTAATTAAATTATTAACACCAAGGTTTGTTAAATCAAATTTTACAATTTTTAAATAAATTCATTGAAAGATAAATGAATGAAGGCAATATTAACAACATATGTAAATGACCATGTTTCACGTTTTACTTCCACATCCAGTGGAAATATAGTAACGACAAAAAATTTTTTTAAAATTTTTATTGTTCAAATAAGCTTAGAATGTCGAGATTTTAAGTTTGAGGGAAAAAATTTCTGTCTTCCTGTCGGTATGTCTGTCGGTCTGTCTGTCTGTAACTTTTTTGTGCGCACGTTTACTCTGGAACCGTTTAAGTTATTGACTTGAAATTTGGTATGCATATGTACTTTAGCGAGATCTGGAACTAGATTATGTTTTCATCTTGTACCGTCGAAGGGTTGGGGGGTAAATTGGGGTAAATTTGGGGTAAATACGTAAATCAAGCAGGTAAGAGTCCATAAAATTGGTAATTACTATATACAAGAGAAGCTAAGGTCTCAAAAAAATTTTTAGCATTAGCCACCCCCATTATCACTCCATTATTAAAAGGGACGAAAAAAAAATTGTGATTTAGTGTGTATACAAACTTTAAAATATTTTGTTACTTCATCCTTGTCAAAATAATTTAGCAAAACCGCAAAATGTTGAAATGTTTAACGAATTTAGCGCCCACTATATTATTGCAAAAAATTACAAATTTGCTCTCATAATATATTTGTCTTTATTACTGACTTTATTTATCTTATCTAACTAAACACGGGTGTCCCGTCAATTGGACGTAGGTAATAGGACGCCCGACAATTAGACCTGTGCGACAATTGGACGTGATAAAATAGGACGTGTTACATTGGACGCGTTTATTAAAAATAATCATATTGCATAGCCTTGTCATGATTACAAACAGTGGTTGCTGATTATGCGAACAGAAGCATTTAGACTACTAGCAAGGAATTGCCCAACTGCAAGTGTATAGTTATTTATGTGCCAAGGGTCGTAAGTGCACTTTTTTGGTCGAGAATGCAGTTTGTAAGCTGAGGCCCGTAGGGCCGAGGTATGCAAGTATTCGAGACCAAATAATCGCAATGTACGACCTGCGGTGCAGGTGCATATTTTATTTTTCGTCATACGCATGAAACATTAAACTAGAAAAAACTTAGTGGAAAACTATAATTATTTGCGTCAGGTTTCATATTTCCTAAGCAAATAGCAAAGGTAGCGATGCGTGGAATATCCATGGCAACCGTCAATAAAATAAATTTAGGACGGGGCTTATATTCAAATGACAACTACTGTCAAGATAAATTATATTATATTATAATAATAGTTCTGAACATTTTTGAAAATAATGTCGGATCTAGAAGCTATAGCAAGTAAGGCCTGTCTGGATATATTCCCAAAAAAGTTAAAACATTTAATACCTGTTACATAAAAGAGAAGATTTTCCCAAATTTACTTTATTTCCCTAGGGACGTTATGAAAAATAATGACCCGTTGCCAATGCCAACAAGTATTTGGAACATAAAGCGTCACTTATTTCATCATTATTTATTATTTATTTATTATTATTTCGTCATTATTTTCTTGTTAACCATATTTTTAGTGTAACCTATTTTTCATTGTTAGTCTGCTTCTATGTTGTATTTGTAATTATTATTATAATTTAGGTTTAGGTCTGAGGTTAGAGTGTGTATACATGATTTTTTTTAAAAACACGTCCAATATTACACGTCCTATTTTATCGCGCGTCTAATTTGCTGCTCGTCCAATTGTTGGGCGTCCAATTCACCGCGACTAATTGACGTAGATCCCTAAACACGTATCTTATCTTACTAAAATATTCCAATTTATTATGTACCTATAATGCATATTTAATACTTAATTAATTCTTATTGAATTTGTGTACTGTCTCAATTATTCCGTACCCAATGTAATCTATGTTTCGAACAGGCACAGTTAGCCACTCACATTATATCAGAAGAACCGAATATTTTTTTAGTCCTCTGAGATTAGCGCTGATATCTTCAAGTAGAACTGTAAAAAAGCTCTTGGACTCACATTCTCAATTTCACTTTAAGACACATTGGGGGCGAAATCATATATCAATAGAGATCAAAATACTGAGTTTCTCGTCTTTGACATTGAGAAAGCCCTTGATAAAGACTAATATTCTGAACTGCTGTGGTCCATGTGTCTCGTGAAAACAATATAGCCATATATCACAGACCACAAATTCCGAGTAGCAGTCTATCTTCTGAATAACTTCTGAAATTCCTCAAGTTTCAGAAACTAGACCGGTAATTTTCCACATTTACATGAATGACACACCAACACCCAACACCCACCGACTACAGAATAACAAGTTGCCTAGGCGCTCTCTATACCGCCATATTAACAACTTCCTACAACCTGCAATTGCTAATCAGACTGCTACAGACAGACCGACGCCATAATTGAGTTTCACAATAACTTGGTTCTACAAGTTAATATTAGCAAAAACTCATGTACTTCACTGGAAAGTTTAAAATACCCGGCACAAAAAATAAATTTTCTAATCAGGAAGTGATCAAGCTTCACAAAATAGAAAACCAGTAGAACCCCATACAAATTTTTGAAAAAGAATATACTTTATATTAAAAAAACTCCCTGCTCCTATTGCGAACACTGTATACAAAACCTGCCTATGCTCTATCTTTATTTAACCCTCACTATCTGGTATCCTCTCCTATTCCACAGACAACAAAAGCGTCTCAAAATCCTCTCCAGAACAAGTTCCTGAAAACAGCCGCCAACTTCCTCTACTAAACGTCTACAGAACCAATACACGACTTGACAGAAACCCTGTCCGCGATTAATTTAAAACTCAAACTATTCGTCCCGTGAATACAATACTCCAATCTATAAACTTAACTCTCATTGATCCCCTCACATCTAGGTTAGGGATTGCAATACCGGTTAAGCGGTTAACCGGTTATTAGGACAAAAAACACATGATGATAATTACCGGTTATTTTAATTTTTTACCGGTTATTTCGGTAAATTCTAAACTTACGATATGTCACTTATTCAACGTTTCTATTTATGTCAGTGACTAGTATTCACTAAATACAGAGTGACTGTCCCAACACTGAGCACTTCTTACAATAAATAAATAATATTATAAAAAGTAAAACCCAGACACCAAGCTCTAAGAAATACAAGTAAGAGAGACATTGACAATATCGTGCGATAGGAAATTGAATATTTCACTGCCGCAAATATCCGTGGAATACATTTAGAAGTATGTTATTACCAATTCTTATTAACTTATCGACCCACCAATATCGATTGGGGAAGGACATCTTCAGCTGGTGGTATTCTATGCACAAATATCAGACGACTAACAGATATAGCTTTGAAAAACTAACCCTTTTAACAGGCCGTTTTTAAAAAATATTGTATTTTTAGATTAGGTATTCAGTAAATGCCCTATTTGAGTTTATGTTTATAATTTTTGTTATTTAAGTTGATATTTTTGTTATTTACAGAATAATTATTTATTTAAATTTATTTCATTTATATTTTTTCCTTTTGATAAAAAACCTTTGGTTTGTTCATTATATTAAATATACGTATATAATAGTATATTATTCAACGAACATATAATGATGGCTATTATTCACGAGGGTGAAGTTTAAGACACGAGCCGTAGGCGAATGTCGTAAATCACCAGAGCAGCCATTATATGCTAGTAGAATACTATACTTTGTCCACGACTATTAGATATTTTTGTTAAATTGTTTACTGAAGAAATTAATTATTGAATTATTTATATTATTCTTTTTGAGTAATATGTAAAATTATTGTAAATAACGTTGACGTTTAAATTTAATTTGACACATAACGGCCTACTCAATCAACTTTAAAAACGAAATTGTATGATAAAAGAGGGTTTGTTTCTGAAACGCTAAATAGTTATCTATTCATAAATTTGATAATAACAGTAATATTGTTCACACAATTGTAGCTATGACAGTTAACGAATAATTATATTTAAGCTTTCAGAAACTAGCCATAAATTCTACTAAAAAGTTGCGAGATTGCACTCGAATTGACAAAATACCTGCCCGTGACTTCTTATAAAAAACTGACCGTCCCTATTATTCACTAGTGAATACTGAAATCATTATTCACTGCAGGGAATAATGGATAGCATTATCCTTGAGGAAACACATACAAAATGAGTACATTATTTAATAGTCGTGGGCAAAAATTTTTCTGTCAAATTTAGATAATTTTGTACATGGAAAAAGATAATTGCCATTTTCGCCACCCTAATCAATCATTCTAAAAATTACCGGTAAATACCGGTTAACCGGTTATTTCCATTTTTATTTACCGATTTACCGGTTATTAAAACTTCCGGTAAATTGCAATCCCTAATCTGGGTTCCCTCATGCTTCAACTCATCTTATGCTAACTTGTAGTTTGAAGAAATAAAAACACAAAAATATAAAAAAGCCCGGGTTTTCAAAATAAAAAAATACCTAAAGAATCAAAATAAAGCAAAATCATATAAAAATAAAACACAGTATTACATAATTGTTTAATAAGCCAATAATTGGTAGACAGACACTTAAAAGAGTCACTAAAGTAAAAACCGCTGCCTAAGGAATCACTACTTCCATATCTAGATTCTCTATCCAAGTCACTCACAACGAAAAAACTTTGTATGTGGAATTAATTGTTTATGGAACTTTAAAAACCCATAAAACGATACCCCACATCGGTAGTGGGGTGGGGGTGGTGATAGGGGGGTGATAGTGGGGGTGGATGAACTAAAAAAATAATTTGAGGTTTCTGGTTCTTGTACATACACTAAATCACAATTTTTTTCGTCTTTAACAGGGGGGTAGGGGTGGTAATGGGGGTGGCTAATGCCAAAAATTTTTTTGAGACCTTAGCTTCTCTTGTATATACTAAATACCAATTTTATGGACTCTTACCTGCTTGATTTACCCATTTACCCCAAATTTATCCCAAATTTACCCCAATTTACCCCCCAACCCTTCGACGGAACAAGATGAAAATAGTTCCAGAACTCGTTAAAGTACATATTTGTACCAAATTTCAAGTCAATATCTTCAACCGATCGACCGACCGATCGACCGACCGACCGACCGATCGACCGACAGACAGACAGACACACAGAATTTTTTTTTCGCTCAAACTTAAAATCTCGACATTTCATGACATTTTAAGCCTATTTGAACAATAATAATTTTTTAAAAATTTTTTGTCGTTACTATACTTCCACTGGATGTGGAAATAAAACTAATGCTAATGTAAACAACGGCCATAACAGATACACTCTGTGCATGTAGTCAAACATCAACTAGCAACAAACAACACTTACTAACATCCTCGGTCAAACACTTAAACCAACCAATTCAATTGTAACAACAATATTCCACCTCTCCACCAATTGCACTTACTTAAACAACAATCAGCTCAAATCTGAGCAAGCTATGTAATTTATATCATTCAAAACCCTCGGCAAGTGGTTGGTAGGCGGAGAGCCATAAGTATCCCTATAAGAACAAACACTGTCACCTGTCTGCTACTCTGTCCGTCTGAATAAACGCACTAATCAAGTATCGGTGAACCCATTTTGATGCAGATTTCGTCATTTACTTAATATTTGAGATGCTTAGGTGTACAAAATTTACACTATTGTACCTTTACTGAACACAAACGTGCAGCAAGTTGGAGAAAAAATGCTGTTGGTGCAGAAAAAAGTTGATGCAATGCCAAAACTGTAGGGAATATAACGAAGCGATGTACGAGAGTTACGCTACAAAAGATTATCGACGGTATATACCTATCATCCAGAGGTAGCTCACAATAAGTATTTTTATGATACAAATATTTATTCACTTTACCTCGCGTTAGATTTATTTCCTTTCGTGCTGGCTCCTGATGATAGACTAAAATTAAATATTATCTAAATAGAACTCTAAATAGTACAGTAACTAGATGTTTTAATTTCGGAATATTGTCATACGAATTTAATTTTGTTTTTTATTTGGAAATTTAATAGGAAATGCGTCGAAGAAAAGTTTCTATATTAAGGCGCGTTTGCACGCATCTAGTAATTGAGTCGAGTCGTTGAGTAATTTAGTACTCGACCAGTACTCGACCAATGCGCACAGCGTGTTTTAGTCGAGTAACTTAGTGGAAAGCGCTGTCCGCATTGGTCGAGTACTGGTCGAGTACTAAATTACTGAACGACTCGACTAAATTACTGGATGCGTGCAAACGCGCCTTTATGCGGGGCATGCTAATTTATAGCTACTAGAAAAAAAATAAAATAATTGAAGCTGAAAAAGAATCAGATTATGAGAAGGAAAAATTGTATGCAACTTTTCATATAAATTGATAGTCTTTAAGTTATAACGAATTGAAAATCGCGATTTTAGCTTGAAAAAAGAGGAACGTCAAAACTGTTTTGGTCAAATGACTCGAAAAGTATTACATTTAGCCAAAAAATGTTAGGGACAAATTTAGAGAGCTACTAAACTGAGGATCAATTTCGCATTTTCCTGATTTCTATAGAATTAATGATTTCGAAGATCTGAAAGTATGAAAATGTTGTCCGAATGTTTATAAGACGAAGTATTTAATTTAATTGTTAAATATCTCAGAAACTATGGCATTTACATGAAAAATGCTAACAACCAAAGCAAATGATTACACAGGTCCACAAAAAAAAGTGGTACTGGCCATATTATCCCTTGTATTTTGAGCCGCTGAACACGTCAGGTTTTTTTTCCAACAGCAAAAAAGTCTGTTGGATCGTAATATTGCTTACCCAGCTCATTTAAATCAAACTCCAAAAATGATTCAACTTTAAAACTTCAAACTTCCTAACTGCATAACCCTCAACCCCAAAACCGTGTGAATCTGATGAAAATAGTGGGGAATCTTGATTGGGGAGTTAATGAGTTGTGACCTCGGACACTTACTTGAGTGTTTTACATCCACAACTTCATGACCTCAGCATCCCATAACCCCCCTCAACTCTGACGATCCAACGGAAAAATTGGAATTCGTGTCATTGTGACGTTAGGAAATTGGAATGAAGCACCCTATGGTGCCATAACTCTTCAACGGCAATCCCTGTATCCTCATAACCCCATAACTTTGAGAATTCAATGAAAAAAATAGGAGGCTCTCGATCATGGAATCAATTAGATTGTGTCCTCAGAACCTTGTTACCTTGTTACCAAGTATGTCTATAGCGCTCCAGCAGAAAATCTTTCCACTCCGTAACGCAGTACGTACACCCATAACTGCATAACTCTGGGAATACAATAGAAGAATGTGAAGAATCGGAACAGGGAATTCATGAGATTGTGTTCTTGGAAACTTGAAATCGAGTAGAGTTAGTTTCTGAAAAGCAAAACTTTTAGCCATATAACCCCGTGATTCTGGGTATTCAATAAAAACAAATTAGGAAATCTTAATTGAGGATTCAATGAGAATGTAACTTTGAAAGTGGAGTATATTTTCAGGTGATTTCTGTTTAGGTGACTTCATTTGATCTCTTGCTTTTGCGAACTGTTTCATCTTACGATATCAAGAAAGGTGGGATGAGCATATGATGGCAGACTTTTGTTGGATGTTGAAGGGGGAACATGTGATGTAGAGCAAGAAGCGTAAACGAAATCCGTTACATAGTCGTTCGAAGATAAAAGAGTTCGCAAAAGCAAGAGATCAAATGAAGTCATCTAAACAGAAACCAACTGAAAAGATACTAATTTACATTCTCACTGAATACCTAATTAAGATTCCCTAATTTGCTTTTATTAAATCCTCAGAATCACGGCGTTATACGGCTGAAAATTTTGCTGTTCAAGATCTAAAGGGTCATGGGCTACTCGATTTCAAGATTCCGAGAACACAATCTCATGAATTCCCGTGTTCAGAATCTTCACATTCTTCCATTATATTCCCAGAGTTATGCAGTTATGGCTTTACGGGGTTACTGGGTTATGTTGTAGAAGGGTTTGCTGCTGGAATAGGCTTACTTGGTAACAAGGTAACAAGGTTCCGAGGCAAAATCCAATTCCCAAATCGAGAGCCTCCTATTTTTTTATTGAATTCTCGGGGTTATGGGGTTATGAGAATAGAAGGATTGCCGTTGAAGAGCTATGGCGCTATAGGGTGCCTGATTCCAAGATTCTAATGTCACAATGGCACGAATTCCCCTATTTAGAATCTCCATTTATTTCCGTTGGATCTTCAGAGTTAAGAGATTATGGGATTATGGGATGCTGAATTGCTGAGGTTATGGAGTCATGAAGTTGTGGATGTATGAAACTCAAACACAAGTATCCGGGGTCACAACTCATTAACTCCCCAATCAAGATTCCTTACTATTTTCATCACATTCCCAGGGTTTTGGGGTTGAGGGGATATGGGGTTAACAAGTTATGGGGTTCTACGGTTTTTTTGAGTTATGTGATCAATACTGAAGTACCACAATATTTTTAGGTTGAAGTTTTAAAGTTGAATCACTTTTGAAGTCTGATTTAAATGAGCTGGGTTAGCAATATTACGATTCAACAGACTTTTTTGCTGTTAAAAAAAACCTGACGTGCTGGGGGAAAACTAAGGTCAGATTCGTATTCAGTGGCTCAAAGTACAAGGGATGGGTATGGTCAGTAGCCTCGCACAGCCCGCTTTTTCTTTTGTGTTATTAATTAAGTTCAAATGATTTTTCAATAGCATAAAAATGATTTTTCTATAACATAAAAATCAAAATAGTTATGACAGACACAATGTGCTTCTCCATATTTTTTTAATAAAAATGTCGCCATTTTGTTACCGTAAGTGGTCAGTAATTAAAAAAATGTAATTCTAAAATACAATTTTGCGTTAAAATATGGCATGCCATAGTCGGTAATATTTTTCCTTTTGCTTATAGCACTTGCTTTAGCAAATAAATCGAACTTTGGAATTTTCGAAAAATTGCAACATTTTTTGTGTCCTTTCGAATATCTCAATAAATATTAGTTTTAGCGAAAAAAACAAAAGGTAAAGATCAAAAATTAAGTTTATAAATTGAGAATGAACTATGACACTTACGTCAAAAATGCCAATGATGAGAATTAAAGATGTATGTATTAGTACTGCTATTTTACTAGACAACCAGGCCGGGATGGCCCTTTTTGCAGTTTAGCGTGGACCCCAAACCACGGTTCTCGACCACCAACTTTAACCCAACCTGGTCCACCCACCACCTTTCAAGGCGGCGCAATAGCCCGAGGTTCCCGGGTCTCCTGGACCAGCCACCGCCTTTCAAGGTGGTTCACTAGCCCTAGGATTGTCTCTGTTGGCAGCCTACCGACTATTAGATGATCCAAGTGCCGGACTCGCACAGCGCTGCTGCGCCTTGCTGATCGAGCGACGGAACTTAAACCGGTGATCGTACATCATCCCCAGAATTAAAGATAACACAGCCACACAGAAAAAATGTGGTTTTTCACCCCCAACCCCAAAAATCACCCCCTCTCCAAAAAAAGTGGTCCGGTCTGCAGACCAGATCAGTGTATCCTTATGTATTTGGACCCGCTGAAACCGAATCCGAAATCAGAATTGTCACCTACCCCAAAAATGGTCTGTCCGGAGGACCATAACAGTGGCAGTGTATCTTTATGTATTTGGTAAGGATACACTGGTCTGGTCCACTTTTTTGTTTTAGGGGTATTTTTTGGGGTTGGGGCTGAAAAACGACCGAATCTGACAAATCTGACTTCGGATTCTGTTTCAGCGGGTCAAAATACATAAGGATATACTGATATGGTCCGCAGGCCAGACCACTTCTGGGGAAGGTGGTGTTTTTTTGGGGTTAGGGGTGAAAAAAGAAATAATCTGACAATTCTGACTTCGGATTCGATTTCAGCGGATCCAAATACATAAGAATACACTGATATGGTCCGCAGGCCAGACTACTTTTTTTTATTTTGGGGGTGTTTTTTGGGGGTTAGAGGTAAAAAAAGAAGTAATCTGACAATTCTGACTTCGGATTCGATTTCAGAGGGTCAAAATACATAAGGATACACTGGTATGGTCCGCAGGCCAGACCACTTTTTTGGGGGGGTGCTTTTTTGGTGAAAAAAGAAGTAATCTGACAATTCTGACTTCGTATTCGGTTTCAGCGGGTCCAAATACATAAGGATACATTGGTCTGGCCTGCAGGCCAGACCACTTTTTTTTTGTGTGGTTGTGTAATTAATCAAGCTTTATAACGATTCCTTGTTGGCTTCTGTATCATAAAAAACAAAGAAGTTATGGCCGAACGAAACAATGTGTGCCTTCACATTTTTTTAACAAAATGTCGCCATTTTGTTACCGAATTGTCCAGTAATTAAAAAAAATGAAACATAATGTTCTTCGTTAATATCATCACCTAGATGCTCATTTTTTTTGTCCATTTAAAATACTTGCCTTAGGAAGCATTTCCATCCCCATATTGCAGTTGCCATTTTGAATCTCTTGATTTTTACTTCAGATTCGTAATCAATCATCTCAAAAACATAAATATCTTATGTTTGAAAAATAAATCAGCAATAATTTCTCAAATATTAAATATCTAAATTTAGAGGCGGCCTTCACCCTTTAGCAGTAAGACCAAGTATTGGGATCATATATAAACTTAAGATGATACCTTTTACCGCAATAATTACTCATAAAAAATATACCATTACATATGAGATTGTTCCCTAATGTTACTTATTTTTTTACCTCTAGGTACTGTACTATAAATGACATTTGATATTTTCCGTGGGCTATTATGAATAACTACGAAATTTAGCAATTTTTTCAAAAAAATCCTACCCTTCTGCCTCTTAGAATAAACGAGATGGCGGCCTTCCAATTTGAATCAACCTGTATAGCTCGCAGCCTTCTAGAGGCCTATTAGTCATGCGGGATTACACTCCAAAAACTAAAAACACGAAAGCAAAAACATAAGACCATGTTCTAAGTCAATTGACAGAAAGACAAAATACTGCATTTAAAGTGAGACATTCTGTATATCGAGAACAAAAGTTTGCACTTATTTCTCTTCAGTGAAATAATGCATTAGTGCGATTTCTTTCGCCTGTATTCATAAATCTTTTTTATAAAGTGCCTCTCGTTTATCTTTATCGCCCTACTATCACAACATGCTAGGCATCATTTATTTAGTTCAAGGTAAAATAGGTGTTCTTATATCGAGGATATTTTGTTAAGGAAAGGCAATTTTCGTAGCTATTCGTCTGATGATATAAGGATCGATTTGTGGTTGGTGTGGCTGACAGGAGGTGATTTTTTTTAATGTTCTTGTGATAATGTCTTACATATACCTTCTTCCTATAGCCAATTATATTGGATTTTCTGTATTTTTTTTATATAAAGGGCCTGCTCTTATTGAATATAATATCTGTAACAGGGAAAAGGCGATGAAATTTATTATCCAGGATCAAGAGGCGGTTCCAATCGAGAAATTTGATTGATGCTTACTATTCTTGAAATGAAGTTTCTGCAATAAAACATGTATGCGTTTTAACGCCGCGTTCAAAATAAATGCGAAATATGCTTTCCTTTGTTGTTTTTCTGTGATTATATTCTTTAGTGTTGTACAGGGTGTTTCATATAAAACCGTTCTGCTTCTTATTACATTTTTACCTGACAATATACACCACTGGTCATACAATTCTCTATATCGCTAGAGTGATATTATTCCTCGGAATGCTGTAGGGATACACATTTAGATATATGTCACATAAATTATGTAGTGGGATTATGTTTCCTCAGCCGGGCTGGGGACCTGTGAACTCAAGTACAGGTTTCCTCAAGGAAAAAGATGTTTAGCTGAAATGGCTATGAAATCGAGTTGTACAGAATATTTGGAAATTGTTTCAAGTGTTCAGGAATAAAAAAGTCATTAATTATAGGCATTTATTCTTCTCTTTAAATTATATAAAATAAGCATTATTAGTATACCACTCTGTAATGAATCCAGAAAATTTACGCATATTGCGACCTCGATTTTTCGAAAAAACTACCAGCACAGCTGAAAAAGTCACTGCCTTCTTAATAGATTGTGCCAAAATCAAAGTGACACACTCTGTAGTTTTCGAGAAAAAAATATAGTCTGGCAGCGCCGTGTACGTTATCTTGAAAAATTTTGCATATTGTCACCGATACGGATTTTTACAAAAAAATTATCAGCATAGCTGAAAAAGACATTGCCTTCTTAATATATTGTGAAAAAATTAAAGTAGCACATTCTATTCTTTTCGAAAAAAAAAATATATATAGAATCTGCTGGCCACCGCGCCGTGTACATTATCCCAGCAAGTTTTGCATATTGCATCCCCCCTACGGATTTTTGGAAAACTATCAGTACTGCTAAAAAGGACACCCCCTTCCAAATATATTGTAAAAAAATGAAAGTGGCACATTCTACTTTTCGAGAAAAAAAGTATAATCTGCTGACCATTGTGTACATTATATAATAATAATAATAATAATATTTATTTATAACAAAGTCTTACATTTGAGTATACAGTAAAATTAAATTGTGTGTGAAAATAGCGTAATGTTAATAAAAGATTTTAGCTAATACATCTGTATCCTTTGAATATAAATAAAACAAAAATCACTTAAGAGTACTGATATACCCTTAAGTGATTTTTGTTTTATTTATATTCAAAGGATACCGGCAAGTTTTGTACACTACCAGTACAGCTGAAAAAGAAACTGTCTTCTTAACAGATTGTGAGAAAATTACACTATTATATTCATTACATGTTTACGCGGTACATGTTTCACCTTTACGTTTCATTTATTTCAAAAACTTATGGGGCGAGAAAACCACCAGGTTCACGATTGTTGGCTCTGGGCGCAGCTGAAAGTAGCTCATCAATTATTAAAGTGCGGGTGCCCGCCAGTGAATTTGGTACCGGGGTCCATGATTTGATGTGCTAGATTACCATTTTCTACACATCTGGTGTATTCGTGCTAGGCTTCCTTGCACATCGTATTTGTCTGAATCTTATTTCCTAAACATTATGTTTCTAAAGTGAAGTTTCCTACACACGATATTTTTCACTCAATATCCTGCACAAAATATCCATTTTATATGCGGAAACAAGAAGATGTAATTATATTTTCCAGAAGAAACTTGATGCAAAAAAATAAGGAAATAGTACCAAAGAAGTTCAAAGAGAAAAATAGTATGCGCTTTCAAAGTAAATGATTTCAGCGATTTTTGCTACGGGAGTATCAATACCACATATAGATGAACTTATATAGCGAAAAGCCATAAATAATTGAATTTTATAAGAAAATTTTATAAGTAAATTTGACTACTATTTATATTTCTAGTGATGTGCTAAATTGTGACATTATAAAGCTGTGAAAGTTCAAAGTGCTCGTAGTAGGATCGGACAATATAACCTACAAGCCCAGGCGAAATCAAGAAAATGACGAGCAAAATGAGACAGAAAACGTCGATGAAGAAATTGCGTGGCTAAGAGGTTCGATGCCCATCATAGTCACTTGACTTCTACTAAGTTCTCCATCATTAATTTATAACAACTAATTTCATGACATCCGCCAAAGGGCGCAAGCGGAGGTCGAGGTCGCGGAAGAGGAGTACGAGGACGACCAGGGGGAAGAAGTCTCCTTCAATTAATTATTGTTTATTTATTTGCTTTCACCATGATTAGAGAATAATATCTAGACAGGCCAATTTGGGTAGGATATTGAGTGAAAAATATCGTGTCTAGAAAACTTCGATTTTGGAAACATAATGTGTAAGAAACAAAATTCAGAAAAATACGATATACAGGGTGATCTACCGTGACATGCGAAAAATTTATCAGTAGGTTGTGCCCACCGAAAAGAGTTAAAAAAATAAAACCTTTTTTTTTTGTAGAAACGCACTGTCAATGACGTTAACCAATTTGACGTAACGCGGTGGATTGACAGTAAAGCTGGATAGGATAGAAGTGACTTTTTGGTTTTAATCAAATCACATTACAAAAATAGCAAAATAAATCGAAAAGACATTATTGACCCTATGCTAGTGAACTCTACAACAACAGGTAGAAATAAAAGATATTTACTTAAACCCGTCAATAACACAAAAACACCAAACTTTGGTAGCACTTTGTACCTGCTGGTGTCCTGATTGTTCGGCCGACAGCAAAAAACGCAACACTTTGACCACACCCTCAAACTTTACTTTTTATGCCAATTAAAGAAACGTAAACATCTCCGAATGTTTTTTTTTTCAAGTAAGTTCATTGCTCTATACTGACCACAGACAAGTAACAGTAGCGTATTTTTGTAAGTTTTAATGCAACAAAAATTTATAAATTACCTCGGATCACCCTAAAATTTTGCAGGGACTTTCCCACATAGAAGACTAGTACACCATTTTATTTTCCTTATGTCATGGTCAATCATCCTGTATAGTCAAGTCTAGCACGAGTAAATCTGATATGACTAAAACGGGAATCCTGCAGAACCTCGTGAGTAGGATATTTCGAGGCGTGTGCAGAAACTATAAACCTAACAATGTGTAATTAATAAAAAAATGTGTAGATTTTACGTGTGTGGGAAACGAGCATCCATCATATGTCACTTGTAGGAAATTTTGACATCTTCTTCATAAATCTTTAGAATTGAAAATCATGGTCAATTCATGTTCATGTCAGTACACTTCATATTCTTTGCAGACATTTAAGAGACGATTAAAAAAATCATTTAAAATTCGTTGAAATAATTCACTAATTACATTATTTTTCATACTGTTGTGTGTATTTTATTACTTACAACTATTGTTTATATGCTTTGTAAATTTTATTTCCTCCATAGTAATTCGTTTCCATAAATAAAATAACATTTTTATTTGTAAAACGTAATTGACGTAATTTATAACCTAATAAAAAGTTGTAAAACAATAAACTCCAGAGCAATTGTAAACAAGAAACTTTATTTAATAATACTCCAATTAATGTACAATTTGTACAATTATTGGATGTTACTGGAATACTTCTGTTTTACTTTCCTAAGTTATGTATCATACATGGCACCTTTATAATTTTGTTTTATATATTTTTAATTAAATTCATGCAGGATTGTTCATACGAAAAATAATATACGCGTTAATCTTGTATATTGAAATACCCGGCCCCGTCATGTTTTTGAAACTTTTCTTCTATTCTGTTTTAATGCACTTACCAACCTTATACTTAATGTAATATTAATATTAGGACATTACTCTAGGAATATTGGTAATACCTTTCTTGTTAATAAAATTTAACCACAATCTGTTGGTATTGGACTCAATCTGTAATTCAATATTTCCAAGATTTTTGGTTCCTATTTGGTTCATTTTCTTAGGAACCTGTTATTTATATAGGCTTTTCGTTTCCGGTTTCTCTATGGGTACGCCCATACATATCTATTTACATTTCGCGATCAACGGAAGTTTGAAAAGCAAATTTTATTTTATTTATAATGTAATTAAACAATGCAATTTTAAAATAATTGCTGGTATTGGCATATTTTTAATTATTTATTAAATTTATTTTCAACATGTTCATTATATTTAATAATTAACTGTTACGGTATGTACAAGTGATCTATTTATTGAAATTAGTTATAAATAATATAAAATATTTTTTAATTTTTGTTGTAAATTTATATACGATAATGACAATTTATATAATTCTCGCTTCTAAATAATACATTTTAGTCATTTTGGTAGTGTTTCAACTTAAAAATGTAAAAAGTATCGAAACTCAATTATGAATGCGTTATTTTTATAATTTTTCATGTATACAGTGTGTACATGGATGAACTAGATGAACTAAACTATATTTTTAAACTTTTTATTCTTTGATAAAAAGTCATTCTTCGTAAAAACTTCTGTTTATTGTAAAAAGTCCTTAGTCATCCTCTGGATTATAATTTACTATACAGAGTATTCGAAAATGAAGAAAATATAACATTTTACCAAAAGCAATGTACCTTTCTGATTAGTGATTTATTAGTTTTATTATTAGTTAGTTATTAGTTATTATTAGTTAGTATTTATTATTAGTGATTAGATTAGTTATTCTGATTAGATGATTAGTCAATATGTCTGACTGTGATGATCCGTATGAGAATGCTCTGTGCAATTTGTGTCAAAAAGAAGTTACTGATGAATTGTTTATTAAGTGCAGTGGTACATGTGAAAATGTATATCACATAGCATGTTTAAATATAACAAAAAGTGCGTATAAAAACATTAAAGTAATAGAAGGTTTTAAATACCTTTGTGAACTATGTGATTTTAAATTCAATGAGTTAATAAACATAAAAAGCTACGTTGAGGTGTTAATTAAAAATCTGTTGGAACTGTTAAATGACAAATGGGAATTAAATAATAATAAATTATTAACACTAATACAAGAATGTAATAAGAAGTGTGATAAAAACAATGATGTTCAACCTTCAACAAGTGGCAATTTTAAATATGCTAGTGCTGTAAAAACTGTAAAGAGAAAAAATGTAAACAAAGAAAATAATCAGGATTATGCTTTAATTATAAAACCAACTGATACGTCGTCAAAAAATTGTGACAAAACAGTGAAGGATTTAAAAGAGAGCATTGATCTGCAAAGGTTGCAGGTAGGTGTTAATAAAGTACAGAAACTAAATGATGGTGCAATTGCAATTAAATGCAGTGATAAAACTTCGATAGATATTTTAAAAAATGAGACTAATAAAATTTTGAAAGATAAATATGTAGCCAATAACCCTAAACAAAAATTACCAATGATAAAGATACTTAATATTGAAGAGGAATTCTTTAATAATGATGATAAATTAATTTCTGCTATTGTAAATCAAAATAATCTATCTGGTTTAAATAATCCTATTAAGCAAGTGGTCAAAAAATATGTAAATAATAAAAAACAAAATACAGTCATAGTGGAAGTGGATGCAACGGTGGATAAAATGTTAGAACATAATGAGAAAATAAATATAGGATGGTCAAGATGCTACAAAATGAAGCATTTTAATGTTATTAGATGTTTTAAGTGTCAAGGCTTTGGACATATTAATAGAGATTGTAAAAAGGATAAGGTAATTTGTTATAAGTGTTCAGAAAATCACGAGGGAAAAAATTGCAAAAAACAAGCGGAAGAATATAAATGCATAAATTGCATAAATGCAAATAATAATAATAATCTAGGTTTAGATATAAAACATTCATGTTTGGATAATACATGCGAATCATTAAAAAGAATTCAGAATATTATCTTAGCTAAAGAAGAAAAAGTATAGCAATTAGAGAATAGCCATTTGTTTACAATAAATTATTTCAACTGCAGAAGTTATCTAGCACATTTGGAAGAAATAGCAAACTTTGCACAAACAGTAAAACCATGCCTATTGTTGTTATCCGAAACGCGAATTACTAGTGACATTTTTGAAAATGAATACAAAATTGAAAATTAAAAAGCATACGTGGTGAATTCACAAAACAGACATACCGGTGGTGTGATGGCTTATGTGCGTGGAGATGTAAATTGTAGTGTACATATGAAAGACTGTATAAATAAAAAATGGTGGACATTAATACTTAAAATAAAAATGTACAATAAAATCATATATGCTGGAGTAATATATAGATCACCAAGTTCAAGTATGGGTGAATTTATAGGGTATATAGACAATTTATTAAGTGATCTTGATGACAAACAGTTCTTGTTAACAGGTGATTTCAACATTGACATTAGCAAAAGTTCATTTTATAGTAATAAAATTAATAATGTTATAAAAAATTGTCAAAAAGTTCAGTTGGTTCAACAACCTACAAGAATTGAAAAAAATTGTGCATCAATAATAGACCTGGTTATAACGAATAAGGATGATGAAATATTTTCTGCTGAAGTCTTAAGCTCCCCTAAAATAACAGATCATAATATTATTAAAATTAATGTAAGAATTAACACTAACGATAATATGCATCAGGTGAATAAAATAAAAAAATATCGACAACTGGATGAGGCAAATATTAATGAAATACAGGTGAAACTTATAGACTGTAAGTGGGATTTAAACAGTACTAATGTAGATATATTATATAATGAATTTATTGATAATACAACAAAAATTATAGAAAAAGTTGCCCCAATAAGATATAAAAAATATCGAGATGATAAAAAGTGGTGGGATAATGATATAAAAGTAAAAATTAAAATTAGGGATGAGTTATATAAAAAATATGAACAAGTGAGAACAGCAGAAAACTGGATAGCATATAAACAAAAAAGGAATGAAGCTGCAACATTAATAAGAAAAAAGAAAAAACAATACTATGCAAACAAAATTGATAATCAAAAGGGAGATAATAAGAAAATGTGGCACACTTTAAAATCATTGGTAAACACCAAAATGCAATCAGAAGTTCCTGATGAAATAATTTTTCCACATGGAAGAGAAAATGGAAAAAAAAATATTGCTGAACACTTTAATATATATTTTGTAGATAGTATAATAGAGATAGTCCGAAGTATTCCTGATTCAGATTTTATTTTAGAGAATAATGAAATAAACTACATTGAAATAAAAGATTTTAAAATGATATCATTGGCAGAATTGAGAAAAATAATTTTAAATTTAAAAAACAAAAGTTCCTCTGATGCAATTTTAGATGTAAAGCTGCTTAAAAATATTTTTATGGTTTCGGGGCATGTCATGCTAAATATTATTAACACGTCACTGAATGAAGGTGTCGTTCCTGAACAATTAAAAGTGACAACAATAAATCCAATCCCTAAAATAAAAAATACTTCAATCGCCTGTGAGTTCAGACCATTAAATGTGCCTCTTGTAATGGATAAAGTTTTGGAATGTGTTGTTTATGAACAAATACTGAATCATTTCGAATTAAATAAAATATTTTATGAAAACCAATCAGGATTTCGGTCAAAACATTCATGTGAAACAGCTATTCAAGCTATAATAACCAATTGGAGGGAAGTTATTGATACGGGTGAGACAATACTTGTGGCTTTTTTGGATTTGAAACGTGCTTTTGAAACTGTAAGTAGGGATATACTGCTAATTAATTTAAATTCATATGGTGTAAGTGGAATTGTATTACAGTGGTTTGAATCATATTTGTCAAATAGGAAACAAGTAGTTAAAATAAGAGATACAAGTTCTGAAGAAATGGTTAATAATTATGGTGTTCCGCAAGGTAGTGTGTTGGGCCCATTGCTGTTTTTGATTTATATAAATGATATGCATAAAATAATTAAAAATTGTAAACTACATTTATTTGCCGATGATGCACTATTATCGATAAATGGGAATAACCACAATATATTAACAACTGAACTTAATGAAGACTTGTATAATTTATCGAGGTATTTTGAATACAAAAAATTAAAAATAAATGCATCAAAATGTAAATGTATGGTGATATCAACAAAAAACCAAGTTGATATATATAATAATAGTAATCATATAGTGACAATAGGCAATGAAAAAATTGAATTTGTAAGCCAACATTAATACCTAGGAGTGATATTAGATAGTGAATTATCATTTAAGCCACATGTTGAATATTTAATAAAGAAAATCAACAAAAAAAATTATTTTCTGAAAAGAGTAGGTAAAGATCTTTCAACTTACACTAAACTTACAATATATAAAACCATTGTTTTGCCACATTTTATGTATTGCACTACTTTGTTGCATTCAGTAAATGAAAGTTTGAAAAATGACCTTCAAATCGCTCAAAATAAATGCATGCGAACAATATTAAAATGCGATCGGTATACACCTATTCACTTAATGTTAAATGTGTTACATATCTTTTCAGTCAGTGACATTATTTATATTCAAACTATGGTATTTATTTATAAAATTGTCAATAATATGTTTCCAAGTTATTTGTGTGATTTAATTAAATTTGTTAAAGATGTTCATTCATATAATACGAGACGGAAAAGTAATATGTATGTAGATCACAGAAAAACCACAAAAGGGCAAAAGTCGTTATTAATTAATGGAATTAAGGAATATAATAATATACCTAAAGATATCAGAGATTTACCTAGTTTAGAGCGGTTTAAAACTGCAATAAAAAATAAAATTATTAATAATAAGTGAAATTAGTTTCATACCAGTTGTATGTTAACTTCTTTTTTTTGTTTTTTTTATTATGTGTATTTGTAGTATATATATATATATATTTTTTTTTGTAAACATTTATCAGTGTAGTTTATACAGTATATTTATACTATTAATAAAGTATTTATTATTATTATTTCTTTTAATGAATATAATTTTATGAAAAAAAAGGACTTTTCAACATAAGCAAATTTCTTATGAATAATTACTTTTCACCAAAAAAAAAAAAAGAAAAAACACAACACAGGTATAGTTAAGTTCATCCATGAACGACTGTATATGATGTATATGTTATTTTCGGACGTATCGGTTTCTGAACAAGCCTTTTCCTAAAAATATTTGTTAAGGATATGAATTTTTGAATCAATTATGTCTTAGAAAAATGTAAATGATCTAGTTGGATAGAGCACCATGGAAAATATAATATACATATTGTTTAGTTTTTAATTAACTTTTGTACGCACTGAGTATCTTTGGTTTATTTAATATTAACATTTTTTGTGTATTTTGTTAAATTAAACCATCGTTTAGCCTATTGAATATTACTAATGTTTCATTACTGTCTTTAATTCACACTTGGTTGGATGTATTTGATGGCATTATTTTCAATATTATAGATCCTTGATATTACCTGAAGCAGCTAAATAAAACCTTAGGACTTAAACAAGAGACAATTAAAAATTGCAAATGTAGTGACATTAATAAATATTAATGTTCAGTTTAGCACACTTCCTCAAACTGTTTGTTTAAAGTTTCAATTTGTAATAAATTTCCGGCATCCATCATTCCACTTAAACTACGCGCTTTTAAAGAATTTCTGCAATATAAAGTCTCGTTTCCTGAAACATAGTCTCGTCTGCATAAGTTTCAAGTGATAATCTGCAAATAAATGGACTATAATGGAACATACTTTGTACATCGTCTATTAATTATATTTTTTCCAGAATTACACAATACAACATTAAAAATAATAATACCACTTTTTTATTATAAATTCACCCAGTAGAATGAGAAATGTAATAACTGTCGCAAAAACTACTAATTCTCTCTCACTTCCGAAGGGATGTATTAATTGTAATCGTGAAAAAATCACCCTCTGAGGATTCCTTGGATTTTCATGTTTCAAACTATGTAGATTACGAAAATTAAAGTCTTTTAATTTTGTCAGCCTGTCTGTGGGTCTGGTGGTTGTCAGTCTGTTGGCGCTATATCTACAGTCATATGAGGGAGGAGAATGATATTTGGTAGGTAATTGGCGCTACGAAGAATTGCAATATACTTCCAGTGAAATATACAGGGAGGACGCTTAAAAAAAATAATTAAGAAAAACGTGACAGAACACATTTGGCAAGTAGTTAACAAAAATGTCAAGGAAGGAAAATATGAAAATGTGACGGAAGGCAATAATATTTTGCATGCAGTTAACACAACTGTCAAAGAAAAATATGATATTTAAAAAAATATACAGGGTGATTACCTAAAAAAATTAATGGGAAAATCTGCCGGAAGACGATAATATATCGCAAGAAAGAAAATTATGAAAAATATCCAGGGTGGCAATTATTTAAAAAATAATTCAAAATTGTGATGTAAGGCAATAATATTTCGCATGTCATTGACACAACGGTGAAATAAGAAAAATATGAAAAATATACAGTATGATTGTAGATGAACCTTTTAAAACTTGTCTGAAGGACTGATTAAATCTATTTTACTTCATGGGCGCCAAGTCGCTCCCCTTCTATGCAAGATGATTCATCCACTCTCAGAGCGGTTCTTTTTAATTCAAGTGAGACACCAACGACAAAAGACGAGATAAAAAAGTTCCTTCCAATGGATTGCTTACTGCCTCTCACCAAGTGCCTTTCAATGAATCTCCTTTATTGATCCGAAACACTACTTAAACTCTAACAGTTCTTAATTTTTAATCAGTTTTATAAAACATTTCTCATCAATCTTCGCGGTTCGACCGATGTTCTGAATAACAGTGTTTAAGAGCCTTTTGATATTTTTTTTTAATACCAGTGGTAGTTCCAACACACGAAGGCGTGTGAGAGATTAAACTTAAAGTAAATCATTCAAACCAAGAAAATTCAAGAATTCAATAATACCATTTATTGCAAATAAAAATTTAATATAAGTACATACAATAATAACCGAATGAAGGAAAATAGCCTGTCTAGCTAATTTATTAGCACACAAACAATAATTACTACTAAGAATTTATTGTTTGTGTAATGTAGAACAAACAATCATTGTTTGGTACATCGATAGAAAGTTTTGAGGAGGTGATAGAGGGGATATTTAAAATATACAGTGTGTCCCAGGATATATGTGTGTAATGGACCAAAAATTTTGGAATTTTGGAATGGTATTTGGGGATTAAGTCCTGCTTGTTGTAAAACTAAAGTATGCCAAAAATGACTTGATTTGGTATTTTACAGGGTGTTTTATAAGCAAAGTTGTAAAAATCACCACTAATAAAGTACATTTATTTTTCAAGATATGAAAAAATTCCACTAAGAAAAGTTATTTAGAATGCAATTTTATACCTCTATACCAAATTTCATGAATATAAAATTATTTTTTGAAACATTTTTTCAATAAATTAGTATTTTATTTTGAACCATTCAATCTCGCATTCAATTAAAACTGCATAGAAATTATTTTTTCTGAATTAATATTTAAAGTTATGTAGAAGCTAAAAGTAGGCTATGAGAAAAGCAGTGGATACACATTTATCATTTATTATTGACGTATCTGTCAAACGTAGTCAATATTATTCTTAATTTCTGTTTCAAATTAACGAACCAAGCATAAAAAATTAAGTGAAAATGGTACTCACAGTGCGTGAAAAAATTTATATTGTGCAATGCTACGGAATTGGCGGTGAAAACTCGCTAAGAGAAGTGGTAAGCCAATTTAATTTGAAATTTCCAAACACTGCTTTGTCACGTACTCAGGCTATGAGAATAATTAAAAAGTTTCTGGCTACTGGTAGTGTTCTTAACATGAAAAGAAAAATAAAAGCATATGATGAAGACAATGTTGGGGCTATTATAGCTCATGCCTCTGTTATGGAAAATCCTAGGATGACACTAAGAGAGAGATCAGCTCTTATTAATATTAGCAAGTTTGAACTCCAATGAATTTACAAGGCAAAGAAAATTAGGGCATATAAAGCAAATTATAAACATACGCTTGAAGAGGGAGATGACGGCCGTAGGTTGGATTTTTGTTTGTCCATTGGAGAAAAAATTATGGAAGAGAGATTTTTTCATCATTTCATAATTTTCTCAGATGAATCCACATTCACAGCCAATGGTGTTGTTTCATCTCAGAATTGTCGGTTTTGGGCTTCTGAAAATCCAAATTTTAAAATTCATTGTAGAAGACAATATTATAAAAAAGTGAATGTGTGGTGGGCCGTTTCTTATCACGTTGGAGTTATTGGACCTTATTTCATTGAGGGAAGATTAAATCAGCACACTTATTTACAGCTTCTTGAAAGATTTTCTGAAGAAGATTTAAATATTTTAAGAGATATGCCTTTAATTCATTTTCAACATAATGGTTGCCCTGGCCACTCCACAGAAATGGTTAATCGGTGGTTGAATTTAAATTTTGGAGAAAATTGAATTGCCAGTAATGGACCGATCAAGTGGCCGGCGAGATCCCTATCAATATTGGATTTCTTTTTATGGGGTCGCCTCAAGCAGTTGGTTTACGCTGAACCAATTCCTAACGATGTAGCAATATTGAAGCAGAGAATTACAAATGCCATAAACTCCATACCGTTAGATCATATGCGAAACAATTTTAAGGACTTCAGGCGAAGGATTGAAATGTGTGTGGATGTGGGTGGTAGCTACGTCGATTAATAAAAAAATTGTAAACATTGTTTTGTATTGGTCAATAATTAATTTATTTGTGAATCTGTTATGTTTTTTGACATTTATTACTTGTTATAATTTTTAAACCTCATTAATCTTCTGTTAGTAATTGTTTCTTGTTTTACAATTATTTCGATTAACATTATACCTTCTTACATCTCGTATATTCAATTTTTTATTTACCAATAGTCTACTTTTTGAGATGATTAACATTTGCTCCTACACAACTTTAAATATGAATTCAACTCTTAATTCGCAAAAAATGGGAAGTTTCAAAAAAATAATTTTATATTACTGAAATTTGGTATAGAGGTATAAAATTGCATTCTAAATAACTTTTCTTAGTGGATTTTTTTCATATTTTGAAAAATAAGTGTACTTTATTAGTGGTGATTTTTACAACTTTGCTTATAAAACACCCTGTAGAACACCAAATCAAGTCATTTTTGGTATACTTTAGTTTTACAACAAGCAGCACTCAATCCCCAAATACCATTCCAAAATTCCAAAATTTTTGGTTCATTACACCTCTTGTTACATCTATCCTGGGACACACTGTATATGACCATATGTATCATTATACGATGTATTATAGACTTTGAAATATCGGCTATTTTAGATTTTTTTTTTAGTATTGGAATTTCTGTTAGTAAACAATATCATTACCTTCAACACAATACAAAAAAGAGTTCGAAATCGGATTATAAGAAAATCTGAATATGAATTAATATCATTGAGTGCGTTTTCACAGAATTAAATTTTAAATTTATAGGGCATTTTCTGAAAAATATGAATGAAATACATTCAGATAACTTTCAAAATTTATTTTCTTTATCCTCTTCCCAATGGTGTATGATGAAATAAAAGTACGTCAATAAAAAAACAAAACAAAAACAGCAATATTTTATTAGGTAGGAGATTAAATACAGCGTTTGGATCTGTCTGTAATGATGTTTAGAATTAACGAAACCAAGAAATAATTAATAGCCGAGTCAATGAACCGAAAAAATCATTAAATCTTCTAAACCCTCAAAAACAGATCCTATTTTGAATTTTTTTTAATGTTTGTTATATTTAGTTATTCAAAATCAGAAACTTGAGTGATGGGGCAGATAATTTTTTGAACCCTAAATTTAAAATTTAAAGTTTTTAGATATTAAGTTCGGTTTTCGAATAAAAAATATGTGTGGATGTTTTCGGGGTTACTGATTACGAATACATTGTCAAAAGAAAAAGTTTTCTGAAGTCAAAATAAAAAAATTCAAAATGGCGGCGAAAATATGGAGGATGGAATTTTCTTCTAAAGCAAGTGTTTTAGAAGGACAAACAAAATTGGGCATCTAGATGATGCTATATAATAAGAAAGAACAGAATTAAAAAAAAATAATAATTGCTGGACAATTACAATAACAAAATGGCGACCGTTTGTAAAAAAAATGCGAAAACGCACGTTGTTTCGGCCATAACTTCGTTATTTTTACTTCCACATCCAGTGGAAGTATATAAATTTTTATTGTTCAAATAGGCTTAGAATATCATGAAACGTCGAGAGTTTAAGTTTGAGCAAAAAAAAATTCTGTCTGTCGGTCTGTCTGTCTGTAACTTTTTTGTGCGCATGTTTACTCTGAAACCGTTTAAGATATTGACTTGAAATTTGGTACACATATGTACTTTAACGAGATCTGGAACTAGATTATATTTTCATCTTGTTTTGTCGAAGGGTTTCTGGGTAAATTGGGGTAAATTTGGGGTAAATCAAGCAGGTAAGAGTCCATAAAATTGGTATTTAGTATATACAAGAGAAGCTAAGGTCTCAAAAAAATTTTTGGCATTAGCCATCCCCATTACCACCACCCCCATTATTAAAGGGGATGAAATATCTAAATAGTGTGTGTATAAGAACCAGAAACTTCAAAATATTTTTACTTCACCCCCACTACCACCCCCCTATCACCACCCCCACCGCACTACCGATGTGGGGTATCGTTTTATGGATTTTTGGGGTAGAGGATTTCAAATATTATATTTTATTAAAGTTCCATAAATAATTATTTCCACGTACAAAGTTTTTTCGTTGTGAGTGACTTGGATAGAAAATCTGAATGTGGAAGTAGTGATTCCTTGAGCAGCGTTTTTGTGATACAGAAAGAAACAAAAAACATTTAAAACACTGATTAATTATCTGTAATTCCGTTGCCTAGAAATTTTGATGGAAGTTCTATAGTTTCTAAGATACCCAACATTTAAACTAAATACTTCATCCCATAATCTTTCGGATGCCATATATAAATTTAAATATCTCCAAAACTATTAATCGCATGTAAATATTAGAGTAAAACAAATTCATTATCAGTTTATAAGCTTTATTTTTGATTTCTATCATTTTCTCGCTTAAACTAATATATATTGAGATATTTGCTAAGAAAACGAAAATTTACGAATTTCTTCGAAAATCGGTTTATAATTTAAAATGCATTTTTTCTGAAGCAAGTGCTGTAAACGGACGAAAAATTTTGAGCATCTAGATTTCATTTCATTTTTTTCATTTCATTTATTTCATTTTTTTCCAAATATATACAAAATTATAACAGTAATTTTTTTTTTAATTGGAGCACCTAAATTTAAAAAAAATTGTGTTGTGCTCCACTAACATTTGTTGTTAATATATAACTAATTCAAGTGAGATAGCGATTCATTATAGTGAAATAAAATATATAACAGTTTAGGATAAACTAATAATAATACTTTAGTCCACAATATTTATACTATGTATCTACCTAATCTTAAGAATAAAGTTTTTTACATACAAAAATGCATATATTATACATACATGCATACACTCATCCACATTATTTAACTTCTATTATTCACTAGATGTTGCTGAAATAAGTTGTATGACGCTTATTATTATTATTATTTTTTTTTTTATTGTTAAAAGTAGTTTAAGAATTTAGTTTTGTTTTCTATGACATATTTTTTTACCTTATATTTAAAATTTTTGATACTTTGTATTGCCCTTATATTGTTAGGTATTTCATTGTATAGTTTCGTTCCTAAATATGATATGAATTTCTGACATACTGACTTTGTGAAAAATGGTTGTTCTATATTTTTATTCGTCATTGCTCGGGTGTATTTGCCATGTTGTAACTGTCGTCCTGAAAATTTAGTATGAGCAAAAATTATTGATTGAATAATATACAACAATCTAGTATTCAGTAATTCGGTTTCATCATATAACAGTTGCGTTGAATATAATTTAGGTTTTTTTAGCATTACTTTAATTATGTAATTTTGTGTCACCTGTAACATTATAACATTATACTATATGTTAACGAAAAACAGTTTATGAGAATATATTTTTGATTATTTACATCAGCAATATAGCGCGGCCTTTTTGTTAAAAAAATGTGAGGAAACACATTGTTTGTGTCATAACTTCTCTGATTTTTATACTATAGAAATAAACCAAAAATCATTTAAAAACCAAATTAATAGTCTTTGATTTTGATTGTTAGCACTTTTGATGTAGGTGCCATAGTTTCTGAGATATTTAACATTTTAACTAAATACTTCATCTTATAAACGTTCGGACGCTATTTTTATACATCTCGGAAATCATGATTTTAACAGAAATTAGAATATTTCGAAATTCATCTTTATTTAGTAGCTTTCTTCTTAGTCTCTGTTTTCGCTCAATGTAACACTTTTCTGAATACTTTTCGATTTATTTGACAAAAATCGTGTTAAAATACCTCCCTTTTCAAGCTGTTGTCCCAATTCTCAAGTCGTTATAACTTAAAGACTATCAATTTAAATGAGAAGTTGGATAGAGCCTCTTTTCTCAAAATTTGATTCTCTTTCAGCTCCAATATTTTTTGTTTTTTTTTTCTATTAGGCGCCACCCCCTGAAAAGGGGTGGCATCCATCGCCTATAAATTAACCCCCGCCTAATTTTAAATTATTAAATATAACAAACATTTAAAAAAATATATCAAAATCGGTTCTGTACGAGCTACTGTTTCTAATACATCTACGTGCTCTTCCTATCACTTCGTTAGTGGTGACGTTTAAACTCATTCTTTATTTAGTCTCCCAATGAAGTGGTCACGGAAAGTTATTTCAACCACCTAAACAAGTTCTTTCATTCATCCCCAGACGTGAAGCCGAGAGGTGTCCAGTCTGTGGATCTTGTTGCTCGCAATTTCTAAAAAGGCTGATATCTCGAAATCTATACTGTGATACTTTGTATAATGTCATATAAAGTTTTAAATGACCCTATCTCTGACTCTCTTAAAACGTTCTATCGATATATCAACCACTCTGTTTATTGTGCCGTAGTACGATATTTTGGATATACCTATACAGTATGGAACAAATTCCAGTGTTTATCTAATGAAACTGAAATCTGTCTATTTTGTCCTGTGTTCTCCTTTTCATATTTTTATCTACTTTTTGTAATATTTCTTTTTTTGGGTAGTACCGCTGTTTTGTTTTTCTGTGCCACATTAAGAGATTATCCTTGAGAGATAGTGTGGTTAACTTCACAAGCAAAACATTGCCGTTGAAATTTTATGTTTTCTTTTACTTCCATCACTTATCGAAGTGAATCAATCCCCGAGATATTTTCGGATTTTTGCATTTCAGATTTTGCAGATTACGAAATTTAAAGCCATCTGTTTGAGAAAAATTCTAATTGGTAGATAGTGAGAAATATACCGTTTCCACGGTAATAAACATCGATCAATCAAAGGCTAGATAAATCTGAGAGCCCCGAAAAATCTGCCTGGGCTGTGGTCAATAGGCTTTTAGAGTTGTCAGATAAGTACGGTAAAATGACTCCAGAAGCTACTGGACCAAATTCGGTGCCAATAGATGGATAATAAGAAAAGAAATGTAATACTCTTGTTTTAGCCTTCTGTCGTCATTAGGAACCACTGCACTCTAATAAATATAATCTCTTGTTTTAATTTCTTATCTCTACACGTTTATGCGCTAATTTTTATGAAGAATATTTAGAATATAGATGTTATTTAAATACATCTTCTGTGTTTATAATAAAAGGCAACTGTAGTTGTTGAATCACTGTGCATAATAACGTGATGGCAGTTCTGACGAAAGACAATTAATTGCTGATATCTGGTTCTCAATGTGATTTATTTTGTGTTGTTCTTCACAGGATGCCGGTGATCACAGAATTATGACCTGAAGGCCAGGATAGTTGATTGTAGATATTGTCGTCCATGACCAATGTTATCTATGAGTTGCTGGGTGCTGATGCGGGCGGATTTTGTTAGCTCGGCTGGACGATGGGGGAAGAACTAGATGGATTCGATCATTAATTGCTTAACCCCGAATGATAGCTTGGTTTGATATTATAAATATATCTCGCCGATTGTATACAAGCACGTGATCAGCAGGTTCAGTGGATTCTATTGGCGTTAAATTTGATGGGGGTGTAATTTAAAATAATTTTTAGGCTTATCAAATCAATGTCGCTCAATGCCAATTGACGGTATTGATAATTCACTTAATCTTTATCTTCCTTCTCTGGTTAATGTATAATATATATAGTATAGTATAGTATAGTATAGTATAGTATAGTATAGTATAGTATAGTATAGTATAGTATAGTATAGTATAGTATAGTATAGTATAGTATAGTATAGTATAGTATAGTATAGTATAGTATAGTATAGTATAGTATAGTATAGTATAGTATAGTATAGTATAGTATAGTATAGTATAGTATAGTATAGTATAGTATAGTATAGTATAGTATAGTATAGTATAGTATAGTATAGTATAGTATAGTATAGTATAGTATAGTATAGTATAGTATAGTACTCAAAACTTTATATTGTGGCAGCTCTCCTACATTACACAAACAATAAATTCTTAGTAGGAATTATTCACGGGTCAAATAACAGATTGACTGTACTGTCAGACGTATATCTAAATTAAATTATTGGTATATTATATTCTTGAATCTGATAGTAAATACTGTTTAACTCAAAGTTGCTATTGTATTTACCTACAGCTTAGATTAAAAATCCATTTTTCCTCCATGCTTATACAATTAATATTAATTATATTAGCATGATGTGCCAAAGCAGTTATGTCCATTTATGCAATATTAACTCTGCAATGTACACACAATGCGCCACTGGGTCGTACCTAATTGCTCTGTTTACTCGGACATCGACAGTGAAAAATACAGAATCATTGTTCACTAATATGGCATACAGGCGTCACCATCTCATGTGTAAAGACTGTATGATATCATAAAAATTAAAAACTCGTTTATATGACTATATCTATTTTTCACATATTTTAGCATATGTGCATGTTTCCATTAAAAAAATGTTTATTTTAGTTTACGATAAAGTGAATATTTTATGCATTTTCCGAAGGCTAAAGTGTCACATTTAATCCACAGTTGATTACAAATTAATTTAATTCTACATAGATTAAATGACATACACAAGTGCTGGCGTAGAAATGGAAATGTTCCTTAATTCATTTTGAATTGAACAGTGTTACAACTAACAAAGTAAAATAAACATTTATAATCATTTCCAACTGTTTTGAAATATTTACTGAATCCATTATTTAGTGTATGGTAGTGTAGGCAGTGTAGGTATTGCAGGCAGTAGAAACTAGTAGAAACTTTCTAAATTGTTTATGTGTATGTCTTCAATATGTTTTGTAAAGTCTTCCATTTTTTAAATGAGATATATTTTTTTCTACAATTAGTTCTTATTTTGAAAATGCAGGGCAGCAAGTGTGTATAATAACACCATCTATGGTCTCTTACTGTATATATAATACACTATTATTTTCTTCAAGTATATTTGAAACATACAAAATTTAGAATATTATGAACAATAATTGAGGTATTTTTACAAATTAAGTACCGTTACCAATTTCTTTTGTTTATAAATCTATCACTGATGTTTATAATAAATGATTCTTTGTGCATTGTACTCCAAAGAGTGTATTTCATAACATGCTCAATATTCTCATTAATGCCGAACCCGAAAATCAATCAAAATTCAGCATCAATAGTGAATATTTTATATTTTTACTTAATATATACTACAAAATGCCTTTATTATATGTTGGAAGCCATTTTTGACAACTACTTGCTTAGTTAAAGTAAATTTTATAAAAGTTTGAGAACAACTTATTTTTCCTGATTCAAAAAATTTATAGAAATACAACTGGAGGCTGATATTATTTTTTTTTAAATTTTGGTCACACTCTTTATTTTGCGTCTACACAGTAAAGGAACATTTCCATCGTTTTCAATATTTAAGTTTTAACGTCAGGCTGGCTACAATTCTTGCAAGCTGGCAAAAATATTACGTTTTGAATTATTAATTTTTGAAATCAGATTCGGTATCAGCTACTGCTAGAATTTCTACTAACTAACTACCCATTTTAATGCAATTCCGACGAAATTTGCGCGGCGCCTTCGCCACGTTTGTCCAAATTTTCAACTAAAATAATTTTATTTACAATTTTTGTTCACGTTGCACTAGTAGCTTAATCAAATTCTTATGGGACCACTGCCGAGCCATATCCTGTAATTTAATCCAGAGTAATGATTAAATAAATTAAAAACAAATAACATACATACAGGTCAAATTGACCACCTTCTCTCTCTATTTCTTTGAGGTTAGATCAAAAATATCGTGAAACAAAGCATACCTTTATTTTATTATGAAATAAATGAAAAAGAAAATGGAGCAACTTTATATCAAAGATGTGTATTTCAAAGTTCTTTATTTGAAAGGCCTTCACTTTTGATCTCTTCGTCTAACATTAGTTGTGGACTGTCTTTATAATTTGTATCCTAATAATTACTACAAGAAATAGTGCAATCAAAGCCGTTATTCTTGAACTGCATTTCATTGAAGCACAGCCAGTTTTGCAACTGCAACGTATTATGCGTAATAATATTCTAGACCTCGCTGGCAAGTCCATTATTTTCGGTCCTTATTCTTTTTAAACAGTCTCTTATCACTCATGAGAAACAATTTGTGGTTTTGGCAATTCCACTGCAGCTATACGCTATTCAAAATAAGCGATACGCCACCTATGGTGCCGATTACGAACTACTTTGTGTGAGATGACAAGTGAAAACTTTCATTTTTTGCTTGTGTCATAATTGCTTTGCGTTGTTTTTATTGTCGATTGGATTCAATTAAAATTGAAAACAATATGAATCAATATTGTTCAGTTCCTCAGTGTTCAACAACATTTGTTTCCCGATGCCGGCAAACACCGCGTGAAGATGGAAACCAGTTTTGAAGGGGAAGGATTTTGTGGACAGGCTAAAAGCCTGGATAATAAAATTAAAAACTGGAAAGCCAGTGACAAAGTACATGAAGGTTTGTTCACTTTATTTTACAGAAGATGATTATTTTTATCAAGGAGGTATTCATTTTTAGAACACAATAAAAAAAATAAAATCTTGAAAAATAACAGCAGTCCCATCAAGAAATTTACTGTAAGTGATAATGATGCCATTCCTGGACCATCCAATAGGTCTGAACGATTTCAAAGAAGGCTTGTGTTGGCAGAAACGGTCCTCAAATGACCATTCGACGATCAGTGCGATTGTGAAGAAAATGAAAATACCCAAGAAGATGAGAGTTTATTGCAAGTAATACAGGCACAACCTGATTATGTTGGACCAAAAAGTTTTTGTGACTTCCAAGTTCAAGTAAATACTCCGGAAGTATTTACGTTGTATACTCTATTAACAGCAGATAGTGAGCTGAACTGTTTTTCTGGACTTCATAGTTTTAAACTCCTGGACACAATAATGGAGGTTGTGCAGTCTGTTTTTAGAGACAAAAGAGCTCGTAGATTAACAGTAAAAGAGAGAATCGTCTTACTATTTACTAAATTAATATATAATTTGTCTTATGTTACACTAGCTCTTCTTTTTAGTATTTCAGCTAAATTATGCAAGATTTTTTTTATTATCTATTTTATTAATAAAATCAATTGCTATACATATATTTTCATTGAAATTTATTTATAAAATACCTTTGAATGTAAACAAAACACCTATCACACAGGAATTAATTCCGATGTCAACCGCACAGGCGCTGCAATCTTAATTTCAGACGCGTATAACACGCTAACATTAACATCATCTACCACATGAATAATTGAACATCCACGTTCATTTCCTCTAATCAAGACAGATTATTTTCTGCTTGTTTCTAGTAATAGACAGAAAAATGTCTTTCTTCCTGTAAATTGCATTTCGGGTGTATAGTTAACAGATGGGAGAACTAGATTTGGTCGACGCACATGGGTCATGTATTTTCTTTTGTTGTGAATACTGATTCATAACCGTCAAATGCAATAGATTTGATTTCATTTTATTTGTATTTACTGTATACCCCAATTATGATAAAGCCACCTGGCGCAAATAACACTCACCAGTTTTTTTCTAAAATCATACGTCACTCACACAAGATAAACATACTAATGATAGTCATGTTTTTATTTCATATTCATTTGTAAGTATTAGTACCTTTGCCACCGTGAGTATAGAATCTTTACGTAGGTGAATATTGAAGTGAAACTATTTTCTCTATTCAATGGTAAATATAGAGAATCAGTTGGGGCCAAATAAGGGCCTCCTTTGAGTTTAATATACAGTGTTTCAGTTAACACTCCCACAGCCAATATTTCGGAATCTAAGAAACAAATTTTTATTCTGTAAACGGTAATAAATTTCTATGGTTAATGCCTTCTTCAGGAAGTACAATTTACTATTATAACCATCAGAGATGGCGCTGCAGTTTAAAAATATTTTTCGATCAAAGAAGCTTTAAAACATATGCTATTCGATTAAGAATTAAATTTTAAACTAAATTGTTGTTATTCCATTCCTATTTTAATTTTATTGTCTAACTTTGAAGTGTTGTATTTTTTTTTAATTGCTGTATCTTTTTTAATCTTGGTTTTCGGATGTAGGTTCTACGTAACTTTTTTGCCTGCTATAAGAGAATTATTTACTGGTGGGAAATTTTTTTTAATAGCACTTCCGATTTTACCGACAATTACTTTAAATTGAGAAAAAATTAAAATTATTAAATAATTTGCAATTGTTTATTTATTAACTGTCAGAAGTTTAATTTTCGTTTGGGTGTGTCATTTTAAGAATACGTTTGTAAAATTTGTGTAAAATATGGCCCACACTAATGTTGACAAAGTTAATAATAATATGTTATTAATTTATGGAAAATACAATAAAAATGCAAAAGCAGCCAAACGTGTTTATCAATTACAATTTACAAACAGACCACAACCCGATCGCAAGACTTTTTCCAATTTGTGTAACAACTTATTACAATATGGTAGTTTCAAAAAGTTAAAAGGTGAAAGAATACGAACAGCAAGAACCCAGGAGAATACGGCTATAGTTTTACAAACCTTTAACAATGATCTGCACTCATCATTACGACAAATAAGAGCCTCCACCAATGTATCACTATCGTCGTGCCAAAGAATCTTAAAAGAAAATAAGTACTTTCCATATAAACCACACTTATTACGTCATTTACTGTCTACGGACTATGATCGTCGCTTAACCGTACTGGCTGATTTCCTGTTCTTTATGAAGGAAATTGTAATTTCCTTAAATATGTACTATTAGTCCAGTCAACGAATAGCTCAAAGGGTGGTGTAGAGTGCGTGAGCAGGGACCTAAGCGATTCCTTTAGAAAGTTGTTCAGGGTACTTAGGGAGTGAACATACTAAAAGTCCTGGGGGCGGAAAGAATGTTAAACTTTTGGTTTTTTCGCTTATATCTCGAAAATGGTGCGTCGTATCAAATGAAAGCTCATGAAATTCTCTACAACTTTCATTTTATACACATTCTTCGAATTCGCAACCGTTTTCGAGCTACACGCTCCGGAAAAGTAAAAATTTTCGAAAAACAGATTTTTACCTCAAATTTACGCCACCGCTAGGGTAAATGCACCGGTTGTGGCTACTATCGTAGTTATTTTGCTCATCCTCCCTTCCCACAAACCAGTGACATTATGTCAATTGCGAATGTGGTGGTGGGAGAAGCCACAATAAATTGCTACGATGCTGTTCGAGTTGGTAAAGAGGCAATGAATAAGATAGTGGACTTGCCATTCTCAGACATCAAGTTGTCCCACAAAAATTGTGCATTCACTCTTTCCTCTGTCAGTTCATCGATAAAAATTCACGATGAAAAGGTTGCAGTTGACCCAACATGTGGGGGTGGAAACATGTAGGAGACATCCTGGTGCCAATTACAACAGAAGATCCACCAGCATCGGAGATCCTACTGAAAACGATATTTTGCCGCTGCACCAAGGATTCTGGTAGTGGCAAATGTGGATGCCGGAAAGCAATGCTGAACTGTTCTGCGGCGTGCCTCCACTGCCAAGGGAAATACCTCCACGGCATGCCTGTTTACGACGAGGACGACGATGAAGACGACGTAGAGTTCATTCAGCAAGAACCACCCACCACTGAGGATGAGGATGCCATGGACGAGGAACCCTTGTCAGGAGCCTCACGGCCAAAGAGGATGAAAACGTGAAGGAAAGGAATGTATAACAATAGGAAAAAAACAAAGGAATGGATATCTAGCCTATTCTAAATGTCGATTTTAATGTCTTTGAGCAATTCGAATATTACGTCATAGATATTTTTTTATTTAGAGCTAATAAATGACAGATATTATTAGGAAGGTAAATATTCAGACTACTTTATGTTTTATAGAATACATGGCTTTCTACTTAAGCAGTCAAAAAATACATGATCCAAATCTGCAGCGACATTGCAAGTATCGCACAAGTCTGTGTCCACAACTCCTATCTTCTTAAGGTGCGCCGGGTAGCACCTGTGGCCAAATTATAGTCTGTTTATTGTAGTTACTTCTCTTCTTGAGTATTTTAAATCTTTATGCCAATAACAAGTAGGAATATCTGGCTGAATGGTTGTGTAGCGAGTAGGATTTGTTATGCTATATTCTTTCCATAAGGTTGATATACTTATACACTCTTGGACGTGTAGTCCACTGTTCAAAATTCCTCCATCGTTAATACTTTTTTGTTATGATGTCTACTTCTTCATTATGTTCTAAGCCTGTATGAGCTTTAACCCACACAAATTTAATTAACCTTCCTCTTTCTTTTAATTTATTTACTAACATTTTAATTTCAGCAATACGCGTATGAATAGTGTAGTCAATGTCTTGACTGTTAGCAATACTTTGAAGAACAGACAGTGAATCCGATAAAATAGTGCAATGTTCATGTTCATTTCTGACGAAGTATTCTAAGGCTTTGAGGATAGCCATAGCCTCGGCACTATAAATAGAGGTATCTTCGTTAAGTTTATATGAGCTGTGTATAGAATTAAATTAATAAAATTACTTACCTTATATGTGACTTTTTTTTATCATCTTTAAAATACAATTTTCTATTTTTCAAGTAAAAATCTGTTTTTCGAAAATTTTTACTTTTCCGGAGCGTGTAGCTCGAAAACGGTTGCGAATTCGAAAAAAATATATAAAATGAAAGTTGTCGAGAATTTCATGAGCTTTCATTCGGTATAAGAATATTTTTCCTTACGACGCACCATTTTCGAGATATAAGCGAAAAAACCAAAAGTGGGACATTCTTCCCCCCCTCACCTCTCCGGCTCACCTCCTAGACGTCAGGACTTTTAGTATGTTTACTCCCTAAGAACCCTGAACAACTTTCTGAAGCAATTGCTTAGGTCCCTGCTCACGCACTCTACACCTCCTTTATTGACTGAGCTATATGCGGTGACGAAAGTAAGTTTCACAGGCACAATTACAAAACATAACTGTAGATATTGGTCGAAAAACAACCCAAGATGTATGATTCGAACAAGAAACCAAACTGTGTTTAGCGTAAATGTATAGTGTGTTTTTTTAAATGGTTATATTATGGGTCCGTTTCTATACCATGAAAATTTAACCGGTGTGCGTTATTTAAAATTTTTAGAAAATGAGTTACCAAAACTTTTACAAAATATTCCCCACAACAGAGCTGAAATTTGGTTTCAGCATGATGGCGTCCCACCCCACAACTCTAATATTGTTGTAAATTATTTGAATGACACATTTCCAGGGCGCTGGATTGGCACCTCAGGACCTGTTAAATGGCCCGCGCGTTCTCCGGACTTGACAACTCTGGACTTTTCTTGTGGGGATATTTGAACAGTAAAGTATATCAAGAGCCAATAGAAGATATGGCAGATTTATACAATAAAATCTACGCTTGCACTGGTGCAATTAATAGACATATTTAGGACATGTAACGAGGAATTGTTACATCGCTTTGATATGTGTATTCAAGCAGACGGAAGTCATTTCGAGCATCTATTTTAAATATTGATATCAAGATGTACTGTTCAAAAATAAAATTGCATTGTTTGTTGTTTTTCCATTTAAATTTCTCAATTTAAAGTAATTTCCGGTAAAATCAGAAGTGCTATTAAAAAAAATTTCCCACCAGTAAATAATTCTCTTATAGCAGGCAAAAAAATTACTAAGAACCTACATCCGAAAATCAAGATTAAAACAGTTACAGTAATTAAAATATATATATATATATATATATATATATATATATATATATATATATATATATATATATATATATATATATATATATATATATATATATATATATATATATATATATATATATATATATATATATATATATAGCACTTAAAAATCAGACAATAAAATTAAAATAATTCAAAAACTACTGCAGATCTGACTTTTTGGAATGAGAACAATTTTGTTTAAAATTTAATTCTTAATCGAATGGCATATGTTTCAAACCTCCCTTGATCGAAAAATATTTTTAAACTGCCGCACCATCTCTGGTGATAATGTTATAATAGTAAATTGTACTTCATGAAGAAGGCATTAACCATAGAAATCTGTTACAGTTTACAGAACAAAAATATATTTCTTACTTTCCGAAATATCGGCTGTGGGAATGTTAACTGAAACGCACTGTATATCCTAACCTAAGATTTGTTGTAAAAATCTAAATTAATATTTCGTTCTAATGCAATGTACAAATTAGATCTAGGAATACATTAACCATCCCAAAGCATAAAAATGCAATTTCTCAACGTTCATTCTCATAAATACATGTCAATCAAACTGTATAGCATTGTTGCGGCAACATCAAACATCGTATAGATAGATAGATAGTTTATTGGCCATTAAGTAGATACATAATTATGTACATGTGGCACGTCAAGAATAAAAAAAATATATATATATATATATATAATTATAAATATAAAATATATATCTAATCAAGATATAAAATATAATATGTAAGTATATAATCGAGACAATATAATATAAAGAAAAAAAAAAACACAAAATAAAAGATACAAAAACGTCTTATGTATCATCTTGAATGAGGACTAACTGTCCAAATATTCCTGTATTGAATAAAAAGCCTTCTCAATAAAAAAGAGTTTCGTTTGTTTTTTAAATTTATTATATGCACTAATTTCTTTTAGTTGGTCTGGTAATTTGTTGAATATTGTGATGAAATTGTAGTCTGGTGAATTTTTGAAGAAGCTGGTTTTATGTAATGAGGTGAATAAGTTTCTGCCGTGTCTGGTATTGTAACTATGATATCCACCTATGTAATTAAAATCAGACTTATGTTTGAAAACATAAAGAACGCATTTCCATAGGAATATTGAGGGAACCGTTAGGATATTGTTTCTCTTGAAAACATTTTTGCAAATGTCCATTCGTGCCATATTAAAGATTATCCTGATTAAGCGTTTTTGACCTATTAACACTCTTTGTATGTTATTGGCAATTCCCCAGGAGACAATATTGTTTGTTAGGTGACTGTACGCCAGCCCATAGTAAATATTTAATAGACCCTCTACGTTTAGACATGATTTCATCTGTATTATTGCAAAACATGTCGAGTTGAGTTTAGAACAAACAAAATCAATGTGGTTGTTCCACGTTAATTTAGTATCTAGGTGTGTTCCTAAAAATTTTGCAGATTCAGAAAGTTCAATGTTATAGAGTTTTTCAAAATTTGAGGATAATGGTTTTCTTATATGGAAATTTAATGAGACAGTTTTCTTGTTATTAAGAATTAGATTGTTCCGTTGACACCATGCCTCTAGTTCGTCTCGCACACAATTCAATTTTACCGAGAGGTCTTCTTGGGTGAGGGCTGCTATAGTTACAGTGGTATCGTCGGCAAACATAGTAACTTTACCTGTAGATATATTTGACGGTAGGTCATTTACATAAATCATAAAGAGCAGAGGTCCCAATACAGAACCCTGCGGAACTCCCATTTTAATATTTTTGGTCTCAGATTTAATATTATCATATTTAACCAATAATTTTCTGTTGGAAATATATGACGAGATCCATTGTAACATGCTTCCTCTGATACCCACTGCATATAGTTTTTTATTTAAAAACTCGGCATCGACTGTGTCAAAAGCCCGCGAAAGATCAAACATTAAAGATAGAACATATTTTCCATTATCCAATTCTTTATATACAAAATTTAGTAGGTGATAAGAGGCAGTTTCTATGGACATATTTTGTCTAAATCCATGTTGGCTTGATGATATAATATGCATTCTTTGTAGGAAATTTACAATTACATTGTACACTATTCTCTCTATAAGTTTTGATATGACACTCAAGAGTGATATTTGACGATAGTTTTCGATTTTTGATGGATCGTCTTTTTTGTAAACCGGAACCACATAGGCAGTTTTAAGTATATCAGGAAATATACCAAGTGCAAGGGACTTGTTAATTAAATAGGCTAAGGGTTGGCAAATTACCTCACCAATGGATTTTAATATTTTTATGCTAATTTCATCAAGTCCAGTGGAATTTTTATTTTTTAATTTACCTAGTTCTTGCATTACATCATTTTCGTCAATATGTGGAATAAATAGGGAATTAGCTACTGAATCCATTGTTGTACAGGGCAGGGAGAGATTTTCACCCTTATGTTGCTCAAGGCTTGTTTTTGCCACGCTACTAAAATAATCAACAAAGGTATTTGCAATTGTTCTAGGTTCCTTTACTAATTGATTGTTAATTGCTAATGTAATTTGTTTATTGGAATCTTTGCTTCTGCCTAGTCTTTCATTGACAATTTTCCATGTCTCACGAGGTGTATTTGAGGCCTTTTTAATTTTATTGGTAAAATAGTTCGATTTGGTTGTCCTTACGTTTTTTTATATTGTTTGTTTTTAATTTTGTAGGTATTTTTAAGTACCTCACAATTCGAATTGGTTGCTAACCAGTAGAAATTTTTTAATTTTTCGCGTTCTAATCTAAGCTCTTTATTATACCATATATTATCTGGGCATTTGTATTTTACTGTCTTCTTAACAATAGGGCAGCTTATGTTTAAATACCAAATCAAACTATGTACTAGTATTTCAAAAGCTAGGTTCACATTCTCAATATATATACCGGACCAGTCCATTTTTTGAATATCTTTTAGAAACTGATTTATATTTTCTTCTGACATATTTCTAAATGTAATAGTTTCATTGTTTGCTACCTTCAATCTAGGATTGTGAACAATATTTATATCAAAAATCTGGGCAAGGTGGTCAGCTATAAATGGGTTTATGATTTTGCAACTATAAATGTGTTCAGGGAGGTTTGTAGTTAAGTAGTCGATTGTACTGCGGCTAGTTTGACCATTACAATTAGTAAATATTCTTGTAGGTTCATGAGTTGTTATGTTTATCTGAAATGATTGCAAAATATCAGATAGTCTATTTTTTGCAAATGTATCTTTACTAAAATCTATGTTGAAGTCACCACATAATATAACATACTGATATTTTTTTACTGCCACCTGTAGTGCATCGGTAACGATATTAAAAAATAGGTCATAGTCACCATTAGGGGGACGATAAATACATATTATTGCAATATTTTCAAATAGGATACTACACATTTCGATATGGCACTCAATAGACATGTTCGTGAAATTGGAAAGTGTTTGAATGTTATCTAAACAATTTTTACTATATATCAAAGATCCACCATGTCTACAGTTTTTCCTAGAGAAATTAGATGATAATTTGAATTCTTTTAAATTTATATTTTCAATATTGTTATTTAGTAGCCAGTGTTCTGTAATACAAATGATATCTATATTTTCAGTTTGACATAGTACTTCAACATCTTCGATTTTATTGACTAGACTTTGTACATTTACGTTACATATTTTTACAATATTTTTCCCTATGTTGCTGTTTCATCTCGGCAAGGCTGGGGTATAAAAAATTAGAAGACAAATTTGCGTCCTCGTCATCACTTACTTGAATGATATCTATCTGCGTGTCTTGAAAGGTCGATCCTGAATATGTGCACCATCAAATACAGAGTACGACAAAATTATATAAATAGACTAAAAGGTTTTTCAATTCAAAGTATTGTACCTATGATATGATAGGTAGGTGACATAATTATTTTCCTAGCATAGCCTAACAGGTAAATTGAATTCTTAATACATTTGGCATGTGAAAAATAACTTACTAACTAAATACCGCCCTGTATGTGTTTGGTATTCTCATTAAAGACTAGTTATTATAATTCTGTAATGCATAAAATTAATGATAAAGTTACAAATTCAGCCGCCGCCTTAGACTGATTTCCCGAGTCGGGATTAATGGAGATTTGAGTATGCCATAAAACGCACTTTTTAGAGTATTACACAAAAAGAATAATTTGTGTTGCAATTTTGTCCAGATAAAATGTGTTTTGGTTATACTACAAAGACCATTGAGAATTTCCACGGTTATGCAACATTAAGATCTACATAGTAAGTATAAGCCATGTATATAATAAGAAACCGCTGCCCAAGGAATCACTACTTCCACATCCAGATTCTCTATCCAAGTCACTCACAACGAAAAAACTTTGTATGTGAAAATAATTGTTTATGGAACTTTAATAATATTATATTTGAAATCCTCTACCCCAAAAACCCATAAAACGATACCCCACATCGGTAGTGGGGTGGGGGTGGTGATAGGGGGGTGGTAGTGGGGGGTGGATGAAGTAAAAAAATATTTTGAGATTTCTGGTTCCTGTACATGCACTAAATTACATTTTTTTTTCATCCCCTTTAATAAGGAAGTGGGGGGTGGTAATGGGGGTGGCTAATGCCAAAAATTTTTTTGAGACCTCAGCTTCTCTTGTATATACTAAATACCAATTTTATTGACTCTTACCTGCTTGATTTACCCATTTACCCCAAATTTACTCCAATTTACCCCCCAACCCTTCGACGGAACAAGATGAAATGATATAATCTAGTTCTAGATCTCGTTAAAATACATATGTGTACCAAATTTCAAGTCAATATCTCAAACGGTTCCAGAGTAAACGTGCGCACAAAAAAAAGTTACAGACAGACAGACAGACCGACAGACAGAAATTTTTTTTTCGCTCAAACTTAAAATCTCGACGTTTCATGACATTTTAAGCCTATTTGGGCAATAAAAATTTTTTTGTCGTTACTATACTTCCACTGGACGTGGAAGTAATTAGCTCATCCCATTTGACAAATTCCAAATTGTCCTGTTTTCTTCGTGTCGTGCGTTTAATGGAAGATATATAAAATTGGAAGTACGACCACCAGGCAAGATTGCTGGAGCATTTTCTAGAAAGTGAAGCAGCTATTTAGTTTCCGTGAATACCTGATAAGTGTTCTCTGACCCAGAAGACACCCACCGTCTTTTTACAAAAGAGTAAATTTAATCTCTGAGGTATTTTAGGGCGATCTTAGAGTGGCCATAATTGACACGAATATGGGTAGATTCATTCGACAATATAAGCAGATAGATGGAAAACATACTTTTAATTTTCAGCTTGATATAGGTCAATGCTTCAGATTGAAAATCCGTAGAACTTAATTTTGTAATTAATAATCTATTATTAATTCTTAGCCACCTGCAACTTCTACTACATTCCCATGTAGGACATAGACGGAGGTAAATTTTCCCGTACTGTCTTCTTAGTTACTTCTACACACTCTAAATATCTGGCACTGATAGGTGGTTTCTTGAATTTACAGTGGCCTTTTAGAACTCTGATTAGTTTTATTAATCATCCAAGTCCTGCCTAACTAAGGCATCATGACTGACCAAAAGTGACCTGTTGAGAACAAATTTTAATAATTACAGTTTTTGGTGACGTGTAGTTAGGTAGTGTTAGTTCCTTATGTTGGCTTGAAAATTAGAAGGTCTCTAGCTGATCCTTAGTAAGCCATGAGATTGGTTTAAGAAATGCAATACACTGAATTTCTACCATTTATTCCTTTTGACATTATCAACACCGCAAATTATTCGAAATAGTGAAAGAAAGCAAGCACTCAGTGGCACAGTGCCTACAGTGTAAGGCTTCACTGTACATTCACTCGTAAAACATCATGTTTTTAACAGCTGACAATAAATTATTTCAAGCAGGTTTTTATTTAGTTTTCCTGCATGCTAGCAATTCACATCCAATCTCTTTAAACCTATGTACTAGATTTTTAAGCTTCGGCAATAATCAAATAAATGCATTTAATCTTTTCACAAAAATGTCTCACTGTAAAATATAAAAAGTTGTTCATATCTCCGACTCACCATTAGGTCATACAGAGATGCGTCACGTAATTCGGGCGTTTATTACGTTTTATTACTTATTAAAATTTAATAAAGAGCTTTTAATGGTTAATGGTTTTAATGGTGTTAGGCTTCCGACCACGAAGTCCTCTAAAATATAATAAGTTTTAGCTAGGGTATGGATATCTAGTGGTATATATCACATGTTGCCGAGACGGTAACAGTAGGCTCCAAGATTGTGTAAGAGGCAACACGGCTAGTCGCTCTCCTCTCCTGAGTTCGAGTCTCAACTGCGGATGATGGAAATGTCGCAGGGAATCGTTGTTGTATTGCTGTCTATGTGTGCGTGTTCTAGTTGATTGGTGGAATAGCTATAGCTCAACTTCGCTAGGACGTTAATATAAATAAGACCATAAAAAATCATTTGACCATAATAAAAAAGCAGTCGACAATAACTCCAGTTGTTTATTATGGGACTACTCTACGTAAATTAGAACGCCTCACATGCCTGTGTGCGTGTACATTATACGTGTAATACTAAACTAGTAAGTAAAACTCACTATTGCTGATTCAATTGTGATTAGCCTAATTATAAATACAAATTGTGACTGTCAGTGGAAAATACTTACATATAATAATAAATAAAAATGGAGAATATCGACTATATGTATCTATCTATTGACCTATTTAACGTTAGAAAGTTTGATAAAAAGTACCATGGCGGAAACTAGATTGCCATCACTGAAAGTAGTAAAAAGTCACTGCACATGTTGACCAACTCGTCTAATTTACAAACTTTGTAAAAATTATATACCTAACTTCTAAATTGACAACTCTCATAAAGTGAAAATTATTTAATTTAAAGTATTTAAATTATTGTATACTATAAAACAAACTAATGAAAATAATTTCTAATCAATCAAAGCAGACTCAACATTAATGATAGTGAAAACAATGAACAATGGTATGATTATTATCTGATAAGTATTTCATTTTTACAAAGTTTGGAAATTAGACGAATTGGTTAACATGTACAATGACTTTTATTGATATCAATCTAGTTTTCGCCATGACTCTTTTTGCCAAACTTTCTAACGTGAAATAGGTCAATTCATATTAATCTAATAGCCCAATTTTATACAGTGCACATGTAATGTGACTATGCTTACACGTTACTTTGTAGAGTGGTTGGATCGATTTTGGGAAATTAGATGCTGAAAGGCATATTAACAGTTTTTAAAAACAAAATAGTTGAGATATATCTCTCTTTGGATTTTTCACCATAGTTTTTCAAAAATAACATATTGAATTATTTTACCGATTAGGAAAAAAATGTCTTTCAGTACTATTAAATATTTATATCGCACATACTATAAACACTTATTAATGGTGTTTGAAAATTGCCAAATCTGCATTTGGCACTGTTTAAGCATAACGCTTTCAAGTTTGACCTATTTAGTTTATAATTTATTTTAATTAATGAATTATTAGTACACTGTTATTGCGCCAGAAATTCAATTGCTTATTTTCTGAGATTTAAATTTAATTATTAGACAAGAACTGCTAGCTATTTGCCTCTGGATTATTTTAAGATCTTGTTTGCATCCCAGCTACTTTGCAAATCCATTTAAACTATCGCGATTTAACTATTTAATGAGAGGATAATAGTAATTGTTATTTGGGATACTATTATATATTATTTTGATAGGAGGCAAATAATTAAGTAAATGTAATAAAAATATCATATTTATACAATCAAAATAAAACTAATTTTCATGTCATATATCATTTTTCTTTCATAAATTTGCCTTTTGAGTATATTACTACTGACGCTATCGCCGCAGTTAAAAAATTCAAGATTACTCATACCAACAGATACTGCCCATGAGTCCACCGTTGAGCTGGTCTTATAATAATTTCATCAACCTACGTTTAGCTTAAGGTGAACAATTGTAAAGAAGTTTCTTTACTCAAAAATTTGGCGAATGGGCCACCGATAAATTTCGAAATCGCATTAACATTGGTAACTGATGTCAAAAGTTAAAATTTCAAAATAATGACTCCAACATGGCTGCACAACAATTGCAGATTTACATGAAATTTGATTTATTAAGATTTCGTGGTTGTAACCTGCTAGCTCAATCTCCTGGTAATCGGTGAAATAATGTTTTAGAATGAATGACAAAATTATTTATGATAAAATTTTATTCATTGAGCTCGCCCAAACTCAACCTAAGAGTACTGCTCTCAAGAAGTAGACCTTAAACTAATTTAAAGCAAGCCCATCTCAAAACAGCGGTTGATTTCTAGCAAGCACACTCGCAGCAACTCCAATGCAACTGCCTTAATTGATAGAAATCGACTTGCATCAACGTTGATTTCAAACTCGGACACTTGACAATGATTATGACGATCCTTTTAGGTGGCTCCTTTTCAACGTCCTCAAAAGGAACTCTCCTTTTGACCCTTTTGACGCCGACCTTCGTTTCTGTCACTCTGACAACTGCTCGCCTTTTTAAAATCACCGTTATCTCGCTAATAATTGGCAAACAAACTTAATAATTGGCAAACAAACTATTAAGGAGGTAAACATACCAAAAGTCCCCGAATTCAAACCGATCAGTTAATAAATAAAGACACAGATCTTAACAATACTGCTGAACTAAAACTAAATAAACAAACGTATGTGAATAGGATAGTATGCTAATAACGAACCTGACGTTTAAGTTCAGAAACTGAAAAAGATTGATATTTTCTTTTACTGTGAAAAGCTAAATAAAGCGGCCACTAAAGTGGGTGACAAAAAGTGTTTGAAAAAAAAAATTGAACCGCCCTCGAAGAATGTCTCTAAAAATTATGAATAAAATTCACCTTATTACCTAATGTTAATATTGAGGGTGGTGTCAAAATGAAGAAATATCGAAATCAACCATATTTTTAACCAACTTTAATATCTATATTAGGTAATAAGGTTCAATTAACTGGGCGACCGACGGTGAAATTGTATTTTATATTTTGCGACCTTTCTTGAGGACGAGGTGGTTCAATTTTTTCTTCAAAAACATATTTTACACGATGCATATACCCTTGTTAAATATGTTGTTATTCTCTAATTCATGCAATGTAATTATCAAATTAACAATTTTTATCGTAATTCTTCTACTTGTACTGCTCATTGGTAGTGTTATCACTCTGGAGCATATCAGATGATAACAGTAAACGCTTGTAAAATATCTACATTGGAAGCTTAGCGAGTAGGGTCAATCATCAATGAACTTTTTTCGAGCTTTTTGACCGTCGTCAACATGGAATCGGTGGAGTAGATTATGTTACGAAGACATGGGTACTCAGGTTCAATTATATTGCCATTTTGTTTTAATTACGTTATGTTTTTTTGGGCCACCCTATACCTTCTGCAACAAACATTTTTCGGCTAGCTCAGCTGTTTTGGGGGCAGGTAAGGAAAACAATCAGCACTATAATGAATGAATGAGTAACAACTTTAGAGCTGCGCATGTGTTCACACTTGCATTAGACATATATGAAAATGCAATTTTGTCTCAATATAATTGCGTAACAAACTCATTATAATTGTGAAACAAATAACAAGAAAATGTATAAAATATGTATATGGCATGAATATATGTATAAAAAATGGAACACACATAATACGACAAAATGTGAACGAAATCACTATTCAATCTAGCACTTGGGTAATACTTAATACATTAGGAATTTTGGAAAGCCGCGTTACCAAATTTCGAAAAAAAAAACAAAAAGGTCTGGTTTACTCATCTGCTCGTTTTCCGTGCCGTGCTTCAGTAATCCACCTCCTGGGTGTGGACAATGGAGATGCAAGGGTGGAGCATACGTCTATAAATCGGCGGTGTATATAACTTTCAGGACAATTTGCAACAAGTGTAAAAAATGGAGTGAAACTGAAAACCCTATAATGGTAAGAAAAGCTTACTTATGTGGATCCGCTTCTGAGTGAACTTAACATAAGTGATTCTCGTGCCTTGCAAGGCTTCTAATATCAGACAAATGTCGATTGCACCGACCCTTGATACACAAACGGGATATGGTGCTAAAATTGAGATAAATCACTTAAAATGCCGTAATACGGTAATCGGTTACTTTACAAATTCCGTCGTTACTACGTTCTGAGAGGTCGTTTCCTTTTTTTTCTCGGAGTACGAAAAAAGCGCGTTGTTTAGAACTTTTAAGTATGCCAGTTTTAATCGAATTAAATTTACTTGTCCATAGTATAGGCAACCAATCTTACCAGAATTATGTGGAAAATCTTGATTTTCTTGTGCTTGCTTGATAATAATAACGACGTTGCTCATAGGTTGGGCTGAACTTTTGTTTGATTTTATGTGGGTTAGTATTTGTTAGGAGGTTGTAGTGTTTATCTGTTTTTGGGTGAATTATACATTTTTGCTTATGTATATTTTGTAGTATAAGTCGCACTCAATATTTAGGTGAAATGATAGTTCTTTTTAGTGTGACCCATATGAGTGTTTCTTGATGCCTTATTTTGTGTGTTTCGTTGTTCTACTGGTGGCTCTTTTTCATTTTGACATCTGACTTTTTAAAACTTATGATATTCAAATATGTGTTTTTTCTTCGCAAGATTTTGATGTACACAGTTTTTCTGTTAGGGAGTAGGAGTGGATATGCAATTTAGAGACAGGTATTTTGGTGCGTGCAGGAATTTCGGTGTGAGAGGATTGGTAAGGGTAGGGTTATTGAATTTGACTTGGGTGTTGATAGGTTGGGAAGAAGGGGCTTCAGAATGAGGTTGTTTAAGGTAGAGGTGCCGGTGATATTATGCAGTAGTTCGATGGGAATGTAAGGGCGGGATTTGTTGGTTACATTTAGGATTCTATTCTGCATTCTCTGAAGTGCTCATTGTTTGGTGGGTGGGATGGAAGGGAACCAGATGGAAGCGGTGATCTTTCGAGATAAAAGAACTCGATATCACAAAAAAGAAAGTGAATTGTATACGCTATTCACGCGCAGAAGCTCAGATTTGAGCTGATGAGTACTAGATATGAAAAGTAATATTCTCTGGTAATGCATTGCCAAAAGCCTGCTTGCCCAGGAGCATGACGCTAAAGGATGCCCAGGGCTATGGGGTTACGGAATTTGGGGTGATGAAGGATTTAGAGATTATAAGGTTATAAAAGCCTGCACACTCCGAGTAATGTGGTTTTTGAAGTCAGGTGTGTAAAATTTCTGTTTACTCAGAGTTCTGTCGTTGTAGAAACTTGCACACACCGATTAATGGGGTTATAGGGTTGTGGAGTTGTAAAATTATGGGGTCACAGTGATATGAATTATGGCGATATTAGGTTATGAAGTAAATATATTAAAAAAGAAATTCCCCTTTGAGTGTGAAAGGCGATAAACCGGCTTTTTACGGATGTTTTTTCAGATTAGGTATGAAAAAGGAGCCAATTGACAATTCTGACCTCGGATTCGGATTCAGCTGGTCAAAATACATAAGGATTACACTGACTGATATGATCCGCCGGACAGACCACTTTTCTTTTGTTTTAGGAATATTTTATTTGGTTTTAGGGGAGCAAAACGAGTCAATTTGATAATTGTGACTTCGGATTCGGATTCAGCAGATCCAAATACATAAGGATACACTGGCCTGGTCCGCCGGACAGACCACTTTTTTTTATGCGGCTGTGTTTTCATCATACAGAGGTCAGTAAAAAATCAAATTGAATATATTTGGCTCAGCCATCAGCAAAAAAGAGAAATTTGTAAGAAAAATAATATTTTCCGAGATATTTTATAGAAACTCATTTTTAACTCATTTACACCCCTAAAAAACACCCTTCTGCACTTTTTGGAGTTACGGATTGATCGGCTTCTTAATATTATAGGTGAAATTTACAAACCCTCAAATTTTCATTGAGTCCTTAATTTTCTCTATTTTAAAATCTATGTTTTCCTTATTAATAGGGCAAATAAAAGGTATGTGAGAATTATGCACAATTAAAATGTATAAAACTATAACGTATTGTATGGAAATTATACCATTGTTTAAAAACAAATGCAACTCGTCCTCCACAATGCTGTGCATTACTTAAAAATAGTAGATTTTTCAGCGAGCATATAATGATAGTTATTACTCGCGAGGGTGATGTTTGCGTCACGAGATGAAGGCGAGTGTCGTAAATCATCCGAGCGTGTAGTAGACATTATACACGAGCTGAATACTATACTTTATCCACTTTATCGTATATTTTAACTGTTTTAACTTTTTAAAAGTAAGAAAATTAAGTCAGTTTACAGTAAAACTTCATTTGACGTTTTAAATGGCAAACAGGAAAACTTGCATGAAACATGAACTCTCCCTTGGAAAAAATGGACTCGGCCGTTCCTTATAAAAATTATTAGTTCCTGATTGGTCAAAGATGCGTTAGAATGAGAACCGCTAGTTCCTGACTGGACAATGGTGCGTTAGAATGATATTATGTATACTTCAGGTTGGAGTAATGACTATCATTATTTGTTAATTGTAGAATGCAATAATGCAAAATAATTGGATGTACACATTAAATTTTGATTATATGACTTGGGATTTCTCGTAGATATTTAATGAATAAAAATGAATAAATGGTTTTAAATGTCATTTGTGTGTTCAAAGTATAAATGGTTATTAAATAGTTGAATTACCTCGCATTAAAATGTTAGAAGCTAAGTATGATGTCTATGGACCTATACATTTTGTAAATCCAGCATTAACATCAACAGAAGTAGAAATAGTAATCGCTTGTTACTAGAATTAGTTGTTGTTTCCTCGGTTTTACGAAAAATAAAGCTGCGGTGGTTGCATTTCATATCTATATTTGCATGAAAAGGAAATTACTTTGAACAATAGTGGAGCACACGGAATTTCAGTATATGAAGTTAACAATTGATAAAATTGTACCGAAAGGAAATTACGTTGAATTTAACTTTTAGGTATGAGAATTGTATTCCATCCGAACTTCCTGCAGATAAAACACTATTAACTATCAGATAAGAAAAATATGAATTACGTTGGTTAAATAGCAGACATTATTATGTCTTTTAAATACAGAAACACGTTTTACTAATTGTGAATACAGTCCTAAAGTTGAAAGTGACAAGTGCGTTTTGAGAATAACATATTTTCATTTTATTTATCTAGATGAACAGTTTTATATTTCAATGTTTGTAACACATTAGGAAAGGATATATTTATTTTTTACATCAAGAAATACTGCATCTGTTCGTACATTATTGTCAACTATTCGTACAAAGGTTTATTCATACAATAAACAAGCTAAAAATGGTACTCTTCGCCAATTTACTGAGCTTTTTATATACTAGGGAACTTGCCCAAAAAATAAAATTGAATTAAAATACTCAAAATCGTAAACTAACATCGTTAAAAACCCCATAGACAACAAAAAATTTAAAAAAAATCTCTTTCAGAAATATAAGCGATTAAAATCTGCCGGATTTTACCCAGTCTTGAAACGTGACGTCACAAGGTGAAAGTCGGATGACTGCGTCAAGCGACACCGATTCTGCTTTGGCTTTGAAAATTCCACATGCGCATGCTCCTTTGTCAAAAACAACTAGCAGTGAACACAACCTAACCTAAAATTTATTCTTCTTCAATATTCTGAAATGTCACAAAATGCTACTTTTGATTCGTTCGTGCCGAGCCGAATCTTCGAATTTCGCCGTGCAATTTACGATCAGGTTTATGTGGAAGATTTCCTCTTTACGTCGCGACATCGTACGGCCGTTCCAATGGTGTTTTTCGAAAAGTATGAACGCGTCTGTTTTTCCAATTTTTTCGGCTCTGAAATGTAAGCTGTTTTTTGCTATTTTTCGCAGATATCTCCGAAACGGTGGGAGTTAACTCGAAATAAAAAATATGGTCAAATAAGTATTTTCCACTACGAATTTGTTGCTACCATCAAAATTTTATTTTTTTTTTGTTTTCATTTCGGAGATAACTCCTGAAATGTCGGCCATGTACGGCAAAAATCGCAAATTTTGAGCTTCTACAGTTGGCAACTTTTTGATCTTGGCTCCTACGCCAAAAGAGTACCCTAGTTAATTTAGATAGTATTAAATTTGCTAAAACTTCTTTTTTTATTTTTTGAATTCCAACAAAAATGAACGAATTAGAAGGGGCGGGATTTGGGACTTTTTTCCGGTAAAATTTCTCCATTTTGTCGTCGTAATTAATCGGTAATTAACTGAAATCGATCTCATATACAATGTTCACTTAATATCATTTACTACTTTGACGCTCCGTTAATCTCGGCCTTTCGAAAGAAAGATTTTTGAGAAAAATTATTTTTTTAAGATTTACATACACTCTATAGGAAAACGTGTAATCGTTTTTTCGAAAAATCTGTAGACAGCTCATGTAAAGAGAGTTGATTGTGCTTTCCGATCCTTTTTTTAAATTTTTTCTCTAACATAAAAAACAAGAGACTTATGACCGAATATGCGTACATCTCAAAGCCAACCGCCGCTCAGTCTATTAATTAGGGTGAAGACGTACCGCTCGGCTAAAGTGCTCCATCTGTTGGACACCACGCAAGACTAGTTTTCACATGGTGACGTCATAGAGCTTTTCGTGACGAGTGGCGAGGATTTCAACTTTAGTTATTTATTGCAAAGTAAGTTCTGCGATTTAAGAGCTGATATTCGGTGTGGCGTGTTTTTATACATAAATACACACTTTAATGAAATTAAAAAAATGGGCAAGTTCCCCATTGTTACACATTCTATAGGATACTCTACGCAGTTTTCTAATAAATAATATTAGTTTTTGGACAGCCTGAATTTTGTAATACCAACTATGTTGGAAAAAAAAATATATTAAAAAAATATGAAAAAAAAAACATCCAACCTGTCGGGGATTCGAACACAAGACCTTTGGATTGCCAGAGAGAGAGAGAGAAAACAAATTTATTTGACATTTCTTGTTACAAGAATGCACCTCATCGGATCCCGGCCCGGAGCCAACCAGACAACCACGGCGCGTAGCGTCGTGGAAAATGTGTGGTTGGACGTGGCGGGTCCGATTTGGTTTAACGATAATGCTTGTTGCAGCTAGGACACCTGTCCGCCTTAGGCAGACTTAAAACTAGGTTAAAATTAGGGAATGTGCTCGCACGAGCCTAAAACTAATGAATAAAAAACTTAAAACTAACACTTGCACTGCACTTACAAAATTTTTGGTTGCTGATACGGGAAAACAGAATTAAACGAAAAAACCCGTTCGAGCAAATGACGTCCTTGTGGTCTGATCGCCGTCAAGGAAGGTAGGGTAGTTAAAAGGGTTGAATTTAAAAAGTTTGGATTTACAGGATGTTATCGGCCTAGAGGGAATTTAGAAAGACAAAAAGGGGACAAAAAGGTGAAAAGAACAAAATTGTACAAACATAAAGAAGAGGTTGGAAAGTTAAAGTTGAGGAAAGATAAATAATAGAGTAGGGTTAGGTTTTCGTAGAGGGAAGTGTGGCTAAGGAAATTGCCGGAAGATAGGCAACGCCTGGTATGGTAGGGGGTGTCTTATATCGAAAAGTATTGCGTTATGCTGTCTGATTCGAGTAATGTTGCGGGTTAGCGGACTACCGTCCAGCTTAAACTGATAGAATTTTTGCGATGATTCTCGGACGTAGTTCGCTAGTGGGGTTATGTCGTGGCAACGTGCATAGAGATTTCTGAGGGAGGTGTACCTACCAGAGTCTGAAATGAGGCGCATAAATTTGTGTTCTAATACTCTCAACTTCCGCATTGTCGTGGCCGGGATGCTGCACCACACCGGCGCCGCGTATGTGATGGCCGGCCTGATTACCATCGTGTACAGCAACTTTTTATTAGTCCTGTTGAGTCCGCTACCCCGTGCCAGGAGCGGGTACAGACTCCTGGACATGGAGTAGACCTTGCGTATCGTCTCGTTAATGTGTGTATTAAACGTCAGTCTTTTGTCTAGGTGGATTGGATTGCCAGACAAAACTTTAACCACTGCACCATCACAGATTACTACAAAAATTGAATGTCTGTAATATATATCTTTCGCGAATCATATTTATATTAGTAAAATGCATAAACAAAAAAAAAATGTATCGTAGAGATAACATTTCGCAAGATTTATATTTTAGTGCAAGCGACAAAAATGAAGAAAATATTTTTTTTTTAATTAAATGTTTAATAACTTTCTTATTTACTGATCGATTTTGTTCAAAAACAATAAGGTTCTTCCTCTAGCTAACGCTAACTTATTTTCCAAATTTCAATGGAATCGGCCTTTCCTTTCTTAAGTTATCGTACTTATAAGAAACGTGACGGACAGACAGACAGACAGACGGACGAACATTTTGAAACTTGTTCAGAATTCGTTCACTAACACAATGATATGAAATTTTTTTCTCTGCGAGCGATATTTCCGGTTTTAGAAATGTGCCAATCAAACGCAATATACTCTTCGTTTTTGCGAAGAGTATAATAACGTGGCTAACAATAAATCAGAATAATAACTTGTTATAAAATTACAAGACAAAATTCAACATTTTAAATTCGTGCATTATCTTGAATGACCTTGCGGATCTAAACGTGAAGGGCGCCATCCTGGCCGCGACTGCAAAAAGGCGTAAAAAATATTTTTCCGAAAATTATTGTATTACTGAATATTGCTTAATTTTATGTTCCCACTGCATTTACAGGTTTATTTTGTATCATTTATTAGTGATTTTTAAACCAATGGGAAGCTTATTCTTTCTGAATTCAGGCGCTGCCCAATTATTCTCGAAATTGTTGTTAACAAATGCTGCAGAAATTATTTAAACAAAGTATACCAGAATAGTGCAGTGTAAAGAACAATGTTAAAAAATAGGCACCTTTTGCCCATCTTGACAAAAGTGAAGAAATAGTGTTCTTCGACTAATTCTTGATCGCTCAACACGATTCTGGCATTAAAATTTATCGAAAATGGTGGGAACATGGTCAAATTGACAGTTTTTAACTGTCAGTGGCTCTGTCCGGTAATTATTTTGCCTAATATTAGTACATGGTACATAATAATATGGCTTCTTCCACTTGTGCAAGTTATTTTGTACGCTACTTTGATTACAATGCCAATTGACAGTTATCTAATTAAACAGATTTTTAAACCGCTCAGTGGGGACATTTGACATCTGCTAATCAATAGTTACTTTCGACACTGGATAATGTAGTATTGCATTGATAACATTAATTGCTAACATGCAGTTTTATTATTTCAATAATGTTAATAAAAATCATTCAGTATAAATCACTGACAGCATTTGTCTGATGTCAACTGTCAAAATAATATAATTTACTCATAAAAAAATACTTCTAATACAGCAGAATTCATGGTAACAGTAAGCCCTACGCCTCGGTCAGGTAATGGTCCTATACCTTCTTATGGTTTTAGTTGTGGCATTGACAATGTTGTGACAGCTGTCAACTGTCACAATAATTCTATTTGCAGAAAAAAACATTTTTTATGTAGCAGATTTAGTACAGTCTATTGACGACCTTTGTCTTAAATAAAGGGACGTTTTATTCTCTATCAGTAACATTATTTTGACAGTTGATAACTGTCATAATGCTGCCAATGGCGACTGACGACGTTAGTAGAACAGCCCCCCACATCAAATCATGGGCCCCGGTACCAAATTCACTGGCGGGCCCTCGCTATGGGCCCCCGCGCTTAATAATTGATGAGGGGGGGGGGGGGGGGGAGAAATTTGAAAAAAAAAATGTTTGCCAAAATCTCAAGCGGGCCACCGCTACATGCCCCTCAGAAGTCCGGGCCTCTAAACTAGTACCCAATAGACCTCCCCCCCATACGGGGGGTCTGTAGTAGACACATGCGTAATCCTTCACTGACTGAAGCTCAGGGGCAATAGAGGCTAATAATTATGCTCTGTATAATTACATAATGTTGATAAGTTGGTAAGATTATTTTGACAATTTGACAGTTGCGATACGCTGCGAGTGATCATTTACGACGTTAATAGGCACACAACTGACTCTATTCAAGACAAGAGTCAATAGACGGTACTAAATCTGCTGTATGAATTTTTTTTTTCCCCAAATAGGATTTTATTGAGAGTTGAGCTATCATAACGTTGTCAATGCACGAGTGAAACAGTAAGAAGGTAAATTGGGGGCCGAAGCATATGGTCTACTGATACTATGAATTCTGTTGTATTAGAAGTATTTTTGCATGAGTAAATTATATTATTTTGACAGTTGACAGCTTCCAAATTCTGTCAATCATTTACACTTTAATGATTTTTTATTAACATTATTGAAATAATAAAACTACATGTTAGCAAATAATGTTATCCTTGCAATAATATATTGTCCAGTGTCAACAGTAACTACTGATTGACAGATGTCAAGTGCCCCATTTGAGCGGTTTAAAAATCAGTATTGGCATTTGACAGTTATCAAAGTAGCATACAAAATAACTTGCACAAGTGGAAGAAACAATATTATTATGTACTATGTGCTAATATTAGGCAATATTCGATTGCCGAATAGAGTCACTGACAGTTAAAAACTGCAAATTTGACGATGTTCCCATCACTTTCGATAAATTTTAATGTCAGAATCGCGTTGAGCGACCAAAAAGCACTGTTTCTACATATTTGTCAGGATGGGCAAAAAATTCGTATTTTTTAACATTTTTCCTCCAACATCGAGGCATTCTTAAAACTGTTGCAGATACATGCATACTTCTATAATAGGAAATTTGCAGAAAAAAATTGAGCAATTTTTAGTTAAAGAATTATTTGCATTGATTTAATAATATGAACATTTTTTGACAGTTCCAACAACCAATTAAATTTCATTATTTCTTGTCATGTGACAAAAATCACCCAATCATTTTAACATTACACTGATAACACCATCCAGGGAAATTTTCAATCACTATGATAATAAAATTAAAAAAAAATAACCAATCTAATGCTGCGTTAAATTTTAGTAACTGTATCTTTACCAACTGTACTTTTAATAAATAAATAATTGTTTTGTTGTGTTGCGACTTTTTGATTTCATTTTTTCAAAAAATTTTCTGACCGAATATCCCTTTGGCCTCATAATATTATGACAATCTCATCTCTTTCGATTGTCATAAAATTATCTCGTACATTATCAATGTCCTAGAGATATTATAGCTGATTATTTTTGTGCAGCGCTCCGTTGTTTCCGTTACCGTTCTAAGTTTCTAAGTTCACTTCTCGCATGTTCTGGTCGATCACTTCTTGCACTACAATATTCTACGGGTTACAAAACATTCTTATTATGCTTATTAGTAAATATCATCATTTATCTTCATGAGAAAAAAACAGAAAAATTTAAAGAGTAATTTACTTGCGAGCAGAAATTATTGCGTTACAAATTATAACTTAAAATTTCATGAGATATAGAAAACAACGTGCAACTAAATAAACCTAAATTTACTTCTTAGGCATGAACAATAGCATCGAAGTTATATATTTCCATTATGCACACTTAAACTAAATTATTACGTATAAATTTACTCTCACAATATCAACATTTCTTCCAAGGGAGGGTCCATGTTTTCGTTTGATGTTTAAAACGTCAAACAAAGTTTTACTGTGAACTAATTTGGTTTTTTCAATTTTAAACGTTTAAAAATGACAAAGTATAGTATTCTGCTCGGGCATAATGGCTATTACATGTTTGGATGGTTTACGATACTCGCCATTTCTCAGAATAGGGTCGCGTGCAGCGACGGATTGGGGACTATTTTATTAAGTAAGAATATAAATTAAAATAATTAAGACGTAACCAAAAATTTAAAAATTAAATTAAATTAAAAAAAAATTTTGAAAACAATATTTTATTATTATTTAGGTGTATTAAAATGAAAAAAATAAAATTAATTGTCTTAAAAGCTTGTCACGTGAATAAAAAAAAATACAAGCTTTTAAGACAATTTACTAGTGAAATATTTTGTCGAACTCCTCTATACGTTTCCTTAAATATGTAAGGAATAAGAACCAGACTGCAACCAACAGCTATTTTCCGGACTAATGCCCCGCCGAGCGTTGAATTACGAATTATAAGCCTGGCCGCGTTAAGTGTAATAACTATGTATTGTCACAAAACGTTAAGGCCCCTGTACATTTTTGGCCAACTAGTTGGGCCAATGAATTGGGCCAAAAATAAGGACACTGTATACACGTTGGCGTTGCTCATTCTGCATTGGCCATTTGACGAGGATGGATGTGAAAACTATCGCAGCCGCGGCAATTTACTTGTGCAGCACTTTCAATTATTATATAAATGTGCACCAAAGAAGAGTGATTAAAAAAAATTGCGCAAAAGAAGATGGTGGATGCTGAGTATTCATCGGAACAGAACAAGGTGAATTAAAAAAATACATACAGTTTGTATATTTACTGTGATGTGTTGCAACCCCTAGAATGAATTCAATTAATTCAGATGTATTTGCACCTACTCGAGAAAGAACCTACCAGAAGTTAGTTCTAAAGTGACATCTGGAATTATCTAGAGAATGGTGGCGTCATCACAGAAAAATCGAGATCTGTCATTTTTAGGTATAAAAGACCGCATTCTCGGCGGGTAGTTCAGAAAGTACAGAAAGTTTTGAAGTCTTGGATTTGACAAGTGAGAAGTGAGGTTAAGACTCCAAAGTGATAAACATTGTTATTTTTAGTCAATAAAGTTCATTCAAGTTAATAATCAGTATTGTGAAGTATCCAGTAAATTATTTAATAAAGTGCGTTAGTGGTTATCTCTTGTTATAATTTTTGGAACCCACGAAATTTGCGAGGGTGGTTTCCTAGGGGTGGAAACACGTTACAAATTGGTGTCAGAAGCGGAATTTTATGACAAGAGGAGCTCTGAAGTTGTGTTGGAGTGTTCGAGAAGTATTCTCGAGGGTTAGTGCTAACACAGAGGACTAATTTACTGGACATTGCTTAAGAGTTATTTTCGAACAGGAATATAGTGTTAAGTGCATTTTTGAGACATTGTAGAACATTTTAATTTGGACATTTGTGGAGATTATTAAATTCTCTGAACTGGATAGTGACAAGACTTTTCGTGCTGTTTCGAGATTTTTCTGGAAAGTTCCATTACCGATATTGACGTGGCAGTTAAATTTATTTTATTTTAACATAATCGTATGCCCATTACAACAAGAAGCATGGCTACGGAGAAACAAATGAAGAACCTACTTGCGAAATTTACGAGGATGATGGCACAGCAGCACCAGGAGGAAAAAAAACGACGTCAAGAAGAAAAAGAAGAACAAGAAAGAAGACGCCAGGAAGACACAGTAGAACAGGAGAAAAGACGTCAAGAGGAAGAAAAGCGACGTCAAGAAGAAAGGGACGAATTAAAGAAAATGATGGAAGATCAGGAAATAAGACGTCAGAAAGAAAAAGAGGATGATGAAAGAAGACGTCAGAAGGAAAAAGAGGATGAAGAAACAAGACATCAGAAAGAAAAAGAGGATGAAGAAAGAAGACGTCAAGAAGAGAAAGACGAATTGAGACAAATTATGGAAGACCTGAAGATACGACAGTAAGAGGAGAAAGAAGAACAAGAAAGAAAATGTCAAAAGGAAAAAGACGAACTCAAAAAAATAGTAGAAGACTTGGAAGAAAGACGCCAGGAGGAATTACGGAAAATCCTGAGCGATCAAATAAAAATACACCAGGACGCAATCATTCCTGTCAAGGAAGAAGTTAAAGAAGAGATAAACAAGGTCGAAGACAAAGTAGGTGAAGTCAAGACAGAAGTCAGTCATGTAAAAGGGGAACTAAGTGACATCAGAGGAAAAATGAGCGAGTTTGAAGGAGAAATGGAGAGCCTTGAACGACAATTGAGAGAAAAAGGAGACCAGCTAGTAACATTATCGGGGCCTCGATTAAAACCTTCCTCCTTTGATGGCCAAAGCTCATGGACAACCTACAAGAGACAATTCGAGGCAGCAGCATCGGCGAATAACTGGGATAACGAGGAAAAGGCTATGGCATTAGTTCTGGCGTTAAGGGGCCAGGCCTCAGAATTACTTTAGACTATCCCAGTGGAGAAACAAAAGGACTTCAAAGTCTTGGAAGCTGCATTGGACTTGAGGTATGGTGACCAACATCTCGCCCAAGTATACCAGGCTCAGCTAAAATCACGGACACAAAAAGCTGGGGAAAGTTTACAAGAATACGAAGCTGCGACAGAGAGACTGGCACGCCTGGCGTATCCGAATGCACCTAGAGAATTCCAGGAACAATTATCCGTGGGGGCCTTTTTAGATAGCATAAGGGACGAAGAAGTCAGGCGAGTTCTGAGGCTGACGAGACACCAAAGTAGAAGCGAAGCTTTGGTTCGTGCACTGAAAGTAGAAGCCGCTTATAGGGTTACTTCAAGGTCGAGAGTGCGAAGAATCGCAACCAGAAATGAACCAGAACCCCATGTCGACAGAGATACAGAAAATGTTCACCAAATTATTTGATAAATTGGATGGCCTCGGAAAGCAGGAAAAACAACTAAATAAAGGAAAGCCGAGTGGTGGTATTAAATGTTACAACTGCGGCAAGGTGGGACATATGAAACGAGACTGTCGACAGCAGAACTCGGAGAGTCGAGTAAATGCTGTGAATGTCGAAGAGAAGCAGGAAAACTAGAGATAGCCAGCACCAAGGGGGCTGTGCTGGCTAGGGAATGCGGTGCCCCCAAAGAAGTAAAGATTTCCCAGCTCCAAAGAATTCCAAGTAGTCTGTTGTTGCAGAGATATGTGAATGGAAGAAAATGCGTGTTTACTATTGACACCGGTGCTACGTCATCAATAGTGCAGCCAGGGTTTATATCAGGCTTGTAGATTGACAAGAAGCAAAATGGAGTAATCATTCGGACAGCCACGGGGGACAGGGCTGCGGTCCATAGAAAGGTCAACTTGGAACTGCAGGTTGGACGGTTGAGGTTCAATTACAAGGTCATTGTGGCTGACATTATGGATGATTTCATTTTGGGTCAGGACATCATGGGAGAACAGGGATTTATTGTTGACGTAGGGGAGCGAGTCTTAAAAATTGGAAATGAGGAATTTATTCTGGCAACTGCAGACGACCAATTCCATAAAGCGAGGTTGTTAACAACACAAACGATCAAGATTCCTGCTCATTCAGAACAAATAATCGATGCTGCCTTAGAAGGAATTCCTGGAGGGTACCGTGTTGGCCTAGTTGAAGATGACGAATCGATTAAGTCTCTACCCAATATTATTGTGGCGAAAACTTTAACCCGGATTAAAGACAAAATCCCAATTAGAGTCGTTAATTTAAATTCCCACTCAGTGACATTTAAGGAAGGCAAACCGATTGGCTCCCATGAACAGGTCACATGGGTAGCGAGGTGCGAGGAACAAACAGAGGGAAGTTCATCTATGAAAATAGACCAGGAAGTTTTGACCTTGCTGAGTACCCAGTTGGAGCATTTATCTGAGGATGAACGAAGGGAGGCAATCAAGTTCCTGGAAAAGGAAAGTTCAGTATTTGCCAAGAATACAGAGGCCCTTACAAAAACAGATATAGTCCAGCATCGGATAAATACTGGCGACTCACCCGCTATTGGACAACCACCTAGGAGGCTTCCATTAGCGAAACAAGAAGATGCCTCGGCAATGATAGACAAGATGCTACAAGATGGAGTCATTGAGGAGTCAAGGAGTCCCTGGTCATCGCCAGTAGTTTTGGTTGCCAAGAAGGACGGAACATTAAGATTTTGTGTCGATTATCGAAAATTAAACGATGTCACGAAGAAAGACAGTTACCCATTACCACGAATTGACGACACGTTAAGCACGTTAGCAGGCTTACGATGGTTTTCTACGTTAGACCTTAGGAGTGGATACTGGCAAGTAGGGCTACATCCTGATGATAAGGAAAAGACAGCGTTTTCAGCAGGCAGTGGTCTTTATCAATTTACCGTGATGCCTTTTGGACTTTGCAATGCGCCAGCTACCTTTGAAAGATTGATGGAATTCGTACTGCGAGGGCTAACCTGGAGGACGTGCCTGGTTTACCTTGACGACGTGCTTGTTATGGGTCAGGACTTTACAGAACATTTGAAAAATCTTCAAGAAGTATTTGGACGAGTCAGGAATGCCCATCTGAAGTTGAACCCGAAGAAGTGCCTGCTATTCCAGAAAGAAGTCAAATTTCTTGGTCACGTGGTGTCTTCGGATGGAATACAAACAGACCCCGACAAAATTTCTGCTGTACGAGGTTGGCCAAGACCATCTAACGTTCATGAAGTGCGGAGCTTCCTTGGCCTCTGCACTTATTATAGGCGCTTTGTGGAAGGGTTTGCAGAAATTGCGAAGCCATTACACCGGCTGACAGAAGAAAAAGTGCAGTACCAATGTACACCGGAATGTGAAATGGCATGGAGAAAATTGAAGACAGCTCTATGCACTGGTCCTGTACTAGCGTACCCACAACAGGAAGGACTTTTTATTTTAGACACAGATGCCAGCAATTCTTCGGTCGGTTCTGTACTGTCTCAAATCCAGAATGGGCAGGAAAGAGTGATCGAGTACTTCAGCAAGGTGCTGTCCAAACCGGAAAGAAATTATTGTGTAACCCGGAAAGAGTTACTGGCCATCGTTAAATCAGTGGACCATTTTCATAAATATCTTTATGGACGACATTTCAAGATTCGGACCGACCATGCTGCATTAAAATGGCTGTTGCAGTTGAAAACCCCTGAAGGTCAACTGGCTCGTTGGATAGAACGGCTGCAACAGTATGAATTCAAAATCGAAGATCGACCCGGAAGATCTCATAAGAACGCAGACGCTTTATCTAGAAGACCGTGCAAGGAAGATTGCAAGCACTGCCGCCACGTTGAGAAATTTCAAGGTACGGTGGCCGTCAACACTATTAAAATAGAGGTTCCGGATGATTGGACAACCGAAGCCCTGAGACAAGAACAACTGAATGACACAGAGATTGGGGCTATATTGAGAGCAAAGGAGAAAGGAATTCAACCAGCGTGGAAGAATGTTTCGGACAAGGCAGTTGGATTGAAGGCTTTGTGGGCCCAATGGAATTCACTTAGTCATGAACGGGCTGCTAAAGAGAGCTTGGGAAAGCCCGGATGGCAGGGAAGTTGTTATGCGTCTAGTGATTCCCAGGTGTCGAATACCGAAAGTACTTCAGGAAGTGCATAATGGAGCATCCGGTGGGCACTTCGGCATTAATAAGACCCTGAATAAAGTACGAGAACGATTTTATTGGGTAAATAGTCGTCAAGATGTGGAAGCTTGGTTTCGCATTTGCAAAATTTGTGCAGCCAGTAAGGGACCACAGACTAGAAGTGGGGGTGCAATGAAGCAATATAACGTCGGAGCTCCTTTCGAGAGGATCGCGATCGATATAGCCGGCCCATTCCCAGTAACCAAGGATGGTAGCAAGTATATACTGGTTGTCATGGACTATTTTAGTAAGTGGCCAGAAGCCTATGCGATTCTAAACCAAGAAGCAGTCACTGTCGCCAAAGTCTTGGTAGATAATTTAATATGTCGGTTTGGTGTACCCCTGGAGCTGCACTCAGATCAAGGGAGGAACTTTGAGTCAGAGGTGTTTCAGCAAATCTGCAAGTTATTGGGGATACACAAAACACGGACAACAGCCCTTCACCCGCAATCAGATGAAATGGTGGAACGACATAACAAGACCATGAAAGAACATCTCTCTAAAGTGGTTCATAAGAATCAACGTGATTGGGATCTCCACATAACGTTCTTCCTCATGGCATACAGAGCTGTTATCCATGAGTCTACGAAACAAGCACCAGCCCGTGTAGTATTTGGACATGAGATCAGACTGCCGTGTGATTTGATTTTCGGAACACCAGGCGGAGAAGAGCTTCCTGTGAACAGCTATGTGGATGAAATGAGTGAACGGCTAAGAAATGCTCATGAGCTGGTTAGAGACCAAATCACCATAGCCAGTGACCGAATGAAGGCTCGATACGACCGTAAGGGTAGTTCAGAAGGGTTCAAGGCAGGAGATCTGGTTTGGCTGTACAACCCACAGCGAAAAAAAGGGAAGTCACCGAAACTTCAACCTCCTTGGGAAGGACCGTATACTGTTATTACCCGAATTAATGATGTCGTCTATCGGATTCAACGAAACAAAAAGTCCAAGATGAAGATCGTACACTTGGATAGACTGGCGAATTATGTGAAAGAGGGTGAATTGCCTGACCGAGACGTTCAGGCTTAAGAAGGGGGCAGTGTGATGTGTTGCAACCTCTAGAATGAATTCAATTAATTCAGATGTATTTGCACCTACTCGAGAAAGAACCTACAAGAAGTTAGTTCTAAAGTGACATCTGGAATTATCTAGAGAATGGTGGCGTCATCACAGAAAAATCGAGATCTGTCATTTTTAGGTATAAAAGACCGCATTCTCGGCGGGTAGTTCAGAAAGTACAGAAAGTTTTGAAGTCTTGGATTTGACAAGTGAGAAGTGAGGTTAAGACTCCAAAGTGATAAACATTGTTATTTTTAGTCAGTCAAGTTCATTCAAGTTAATAATCAGTATTGTGAAGTATCCGGTATATTATTTAATATAATAAGTGTGTTAGTGGTTATCTCTTGTTATAATTTTTGGAACCCACGGAATTTGCGAGGGTGGTTTCCTAGGGGTGGAAACACGTTACATTACTTAAATGAACTTATGAGAGCGAATGAATCGAAAGAGGTATGTCAAGAAATACTATTATTACGCCGCAACACTACCGTTTGCACTTTAACTGCATCAACTACGAACTGAAAGAGGCCAACGTGTAAACGCTGTTGGCGGACTGCACCAAGATCTTTTGATGTGTGCACGAAAAACCGATCACATTCGGCTGGTCGCCAACGAGCAAGTTACGCTAAGTTGTCTTGCACACGTTGGCCAACTCATTGGCCCAATTAGTTGGCCAAACGTGTACAGGGGCCTTTAAAGTTTCGGCTTATAATTAGTAATTCAGCGCTCGGCGGGGCATTACTCCGGAGAATAGCTGTTGATTGCAGTCTGGTTCTTATTCCTTATATATTTAAGGAAACGTACACGGGAATTCGACAAAATATTTCACTAAGTAAACATTCTGCCCTCTAAAAGCATACCTACTTTTAAGACAATTAATTTTATTTTTTTCGTTCTAGTACATCTAAATAATAATAAAAGCTTGTTTCTAAAAAGTTTTTTTACATTCAAGTTATTTTTTTTATATTAAATACCGGGTGTCCCATTATGTTTTCCCCTATTTTAATACCTTAAATCTTTTGAACGGATTGACATAATAATGTGAGGTTTCACTAAACTGTTTTAAGTGAACGAGTTCCACAGACGAATTTCTTATCAAATGACACAAACAAAAGTCGCTTTATATGCATCTTGAAAAAAAATTCGAAGACGTGCAGCAGTTCACTGTTATCCAGGCTACAGAAGATGCAGATGCATTAATAGTAAATACAGCCATCGAAATATCCTCTTCATAAGAATATGTCATTATGGTTGGAGAAGACGGCGATCTTCGGTCTTTCGACAGCATTGGGCAACTCATATGAAAATATACACCTACTACTACTGAAGCCAGGAAGCAAGTACATACTGCATTGTTTTAGTTAAATATATATTAAAACGAATTACGTGACTCTTGCTTTTATCCAACTTATTGTTAATTGTGTTTTTATTGAATTTTCATAAAAATGAAAGATACGCCACTGTCCCAGGATGAAATTGGACTAAGGTTTTAACAGCTCTCTGCCATTCTAAAACACATAAATTTCGAAGAATCGGTCACAAAATAAACGCCTTTAGAGGAAACTAAACGAACATTTTCTACTTTACTCGACTGCTGTACCTAAATTGTTGATTTTACAGAAAGCATACATATGACATGTTTTATAGAAAATTTCCTACTCTTTAATTTTAGTTATAGGTATTATGACTGTAGAACGTACAGTAACGGAGATATTTGAAAAAAACAGTGCTTGCTTTGTGCAAAATGTGAATTTTAGTACTAGACATCTATCTCTAGAATTATACCAAATATTAAAACTTCCCAAGTTAATTCCACCTGAAACTACCTGACAGATGGACTAATTTCTAACCAGGTAAAATAATAATGTCTCACACATAAGAATGTGTTTTGGTAATCTCTCTCGTTGGTAGACTTGAATTTTATAGACTCTAAATTTCGAAGTTTGCAAAGTTCTGAGTACCTTAAAACTACTCATATTTAGATGGGAAACCATTTTTCTAATTGACGATGCTGGGGGTCTAATTTCGAATCTGCATTAGCAAAAGCTACATACTACTTTCAGAAAATATCTACCGAAATTTGCACGTGTCTAATAATATGCATTCTCAAATTTGGCATTCTACAATTTTCAGTAGAATGCTCAACGACACGACATTATATTTTCGCCTGTAAATTAATGACAGTAGCACAGTTTTATAGCAATGACTAATGTAAATGAAGCAAATATGTTGCACAAAATTTCAACAAGATGCAGATCAATATAGACGAAGATATTGCAAGAAGTTTGATCCATCTGAACTTAATGATCAGCAGTTTATAAAAGTGTTTAGGTTAAGTAAAAATTCAGTAATAAATTTAATGAGTTTGGTTAGACCATTTATTCAAGAATGTAACTTTTAAATAAATCACACTTTTTTAAAAAATAAATGCTCTTGTTTCATGAATAAGATATTAATGAATAACTTAGAAATAGAATATAAATAGGTAAACTTAATAGAGGAGAATTTAACACACAAAATGCCTGGTTTGTCTTTATTAACTTATTATTATTATTAACCAATATATTTTTCTTGTGTTGGCTGCAGTAACTTTTTCGTTTTCATTAAAACACTATTATTATATGTAAAAAAACAACGTTTGTTTCTACTGATATTTAACGCTGTCAAATAATTTTTTATATCGGTAAGTAGAGTCGTTGTCGTTATACATGTTGATATACTTCGTTGTGCACCATTACATATTTGTCGAGTGGTATTAGGTGTGTCTATTACTGCTCGAAAATATCATTTTAGAAAAATATGTGACAATGACAGTGATATTTATCATGATCGACAACTCTAATAGGGATTCGAGAACAAACCCCAGTAGTGGAGTCAAATTAAGGATCAAAATAGGTTAATACGGAATTCTCTAGCTATAGCAATTTTATTGTTTTAATTTGTTGTAGGTACAATAATAAGTGCTCTGAGCAGTTTTTTGCAAAATCCGTCCATTGCTTCTTGTAGAATTTTAACAATTTATTTTTCAACACAGAAATTTACCTCTATTTTACCTATTACTCCAGGTCACAGTAATCCGATCGCAGATATAAAAATAACAAACTGTTCGCTATAAAATTATGAATAAGACTAGGCATATGAAGAAACTTCTTGATAATTTGTAAATTTAAAAAAAAAAAAACAACAAAAAATTGCCTTTTTTTAACAGTTAAGAAATATGATGTAATAATCCATCAATTTTAACGAAACTTGGTGGAACCATGCCCTTTATTGAACTAAATCTCTTTGCCAAATTTTAGCGCAAAATATTGATTCAAACGGTTTACGGTGGTGTTTAGAAAGAAAAAAAATTAAATTTGGACAAATTTTTTGGAATTTACTTGTAATTATGGCTATTGCACGTATAAACAATTTCAAATAACTACGTGATTTTTTTGTGAAACCAAAAACGATAAGCCAATTATGAAAGTATATGAAATAACCAACGTTTAAAAAAAGAATGATGTTCTACTTGCATTTGAATCCGTGATACGTTAGTTTTTGCGTTTCAGTCGATTATAAGTAAACATATTGACATTTTTTCTTGAAATTTGCGCATATTGTTCCAAAATAATTATATTTTTCTCTCTGCTAGTTGAAAATTATCCACAACCAAAACTTTTTGAATTACATCACATAAAGCATCATTGAGGACATTCTCGAATATTGTAACTAGGCAACTAATTTAATTAATGGTGTACATCACTCCATTTTCATCATATTTTATTGAGTACTGTTTTTAACATTTTTAGTCTTTTTCGTATATTCTGATTCTTTTATTTAACACAATATATAATCTGTTAAGTTTTTATTCACCATAAATTCAATAATATTATTTTATAATGTTTTCATCTCTTGTCATATCTGATTTTCCTTTTTTTTTAAATTTTTGCGTTTTGTGTCGATTTACTAATTATTTTGACAGCTCGCTGTAATAATAGAAGACAATGTTTATTTCTACAAACCGATGATAGGCAACGTATGTGACAAGTATTTTACTCAAAATAGTTTTGTATCAAAATTTAAATAACTGTGTAATGTTTCTACACACATTTTGCGGATGTGACACAACTGCCTTTTCAAGAATTGGGAAAAAAAATTATTAGTATACTTCTGAAATATCCATTCTTATAAAAAGATGTGCAAGTTTTTTACGATCGACAAGCTGCAAAGGCAAGGATATTTGCTGCTGGCATAAGTTGTATCGTAGCACTGTATGGTTCAGATCCAATGAAAAACACATGTTTACACGTTCTGCATTTTGAATGTTTTAAAAAATTCACTTCAAAAACATATGTAAATTATTTATTCTCCCACCAACAGAAGAGGCTGCAAACGAGCAATCATTGAGGGTGTATTTTCAAATATAGAAATGGTTAGGATTTGCAGATAAAAATCCTGAAGAGTATGGTTGGAAAGATACCATAAATGGATTAATGCCAGTGACAACAACAAAGAATCCTTTGCCAGATAATTTATTGAAGACTATTTGCTGTGTAAATCGGGTTGCAAAACAAAACTTTGTTCATGTAAAAGGATAGGGATTAAATGCATAAATTTGTGTCATTTTTGTAATGGATTAAATTGCAACAACAGTTCTGAAATAACATTGAAACAAACTGAGGACGGACTTGACGACGATGAAGACGGTGTTTTATCGATTTCTGAAATGGAAACAGATGAAGCAGACTTTAAAAATTCTTTGTTACAGCGAAGACATTGAGAACAACGAAGTAAGCAATGTCTCGGAAAGTGAGGATAATTTTCAAATTGATAGTGAAGAAAGCTCCGTCGATGAAGATGAATCAGATGATTCAGATTTTGTTTTTTAAGAAAGGAAACTACAATAATATTTGCAGGTATAGTTAAAGAATATTTCTATTCTTCTTCTGTACCATTGCGCTACATCTCTATCAACGTTCCCTTACATATGAAATAAATGGTACGGCCAGGCCTAACTTTTCTCAACTGATTTTCAAATTATTTGTTTATCAGGAAATAACCTTTATGTGAATTTTACGACAAAAACAAATAATGGTATGTTGTTAGATCAATTTACAAAATCGTTAAAGACATTTTCTAGAAAATCGTTTTCCATATGAGATATCATTCGCAGCACTATAAGGCTCAAAATTGGGACTACTATACTGTTCCTACTATATGTTAATAGCATATTAGCTCGCATATTATATAATAGTACTTCAGATAACATGTTTGTTGATCAATTTACTCTAGTTCACCATTGAATATTGTATAATCTCTGAAATGATTGTGTGATGATGACATATTCTGTACAACATTATGTAATTTTAGGAAGACTAATATGTAAAGAATAACAATACAACTTTTAGTTGCTTTTCTTCACATAACAAGTATTGCATAAATAGGCATAAAACATGTATATTTGCTTCATATAAATATTAAGTAAATTAGATTAGTTACATAACTGACTTTGACCATATGTCTTATTAAAATTTGTATACTTATATATTTATATTATAATTTATTATTTAAATTATTATTGATATTATCTTGTACAGCAACCTCTAAATGATGTATGTATGTTAATTTATCGGTGAATAAAAAATAAATAAATAGGTATACCAATCAAAAGTAATCACGTTAATTTTATAAACAGAATATATTTTAAGTATCATTTATGTAAATGTTGTCTTCAATTTTCTTTATATTCAGATATCCAGTCTGGTCCCACAAAATAAATATTTTGTAACTAAAATTTCCAATGCATTTTACTTAAATAACGGCTAAACAAATTATTTTACGTTACAATACATTAAAAATTGAAAATAAACACAAAACACAAACATTTTAAAAAGAAACGAAAAATCAGATATGACAAGAGCCGAAAACATTATAAAATAATAAAGATTGTTGAATTTATGATGAATAAAAACTTAACAAATTATATTTTGTTAAATAAAAGAATCAGAATATACAAAAAAGACTAAAAATGGAGTGATGTATACCATTAATTAAGTTAGTTGCCTAGTTACAATATTCAAGGAGTGGGAAGATAATTTTTTTTTCGAACGTGCGTTATGTCCTCAATGGTGCTTTTTGCGATGTAATTCAAAAAGTTTTAGTTGTGGATAATTTTCAACTAGCAGAGAGAGAAATATAATCATTTTGGAACAATATGCGTGAATTTCAAGAAAAAATATCAATATGTTTACTTATAATCGACTGAAACGCAAAAACTAACGTATCACGGATTCAAACGCAAGTAGAACATCATTCTTTTTTAAACGTTGATTTTTTCATATACTTTCATAATTCGCTTATCGTGTTTGGTTTCACAAAAAAATCACGTAGTTATTTGAAATTGTTTATGCGTGCAATATCCATAATTACAATTAAATTCCAAAAAATTAGTTTAAATTTATTTTTTTTTCTTTCTAAACACCACCGTAAAGTACATGTAAAAGCCTACACTTTAAATGAAAAATTGTCCTACTACGTGTCGATGCACTTAAACAAAATGCGATGGAAATTTCGAAATTATTGTTGATTTTTAGCCGTTTGAATATATATTTGGCTCTAAAATTTGGTACTGAGGTTTAGTTTAATAAAGCGCATGGTTCCACCAACTTTCGTTAAAATTGATGGATTATTACAACATATTTCTTAAGCTGTTAAAAAAATGCAATTTTTGATGGTTTTTATTTTTTTTACAAATTTACAAATTATCAAGAAGTTTCTTCATATGCCTAGTTTTATCCATAATTTTATTGCGAACAGTTTGGTATTTTTATTATTGCGATACGATTATTGTGACATGAGATAATAGAAGAAATAGCAGAAAATTTCTGTGTTGAAAAATAAATTGTTAAAATTCTACGAGAAGCAATGGACGGATTTTGCAAAAAATTGCTCAGAGCACTTGTTATTATACCTACAACAAATTAAAACACTAAAATTGCTGTAGCCAGAGAATTCCATTCGAATTTCATTTTGACTCCACTACAGGGGATCGTTTAACAAACCCTATAAGCTATAGTCTCATTAAGAACGTTATTGTTACCTGTGCATACTTTTTTACGTGTTAGCTAGCGATCCGTAGTTTTGGCATTATTGAACCACTTTCTTACAGACTTTGCTGTTAGAGGTAATTTGTTAAAGTCTCTTAAAAAACATAGTTAATGTAATTATAATTTTATTTCGGCAACACAATAACTTTGACCACTATGTTGAAGTTGAAATTGTTAAGTATCATTCCAAAATGTTTGTTGGGTTTTTCATGAAACTTAATTCCTCAGTCAAAGTTTAAAAAACTAAATGTAGTTGGACAGCTTTAGAAGAAAGCTTTCAAAAACACTTCAAAATATACAAAATCTTGATAAAAGCAACGGTAAAAGACGCCATTTTGTTTTAAATATTTCCAAAACAACCCAAAAAAATAAAGTATGCAGGAAAATATTCGTGATAGTTTAAAGCAGTCTAGTGAAAACCACACATTCTTATCACAATCCGTTTAAAAGTTATAAGATATTAAAATATGAGTAAGTATATGGGGACACCCAGTATATAAAATTATGCATCACAGACACCCAAATTGATACGTGTTCTGATAAGCTTTCTACATTGTTTTAAACGAGACAAAATACATAGTCTCTAGGGGAGTAGCACTACGCTAAATCGAATTTAATACGACCTGTATTATAGAAAATGTGAATATCGCACCATCAACAATAAATTAAATTAACACCACTAGAAAATAGAACGACCATTTATGATTCACAGTGAGGGATCAGCGTGGAATATATGAAGTCACATAAATTCGGGACCACAGGAAATGGGGAATGCATCCGTTCCTGAAAAGGATCACAGGATTGTGGTTGTCCGGAGTGGCCGGGCGCCCGGACTACCGGGTATTTAACGGTAATCTACACTAACTAAACTTCCCGTCATTTGATGGTCGATCCTCGCAACAATTCTCAGACATTTAGTATAATAGTCATTTTCATATTCAGTTTTATGTGCAAATGGAAAAACTGTTTGGGGGAGTACAACAAATGAAAAATATACCCTAATGTGTTTTCTTACTGTCTTAATAAGTTCTACATGCTTTTACGAAAGTGTATCTCGCGTATTGATCTGTATAATAAATACACACATATATTCAAATAGAATAGGAAGTCATAATAACTAATCTTAATAATTTTTCACACAAAATGGTTACAATTCTTGATTAACAAATAGTGGAGTCAAATTAAGGTTCAAAATACGTGAATAAGGAATTCTCTGGCTACAGCAATTTTATTGTTTTAATTTGTTGTAGGTATAATAACAAGTGCTCTGAGAAATTTTTTGTGAAATCCGTCCATTGCTTCTTGTAGAATTTTAACAATTTATTTTTCAACGCAGAAATGTTCAGATATTTTCCCTATTATCTCAGGTCATAGTAGTAAAAATAAAAATACCAAACTGTTCGCTATAAGATTATGAATAAGACTAGGCATATGAAGTTGTGAATCGAATTCATGAGGACCCCAAAAGGGGCGAAATTTTGGGTCACTCTTTCTGATGTGACAGTCAGTCAAGGTCAACTCGTAGTGTGAGGACCAAAGCTCTTGACTAGATCGAATTAACATATTTTGCCTTGGACAATTTCCCCTAAAGTGATCGATAATACTGATTTCAACAGTTGGTGTGAATTGAAATAATATTTATTTGTTAAATCCTTGTAAACAAGTAAATTTCAGGCCTTAATGATTTATAGCATAACCAGAATTATGTTATCGAAGGAATACAAAGATTTAAAAATGATGTTTTCTTATATAGATTGTCACTTGATTTTTCATACATTGTTCTTTCTGCTTTTTGTGAAATCCTATAAAAAATATCCTTTATTGAAATAATATATGCTTTGCAAACGTTGAGAATAATTGAATTGTCGTAAAACTATATCTCGCGTTAGATTTATTGATCTGAGGCAGATTTGATTTTAACTAATTAACAAAACTTCCCAAATATTATTCGTTAATGTGTGCCGAAAAAAACAAAATTAGAATTCAGGAATAGCTTAATTCCTATATTGTTGCTGTGTATCTAAAGCTAATTCCTATAAATTTTTAGCCAAATTATGTTTGAACGTACCTTTCTTCTCCAATATTGTATCATTGATACATGGGCCGACAAAATCGAACGAAACTACTCTGAGAGTACAGTATACTTTCCCAAAGGTTTTTGGTGCGCTGAATTCTAAATATCCTAACCTAAAAATGCAAAAAAACACGGTTTTTCGATATATTCAGGATTATATTAGACAACGAATTAATTTTTCTCCACAAAACTCTTTGTGGCATATAAAAGTACTACTCTTCCACATCAAATTGCATTTTGAATTTTTCAAATATTTTATTTCATACATACCGCACTTTTCTAAATTTAGAAATCTGACATCATTCTTTGTCTATCGCGAGAAAATCGAGTTTATGGCGGAGTCGCCGGTGATAGTCCCATAAAAACTCGTTATCACTACTTCTCACCGACGTCATCATACAAAGTCAATGATATTATATAATTGTATTGTCACCAGAATTGCATAAGGTTGCAAAGGTTCAAATCGATACGACAATTAGAAGTTACTTTTTTTTGGTATGGTTGTAACGAAAACGTCAAACTAATTAATTTCAACAGGCGATTTCTCCGAGAAGAAATAAAATATCTGCAAAACTCCAAATTCCTTTTGATGGGAAGAGTAGTAACTTTCATATGCCGTAACGAGTTTTGTAGAGAAAAACTAATTCGCGGTGTTATACAGTGTGTGCGATTTAAGACCGCAAACCGTGATTTTGGAACGCGTTGGCCGATTTTATTTATTTTTTTTTTGAGATATAGTGCTCGATAAGCTTTATTTGACTGTTTATAGCGGAGCGAATCTGATTTAGAAATGACAACGTTTTTTAACAATTCGGTTACACGCGTTCTCTTTTATCATGTTATCAACTTAGTTCAGCTTAATCACACGGGGTGGTGGAGGAATTCGCATTTAAAATTTGCAGAAACACGTTTATCCACGATAACTTTGTTATTATTGACCTGACGAAAAAAAGTTAAATTAAAAATTGAAGATCTCGCGTATACGTATAATCTTGTACACACTTATTAAAATTTTATCTACATATTAACACATTATGTTAACAAATATATAGTGATAACACAATAAAAATTTGAGAGTAATCCATTGTGCCGTTTTTGAGTTAGAGCGAGTTAAGTGGAAAAATAATTGTTATATATATATATATATATATATATATATATATATATATATATATATATATATATATATATATATATATATATCCAATACACACCTAAAACCGCTGCCCATGGAATCACTACTTCCACATCCAGATTTTTTATCCAAGTCACTCACAACGAAAACATTTTGTATGTGGAAATAATTGTTTATGGAACTTTAATAATATAATATTTGAAATCCTTTACCCCAAAAACCCATAAAACGATACCCCACATCGGTAGCGGGGTAGGGGTGGTGATGGGAGTGGTAGTGAGGGTGGATGAAAGAAAAAAACATTTTGAGGTTTCTGGTTCTTGTACACACACTAAATCACATTTTTTTCATCCCCTTTAATAATGGGGTGGGGGTGGTAATGGGGGTGGCTAATGCCAAAATTTTTTTTGAGACCTTAACTTCTCTTGTATATACTAAATATCAATTTTATGGACTCTTACCTGCTTGATTTACCTATTTTCCCCAAATTTACCCCAATTTACCCCCCAACCCTTCGACGGAACAAGATGAAAATATAATCTTGTTCTAGATCTCGTTAAAGTACATATGTGTACCAAATTTCATGTCAATATCTCAAACGGTTCCAGAGTAAACGTGCGCACAAAAAAAGTTACAGACAGACCGACAGACACACAGACCGACAGACAGACAGACCGACAGACCGACAAACCGACAGACCGACAGACCGACAGACAGAAATTGTTTTTTCTCTCAAACTTAAAATCTCGACGTTTCGTGACATTCTAAGCCTATTTGAACAATAAAAATTTTTTAAAATTTTTTTGTCGTTACTATACTTCCACTGGATGTGGAAGTAAAACTAGAGAAATGCGCCGCGAAAACTCGTGACGGTGTTAAATAATTATTTATAATAAGTTTAATATTTGATAGAGAGTAGACTGATAAAATATTAAGGTGGAAAAAAGATATTAGCTCCGAAGTCCCTATCCCTTTTCCTTAACCCTTTATTCTCGCAAACGCATTATGCCCCCTCCCTCCCTTCCTATTGCTTGGATTGCGATAATTTTGTTTTTAAATTAAAGATAAAAAAAATCTCGCTTACCTGTAAAAAAATTCTCTTCTGAGCCCTTTCCTTCGTACTCAAAAATACAAAAAGTTTTTCCCCTCCCAAAAGTTTATTTGAAAAAAATAAAAAAATAATTCAGTCAAATATTAGAGATAATAACGAACAAATTCCATTTTGGTTTTTGAAAATCGCATGACAGGGAAAAAAGTTTGAGGGGGTTGAATAATTTTCCTTTCTTAACTCCCTCCCCTCCCCTAATTGGCCCACCACCCCAATCCTCCGGCTCCATCAATTCTTATCTATTTCACCTATCTCAAAAAAATCTCATGCCCCTAACTTCTTTTTTTCGTAAAAAAATTAAGGAATTACTTCTTTGTGTATTAGTGTTAGGGCAAAAAAACGAGTATTTTCAAAAAAAAAAAAATTCACGAAAGTTACCGTCCGATTTGAAAATAGTTTTACCAGATTATGCGCTTCCGCGAGATCTTCAATTTTTAATTTTACTTTGTTTTCGTCAGGTCAATAATAACAAAGTTATCGTGGAATAACATGTTTTTGCGAATTTGAAATGCGTATTCCTCCGCCACCCCGTGTGATTAAGCTGAACTAAGTTGATAATGTGATAAAAGAGAACGCGTGTAACCGAATTGTCAAAAAAAAAAATTAAAAAAAGTTGGTTTCAAAACTCCTCTTTTTCTCGCCAGATCCGCTCCAGTATTAGAAAATGTTGTAATTTTCATATTTTCGATTCGCAGTTGTCTCAAATACCTCTATACAAAATTTTAGCTCGATACCTCTATAGAGTGTTTGTTATTCAATAGCCAAATTTAAAATTTCTCACTTTTCGACTGGCCCTGTATAAAAGTCGGTTAGGTTTACTAAAAAGATAAAGTAGTCATTCGACTTAAAAAACATCAGACACTAAATGAGGAAGAAAGAAGAAAAGTTATTCTTTAAACAAATAGTGCTTCTGTGCATTATTCAGTTGCTATACGTAGGTGCCTTAATGAAAATTTTTGCGAATCTATTACGCTATCCAATTTGCCGATAAAAAATTGCCTAATAGTCGATCTCGAAATTTCGACCCATTTAGAGGAGCATAGTAGAGACCTTGAAAATATGAAAATTACAAAATTTTCAAAACAATCAAATAAAGCTGAATATTATTGTGCTAAAGAATTCTATTTTAGCAGACTGTAATGTCTAAAACCTAAGTATTTGACTATAATAGTAAAAACTCACCGTTCAGTCGAAATACTGGTGGTTGCAATTTGATAAATGCCGGAGATTGAAGGAAATCAGGGAAAGGAAACTTTAAGGTAAAGACGAGGAATCGGCAATACTCGAAGAATTATCGCACGACACAATACTATTCAAGTAATTGCTATGTTTAACTAACATTTAATTATATAAGAAAATGGTTTTACTTATATCAAAAAATGAAATTTTGTCTAACACCTTTTAGAAACTTCTTTAATTATTTATATATATATATCTAAATCGGTAATATCAATTGAAGGTCCTTAAAGAATATAAAGTGTCCTTTTTTATTTTTTTAAATTGTAATACGCTGATGCTAAAATAAAAAATCATATATTTTTTTGTAGAATCTTGGGATAGTATTCTGTAATCCTTAATTTTTTGCAATTTGCATCATCACAAGAAATAATTATTCAACAAAAATCTGAAATGACAAAAGTCAAGTCCTTTAATATTTAGAAGGCCTTATTTTTTTTTATCAAAAATCTTGACACCAACAAAATATCGAGTTAGAAATATAACGTTTCTTACCTCAAATACTCCGATACATATATGTTACCATTAGTAGGGTTAACGTGGTCATACTGTTGATAGGTAGGGCTAATAACCCAGTCCAGCCTGGCTAAAACCACGTCGCGGATGACTTCCTGAACTAGGTCTCTCTCCAGGGGGCACGGAGGTCTTGGTCTCACCGCCCAACCCACGTGGATAAAGTGCCAACATAAAACTTCCCCAATCCCAAGGTATTGTGCGAGCCGAAGGGAAGAGATATTATGCGACTGCAGGATATAATATCAACGACATACAGCGTGAATACTATGAAGTATTTTGGCGCTTTGAAAAATACATATTTGAGTGTCTGTAGTCCGTGTGGTAGTCACTTCCATACACTGTAATAGCATGTATCTAGTTTCCGGTAATATTCGCATTCTTCTCCACCCCGTAAACGAACTCCCAGACTTAACGCCATAATAACATGCACAAGTAATTATTAACACTTTCAATGGTTGTTCCTAAGGTCTCCTTCCATTGGTATGGTAGTTGGATTTTCCTTGATCTTAAACATTTAAATAGCAAACGTATGTTTTTTTCCAGATGAGTACCTACCATTATACACATCTGTGTTATTGAAACGATCACCAGTCCCAGTCTCGATGGTCGCAACTAGGGGCCACTTAATGTTATTAATTAGTAATTGGAATTGTCACAACTTTACATCCTTAGCTATTGGGAACTGTTTATATACTGAGTGTCTTACGGGTTAAATAATAAATCAATGAGGATTTATTACTTTAAATTTGGAAGTAATTTATTTGGCTTTTCTATTAATGTTTATTTTTATAAGTTATTTCAGTGGAGTCAAAATAAAATTTGAATGGAATTCTCTGGCTACAGCAATTTTATTGTTTTAATTTGCTGTAGGTATACTAACAAGTACTCTGAGCAATTTTTTGTGAAATTCGTCTATTGCTTCTTGTAGAATTATAATAATTTATTTTTCAACACGGAAATTTCCTGCTATTTTCCCTATTATCTCAGGTCATAGTAGTAAAAATAAAAATACCAAACTGTTCGCTATAAGATTATGAATAAGACTAGGCATATGAAGAAACTTCTTGATAATTTGTAAATTTTTAAAAAATAAAAACCACCAAAAATTGCATTTTTTAACAGTTTAAGAAATATGATGTAATAATCCATTAATTTTAATGTAAATTGGTGGAACCATGACCTTTATTGAACTAAACCTCCGTACCAAATTTTAGCGCAAAATATTTATTCAAACGGCTAAAAATAAACAATAATTTCGGAACTTCCATAGCATTTTGTTTAAGGGCATCGACTCGTAGTAGGACAATTTTTCTTTTAAAATGTAGGTATTTACATGTACTTTACGGTGGTGCCTGGAAAGAAAAAAAATATCTTAAACCAATTTTTTGGAATTTAATTGTAATTATGGATATTACATGCATAAACAATTTCAAATAATTACGTGATTTTTTTGTAAAACCAAAAACGATAAGCGAATTATGAAAGTATATGAAATAATCAACGTTTAAAAAGAGAATGATGTTCCACTTGAATTTTAATCCGTGATATTTGCGTTTAAGTCGATTATAAATAAACATATTGATATTTTTTTCTTGAAATATGCGCATATTGTTCCAGTCCTGAATGATCTTCATCGACGGAGCTTTCTTCACTATCAATTTGAAAATAGTTCTCATTTTCTGAAGCATTGCTTACTTCGTTGTTGTCAATGTCTTCCGCTGTAACAAATGAATTTTTAAAGTCTGCTTCATCCGTTTCCATTTCAGAAATCGATAAAACTTTGTCTTCATTATCGTCAAGTTCGTCCTCAGTTTGTTTTTCAATGTTATTTCAGAACAGTTGTTGCAATTTAATCCATTACAAAAATGACACAAATTTTTGAATTTAATCTCTATCCTTTTGCATGAACAAAGTTTTGTTTTGCAACCCGATTTACACATACAGCAAATAGTCTTCAATAAATTATCTGGCAAAGGATTTTTTCTTGTTGTCACTGGCATTAATCCATTTATGGTATCTTTCCAACCATACTCTTCAGGATTTTTATCTGCAAATCCTAATCATTTCTGTATTTGAAAATACACCCTCAATGAATGCTCGTTTGCAGCTTCTTCGGTTGGTGGGCGAACAGATAATTTGCATGATGTTTTTGAAGTGCATTTTTTAAAACATTCAAAAAGCAGAACGTATAAACATGTGTTTTTCATTGGATCTGAACCATAGTGCTACGATACAACTTATGCCAGCAGTAAATACCTTTGCTTATCGATCTTAAAAAACTTGCACATCTTTTTGTAAGCATGGATATTTCAGAAGTATACTAAATAATTTAAACCAGCTAAAGCTTCGTATTATTAACCAGAAAACACAGGGAGAACATCACTTCCGTTCGAGCAACGAGAAGCAGTAGTACGTGTTTATCAGCGAAAAAAGATTCTGCCGAAGAGCTCCTATAAGGGTCTACGAGTAACGCGGGACTACAATTAGAAATCCACAATATCATATCACACTAGCGAAAACAACATTTCTTCATATTACTCTGAAGCAACGAAGCAAAAGTAGCTCAGTTGCAAACACTATTTCGTACTTTCTTTAAATGCCTTATTTAGATAACATATCGCAAATAGTCAATATTGTCTTAAATTATTTTATTAATCATTGAAATAATTTAGCTAGATTAAAATTTCCAATGCATTTTTATTAAATAACGGCTAAACAAATTATTTTATGTTACAATACATTAAAAATTGAAAATAAATAAAAACACAAACATTTTAAAAAGAAACAGAAAATCAGATATGAAGAAAGCCGAGAACATAAAAAAATAAAGATTGTTGAATTTTTGATGAGTAAAAACTTAACAAAATACAATATTTTGTTAAATAAAAGAATCAAAATAAACGAAAAAAGACTAAAAGTGTAAAAAAAAGACTCGATATGATGAAAATGGAGTGATGTATACCATTAATTAAGTTAGTTGCCTAGTTATAATATTCAAGGAGTGGGGAGATATTTTTTTTCGAACGTGCGTTATATCCTCAAGGGTGCTTTATGCGATGTAATTTAAAAAACTTTAGTTGTAGATTTTTCAACTAGCAGAGAGAGGAGTATAAGCATTTTGGAACAAATTTCAAGAAAAAATATCAATATGTTTATTTATAATCGACTAAAATGCAAAAACTAACGTATCACGGATTCAAATGCAGTTTTTTTAAGCGTTGATTATTTCATATACTTTCATAATTCGCTTATCGTTTTTGGTTTCACAAAGAAATCACGTAGTTATGTGATATTGTTTATACGTGCAATATCCATAATTAAAATTAAATTCCAAAAAATTGGTTTGAGTTTAATTTTTTTTTTTCTTTCCAAACACCACCGTAAAGTACATGTAAAAACCTACACTTTAAAAGAAAAATTGTCCTACTACGAGTCGATGCACTTAAACAAAATGCGATGGAAGTTTCGAAATTATTGTTGATTTTTAGCCGCTTGAATAAATATTTTGCTCTAAAATTTGACACGGAGGTTTAGTTCAATAAAGGTCATGGTTCCACCAACTTTCGTTAAAATTGATGAATTATTACATCATATTTCTAAAACTGTTTAAAAAAGCGGTTTTTGGTGGTTTTTATATTTTTTATAAATACAATATGCGTAGTCTTATTCATAATTTTATAGCGAAGAGTTTGGTATTTTTATTTTTGCGATCGAATTACTATGACCTGAGATAATTGGGAAAATAGCAGGAAATTTCCGTGTTGAAAAATAAATTATTAAAATTCTACAAGAAGCAATAGACGGATTTCACAAAAAGTTGCTCAGAGTACTTGTTATTATACCTACAACAAATTAAAACAATAAAATTGCTGTAGCCAGAGAATTCCATTCAAATTTTATTTTGACTCCACTAAAATGACATAAAAATAAACATTAATAGAAAAGCCAAATAAATTACTTCCAAATTTAAAGTAATAAATCCTCATTGATTTATTATTTAACCCGTAAGACACTCAATATATAAACAGTTCCCAATAGCTAAGGATGTAAAGTTGTGACAGTCCCAATTACTAATTAATAACATTAAGTGGCCCCTAGTTGCGATCATCGAGACTGGGACTGGTGATCGTTTCAATAACACAGATGTGTATAATGGTAGGTACTCATCTGGAAAAAAACATACGTTTGCTATTTAAATGTTTAAGATCAAGGAAAATCCAACTACCATACCAATGGAAGGAGACCTTAGGAACAACCATTGAAAGTGTTAATAATTACTTGTGCATGTTATTATGGCGTTTAGTCTGGGAGTTCGTTTACGGGGTGGAGAAGAATGCGAATATTACCGGAAACTAGATACATGCTATTACAGTGTATGGAAGTGACTACCACACAGACTACAGAGACTCAAATGTGTATTTTTCAAAGCGCCAAAATACTTCATAGTATTCAAGCTGTCGTTGATATTATATCCTGCAGTCAAAGTGCTGCAATCATATAATATCCCTTCCCTTCGGCACGCACAATACCTTGGGATTGGGGAAGTTTTATGTTGGAACTTTATCCACGTGGTTTGGGCGGTGAGACCAAGACCTCCGTGCCCCCTGAAGAGAGACCTAGTTCAGGAGGTCATCCGCGACGTGGTTTTAGCCAGGCTGGACTGGGTTATTAGCCCTTACCCACCAACAGTATGACCACGTTAACCCTACTAATGGTAACATATATGTATCGGAGTATTTGAGGTAAGAAACGTTATTTTTCTCGATATTTTGTTGGTGTCAAGATTTTTGATAAAAAAAAATAAGGCCTTCTAAATATTAAAGGACTTGACTTTTGTCATTTCAGATTTTTTTTTAAATTGAAGATTTTTGTTGAATAATTATTTCTTGTGATGATGCCGATTGCAAAAAAAATTAAGGATTACAGAATACTATCCCAAGATCCTACAAAAAAATATATGATTTTTTTATTTTAGCATCAGCGGTATTATAATTTAAAAAATAAAAAAGGACACTTTATTTTCTTTAAGGACCTTCAATTGATATTACCGATTTAAGAAAATTGGGAATAATCGAATGCTATCCCAAGATGCTACAAAAAAATATATGACAATTTTAATATCAGCGTATCAGAATTTAAAAAAAATAAAACAGAACATTTTTTTTTCCAAAAGTACTAAGTACCCACTTGATTGCTTTACAAAAATTATGTGTCGTAAAAAACCATCCCATGATTCTAAAAAAAAAAATTGGTTGGAAACTTTATAAGGGTTAAAAAAAAATCAGAAGAACTAATGGATTTTTTGCAACGTTTCTGTTGTCAGACTCTGTTCCAATTTATTCCACGTTTATACCCTGGTAGTATCTATAATGTATTAAAAGTTTATTTGAATCGATTGTGGCGTTCAATAGATACAAATTATTTTCGAAAATTTTCAATTTTTGTTTTACTCGAAAACGGTTTAATATTAGCGGCTGAAACTTGGAAAAATTGTAAGTGATATTAATTACAATCCAAGCAAAAAAAATGTGTGAGGGGGCAAATTCACCCATCGTATCCGACTATGGCCTTTATTAGTTCTGTTATATGAACAGTACTAAAAAAATTCATGAGCGGATTTATTAGCTACTATAATTTGTATGCTTGCCAAAATTTTTATCATCAGCATATATTATCCATATTAGATTTGACCTGAGACGATTCACTTTTTAAAAACAATTTTTCATTATTTAAAGTTTACAGGTTATTATTATTATTCTTGTTGTGTACTTATTACATTACTGGGTGTAAGTATGTATAATACTTAGAACATATAATGTTCTTAAAAAGAATGATAAAATAAACTTGAGAACTATGAACTACTGAGTTTGACGGTAGAATGCTAACTGACGGCTTATGGTCGTTCAGTCATATTTATAATGTTCGTTTAACTTGTGTTGAATTAACAATAATTTTGAATAACTTGCGGTTCGTAGAGTAATCCAGACTGTACGTGATTTTAAAAGGTGATGATATTAAATTACAAAAGATAAATACGAGATTTACGTGATTATCAGCACCGGTATTGAATTACTTATGCGAACTAATTGATAAGGGACTTATATAACATATTACTAAGTAACATTCTTAAATCTAAAATAACATCCTTACATCAGCTGTAAAATAGTTATGAGATATTTTGTTTAGAAATATTTAAAATACCTCAAATCATAATATGGTACCCTTTGGCACTCCAACCGATTCACTGCATGGCTAAGATTTATAATTGTTTAATAGCAACTATTTGGCTTCTGTTGTTTAGATGGGGAGCTACCGAGTTGTTTAAATTATCACTAACCCCAACAATAGAGAGACTTTCTAACGACAGGCGATCTACTGAGTCAAATTAAAATATATAAGTGATATTTGCCTTTTTTTATTTAATGACTTATAACAATGCTTAATACCTGGTAAGAAATTGAATCTGAAACAGGTAAAGCTTATAAAATGATCAATTTTATAATTGAAAACTAATTTTATCTTCAGCAATCTAATTTGAGTGAATGGCTAATATGAGAGACCTTGGAAATAACAAGATTTCACTGCTGTTTTATGAGGTTACATTAACAGGTGAACTGATATACAACATTTATGAGTCCATATATGGTATTAAAGCTACCTAAAGGAAGAGTAAAAGGAATTTTTGTAAAATGGGATTTTCAAATGCGAAATGGACAATGATTTTATATGATTTTGTGCGTACGATTATTCTGGAACGGTTTATGATATTGATTAAAAATTTGGTACACCTATGCATTACAGCGACGTCTGAAAGTAGATTACATTTTGATCTTATTGGTAAATGAGGGGTAAATATGTAAAACAAGCAAGTGAAGACTCCATAAAATTGGGATTTAGTATACGCACGAGAAGATAAGGTCTCAAAAATTTTTCGACATCAGTCACCCCAATACCATTGCCTCCTCTTGCTGGGAGAGTCATTTTCAATAACTATTTTCATCTTCAATATTAATTATTAAAGTTTGGGTGAAGATAAATATGGACTAAATTTATAATTAATAATTAAGGAAATGATGTTAAGTGTCATTTAATAAAGGGTTTTTAAAGCTTGTTACATTAGACACTTCCCTTAATAGTTGTATAGACTTTTTGTTTTCTAGAAAAATTATCAATACTTGTAGTAATACCGTAAGTGCAAATTGTCGATAAAACTTTATATATGTATGGATGAACTAATCATTTTAATCTGTATAGTGCTCTGATTTCATTGATAATGCCAAAAATAAAAGTTGATACTTTTTTTTGTTTGCTCACAAGTAATCATAAATCATAAACATGAGCTTAACGGTTGTCCCCGAGTTTGCCATCCTAAAATATTAATCTCACATTTTTACATAATTTTAATTGTCATTAATATCCTTTCCTCCGATTTTTTATGAAAGTTTTATTTGAATTAAGGCTATGATAAAGGGATTTTGATTGTTATTGTGTTTTCAAGTACTTAAATTTTATTATAGAAAGTTACAAACCTCCCGCTTTTATTACCAGAGAAAATGAACCAAAAATAATGGAATATGGTAATAAAACCTTTTCAAAAATTTATAAACTGTCACCTGCATTAACTTAAGTAATACATCCTAGTAGATAATTGAACAATAAATTTAAATTAATGTAAACACGATAACTTCTATTAGATTTAAAATTTTTATATAAAATTTAGAACATGCGTAAAATAGTATGGTGGAATACTCCCTTTTGAAATTGGACCATATTTCTCATATAGGGTGATCATCAGAGGCATATAATCTATCATATTGTTATATAAACTATGTTTTATGATGACACTAGAGAGAAATGTTGCTAAAGTTTTTGTCTAACTACAAAAATATGTACAAGTTATGGAAATTGCAATATAGAGTGTACCTCTCCCGTTATCACAAACTCTATGTAGGTCAAGTGTAATATCAATTTTACTTTAAAATGTTATTAAGATATTTTTAATAAGTACTAGTGGATAATCAAAGTTAATTCGTATTTAATAAATATATGTCAAAAGTATCACACAAATTTAATAAATGTCTAAATAAAAATATTTCTATTTCATGTAATATTCATGATGGCATTATATAAAGTTTTTTTGGGTTTTTTCATGTTTTATGTCAGATGATATTTTGTTACAATATTTTTGAATGATAATTGATACAGAATGTTGACGTACTTTTTTGTGTTCTCATTGATAGGTGGTGGATCTTTCATATAAGTGACTCTATTTTGGATATTCGTTTTCATTGATATAAGTGAAAATAATGCAAAGTTTAATATACAAAGTGATTGAGATTTTATCCGAAATATTTTTAGATGTAGAATGGAAATTGATAAGAAGAAAAATACTTCATATATCATTAAGATATTTCAATATCATTAGCTGGACAACAGAAAGAACAAGGATGGTAAATGTCGTCACCAGAATAGCGAGCTTAAAATGAAGCTGGACAGAGCATGTTGCCAGGAATCAAGATAAATAGAGTGAAAAACTGGTACCATGGAAACCATGGCAGACCTCAGATGAGAAGAACGTGTGATTTAAAGAAAACAATTTATACAAATTAGCGCAACATCGAAAATTCTGAAAAAAGATTTGGGGAGGCTTATATCCGAAGAGAAAATCGATGAAAGAAGAAGAGAGAAGAATGTCTCCTTAAAGTTTTTCGAATACACTTTGAATTACCCGTACAGATAGTTTACATTTAGTAATTTCGTTTCATTCTATTATAATTCTAAAGTTGAAATTATTTTTTCTGTTTTATAGATTATTTTAATAATCGTATATTGACGCGTTCTCAGGGGATTTGGGATTTATATTCTAGCATTACTATGATACTTTCTACAATATTTATCATAACTAATTACTACGTAAGAGCAACGGGAACAGAGATAATTGCAAAAATCTGAAGCGATCCACACATTTTCACCATTCTGACTGTAAATCGTTAGATATTAACAATATTTTACGAGATTGGTAAAATCTAATTTTAGTGTACAACTAACAGGAAAGATGATTTAGAAAAACTTATATTGACCGATATTTTTTCAACATGGCGGTCGTAGCGGCAACGATTTGTGGAAAACACTAGTTAATGATTGTGGCAACTTCCATCATATTACACAAAAAAAAATATCCTTGTAGGAATTATTCCCGTTTTATTGTTCTACAGACTGTATTATTATACATAAGTTTTTCTTAATAGTGCATATCTGTAGAAAAAAAAGCAACATTTAAAGAAAAGGAAAGACTTGTGCACTATATCCTATGCTAAAATAATGTAAATCTTATGCAGAATATAGGTACGCAACTGACGTTGCAGTTTTACTGCAGTAGTACTAGTAGTATTATAGGTAAAAAAATCTATATATTTCAATTTATATATAGTATTTTATAGATGCAAAAATAATTAACGATATTTTTTTTAATGCCTTTAATGTAATATATTTGAAATGATCTCCACATATGAGAAGAGCAGTATTTTTTCCAGAAATGGCTTTTTCATTTCTCCGCATGCTTTTAACCATTTGTCATATGTATTTTTTTAAATATCTTCCATTAATGGGTTTTTTGAAGTGTAAAATAAACACAAAAAGACGCCGCCATTACAATTTCCAACCTCGATGTCAATGCTAATGCAATGGCTGCCATTTGTTGCCCCATTCGATAAACATTGTGACGTCACAGGCATTCCCACGCCTTGCCTGGTTTGAAATTAATAGCTAGCGATTACAACTCTAGTTATTTGTTACAAATTAAATTTAGCGATTTAATGGCTGATTTTTGACACGCTTATTTTTCCACATAAATAAACATTCTAATGAAATATAAAAAATACGAATTGCATGATGACTATAGCAGAGACTATAATAGGTAGTCTCTGATTATAGGTACATTTATGTGTTCAATGAAAAAATTATTTTACAGACGTTAACAAATATACTTAGCTTTGAATTTTTCCGAGGCTACCCTGTATGAATATATTGATATCAGTGAAAGCAATAAAAATATTTCTAGTGGGCTATGACACTTGACAATTTCGCAAGGCTGCGTAGGGAGTGGATTTTGGCTAGTGCGTGACATGACTGACGATTGCCATTCCTTTACAACATCAAAAGGAATAAAATATAGTTTTGAGGTTTGGTATTCCCCTATGTCTGAATAGAATCGTCGTCTAGGGGAGTTTGTTGAACAAGCTGATTTGTGACTAGATTGAAAATGTGTTTCTATATGAAATTATTGAGGGGGTGACTTCTTGTTGTATACGCGCTAGTTGCCTGTAAAAGTGCATTTTAATATATTTATTAGGAAATAATATACTTCGCCCCAAAATGATCGCATAATTTTAGTAATTAAATTTATAATTAGGTTAAATTTGGTAAATAGAGCCAAACAATGTATACGAAGGTTATATTTTATTGTTATTAGGTTATTATATGTATGTTCACGACAGAGTCAGGAAGAAATATCTAAATAGTTATAGCGAAAAAACGCGGTAAGAGCAATTATCACCGCGAGCTTCAAAATACCCCCTGCTTCATGCTTAGATTATACGTAAACAGAAATATATAATAACTTGGTACCTTCAAAAAATATTTAATCAATATATTTCTGGAGCAAGGTGTGATATGGTATGATATATCATAATAAAACTTTATTCCAATTAAGAACATATATTAAAGTAAAACTAAGTTATTAATATTGCTCTTTTATAAAACATTTCATCATTTTGCAAAAATTAAAAATTGCTGATGTCATAAATAATATAGATGTGGTTTCTTGTTTTTTCTTTTTTTGGTTTTCTCTTCCATGACAACCCAAAATCCTTTATCTGGAGTAAGTGAACTGCTACAATGTGACACATATTTGCGAACGGTTTGCTGGAATATTGCAGGAGCCCTAGTTCGAGACTAGGAAAAGCAGAATTTGTCCACCGGGTTAAGTTAAATCAATCTGCATTTTGTGAAAGAGGCATGAAATTTGGTACAGTTGTTTTGTAGAGGATTCTAAACGACTATGAAAAGGATGACACAAAATTTAAATTTATAAATTAAATTGGTGTTTGATATGACATTTTCGACTAACATAGGTGTATATAGAAAGATACAAATATTGATGATACTTTAAGAGATCGGTTCGATTTGTGAGAAAATAACGCACATTTTTTAAAATTAACATAAAAAATTCGAAGTAATTTACTGATTGGTATACATAAGAAACTCTGTATGAGTAAATATACATAATAGTAAATTACTTATATCTCTTATTAATTGCCTCTTGTACTTGAACTGTAAAGTGCACGAAAAGTAATTTACTGATTGGTATACAGAAAAACTCTGTATGAGTAAATATACATAATAGTAAATTACTTTTATCTCTTATTAATTGCCTCTTGTACTTGAACTGTAAAGTGCACGAAAAACCGGTTCGTCTACAAGAACATGCAATGGCAACCATTTTACAACGTAATTTTTCCAATTCGCGGCAGGCACTCCAAGTTTGAAGTAACTTTGACCAAACTGGTTGCCAAATATTATCTTGTTCCATTCATCTCTAAAGGCATGGTAATCAGAGGGGACAATAACTGGGAATGACAGTAGCAGTTGCATATTTTGACCTGCTTGAAATGCTGCATGCAAGGAACGATGTACTAGGGCAGCTGAAATATAGGAGACTAAATGAATTGGTTTGTTATTACTGAAAAAAATACGCTTTCGCGATATATGTTAAAAGGTATTATAGTAACGCCATCAGATACCTTTTAAGCTTTTCAAGATATTTTCCTCCTTTTTGCGAGGAGAAAGCCACACCCTCACAGCCTGTGAAAGCCTCAATTCCAAACATTCGCGTTAATTCAACGATTAGCGTTATTATCTGTAATATAATATTTTCATAATTCTTTAAATCGAGTCTTCGTGAAAAAACGATATTACAAGTATCACCACATCAAAATTAGATGGACAATTGACAAGTTCCAGCCATTCAAATCTCCTGGCATGGATGGAAGATCTCAATCGCAACAGACAGTCAGGCGGCACTTGGGGCACTAGCCTCTAACAAAGTGTCTTTGAGACTGGTTTGGGACTGCCACGAAGAGCTCAAAATTCTGGGTGAGCGGAACAGAGTAACATTACTCTGGGTGCCGGGACATACCAATATAGGGGGCAACGAGAAAGCTGACGAACTTGCTAGACAAGAAGCAGCGAATATATTCTATGGCCCAGAACCCGCGCTGAGTATCACAAAAGGCTCAGCCAGAAGGTTAACTAAAGACTGGGTCAAGAGTAAACACAACCACTACTGGAGAAATATTCTAGAAAATCGACATGGTAAAACACTTATCAATAGACCATGTTCAAAACAAACTGAAGAACTGCTCACAAGGAACAGGACTCAGTTGAGAACCATAACTGATCTTCTGATGGGACACTTTCCCGTTAAGAAGTATCTGCATCTTATTGGAAAGTTTGCTGGCGACCTTAACTGCAGACTGTGCGGTAAGGTACCAGAAACATATTATACATGACTGCGAGGCATTGGTCCGCAGAAGGTATAATATCTACGGGCAAACACAAACAGACCCGGAAACCATCAAGACTCGTCCATTTTCAGACCTGTATCACCTTGTCCAGTGACACAGATTATTAAAATGGACAGTGTAAATTAAAAACTAAAAAACAGGGTGAGCACAACAAGCCCAGGAGGCTGCAGTGCCCTCGGAGTATTTTATACAGACGAGTCCTAAGACCTATTCCTAGTTGGGAAGGCAGCCCGTGTGGGTTTCCCCTCCTCGCCAAAAAAAAACCAAAAATGTATGGAATTTACCCAATTCTGTCCAAAAAACGGCAGAATATACTTATACTACATTTGTGTGAAATATTCAGAACCTGTCTGGCCTGGCAATATATACCACACATATGACGGAAGTTGAATGATAACTACCTTCGAAAAATAGGTAGAATATCAGACCAAACGCCCAACTTATATAGCCCATAAGCCCGTCCTTTTTCCTACTTAAAACATTGGAAAGAAACTGGACACGTACATTAGAGACGAAATACGGAAAACCCCCTTAGCGAGCGTCAATATGCATACCAGCCCAGAAAGTCAACAGACCTTGCACTAGATGATTTGAATAGGCTACTGACAAAGTCATTGGAAGACAAAGAAATGGCAGTGGATTAAAGCCAGCCTAAAAAAGAATATAATAGTATCAAATCTAGGCGAGGCTATCAATGAGACAAAGGTGACTACAGGCTGCCCTCAAGGAGGAGTACTATCTCCGCTGCTGGACAACCCTCGTCGACGAACTCTTCCGAAAATTTTCCGCAGAAGGCTGCAGCTCGAATCAAGACTAGTATGGGTTGTATAAATGCCTTTACGGACATGGAAAGTCAGAACAAAGTGACCGTGGCATGAATACCAGGACACGAGGATACACGGGAGAGGAAAAGTCTAGTGAACTGGCCCAGGAAGGCGCATCTAAGGCCCTAGTAGGACCCAAACTCTCTTACGGTGTAGCTGAGTCAAACATACGAGTACCATTAACAAATGGGTACAAAATATATCTCTAGATTGGTGGAACGATTTTGCACGACAGAGACGGACCAAAAAGTTCATTAAAGAACGATCGGCCAAATTCACGGAAGACTTATTACGCCAAAATAGAAGGCCATTAGGATAATGAAGGGTCTTCTAACTGGACACTGTAGGCTTAATAGATATATGAGTTTGATAGATATATATGTTTGAAGTAAATAAGGGTCTGACAAAGAATGCAACATGCAGATTCTGTCAAGAGGAAGAGGAAACCTCAGTACATGTGCTATACCCATGCGAGGGGCTGGCCAAATTGAGATTTCAACTGTCACACCACAGATAACAATAAAGCAACTTGTTTAGTTCTACTCCATTTTAGTAAGGCCTTCGATATGCATTAATTTCTTTAAATCTTATTTAACCAGTAGGGAACAATGTGTAGCTGTAGCAATAGACAATAAAACTATTAAATCCACATTTGCACCACTATATCAAGGGGTACCTCAAGGGTCCATTTTAGAGCCCCTGCTATTTTTAATATACGTCACAGACACGAATGGTGAAATTAAATATTCTAGTCTAATGAAGTATCCAGATGATTCTCAGTTAACTCTCGATCTTTGCCCAAGTAATAAAGTGGTGGCCCAAGAAAATATTTCGACAGATTTACAAAAATTTTAAAAATATTATGCAAATTAATGCATTTAAATCTGTTTTACTGATAGCAGGCTCAAAATATTCCAGGGATAAACTGCTTGATTTTGTTGTTAAGATTGGTAATGATGAGATAATCTAAATTAAGTGAAGTAACAAACCTAGGTGTAGTCATGGATAATGCGCTTACTTTTCAATCGCATATTTCTAATAAAGTAAGATTGGCATTCAGTCGCTTAAAAGGTTTGTACCCGTATAAAACTTACATATCACCTACCACCAAATATCGCTTATGCAACAGTCTTGTACTCTCAATCCTTGATTATGGTGATATAGTATTTAACAAATTCATTGGTGCCGCTACATGTCGTCTGATACAAACAATTCAAAATGCTTGCATGCGCTTTGCGTTACTTCTTACTTAAATCATCATTCTATCCTAGATATGAAAAATAGACGTATATCACACATGTACGAACTCATTTATAAAGTGATGACTACTGGTGGTCCCTGCTACTTATGAAACAAGTTCTTAGTCCATAATCATGATCAAAATACGAGACATATGCAAGATTTAAGAATACCGAAGCACAAATTCTCAGCTTACCAAAAGCCATTCACATATAATGCAACCCATATGTGGATCAGGTTGGATCCAAACATTAAAAAGTTATCTGCAAACATGCTATTCTGTAATAGATTGCAATCCTCAATGGAGCTAATACTCATAAAGAGTTTAATATCGTCGGCGTAGAGTATGCACTAAACTTGAATAATTTCCACAATATCATTTATAAATAGGTTAAAAAGGGAAGGTCGAAGAATTGATCCTTGCGGATTCCAGCTGTCGCCAAGTATTAGATAAACCTAAACCCATCTTAAGCTATATACTGGTTTCTGTTTAAAAAAATAAGATTGCAACAATACTACCAGAGAATGGGAGAAACCGAAACAAGACATCTTTTGAAGCAATATGTTGTGATCAATGTTTTAGAAAAATCTATGTAGTTAAAAATATCATATCATAAAAGTATCATATGATTTGTAAATTTTGTGTCCGCCATTTTCAAAAATAGAGGCCAGATTGCTTCGTACGGGTCGGCCATGAGTGAGCAGCAGGTCAAGATGTTTACAATCTCCTAAAGAACAGCTGTGTCAAAATTCGCGTTTCTTTCACAAAATGCGTAATATTGCCAATATTTCAGGGTTAACTGTGTGGGTTATATCTTTTAGTTTAATAGATTTATTCAAACATTTGCATGACGAAAGAGTGAATTCCATAATTTTAAAAGGGCATCATCTGTGCGCATAAAAAAGTTACAGGCCGATGAACAAAACAAAGAAAAACTCAAAATTTTCTTTACCGCTATTATACTTCCACTTTATAGAAGTGGAGGTAAAGTAATAACTTGTATACGAAATCAAATGACTAGGAACATATAGGAACATATCCTATTCTGGGTGACGACATTTATTTGTTTGACGATGTTTCTTATTGATTAAAAATAATAATAATGATAAGTTTTTATTTTCCCAGAAGGTAACAAAAATAAGTAACATGATACAAATTCCGAAAAAACGCCGAAAATCATCTGCATTTAATCTTAACAGCAAAATGACAAGAAAATATTTAATGTTACATAATAAGTAACACATGAAATCTATGTTATTAATAACAGTGTTGGAGGCATTAGAAATATATATATTTTTTTAAATTTAGCTAGTACTTGCAAAATCAATAAATGAAATAGAAGAATTCACCTGTGACGAATTACGTTATTTTGTCAAAAGAAATCTTTTTAATGTAAATTTAAGGGGTAGTAAGATTTTACTTTTTTATATATTATGGTAAAGAATTGTAAAGTTTGATAATTTAATAGGTAAATGATGGTTTAACCAATGCTATACGATAAATGTGATGACTAAACGTACCCTTAGAATGAATACTCAAGTAGTGGACGTTCGTTCTATATGACTTTTTTGTGGAGATAGTTTTGTTATTAATAATTTTATGAACTAACTAAGTAGAATGCAAACAGTGTCGCTTAAGAATATTGAGTAAACTCGTTCAAGTTGCTTTATGCGATATACCTTGTCTGCTCTCAACTCCAAACAAGAGTTTTGTAGCATTTATATTCTAGGTGCATCTTCTGTATCCACGCAAGGACTATATACATTATCGGCAAAATGAAATATTGGTAAAACTAATGATTTACATAAAATTATAATAATAATACCTAATACGAATAATAATAATAAACGGCTTTTATTAATTAATTATTTAAGAAAACATTATGAAATAGAATAACTAATTATATAATTGTAGTAATAACAAACAAATTTCTTAAGTTTTTAATTCAGGAAATGTCTGATATTGCACATTTTTTTAGAGGGAGTGTCAATATCAATCAGCTAACAACAAAAACGGCTCCACCAAACACAAAAATGATCAGCAATTTTACATTTTTATTCTGTTATATGTTTCTTAATCTGCAGGATATATTTTTTTAAATAAGTAACAAAATTCGCCTACACTGCTCATCATCACTTCAGAATTAATTCTCAAAGTTTTTCCTTTTAATAATAATAATAATAATAATAATAATAATAATAATAATAAAAAACGTCTTTTTTATTTTTCCAATAACAGCAGTTACAAGAAAGTACAGATTTTAATTGAATATAATAAAGGTATATAAAAAAAATAAGTATAAAACATAAATATATTTTACGAGACATTTAACAGTTTATTGGAAAAATTTCCGGAGTGAAATCCAGAATTTCGACATAAGCAAGTTACGCCGAGCTCTGCTTTTCATCAATTTATATACCTGGTGACAACGGATTCGTTTTACAAGGCGCCATTTAATTGTCTTTTAAGGTAGAAGCTTAAAATTTGGTTTGTAGATATTGCTCATTAAGGCCCATATTTTCTATAAAAAAAACAATTGAATACCACCACCGGTTTTCCGGAAGTTAGTCAAGTCAAGATTTTAAATGGAACTCTGTATATTTTTTTACACAGTTGCATAGAAATTCCAATTCCAATCACATGTTGCCATTTTTTTTTCAAAATGGAGGCGTAGGAGCCATTTTCTATAAATGTAATATGGGGGCAGCCTGGTGTTATTAATAAAACTAATGCCAAACGATTTATTAAGATAACAAGCAAAATGTGTTTTCTTGGTGGTTTTTAATTCAATTTGACAAACTTTTAATTTGTCACAAATGCCTTCAAATCCTGTTTTCCAAGATTTCTAATGTTGGTGAAGGGGTTCTATACACTTTTTCTTTTAGATAATTCCATATTAAAAAATCCACCGGGGTCAAGTCAGGTGACCTTGCTGGCCACCGGATTGGTCTATTGGTTCCCAACCAGTTTTGACTAAACCGCCCATTCAAATAATTTGCAACAATTCTTGAATTATTTGCTGGTGCGCCATCTTTTTGGAAAATCAGATTTTCGTTTTCCTGCAAGTTACTTATAAAAAACGCTTAATTTGATTTTGGAGAAATTTCCAATATATTTCTCCATTTAATGGTCGACAGAAAATATTAAACCAATGATATTATAAGTCCTATTATGCCCAGCCAAACGTTTACTCCAAAACGTTCCTGAAAAGCACCTTCTCTTATTAATCTCTGATTTTCCACAGCCCAATATTGAGTATTGTTTCTGTTAAACATTCTAGATTGGAGAACCTGGATTCATCCGTAAAAATAATATTATGATGGAATACTGGATTTATGTTTAAATTATCTAAAAAACAGTTGCAGTAATTAAGTCTTCCTTGGAAGTTACTTTCATATAGATGGTGAATTTGGTACTTAAATTATTTAAATCCATGTTTCTTTAAAATTTTCCTGGTACTTTCTCGGGAAGTATTGCATTGCATACATAATTCGCGAATGGAAGCAGTAAGGTCATATTCGATATACGCTAGAACGTTTATTTCAACGTCTTCGCTTACAATGAAACGTTCATTATTGTTAACATTAATATCGCCATTATTTTGATTTTTTAGATGCCGCACCAGCCAACGGTAATATACATATGAAGGAGCATCTCAATCTTTAAACCGTTCCTGGTACACTCTTTCAGCGTTTCTGGCATTTTTTCGACACTCCATATTACTGGTACTTACTGTTAATAGTTAATTAATAAAATTTCTCAAGAATGACATCACAAAGTTACTAACAATGAAAATACAAGAAACTTTGATGCTTATGATAAAATTAGCCTCCTTGTACATGTACATACGTTTGTTTCCAATGCTTTCTTATGTTAGATATTTTACTGCCCCTTATTAACCATTGGAATAAACAATCCCTAGTTTTTTATTTCCTCTTTAATTTGGTGGGACACAATATCGCATGCATACCGCGTTTCTAGTTATTTTATATTGAAAAATGCACCTCTAGGTTTTTAATTTTTTTTTCTAAACCCAAAAACCAAAGTGTATAATACATTTTTCTGTAGGTTATAAGACCCACTTTAATGTTAGCATTTAAGGTGGTGGTTCCTATTCAAAATTTTCAGGAAAATTTATGAAAAATATTGATATTTTAAACAACACCTAAAATGTATCCCATTTTGTGAAAAATTCAAAGTATGGCAAATTTAATTAAAAACCAATCAGAAGATATATTTTTTTTGTTATCTTAATAAGTTATTTGGCATTAGTTTCATGAATAACGCCAGGCTACCCCCATATTACATTTAAAAAAGATGGCTCCTAGGCCGCCATTTTGAAAAAAAATGATATATGATATGTCGTTGAAAAGGGAATTCTAAAAAATGTACAAAATTCGTGACTTAAAGCAACTTCCGGAAAAACCGGAAATGGTATTCAATTGTTTCTTCATGGAAAATATGAGCCCCAATTAGCAATATTTACAAAACCGAATTTTAGGCTTCTATCTATCTTGAAAGGAAATTAAATTGTGTCTTGTAAAATGAATCTGCTGTCACTCGGTATAAAAATCCCATTTTTTGCATTTTACGATATATTGGTTACAAGTGCACCTACAGCGCAAAGGAGCATCAACTTTTTCTTATACTACATATAATTGCAATATTTAATAGTATATTATATCAAAAAATTACGCAGCTACTCGCTTCCGGTCATAGTGCTCTTTCGTTACGTTGAGGGTATTTGCAAGAAAAGTTTTCGTCGGTGTTTTTAGATAGTTTTTTACCTGGGTGATTATTGCTTCTATCCGATTTGTATTTATTCATGCTTATTATTTATGTCCTCCATAAATCTATCAGTAGCGGAGCTAAGGAACGTTAACCTCAACATTTTCCAACAAACAGGCCAACTCTTACACTAAGGAACACTTAAGTGATCGAGGACTTTACACAACCGCCATTCATCGAGAAAAGAGTATCGTAGTCAGGATTAAAATTCAGTTGAGGCACACCTCGGCTAAACAATATAACTTGTGGTTAGAATACCACAGGGGCAATATCTTGGTACTGGCAATGTAAAGTTGGAACACGGACTATAGAATGCTGTGCCAATGATGCGTTTTATGGTATTTAAAGCAAGCAAGATATTCCGAAGAACATAGAATATAGTGGAGTACTCGCGTTGACAAAGTCGCTCAGTTTTTGTTCCCGTTGGTACTTTTAGAGTAAAATTTATGACCTTGCCAGATATGTCGCTGACACCCTGTAGATTAGGAATCCACTTGTCGTAAAAAAAATCGTAATGAATATAAGAACACAAATCAAAATTTTCTAACTAACCACACAGCGTGATAGAGCCAATCATAAAGCATATTTTATCCAAAAATCATTAAATTCTACAGAATTTCTATTTTTCAAATAAATAAATGATCTTTTACGTTGGCTCGTATGGCAGTAGAATACAAAAATCCTCATTTTTTCCGTTCGACTACAACAGAAAATTAATTATTTTTCAAACACTTTTTCTGTCCCACGACGATATCTCCCAAACTATTATATTTATAAAAAAAATATTTATAAAATATTCGCTATATTTTCCAGATTACTGCGAGGTAGTTTGGGGCGCCAGGCAGCACGAGGGCTGTCAAAATTTATTTTCTACCTCTACATGCACCACACAGGCATTCTTAGCACGATTTCCACACCAGGAGGATTGACTCTGCTCAGGGAAGAAGCCGATTCAAGTCTACTTTTTACAAAAATCAGGAAGCAAATAAATAATACACAAGTTTGGTCAGAAATGTTTGAATAGAAACTTTTTATTTGAAATTTGAAAATTTGACCTGGGTTGAATTTCTTATTTACAAAATAGTGAACAATATCTCTTAAAATAACTAATGCTAATCGGCCTTTAGATTTTTGACTTGAAAATAATCAATGTTTTTACTTTTTTGAAAATTTTTGTTCAAATTGAAAATTATTTTTATGACGAAGACGAATTTTATGATAGAAATAAATAAGTTGACACTTTTGTGCCTAATATTCTTTATTTAGAATTTGATAAAAGCTTTTACCTTTGTGCTAATCCCAATTGACGACGAAAGTTTGGTTGCAACCACGCGACCGTTCTTCGCAAACGAAAAGTCCTGTCGAACCAGCCTGAAGTTCTCTGTTGACACGCTGTCTTCAAGTCGGTAAAGTGACTCGTTACAATGGTGATGTTTTGTTTTGATACTGTCTGGATTCTTGAATATTTCTCTTGAAAAACCAGGATACTGATTGCGTTGCACTAATTGGCACTTTATTTAGACGCAGGTAGGTGTTTTACCCTTACCTTTCGGAGCACACACTTTTTATTTTATTTTCGAAGACGATACTTTTTTTGTTGTTTACAAAATTTTTATTTCCATTTAGATTTTTAATTTCCAATTCATCAGATGTATTTACTTTGAGTCGTGACTAATTTTCAAATTATAAATGTTAAAACTTGATTTGACCAATCACAGGTCACAAAATGTATTTTTCAAAAACTTAGGTTATAATTTCAGCAAATCTTCAATAAACCTCTCCCTTTAAATGATAATTAACGACTGAATGCTAAAATATGGATTCTAATTGGCTTGGTTTGACAATTTACAAAAAATCTGGAGTACTAGATTTTGACATCGATGTTTATTTTTGGAAATTTTATGATTTTGAGTTTATTTTTAATAAAATGCTTATTTTTCTTTCTGTACTTTATTCTTAGCTTTAAGCTGATCATTTTGGTATGCAACATGCCTAGTTTGAATGATGTATTTTGAGGTTATCTGATCAGTTGGAAATTTCACAAAAACACTCTTAAACATTAATTACAGCTAATAAAAACACTTCCAGGTCAAACATAAGGCTATAAAGAGTATTTTCTTACATAATAAACATAGAACAACATTTTATTTAATCTAACATGAACAAATGTTTTTTCAGAGTCTCGGAGACCCTATACTGTGAAGTGTCCAGCCCTAACTATGAGCATTGCATGTAGCAATTTGCACTAAAACAACATTGTGTAACATGATCCAACTTCTAGTAGTGAAATTACACTGAAAAAATTTTAATTTATGCCAATTTGACAAGAAAATGTGGTAGCGTCCCATACCTAGAAGTTTGAAAGTCGGCTGTGGCCCCCTTTTCAAGTCTTTTGTTGGAAATAACCACGCTGTTAAGTGAACTAAGGTATGTAACTAACTTTATGTTTTAATGCTTTTTAGTCTATTACGATTAACATTTTACACAATTTTTGACATGATTAGAATTTACCGTTGGCTGTCTGAGCCTTGTTTTGACCAAATTCATAGGAGCTTAAAATGTTTGTTTGATTTTGTTCCTTATGAACTTATAAGTTTATTATGAGTAATTTCTCACTTTCTAACACATGTTTAGTCTATTTAGAATTTTAATAGTAATGATTTTGTCTATTTTTAGGCTGTCCTTGTAGCCAGAAAGTACCTAGGTAGGTTCTACACTGCTCCAACAAGCAAAACCCGCACTGTGGTCCTTTTGCCTGCCGTTGAGAGTTTTCGAAGCACTATTTTACAATTAGATTGTACAGAGTGATTTTAGGTATGTTACAATTTTTATACAATATTTTACAAAGTACATGTTTAATTACAAAATATGGCAAAGCATTTCTAAACCAGACCTTGCCTATCATTTTACTGTTCCTTCTGTGTAGTTGGCACATGAGGAAAGTCAATACACCCTGCTATGGCTCTCACGCTTAACGTGTACACCATTTGCAATTTAAAGTGTTGATAAATTTTTTATAAAATGTTTTATTTTGATTTTGAATTTTAATTTGTGTTTTATTCTAAAATCGAGCATTGTCCATTGATCGGTGGGCTATGTCATGGCAATATATATATATATATATATATATATATATATATATAT